>CM035407.1:206996937-207736937 GCA_020310875.1 Ceratopteris richardii | reverse complement strand
GGAATAGTTCACAAACACACACATTCAAAGAAAAGGAGAATTTATAATCCTTATGATGCTTTCAAGAAGGAGCCATGGTTTGATGATGAGGGAAATCCGATAAGTGGAGATGAGAGCCCACGGTCATCAACATATGAGAAGACATAATCCAATTCCCTTGATGATGCCTCTAGTCAAATCAAAGAGGATATAGAGTGATAGCTCCTATAATGAAATTAGAATTATAATGTATCATGCTTGAACTTTTACCTTTTTGAAATTGTTGTAATGGACAAATGCAAGGTGACATGGATTTTGCATTTGATCATTGATGTTTTAAGGACATGATTTATCGTTAATGGCATATGCCATATGTACATGAATCATGGCTGAATAGTGACATCGTATATGAGCATGACTTGTGGCTGAATTTTACATGTTACATGGACAAAAATTACGGCTAAAACTCCGAATTCTCTCTACATGTAATATGGCTGAAGCCTGAATCATGAATGTTTCACCATTTATGTACTTAATAGTAACAACTATGACAGGCTGAATTTTTGTATGACTGAATAATGACGATTCTACTTACTATAACAAGACATTACACATTATCGTATGACTAAGAAGCAAAGTGCACATTGGTTAAGTGCTCATGAATCTTCCATGAGAACAAGTGCCACCATGACAAGAGACGCAAAGGGAACATTCTATATAAGGACATTTATCCATTTCCACTCAAATAATTATGCACCACATAATCTGTGAACTACGGTTCCTAGGCATTCATTCTTTTCAATTCAAAGAATTATCCTCCACATGGCATTGTCGAGAAAATATAAGTGAGATCACTTGAATGCATGAAGGTCTCCTTGAATGCACAAGAATAAGATATTACAAGACCGATTTCGAGAAATAAGCACGCAAACTTTTGGAATACAGAACAAGAGTTCATAGTTCTTTTAATTCATTATCATTCACTAGCCGGACACCTCGAAATCAAACTCCAATGTTGAAGCAAAGTTTGTATGTATACAACAGATCGATGACAATGGCATCAATGTCCAACACTACTACTACAGAAACATATACCCCCTGACGTCAAGGCAAAAGCTTGTTTACAAAAGCTATTCCCTTGCTTATCTTTAAAAGAATTAGATTCAGCATGCAGCTGTGCCTGAACGGAAGGAGGAAATGACATATAATCCTAAAATCACATATACATATATGCAGTAAGCACATGTAATCAAAAAGCGTGTCATGGACATCGAATCAAAACAAACTAACGCAAAACCGTTCGTAGAAAATACACACTGGAATTCAATCACGACTGTATATGTGCATCGCGACCATTCCAAAAGCTAGTGTAAAGACCAATCCGTAATGTCAAACAACCTTACTAAATCTATCGCGCTTAAAAAGGAGAATTCCACTTTTTCAGATCAAAGAATCTGGCTGCACTAAAATCACGTTCAATGGACATGTATGTACCAAAGGATAAAGCTATCTTCACGTAATTGACACAAACTTGCCAACTGTGATCTACTCATTGAAACGCCCAGTAAACCTGGAGCACGATTCACCAGAAAAGAACAAAATGTCTGATTTAACCTGCTTGGGAGTACAAATGACGTTCTAGAGCTCATTCCATCAAACACAGCTGTCAATACTACAGAGAGAGCCAGAAGATTTATCCGCTTCCAGTTACAGGGAGTCCAAAGAATGATATAGATCTCCAATCACAAAAACAAAAAGCTGCCGGAGAGCCTTAATCATTACCAGTACTCTACATCAAAAATTAAAGTCGGAAAGGCTAACCTGGTGGAAGCATGGATGCTGCATTAGAGGGGCAGTCACAGACGCACGGCGCACAATCAGATCGAGATCCATGTTTGAGGACCGCAAGGCCTTCAAAAAAATGCCAATAAAGAGGAGGTCCGAGAATGTAGATAGCAACCAGGGATGCGCACAGTAGCACGCATATCTTTATAGGGCTACATGCAGAAGCAGATGCGTGCAAAAGAGGCATCTCCGAACCCTAGCTCTCTTCTACTCAAGCGCAAATCTCCCTCATAAACGATTTTAACAGCTACCGAGGGAACGCTGACTTCGACACGGAGAAGCTGATGAGAGAGAGGACGGGGGGCATATGTGACGGTGGATTCAGTGGCATCGATGCGCAGCTCAGACAAACGACGAGAGGGAGAAAAGGACTCGCTACAGGTGTGCGTAGAAGAAGGAAGGTGAGTGCGTGTCTGTAAACGTTTACGAAACAGTGCGCCTTCTGCTTTAGTGATGCAGATGACGATTAGGAGTCGACAATCAACTGAAAGGAACAGACAAGCAAAAACATTGAGTTGTGGCCCTTGCGGTTTTGAAAAAAGAAGCATGCCCCACACACACACACAAGTCTACAGACGAATCATCCACTCTCTCGAGCTCGCCGCTTCGCTTCTGAATTTTCCTCGACTCGTTGGTGTCGAAACTCCGTGGAGCGGAAGCATCGTTTTCTCAAATATCCACGGCCAGTGAGAGTATGAAGCTATTAAAAGTCTTCTTCAACGGTGTAGCCCATGACAACTATTATGGTGCAAAATCGATGTCTTTCTTTCATAAGATTGTGCGAGTTTAACCCACTAGAAACTCAACTGTAACCCAATTTAACTCTTGTTTTGTGAGATACGAGGGGTCTTTCGGGTACTATGCCCATTGACTTATATATATGTACTTTCAAAGTTAAAGTCGGAGGATTAGGCGCCTATCAAACCTCCATTTTAAACAAAAAATTGATGTATGAGTGTGTTGAACATGTAAAGTTAAATATCATAGTCACTAAAAGAGCAAAACATTTTTGAAAATAATACATAGAAAAAATTTATATAGAAAAGTGTATCATTATATAGAAAAGTGTATCATTATATAAAAAAGTGCACCTTGTAACGATCAATCGAGACCTTCTCTTCTATTCACTCTAACATTTATTAGTCATAGGTGTAAAGAATAAATCTATCCATAGAATAATTTCTTAGTTGAAGCTACCTATAGGTGTAAAGAATAAATCTATCCATGGAATAATTTCTTAGCTCGGAAACACAAATCCTCATAAGGGCTTTTTAGCTACCTTCAAATGCCTATAGGCATTTCTACACTACCTATACTCACGCATTTATTAGCCTTCTCAAGGACTATATGAATTATCAAATCATTGGAAGATTGGTCAAGCAATAAACATTATTCTTTGATCATGTAGTTGGTGGACATATTTATGACAATAATTGCAATGTGTTTGTTTGGAAGACAAAGATGTGAAATTGTCTAAATCTTCTTCATCTTTTCAAAGAAATTGATATCTTTTATTCAATCCAAAAGTTTAGGCAAGCATGTGAGAAGTTTGTGCCAATGGTATTGCTTTCATACATTCTCGATGTATAAGGGTTGACAATGTAGCCCTTGAAAGGCTTGAAAAAAAAAAAATTTATGCATTTTTGCTTTCTATAGAGATTTTTCGATTTAAAGCCAAAAGATGTGGCCCCTTAAAGTCCAAATCCGGAAGTGTGGTTTAACGATAAATGCATTTGAGTCTCTTACATTTGGTCTAGAGTTCAGATCCAACTTTTGAGGCATAGTAAAGTTTGAAAAGAGTGTGAAATTCAAAACATTAAAATCTACACTAAAAATAAAGTTTAAATTGCTTCTAATGAAAGCATGTTCTCTCTAAGTTTGTTTTTTTTTGTGAAGGTTCAACCAAAGCCTAATCCTCCACGATTTGACTTTGAAAATGAAATTGTACAAATGAATGGGCATAATACCCATGAGACCTTTTGTATCATACAAAGCAAGGGTTAGACAAGATGACAACTCGGTTATAATTGATTGAATTAGTCAAATCCATTACATATCTAGCCCGGAGGTTGAACCCTAGACCTCTGCCTCAAGAGACGAGAGCCAAACCAATTCCCTTACGGGATGTGGACATGTTCTCTCTAAGTTAAAACGGGATTCCTATTGTTATGTAAGTTATGAATAAAGATGGAGCCTACATTCAGGCATGGAAACTATGAGAAATGTTTATAAATTACTTTTTTTTTTCCAACGTTCATAACCATTGTTGTGTTTTGATAAAAAGAGCATGCACATATAAAAAAACAAACACTAAGTAATTCTTTGCAATAAAGCATATGATCCATACATGGGTACCATCCTTAGATGTCACTGCATTATCCAGGCTTGCATTATTTTTGTCCTACCAATGAAGTATGACTTTTCATGTAGAATTTTTGCTAAAGGGTGTGGAATTAGGTTAATTTTCTAAACCAAAGGTGTGGGTTCGGGAGGCTTATCACTTCTTAAGCAAGTAGGCATTTGAGAGCATTTGAGCTATAGAATGTTCTATCTTCCTCCTTGTTTCCTAAATAACTTCAAGAACTAAGATTACTACTCTCCAGATCCCTTGGGTACAACCTTATGAACTTTCATCATCATAGTACATAGAGACTATCAATCAGCTAAGTATCACCCCATTAGAATTGATCATCACTCATGCTAAGTTCCTCAAAACTTTATCGTCTAATGAACTATACTTCCATGATTCCAACCATTGGGATAGAAGCATAAGCATGACACTTTCGGTGCGACATCTGCCATGGAGGCCTATTGGGTAGGTAATTTGTCAGCTAGCAAGGTCAATGTAATGTAGCTTCCCAAGCTTGAAGATAATTGCCACCTTGTGAGAGTGAGAGTACATATACACCCATCCAACTCCATCCATATAAATACCTCTAGCCTAAGGGTTCTAGGAATGTCATATATCTAATTCACATGGTTTCCCAAGAAGGATTCTTTACATGGGTTTCTAAGTCAAGCAATCACATGGGCTCACTTGAAAATCACATGGTTTCTTAAGAGAGGAGTTCTATAGTTGTATATACACCCTCAAGGGGTTTTGACTTGAATCATTCAGTTAATAGAGCTCTACACCTTAAGATAAAAATCCTAAGGTTCAAATCATTCAATTCTCAAGGGTTCATAATAAAACCCAAGGGTTCTCCAAAGGTTTCCCAAGGGTTTCTCTAGGAAACCCAAGGACCTTAACCCTTGGAACCTAGACAATAAACACCTAATTATACACCATTCCTCCTCCCTTTTGTTGTAAAGCTTGTTCTCTCTCATAACTTCGAAGCTCTTTTTCAAATGCTTTAAATGGGTAGTTGTACCTTGACTATAAACAAAAATCCCATGAAGGAAATAAACCATAAATTTTCCTAAGTAAGGACTTAGGATTGTGTTCGTCAGAGTCATGGACATGGTAGGGGCATTCGTTAGTTTAAAAGGCATGAGTAAGAATTCAAAATGCCCGTACTTAGTTTTGAAAGTTTTCTTGGGGGCATGTTCATATTTGATCCTAATCTAGTGATGTCATTGACTAAGATCAAGCTTTGAGAATATATGTTCTCCCTGCAATTGATCAAACAGATCATCTATTCAGAGAATTGGATATCTATTTTTTATCATAACTTTGTTAAAAGCTTGATAATCAATACACAATCTTGTTGACCCATCCTTTTTCTTAACTTAAAGGATAGCTGCTATCCAAGGTGATTAGTTAGGTTGAATGAATCCTTTGTTTAGGTATTCTTTCAACTGTCATTCCACTTCCATTTGTTGGTAATGTGGGAGTCAGTAGGGGGGCTTACATATAGGCTTAGTACTCAAGAGCAATTCTACAGTATGATCGACTTGCCCATGAGGAGGTAAGCCATGGGGGAAGTTCTTCTGGAAAACCATCCTAGTATTTATTTATTAAACACTTAAATTTAAACTTTTCATGATCATACAAAGGAGACGAGACAATTGGATTTATATTATATGCATCATTTACATCAGTTGGAAGTATCTTGTAAACTTCCCCTTTATGAGTATTTACAAGCTTTTTGAGTTCCATGCTTAAGATCAAGGGAGCACTCGATACATTGTGATTTCCTTGAATCAAGTAATGACTACAATTTCTTTCAAATTCCAAAGTATTCAAATGTTAACTTTTCTTTAGTGCTCCTCCTAAATCCCATAGACATTCCCTATCCAACTCTACATCTATTCTTTCCATATGCATGCTTTGGAAATCAAGTTTATCTTTGTACCCTTCAAAATCGATTTTGATACCATATACCATAGTGTCTCAAACTTTCTTGTCATTTCCTTACATCATGGAAACTACATATTGATGTGGAGACTTCTATTGGGGAAACTTTAATCTCTTGGCCAAGGAGTAACTAAGGAAGTTATGGGTGGCCAAGGAATCTCTCATGACTCTGACCCTTCCCCCTCTTATCCAAGCATGGAGTTTGACTAAGTCATGCAGTCCAAATTGATTTTGGACCCACATAGAATCAAACAAACAACATTGTTGAATGCAATCTTTGTGCAAAACTTATACTTTTTTCAATGTTAAAAGTTTGGACCAAGTGGATTCCTACCTTCTCTTTCTGTTTTTGCTCATGGATGGCTTTTGTTGCACTTTGGTAGTACAATTTGCATTCTTAGATTTCTTCTAGACTTCATGGTCAAGTCTAGGTTGTGAAAGTCAAAGAGCCTTAAAGTCCTTTCTTTTAAAAATGTTTAATTTTTGTTTATTTCTTTTAAAGCTTTTATTCTCCCTGATAAGATGAAGTAGTTGTGCCCCATTCTTAGCGTGATCTTTGTATATTTTTGCTAAGTGTTTTGTGTCTTCTATTGAGATATCAAGCTCAACATGTGATGATCGAGGATGACACGTATCACTTTTTCATTTCTCTGACATGTATAGTGGTCATGCCGATATATGCCAAGGATACTTTTGTGAGTTTTACTATATGTGAGAGTGTGTGAATGAGCCCTCTTCCTTATCTCCATCCTCGTGACATGGTACCACAACTAGTGTGGTTGTAGAGAGCTCGTGGAGAAGGCTGGTAGGGGGGCTTGCATATAAACTTAGTACTCAGGAGCAAGTCTATATTATGATCGAATTGCCCATGAGAGGAGGTAAGCAATGGGGAAGTTCTTCTGGAAAACCATCTTGGTATTTATTTATTAAACACTTAAATTTAAACTTTTCATGATCATACAAAGGAGATGAGACATATGGAACTTGACTTATATTATATGCATCATTTACATCAGTTGGAAGTATCTTGTAAACTTCCCCTTTATGAGATATTCACAAGTTTTTTTAGTTCCATGCTTGAGATCAAGGGAGCACTCGGTACATTGTGATTTCCTTGAATCAAGTAATGACTACCATTTCTTTCAAATCCCAAAGTATGCAAAAGTTAACTTCTATTTAGTGCTCCTCCTAAACCCAAAGACATTTCCTATCCAATACTAAATCCGTTCTTTTCATATGCATGATTTGGAAATCAAGTTTATCTTTGTACCCTTGAAAATCGATTTTTGAGACCATATAACATAGTGTCCCAGACTTTCTCATCCTGTCCTAATATCATGGACACTACATATTGATGTGGAGACTTCTATTGGGGCAAACTTAATCTCTTAACCAATGAGTAAATAAGAAAGTTATGGGTGGATAAGTCATCTATCATGACTCTAACCCTTACCCCTCTTATCCAAGTATGAAGTTTGACTAAGTCATATGGTCCAAATTGACTTTGGACCCACATAGAATTAGACAAACAATATTGTTGCATGCAATCTTTGTGCAAAACTTCTACTTTTTTCAATGTTTAAAGTTTGGACCAGGTGGACTCTTACCTTCTCCTTCTCTTTTTGCTCACGGATGGCTTTTTGTCGCACCTTGGTAGTACAATTTTCATTCTTTGATTTCTTTTAGACTTCACGGTCAAGTCTAGGCTATGAAAGTGAAGGAGTCTTAAACTCTTTTCTTTTAAAAATGCTTAATTTTTTTTTATTTCTTTTAAAGCTTTTATTCTCCTTGATAAGATGAAGTAGTTGTGCCTCATCCTTGATAAGATCGAGGATGACACATATCACTTTTTCATTTCTCTGACATGTATAGAGGTCACATGATATATGTCAGGGATACTTTAGTGAGCTTTACTAGATTCATCTATTGAAAGTGATGGCACACTTATTTCTTGCCAGCTAACTCATTCACAGTCATTAGGATTTTCCTTATGTATGGTTCTTTATATATTGCACTAGATGTGTTGTTGTATTAGATAATTCTTGTACATTCGTCTTATGTAATAGAAGAAGAAGGAGAAGAAGAAGAAGAAGATCACTCTTCCTTGCCTCAATCTAGGTGTGTGCTCCTCTTTGTATGTGAGAGTGTGTGAGCGAGATCTCTTCCTTATCTCCTTGCTCGTGACATGGTATCAGAGCCAGTGTGGTTGTAGAGAGTTTGTGAGGAAGGTCGACAGTGAAGAGTATACAAGAAGCCATGGAGAAAGTGTGATTCACAAATGACCTCATATCACTACAAAAATTGGTGTGAAGGTAGAAGGAATCTCGAACTTTGTTTTGAGCCTGTAATGTGGGACCTGTAAGATGCCATATTGATTTTCCACCCGGGAAAAAAAAAAGATGTGTAGGTAATAATGAAATTTTATGTGTAGGATATTCTCATCATGTCGTGAAAATTTTGTAGCAATAAGTTTTTATACTCTCTCTAGAAAGTTGTCGCATGAAATTTGTATGTTAAATTTGAGCATGAAGATGAAGGAATCTGAAAAAGTGTTCTATGAGAGAAAGGTAGAGTACTCTTAGTAGAAAAACTTTACCTGATTGAATTTTTTGTAGTTCCTATGTTTTATGTCTCATTTTGGTTCCATGAAGATAGGCTAACGAAGAGATTTTTCATGTTTTTTCATCTCTCTCTAGAATTTTCGATTTGACAGGGCCCAAAAGTGATATCTAGAAGCAAATTTGGACTAAGGCGTCTTTAACACTATTGTATAGATTTAAGAACTGAATATTTTTGTGTCTCACAAGCTTAAGCTAATTCCTTACCATTTTTGAGTTATAGGGCTTGGAAAAGTGTCGTTTTCCAACACTTAAAAAAAAAGGAGAAGCCTTGATTCATCTTATTGATGCTCGTGGATTTAGAAAATGCACATGGGTAAATGGGTTATTTCGGGTGATTGACGTGTGTGTGAGTGTGTTGTAGGGATCACCTCTATTTTTGTAGGTATGATTATTGAGGTGGACATGAAAAGTAGATGCATGGGTGGTCTGGAAGTCTTGCATGAGACATGCGAAAACACGTTATCTTGGAGCATGCAGATTCTAAGAGTGCGGGTCTAGGAAGGTGTGATTGGTCATGCGCTAGCAAAAGGTGGAGATCCAAAAAGACAAAAACTGAGAGATAGAAAAGGATGATGGTCGTACATTGATCAGGATCGCTTTTCGGCTTCTGAAATTGCGATTAAGACTGGGATTGAGATTGAGATTGAGATTGAGATTGGGACTGAGATTGTGATTGTTATTGAGATTGGGATTGAGATCAGCTCGAGGGTGGTTGGGTGGATGAGGCTTCACATTGAAGCTATCTGATAGATTTTGTAACGTAGATCAGAACTACTTGTAAATCTACGTAGATAATAAAATTCTCTCTCTTCTTGTTCTGTGTATACTTTGTTTTTCTTCTTTATATCTTGTGGTGTTGAAGCCTATTATTCTGTGTGGGATTGTGATTCAAGATTAGGAGACTTGTTACAAGACCCAGAGAAAAATCAGGTCAGTTTGCAAAACTATAACTTGCATTCTGTTCGACAACACTCAAATATTCCAGATCAAGAATTTCAAGAAATTTCATGCACTATTGATACACGAAAACTATGTTTTTCTATGATTGAATTGTCACATCACAGTGTGACAGAATTCAAGTAGAGGTATTGCTTCTAGTGTTTGTGTAGTGTTGTGAATTGCTGCAGAAATGGCAAGTGCTAATGGAATGAGCCAGCTTATGTGCGATAAGCCAGACAAGAACAACTTACATGCTTGGAGATTCACAATGAAAAATTTCTTGATGGGAAAAGGCTACACGAAGTACATCGAAGGAGAGAATGAAAATGCTCCGTAGTTACAAGAGAGGAATTAGACTATGGACCAGTTAAGAGCGTATGAAGAATAGATTCAAGGAGCATGAAAGATAATGTATTGGCTATTTGTTAGCATACATGATAGCATGATTGGGCACATGTAGGATCACAAGACTTTGAAAGAGGCTTGGAATAGTTTGGTCACATTGTATGAGACCAATACAAAGGCACGAAAACTGCAACTAAAAAATGAGCTACATACACTAGAGAAAAAAGGCATGTCAGTAAGTGAATACACCCTAAAAATCAAAAGCATATGTGAGTCATTTGCATCTATTGGTGTGAATGTAGATGATGATGATAAGGTGGAAGTGTGCCTTCGTGGTTTAGGAGCTTCATATAAGCAGTCGAAAACATCTATTCAGACCAAGGAAAATGTTCAAAATTTCACTAATTTGGTGTCCATGTTGATCATTGAAGAAAAGAATCTTGGTGAGGACTCAAATTCCCAAGGAAAACCTAGTCCTGAGTAGGTATTCTACTGTGGTAGAGGAAGAGGCAGAGGCTTCGAAAGTGGATGAGGACATAATAACCAAGATCATTACCAACAACAGAATCGCCAGTTTTGAGGTAGGGGAAGCAAAACATGCCATATAAATTTCCAAAGAAATGATTGAGGTAATGACAATAAAGGATGTTGGATTTGTGCTAAACTTGGACATTTTGAACGTGATTGCAGGTTGAAGAATCAAAATAACAGAAGGCAGCAAAACAACTATGCATCCATAAGTGCACATGATTCAGAGAAGTTGATCATGGTCCAATATCACATGATGAATACAATGTTTTTTGATGTTTCAAAACCGAATGGTAATGTCTGGTATGTTTATTCAGGTGCTTCAAATCACATAACCAGTCATGCAGAATAGTTTAGTAGTTTGCAAGAATTACCAATTCTTGGATATGTTGAAACAAGCGATGAGACATCACACCCTATCGAGCATAGAGGAAACATATCACTATCCATGGAGGACAAGAAGGTAAAATATCTTGCTAATGTGCTACATGTTGGAGTTCGAGGTCTGTGGAAGCATGCAAACAACACAAGGAAGAAGAAGAAGCTTGGAGCAGAACACACAATATTGAATGATTACCATTGAGATCCAATGGAAGGGGAGAGTACTACTCCTATGAATTTTCAGAATTTTTGCAAGTCAATGGCATCAAAAGAGAACTTAGATGGAGGTATACCCCTCAACAAAATGGGGTAGCAAAGAGAAAGAGCAGACACATAGTAGAGGTAGAAAGGCCGCATTGTGATTGGGGAGAGGCTACATATATAGACACATAAATCATGAATAGATGTCCTACATTAGGTATATATCATTCAACCCCTGAGAAGCATGGACTGGAAGAAAACCTTGCATTTCACATCTTAGAATTTTTTGTTGTATATGATATGTACATGTACCTCAAGAGTTGAGGTCAAAGTTAGATGCAAAATTTGAAAGGTGTATCTTCTTGGGATATTCTATGGAACAAAAGGGGTATAAATGCTATAATCCTATCACCATGGAGTTGACGGTAAGTAGGGATGTTGTCTTTGATGAGTTGAAGCGTTGGTATGCATGCACAAGTCCATTGCAGGTTGAAGAGATAGGTGAGAGAGATATGAAAAATGGTGATAGAGTTCAAGAAGGCATATATTTAAGTGGTCCAAACAACTCATCCAACACAAGGACACCCTCACCATGGGCAGGAAGGCTTAGGGAAACAGAGACTAGCTCTAAACAAAGCAAATTTAGAGGCAAAGAGAAGATTGCAACTGAAGAAGGAAGCTATGTGGACGAGAGCATGTTGGAAGATGAAAAGATAGAAGAAATCCAAAACCCAAGAGTGGCAAAACAAATAAAAAAGATGGAAATTAGACCTAAAGGAAGTGAAAGAAGGTCCTCAAGAGTAAGATATCCAGTTCAAAGGTTAACATATGATAATTTCATTGCAAAGCATTATGCATACATGACTCATGTAATCAATGACAAAGAACCCATAGCCAAGATAACAACAATTAGGAATTTGATTGCAGTAGCCACATCAAAGAAATGGAGCTTATATCAGTTGGATGTGAAGAATGCCTTCCGTAATGGAGAGCTTGAAGAAGTAGTCTACATGAGCCAACCTCAAGGGTTCACTAGTATGAGGTACCCAAATCATGTTTGCAAGCTAAGGAAAGCATTATATGGACTAAATCAAGCCCTAAGGGCCTCGAATAATAGGTTAGTGGATTACTTGTCAATCTATGGATACAAAGAAAGTGTTGCAGATCCATCACTCTACATGAAGAAGCAAGGAGACAAGACGGTATACATATGCATCTACATGGAGGATTTGATCATCATAAGGAGTGACATTACAGGTATTAAAGATATCAAGTCAAAGCTAGGAGAGGATTTCACTAAAGTACTTCTTGGGAATAGAGGTAAACTATGCACACAATGGCACCATACTGCACAATTGAGAGAAAATACACGAACCACAAGGCTCAAGATTGTCCATACAATAGGAAGGCTGTCAGACAAAATTATCAGCAACCTTACCAAGAGGGTAGGTATCAGAATCAATACCAACAGCCATATTATAGGTCACAACAACAATATCAGGCACCATATAGGCTACAACTAGCCTAAGGAAACCAACCACCAGCTCCTTCCAATGTGATTCCAGTTAAGTATATAATGTGAGAGGAAAACCCTAACAGAGCTTTGGTGCCACTAACCCTGTTGGTCTCAAAAAATGACTCTCATGCTCATAGTTCAGACTCCTCCCATGAAGATAGTTCACAAGCTTATTACATGGAGTCACCTGAGCAAAGTGAGACTTCTCCATATCAATATGAGGCACACCTATGGAACCAAGTTGAGAGCCAAAATACTCGAGTGTCATGTACACGAATCCCAACCCCAGGCCCCAATTGAGACAAGTAAGACCCCAAGACCCTAGAGGACCATGTTTTAGATGTCAAGGTGATCACTTCATTCATGAATGTCCCCACTCATCAATTCCACAAGGACAAAATATCACAATACAAGGCTTTTGTCTTGAGTGTGGCAAAGAACATCTCCCGAGAGATTGTCCTAGGAATCCCTCTGGTGCACCCAAGGTTACACCCATTAATGTGGTAGGCTTAGTGGTGGATTCAAGCTCAAGTAGATGTAATGTGGCTCCTATATAGGCAGTTACTAGGGCACAAGCCTCACAATAGGCCAAACAAGTAGAACAATCAAAATCGAGTGAATCAAGAGAACCTAGTAAAAGGAAAACAAGAACATGGAAGGATACCAGGGAGAAGGCCAATCGTAAGTGGAATAAAAAGATATCCAAACTAGAAGAAAGTTTGAAAGATGAAAAAACAAAAATAGAAGATATTGCATCTCAAAGCCCCTCGCATGCCGAAACTCCATCCACACCACCTCATCCCACCCCACCCGGTCCTTGTAAATAGAGCACAACCAGGGTCTGTTCTTGCAAATCCAACCCCAGAAGGCTTGGACATGATGTTCAAAGCCTACCAAGCTCGACTTCAAGAAGGGCCAACAACTACAAACCTAGACAAGATCTACCCTAGAGAAGATTTAGATTGAACAAACAAAAATGTGCATAAAAATGGTAGAACTATGCTTGAGACTAGTTAATCGTTCAAATAGACAAATTTTGTCAAACCGGATTTGCATTTCTAGGGCTTACTAGAAAGATTAGAGCAGTTGGTAAACAAGCCGCAAGTTTTTTTACCTCCACAGGCTCAACCAATTGTTGAAAGATAAAGCTCACCACTAATGAAAGCTTATGTTCCTAATTCCGTGGATGGTGAAACGCCTTTTTCAATTCAACAATACTCTCAAGAGTTATTGTGGAAAATATAAGAAGAGAAATGGGCCAAGGAGAAGGATAATCCCCCTCCTATTCCTGAAATTGATGACCTTCATGATCAATTTCCCCAAGACATTCCATCTATATATGAAGACCAAGCAGAGCGACAAGAAGAGGAAAGACTAGATTTCGAATCTAATTCTCTACAAGAAGTGCCACAATCCACAGGCCCATGGGAATCTGAATCTCTCTGGATCAGAGCTCCCACAATATTGGTAAGAAACAAAGACTCAGTGGTTCAAAGAAACACTGAAGTCGTGAAGAACACTAAGGTTCAATGTCACCTCACCTTGGAAGAGATACTCAAAGTAAAATGTGAGTTATGGAGTCATGTGGAAGATCAAGTTCCAAAACTTGATTCCAATATGCCAAAAGCAGGCTCCAAGCATAAAGTTCCAAAGATACCTCTCCACAAAATAAGAGGATGAGTGAAGGTGAAGAAGGTAATACTTATCTTCCAATCACCTACCAAGGTTACACAACCAAAGCTATCTTAGATTCAGGTGCCGGTGTTGCTATTGCTACCACTCCTTGTGGAAACAATGGGGAAAACCCACATTAAGACCAACTAGAATGAAGCTTCAGATGGCTGACGGCTATGATGAAAGACCTCTAGGATTGCTAGAAGGGATTAGTCTAACCACTTGTGTTTGAACACACCTTTGCTATATGTGACTTTGGCAAAAATAATGTCTATGAGATGATCCTAGGAAGACCCTTCCTATGACAATTGCAAATAGTACAGGATTGGGGAGCCAACTCCTTGTACTTACAACACTTAGGGGTCACAACCAAGGTCAACTTAAAGGATTACACCTTTAGAGATGTACCACCCCTACAGTGGAATCATATCCACAAAGTGCAAGAAGATTCAATCTCTGTGCATTTTGAAGGTTCATGTGATCCATCGTAGATGCATGAAGATACTCATTTGTGGATGTGCAAGGTTGCAGAGGAAGAGGGAAAATGCCTAAAAGAGAGAGAAGAAGGAACTTCTCAAGGAGAAAGACCAATTAAAGACCCAGCCTATACACCGATGATCTTTCCAGATGAGGAATTCGAGCCTCATGGTTGGGCAGAAATCTTAGCCACAATGGACATTGCAATCAATGAAGAACAATGGACACCTCATTGTGATGAAGAGGGTTATTATATTTTAGTGTTCATGTGTCAGCCCTTGCTAGAACAATGTGACCCTAGTGACTTCATAGAAGAAGAAGAGAATGATGACGGTCTAGAGTCCATTGTGATGGATAGTTGCTTTATTTCAGAGGAGCACTATCTAGAAGACATAGGAGTGTTTAACCAAAAAGAAGAAGAACCTCTCACAAGCATCAAAACTGTAAATTCCAAGGATGGAAGTGAAGGTGGTCAAAAGAAAAAGAAAAGAAAAGTAGTGAAACAAGAAGAGGAGGAATCATTATTTTAAGTACCAGAGAATTTCAAGAAATACAAAGTTGAAGACCATCAAATTTTGGTATGAATGCCTAAGAGAGAGGCCATCATAGGAGAAGCATATGATAATAAAGAAAAGACCAAAAAAATTGTTGTAACTATTGAAGAGAATGAAGAGTGATGTACATACATAGTAGAAGACCTAAGTGCAGAAGAAGAAGCAGAGCTGGTAGATTTATTAAGGGAATATAGGGACGTGTTTGCATGGTGCTATAGAGACTTCAAGGGAGTAGATCCAAAAATATGCTCTCATACAATCCCCATGATCGTTGATGCCAAGCCCACCAAACAGAAGCCCTACACATATAATGACACTTATGCAGCCAAAATAAAAGAAGAAATTTATAGACTGATTGAAGCTGGATTTATCTATGAGATTGAGCATACTAAATGGGTTTCCCCCATTATAGTGGTGCCCAAGAAGAATGGAAAGTTGCGAGTGTGTATTAACCTTAAAAAAGTTAATGCCGCTACGATCAGAGATAGTTATCCGCTTCTAATCACTGAACATTTATTGGAGCGTGTTGCGGGCAAGGAAGTTTATAGCTCCTTTGGTGGATTTTCAGGTTACAACAAAGTAGCCATTGCCCCAGAAGATCAACACAAAACAACCTTTGCCACAGAGTGGGGAATCTTTGCATTTCATGTGATGCCATTTAGGCTCACCAATGCAGCTGCAACATTCCAAAGGCTCATGTGTCATGTCTTCAAAGAGTTCTTGCAAAAGAGCTTATAAGTATATGTGGACGATTTATGTGCTCATTCCCAAACATCCCTGAGCTCAAACAAATCTTCAACAAGTCTAGAGAATATCGAGTTTTTCTGAACCCGGAGAAGTGTGTGTTCATGGTATGTCAAGGTAAAATCTTAGGTCATATTGTTTCTAAGAATAGAATATCAACAGATGAGGACAAAGTCAGAGCTATAGCAGAGTTGCCGAGGCCAAGGAATGTTAAAGATGTACAAGCCTTTATGGGCTATTGTGGATATTATCGTAGGTTTATCCACATGTATGCAATCATAGCTAAACCTCTTTATGCCTTGTTGATAAATTTTGAATGGAACGGCAAATGTGAAAAATCCTTCAACGAGCTAAAGAGACGTTTGTGCACAGCACCAATACTAACCACTCTTGATTGGAATAAACCATTTCATGTCCATGTAGATGCATCCAATCATGCAATAGGATGTGTGCTAGCACAACCCACAGGTGAAGGAAATCTAGATTTGCCTATAGCATATGCTAGAAGACAGCTAAACACAGCCAAATGAAACTATACCACAATTGAGCGAGAAGGCTTAGGCATGGTATATGTCATGAAGAAGTTTAGACACTATCTATTGACCTACAAGTTCAAGTTTTTTACTGATCACTAGGCTTTATTATATTTGGCCAATAAACCTTGCAATACGGGACACTTAGTAAGATGGTTCCTCTTACTAATGGAATACGACTTTGAAGTGGTTGTTAGGAAAGTTAGGACCCACCTAAGGGCGGATCTTTCTCACATCACCTCGGGTGAGTCTTCTTGAATGATGTCATTGAAAACCTTATCCAAGAATTCATGGTAATACATAAGAAGTCTGCCCCTATCATCCACAAGCTAACGGACAAGCAGAGAGCACAAATAAGATCCTATGTAATGTGTTGACAAAACTCGTGAATAATAAACGCTTCGATTGGGATAAACAGTTTCATCATGTTGTTTGGGCTTACTGAGTTTCCTACAAAACGGTACTCAATGCCACCCCCTTTCATATGGTCTTTGGACAGAATTTTGTGCTACCATTAGATTTCTTAATCCCAACTTTAAAATTTATCTTCAAAACTAGGAGGTTGAGCCAAGTATACCTCCTCAAAAATCCAACCATTAAAAAAAGCATTCTTAACATCCATTTGATAGATACTCCAATTCTGAGAAGATGCTACACTCATGAGTATTCTAAGTTTAGGCATCTTTGCCACAGGTGAGAATGTCTCTTCATAATCTATACCTGGGGTTTGAGAAAACCCTTGAGCCACAAGCCTTGCTTTGGACCTATTAACTCATCCATCACAATTCTTCTTTACCTTGTAGATCCACCTTGATCCAATGACCTTCATGGATGGTTTCTTGTGAACCAATTCCCAAGTCTGATTTTATGGAAGAGCTTCAATTTCTTCTTCCATGGCATCTCTCCATTCTAGTTTCTTCTTGGCCTCTTCATATGTTGATCGTTCTTCTGAGTTTGTATCGTGATCAATATAATTTGAATGCTTAGTGACAAGGATGTGTCATGACCATACCTTTTTGGCTTCTTTTTCTCTCTAGTAGATCTTCTTATAGTTGACTGAGATGATTCTGCTACATCTCTCAATTCATGCACTTTAGCTTTGCCTTTGGAGTTCCAAGAATTGATTTCTCTTCTTGGAGTCTTCTGATCATCATCAACATCACTTGAATCTTCATTTAAATGCTCATTCTTCTTTGTCAATGCTGGAAAGTCTTCCTCTAGGTCATAGGGAAGTTTCATTTTCCTGCAATCATCTTCAAACCAAGACTTGTTTTCATAAAAAACAACATCTCTACTAACAATGAACCCTTTATTACTTGGATTATATAATCTATAACCTTTCTAATTAAGATCATAGCCAATGAATATACACTTCTCTTCCTTTGGATCCACTTTGCCTATGATTTGTGAAGTTATGTGTACATATACTATGCACTCAAAGATCTTGCAATGGCCAAGACGAGCTCTTCTTCCATCCCATGCTTCATAAGGTGTCATGTGATGGGAGTCTATTGATCAAATAGGTGGTTGTAGATATAGCCTCTGCCCATAGGTAATTGGGCAACTTCTTCTCATGTAGCATTGACCTTGCATCCTCCACTATGGTTCTATTCCTCCTTTCAATCACTTCACTTTGCTCTGGAGTATACCTGGTTGTGATCTCTTTTTTTATTCCTCTTTCTTGGAGATAAGTATCAAATTCATGGGAGAAATATTCTCCCCTCCATCTGACCTTAGCCTCTTCAAAGTCTTTCTTGTTTGATTTTCAACAAGTGTTAGATATTTCTTGAAACAAGAGAACACTTCATCTTTATGCTTCATGAAATATAGTATTGTACATATGCTATAATCATCAATGAAATACACATAATACCTGGAGATCGAAGGCTCCTTGCTTGGGCCCCATACATCTGTATGGACTAGCTCCAATAGGTCTCCATGAATATATTCCTTCTTTGTGAATGGTTATCTGTGAGACTTGCAAAATTGACAAGCACTGCATTTGTAAATCGTGTGTTGCTTGGAGTTATTTGGTAAGCCAAGCACACTTTGATCCCTATTGATCTGCTTCAAAGACCTTTCACCTATATGAGCTAACCTTTTGTGCCAAATTTCCAATTCTGATAATGTTTGATTACCATAACTGAACAAGGCAATGTTCCTACTATCTTGGAGCTCAAATGTAAGTATTCTACCATACTTTTCTCCTCTTGGTATACTCTTGAATCCTTGATTTGGTTCCTCAACAAATGCTCCATTCTTTGTGAATCCGACCTGCAATCCTATCTCAACAATTTGACCAACACTTATGAGATTCTTGGTTATGGTAGGCACATACAATACCTTGCTCAATAGGTTCGTGTTACCATCTGAGGTCTTTAGATTGCCTATCTTCTCCACTGGATGCCTTGTGTCATCTCCTGTTTGGACTTCATGTCTATTCCTTGGATCCTCCAAGTCTAAGAGTAAAGCTACATTCCCTGCTAGATTATTTAAGCACCCTGAGTCTATATAGAATACATGCTCATCTGGTTTACCTTGCTTCATAGTCATATTCATCAAAAGTAATGAGTCCTCTTGAGTTTGATTATCTACATAGTTGTTGTAGTCTCTCCTTCCTCTGTATCCTCCTTGGTAATTATTGTTGTTGTATGAGTTGTTGTGTAACCATTGTTGTTGTTGAATCTTCCTCTTTCATATCCACCTATGTTGTAGCCTCTTCCTCTTTGGTTTCTAGGGTTCGTGAAACAATTCTCAGTAATGTGGTTAGTTAACACACATATGGCACATGGAGAAGAGCTTTGTGATATCCTCTGCCTTGTCTTCCTCCTCTGCCTCTTCCCCTTGATCCTCTACCTCTACCTGCAAAGTTTGATTGAGAGGTACTACCTTCATCATCAGACTTTTTACTCTTGACTTTACCATCCTTACTCTTGTTCTTATCTGGATATAGGCCAAAGGATTGATTACCTTTTGAGTTGTCTCCATTTTTCATAAGTTGTGTCTCGTGTGTGAACAATTGTCCCATGAGGGTATAGAAATGAGGAACCTACATATCCATGTAGAGGTCCATGGCTGTGGTGAAAGCTTCCCATTTATCATCTACCTTTATCCCATTGATCACTTGCCTCACTATCTACTCTTCATCAATGACTTCTCCAATGGTCCCAAGTTGATCTACTATGTCCATCTTGGTGACAAAATCAATCACACTTTCCTTGGGCATCTTCTTGAGTGTAGTAAACTCCCTCCAGAGTTGCTTCTTCCTAGCTTTAGTACTTGATGAGCAGAATGCTTCAAGAGCATTACAAGTCTCTTGTGAAGTCTTGAAATTCTTGATGTGTGGGAGTAAAAAATTAGAGATTGAGTTAAGAATGTAAGACCTGGCTAGAGCATCCTTTGAGCACCATGTGGTTAACCTCTCTTATTCTTCTTGAGTTGGTTGTCCTTTGCTTCTAAGGATTGGCATCATCTCATCTCTAGAAATGTAACCATAGAGGTTTCTCCCTTGAAGATATGCTTCCATTATAAATTACTAAGCTGAGTAATTACCTCGATCCAATTTGTCTATGGATGAAGGAAATCCATCTCCCATGTTGATTTGTTGTTGCTCTGATACAATTGTGAGGAGATGGAGGAGTAGTATGTAGAGATGAGCTGGTGTTGCACAAAATCTACTCTACACCTACCGATTTGACTCCAAGGATGCTTAATAGACTCCTTTGGCTTCACAATATTGCATTTAAAACCACTATGTGCTTTGAAGTATCTTTCCCAAAAGCTTGTACCAAAACAGATAACTTGCATGTACTAGTAATGTGAAGAAACCTTTTATTTTGGGAATAGTAGTACTTAGAGTTTTGCTCAGAGTTCACAACCTGGTATGAATTGACTAGAGAACTTTTGCACACATCTAATTCACGTTTATAGCTAACTAAAACAAGTTATTTCATGAATTTAGAGGCACTATACACTGAGAAATAAGTTTACCAACTCAAGGGGTCATCCTGATATTTTAGGAGTAAGATGAAATGTAGACATAGTTGAATTCATATGATACATTAGAAGTGTAGAGGACTACTCTTACATAATTTGAGCTCAAGATATGCTCAATAGTCTAGCTCAATGACTCTCATTAGTGGATCTCTTGTCTTGCAACTAAAACTACCTCTATTCATACTCATTAGATGAATTTGAATTTTGAATTTCCCACACTTAAAAGTGTTCCTACATTTTAGGGGTGATTGATTTGATTCTTTATACCAAATAAGTCTTGGGTTCAGCTTCCTAACTTCACGAGATTCATTAATCTATTTGGTTTTACACTTATCCATGGTAAATACCTCTAAATTGACAAGGATATGTTCATATGTGATCCTCTATGTGAGGTTCTACGTTGATGAGTAGTCCTTGAGAAAATAGCTAAGCACTTAGGCTTGTTATTTGTACCAAGACCTACAGATAGGCCTATTGACATTCATGATGCACATGAATGGTAGGATTCAGATGCTCAAATGGATGCACATGTAGAGCATGTTTTGGATGCTCATGCTGCTTATATAGGGCATGATTTTGTTGATCATCTAGATGATCATGTGGAGCACATTTTGAATGATCATTTGGATGCTTTAGAGCATGATGTGGATGCTCATGGAGAGCATTGTGATGATACTCACTTAGAGTTAGATGCTCACATGGATGCATGTGTACAACATGTTTTGGATGCTTGTGATGTTTTTGTAGAGCATGGTTTGGTTGATCATATAGATGTTCATGTGGAGCACATTTTGGATGATCATTTGGATGCTTTAGAGCATGATGTGGATGCTCATGTAGAGCATTGTGATGATACTCAGTTAGAGTTTCATCATCAATTTGACCTTGGTGTTGATGATGTGCAGTTAGCTCATGTGGAACATGATGACACACTTGGTGGGGTAGAGCATGATAGCTTTTATGATACACACTATATGGTAGAGCACATTAGCTCTCAGGATGTATAGCTAGACATATCCTTCCTTGGTTGATAGGGTGATTGATTTAGATGCTCATGATTTAGTGGTCATTCAGTCATTCTTTCGTGCATGCCAAATGTTGACACAGATATGTCACGACATATTGGTCTAGATGATGGTGCCTTTGATACCTTGGATATATGTTGGTACATTTAGCAAGCCTAAATGCTTGGCTAAATATTTAGGACTACACTTTCGGATTCTTCATCTCACATGAGGATTTACATGTGAACACATGCTTGTCATTTTGGCATAATTATCTTGGACAAATGTACATGTTCAAAGAAGATGGAATCTTGTGGATTTAGGAGAGTAAAGTCACAACTTGTTTAGTGAAGGAATCAAATAAATTATGTACCTAAAGTGTAGGAACACTTTTAGATGAGGGAAATTCAAAATTCAAACTTAGATTATGAGCATAAATAGGGGTGACTTAGTCACGGGGCATGTGTGCTACTTTTGGGAGACTTTGAGCTTCGTCATTGAGCTCAACTCATGTATGTGTAGTCCAATACACTTACCTTGTATCATATGTTCATTATCATACACAATTTGATACATTTCTTCATATTCATTTCTGTCTACTATTCTCTGTAGCATCTTCATCTTTTCAATGATCTTGTAGAAATGATTTCTCTTTGTGTACTTGATCATTTGCTACACTTTAACTTGTTATATTTAGAGTGAAGTGTTTAATATCTATGTGTCAAGTTGCATTAAATTTGGTTCAACAAATCTTGAGATATGAAGTAAGGAAGTCAACTATGTATGCACATCATCTTGTTCCTGAAATGTCAGGATGACCCCTGTAAGTTGCTAGATTCATTTCTCAGTGTATGATACCTCTAAATTCATGAAATAACTTGATTTAGTTAGATAAGCTCTCTAATTAGATGTGTGAAAAATCTCTCTCGCCAATTCATATCAGATTGTGAGATTTGAGCAAAACATTGAGCACATGCATTCCCAAAATAGAAGGTTTCTTCACATTCCTTGCATATGCAAGTTATCGGTTTTGATGCAAAATTTTGGGAATGATGTTCCAAAGCACTTCATGGGTCTAAATGCATCAATGTGAAGACAGAGAAGTCTACTAAGCATCCCTGGAGCTAACTTGCTAGGTGTAGAGCACGTTTTGTGCAACACCAACTCATCTCTAGAATATGCCAATCCATCTCACAATGCAACAACAAATCAACATGGGAGATGGATTTCCTTCATCCATATACAAACTGGATCGAGGTAACTACTCCGCTTGGTCACTTAGAATGGAAGCTTACCTTCAAGGGAGAAACCTATATGGTTACATTTTTGGAGATGAGATGATGCCGATCCTCATAAGTAAAGGACAACCAACTCAAAAAGAACAAGAGAGGTTAACCACATGTTGCTCTAGCCAGGTCATACATTCTTATTTCAATCTCTAATTTTTTTACTTCCACACATCATGAATTCCAAGACTTGCCAAAAGACTTGGAATTCTCTTGAAGCATTCTTCTCATCAAGTACCAAGGCTAGATTGAGTCAACTATGGATGGAGTTTACTAAACCCAAGAAGATGCCCAAGCAAAGTGTGACTGATTTTTTCACCAAGATGAAGGACCTAGCATATCAACTTGGGAGCATTGGAGAATTCATTGATGAAGAGAAGATAGTAAGGCAAGTAATCAATGGAATAAAGGTAGATGACAAATATACTGGCGTGTCTCTTCTTTTAGTCCGTAAGGGATATTGAACGGCTTCAAAATCTATTCCAGGATCTTGATTTCAATCTTTGCCTCTTTCATTACCTTGACCAGCTGTTCTTCAAATTGTTTCGTAAGCTGGGACACCAATAATGCCCACTCATTTCGGCTTAGTTCTCAGTCTCTACAGTAGTCGCTTGGGAGCTTGGAACTATTGGTGTCCCCGTTGTTACCTGTTGTTTTATTTGAGCCTTGAGCTTTTTAATGATTTCATCTCTTTCCTTGATTTCATCAGTGGCACTTGTGATTGTTTCCTTGTTCTTCAAGAGTTCTTCGCCAATGGCAGCCATTTGATTAGCATCTTCATTGCATCCTTCCAGATCTTCTTGGTCCTGGGTCACTTCTCCTTGTATCATCTGCATGTGTCCTTCTTACTCTTGGAGTCTTCATAGAGGGCAGTCCAAGTTCCTCATCAAGACTCTTTTCTGAACCGCTTAAATCTCCATCAACGTCTTCAAAACCTGCACATGTTTTATGACCTGCAAAAAGCTTTTCTTTACCTTTCTTAGATGTATTTGATGATTTGCTAGATTGAAATTTTCACGCAATCTTCCACTCCATGGATTTGAGTTGGAACTATAACTTGGTGATGCATCTGGTCCACTCAAAAGTTGAGATTCTACACTTGATTTTTTAGCATTTTCTTTGTCATTTGGTTCAAGATTCAATCCTTCTTTGGCATTTGCATAGAAGCTTGACATTTCATCAAATACCACATCTCTGCTCACCTTTACCTGTCATGTGAGTGGGTTATAACATTTATATCCCTTTTGCTCAAGGGAGTATCCAATAAAGACACACTTTTTTGCTTTTGGATCAAGCTTCGTCCTCAATTCATCTCGGACATGTACATATGCAATACAATAAAAAACTTCTAGATGTGATAAGTTTGGCTTTTTACCTGTAAACTTCTCTTCAAGTGTAACTTGATGTATAACAGCAGTCAAAGTTTTGTTCATGATGTATACAGTAGTATGCACAGCTTCTGCCCATTAACAATGAGGCATATTCTTCTCAGCCATCAAGGCTCTTGCTATTTCTGCAATATGTCTATTTTTGCGTTAAGCAACACCATTTTGTTGTGGTATGTACCTGCATGAAAACTGATGCCGAATTCCATGATTTTTTAGAAATCTACTGAACTCATTTGACATGTATTCACCTCCTCCATCAAATCTTAATGTCTCCTCCATGTACTTCCCTATCTGCTTTTCCACCATAGCTTTAAAATTCTAGAAGTGAGTGAACACCTCGCTCTTCTCTTTCATGAAATATACCCATACTTTGCATGTATGGTCATCAATGAAAGTAACATAAAACCAGCAACCACCCATAGATGTGGTCTTTGCTGGACCCCAAACATCTGTATGTACTAGTTCTAGTACATTCTCACTAACATGCTTGTCATGTGGAAATGATGATTTTGACTATTTACAAAATTGACATGGTGCACATACCTTTTGCATTTCTGCAACTTTGAAATTTGGTAGTCCATGGACAATCTCCTTTGACTGCATCAATTTCAGCCTTTGCAAGTTTGCACGTCCAATCTGTTTGCGCCACATCTCTATATCTGCAATAACTCCTGCACCTTTTGCAAACATGGTTGCATTCATCTCAGGAATCTTCACATTTAAGGTGAACATCCTACCCACTTTGTTTTCTTTGGAAACCAGTCGTCCATCCTGCTTGTACTCTTCTACATATAATCCATCAGCATTGAACCTGACTTGTAATCCTTGGTCAACCATTTGTCCAACACAAACTAGATTTTTTTTTATATTTGGAACATGGAGCACATCAGCAAGATGTTTTACCTTTCCATCATTGATAGTGTTATGTTTCCTGTATGCTCAATAGGATGTGATGTGTCATCACTTTTTTCAACATATCCAGGAACTAGCAATTTCTACAAAGTAATAAACCATTCGGCATGACTGGTCATGTGATTTGAAGCACCTAAATCAACATACCAGACATTATCATTTGATTTTGAAACACCAACAGACATCGTATTCATCATGTGATGTTGAACCATGAACAGCTTCTTAGAATCATCTGCACTTGTGGATGCATAATTATTCTACTACCTTCTCTTATTTTGATTCTTCAACCTGCAATCATGTTCAAAGTGTCCATGCTTACCACAATTCCAACATCCTTTACTGTCATTACCTAAATCATTTCTTTGGAATTTTCAGCGGGCTCTTTGGCTCCCCCTGCCTCGAAACTGTCCTCTTCCTCCTGCATGATTATGTTGTTGACTTTGGTCTTGGTTACTATTTCCTCTTCCACTTCCAAAACCTCTACCTCTGCCTCTTCCTCTACCAGAATAGAATACTTGCTCCTTGGGAGTTTGAATCCTTACCAAGATTCTTTTCTTCAATAATCAACATAGATACCAGATCAACAAAATTTGGAATATTTTCCTTGGTCTGTATAGAAGTTTTGAACTACTTATATGCAGCTCCTAAACCACGAAGACACACTTACACCTTATCATCATCATCTACATTCACACCAATAGATGCAAGTGACTCACATATGCTTTTGATTTTCAAGGTGTAGTCACTTATCGACATGCTCTTTTTCTCCAAGGTATGCAGCTCATTCTTGAGTTGCAATTTTTGTGCCTTTGTATTGGTCTCATACAATGTGACCAAACTATTCCAAGCCTCGTTTGGAGTCTTGGCATCCTGTATGTGTCCAATCATGTTATCCTATATGCTAACAGATAGCCAGTACATTACCTTTCGTGTTCCTTGATTCCATTCCTCATATGCTCTTACTTGATCTGCAGTCCGATTCCTTTCTGGTAACTACAGAGCATTTTCGTTCTCTCCTTCGATGTACTTCCAGTAGCCTTTTCCCATCAGGAAATTCTTCATTCTGAATCTCCAAGCATGGAAGTTGTTCTTGTCCAACTTATCGCTCATAAGCTGACTCATTCCATCTACGTTTGCCATTTCTACAACAATTCACAACACTGCAAAACACTACAAGCAGCACTTCTGCTCGAACACTGTCGCACTATGACATGATAGTTTGATCTCAGAAAAACACAGTTTTCGTGTATCAACAGTAGACAGAATCACTTGAAAATTCTGGATATGGAATATATGAGTGTTGCCGAACACAATGCAAGTTGCAATTTCTAAAAATAACCTGGTTTTTCTGTGGGCCCCACCTTGGGGGCTCAAAACGGAGGTCGAGATGGCTCCAAAACTTCGATCTGACAAAAAAAAGTAAAGGGATAACTCTCAAAAATATTTTGAGGTCTTATACCTTCACATCGATTTTCGTAGCAAACAGAGGTCATTTGTGAGTCGTGTTTTCTCCACGCCTTGCTGCGTACTCTTCACCGTCGCCTTCTCCATGAGCCCTCTACAACCATGCTAGCTTTGATACCATGTCACGAGGAAGGAGATAAGGAAGATAGCTCACACACACACTCTCACTCTCAAGGAGAAGCACACACACAGATCGAGGCAAGGAAGAATGATCTTCTTCTTCTTCTATTACATAAAAAGGAATGTACAAGAATGACCTAAAAAATAAGAATACAACAAGTGCAATATATAAAGATCAGTACATAAGGAAAAACCTAATGCCCACAAATGGGAGGGTTGGCAAAGACCAAATGTGCCATCACTCTCGGTAGATGAATCTAATAAAGCTCAATGAAGTATCCCTGACATATATCGGCGTGACCACTATGCATGTCAGAGAAACAAAAAACTGGTACGTGTCATCCTGGATCATCACATGTTGAGCTTGGTATCTCAACAATTTGGAGTTTGGAGTTGGGAGAAAAGTTCGAATTTGTGCTTACTGTTGTAAATGGTATCACGACATGCATTTTTAGAGAACTAGTGAGTTAAAAAGGTAGTTAAGTCTTTTCACATATATTGTAGCTCAGCCACTTCAATTTCCATCATGTGTGCACATGTCCTCATACACTTGCTTCATGTGGTTCGTCGCATTGATAATTAAACGTGTATCAATCCACCACTATATGCACTTGTGGGGTGATTGAGATTTAGTCTCATCGACACAGGTCCCTAAGGCTTCACGACTTAGGTATACATGTTTTCGGCACCGTTGCTAGGGAAGAAACTTAACCAAGGTGCCTTCATGATGATTATAGCTATGGAGTGAAGGAATCATACTTGCAGAGGTGAATTCGTTCAGTGGCAAGTAGTCAAGCACTTCAGCACTTGTTACTTCACACTCATGGGGTATGTGTAATGAGTTTTTAGGTTTAGGGTTAGGAGTGAGGAAGAAAGGGAAGATTTATGGTTAGGCAAGGGAGAAGTAGAGTAGGAAGACGTAGGAAACATCAAGGAAAAAATCCCAAAAAAATGTCAAAAGTAGCTTAGTTAAGTCTTAGGTAACCGAAGAACTATAAAAACCAAGAAAATTAGTTCAATTGAACATTTGTGAGAGTAGGTATCATGAACAGAGCAGCGATTGGTATCGTGAGCATGGTATCGTGCCTAGCAAACTAGAGAGTGAAGTTGAGACCACAAGATTTGGTTGAGGCATCATTGAAGGTAAGCTATACAAATTTTGGCATCAAAAACACATTAAGAACACACACGTGCATGATTAAAAGGCTTTTTGGTATCATGGAGTAGAACAGAGAGTTTTTTGGAGATATTTGAGTGATATAGGGGGTCAAGAGAGAAGATGTGAGGTAAATAAACACTTTGCACCAAAAATTTTTGAGTTTAGATGAAATTTGGTTGAAGTATCACGGTCGGTTGAGTTTTGGTATCGCGATACCAAAATTCCCTAGTATCACGATACTCGCCTGATATCGTATCATTGCATACCCACTTGAGGTATCGTGATACCATTTTGGTATCATATCGTCAAGTGCTGGTATGGCGATTGTGGATTGGCAGGTGGTATCGTATCATGGTCCACCTGGTAGCGTATCGTGCTGGTCATGGTATCATATCGTTCGACCGAATGGTATCATATCGCATGCAAGGTTGGTATCGTATTGCCAATTCGGTATCCTATTGTGCTTATTTTAGTATCGTATCATGCAAAAAGTGGTATCACATCAATCAACCAATTTGATATCGTATCATCTATAGTTCCAGTATCGTATCGTGTGATTTCCAATATCGTATCGTGTAAAATTTTGGTATCGTATCGTGCAGTGGTCAGATATCCTATCGTCCCCTAACTTGGTATCATATCATCGAATGCAAAGGTATAGTATTTGTAAATTTTGGTATTGTATCGTCTCACTCGGTGGTATCATATCGTTGGAGGTTTCTGGTATCGTATCATGCTAAAACTAGTATCGTATCATTTGTGTGGTATCACCAAGAGTGGTATCGTTCAGTACCACTTAAGCTAGTTTAGGGAAAAAATTGAAGATTTCGAAGACTTAATTGAGGGGAAGTAGGAAGCCAACATAAGCACAAAAGGGTGAATGAACTTGAGATCAAGACGGGTGCTAAGTGGCCAGAGGAGTGTCATTTTATCGATAGGAAGTGCAACCCAAGCAAGACATCAATCTACCTATACGGACACCTCTAGTGATTCAGAGGAGGAGCTACCCATGGCCTCAAAAGACATGCATGGTTATGTCCCTAGGGAGAACTTTATGTCAACTGTAGAGGGGGAATACCGCACCTCTGTGCAATATGTGTCCACTAATCCACAAGGGATCCCTATTTACCTGGATGGATTAAATAGGTATGTTGCAAGGATGGTAAACTCTACTGAATGAGCAATAGTGCCCAGACCCGCAGTCAAGTATGAAGGAGTATTGTACATGGATAAACTAGGTCACATCTACGTGGTAACAAAAAACCCAAATTGGATCAATGAGAGAGGAGAATTGGAAGAACAAGGAAACTTTGGGAGACCTGACCCTAAAGAGTTAGTAACTACACCAAGAGGCAAGTCAATGGTGACTCGAGTCTTGAGAGGGGATTTGATACCTCAAGATGACTACCTTTTAGACATCTACTTAATCCATGGGTCAGACCTCCTGTTACAAACCGATTCATCCACATGAGGATAGGAAGTAAGCCCAATGACTTTCTATGAGTTAAAGGATCCCGAAGATGAGTCTAGAGTCATATACCTAGACCGAGAAGGTATAGGCCAGTAGATGTAGTTGATAGAGCTCAATTGAAGTATATGGGGTTACATGTATTCCCTCCTCGAGGACATGCAACTACCTCTCACAATCCTTTTGGAACGCATCTAGAGCCAGAGAATACAATGTCAGGACAAACGAGCCAACAAAGTGTTCCCAACCAAACTCATGTGCAATTTACAATGCCAGAAGTGCAATCACACAACCAAACCTACTCAGGAATGGGTAACATGAATCAGCCACGAGTTAGGCAAAGGCCACAACGAGGAGTGCAGCTTGGAGCACCTCCATTTAGACCAGCAATTCCTATGATGCCCAGACCACCAGAACCGATAAGGAGGCTAAGACCAATTCAAGTGGCCAAATGTATGAGAAATCACTATGATGGAATGGGAGAACCCTATGATCACATAGCTGAGTTTAAACAAGTATTATGAGTCGAGCAAGTGGATGATTTCTTTGTGCAGTATGAATCCTTTGGGCTTACCCTCACAGGGACAGCTTTGACTTGGTTCCAACCATTGGATCCAAATCAATTTGGAAATATTGAGCAATTTTTTCAAGAGTTCATTGGAGAATTCACCAAGAGAGGGATTAAACACAACTCTTCATCCTTAGTCCATAGCTTCAAATAGAATCCAAATGAAACTGTGAAAATAGCTGCACAAAGATTTAATCAATATGTTGATAGATGCCCAGCAATAGAAAGACCCTCCCAACAAAAAATGATATCCCTATTCTTGGAGGGATTGACTAATGGGACATTGAGAACCTTAGCCTACGTGAAACGGCTCCAAACATTGAGCGAATGTCTTCAAGAATGTATTGACCTAGAGGAAAACCTAGCTAACAATCTCAAAAGCATAGCAAGCCCTACTAAATCAGAAGACACTAGAAGTACAGTGACATCTAACTCCAGTAAAGTAGAGGAGTTAGCAGAACTAGTAGCCAAGAAGTTAGGAGTTCGCGGACAGAGGAATTATCAGCACCCATCAATGAGAATACCCATGTTACGACGATGCAGCCTATGCGGTGGAGATCATCCATCTCACATGTGTGCAAGAGGAAGATTATGCATGCCTCAAGCTTATCCATACAATAGACAACCACCTTAAGGAGCCAACTTGTACTGCCACATAGAGCAAAAATACACTAATCACACTATTGAAAATTTCCCATTCACAAGGCAGTCAAGACCCTTAAATCAACCTTAGTATAGGCCTTATGGATACCCTCCTAGAGAGCCAGGAAGGCAGATTCCAAGATAGAACCCCTATCCATGCCCCCAAGGAGTACCTAGACCATATGAATAAGGGCAATATGGACAATCGTAGCCAATATTAGGACAAAAGCCATCCCTCCCACAAAATGTAGTGCCAGTTAAATACACTCAACTAGAGGAAAACATGGAGAGAGCCATAGTACCAGCTACACCATTAAATAGTACAGAATCAACGAATCAGGGATACGAGCAAACCCAAGGAGAATACTACCCCTTTGAAACCAGTTTGATGGAGTATGACCAAACTTATGACCAACCATGGTATGATTATGAGGGATATGACAACACCTATGGGCCGGAGTTTGCAACCCTAATGTACATCGCACCCAAGGCACCGGCTCCCATGAGACCACCCATTAGACTGCATGTGTCGAAAGGACCATGCTATAGATGTGGAGGAGACCACTTCATAAGAGATTGCACTCTACCATATAACTCACCACCTCCCACGAATTGGGAAGGATATTGCAATGAATGTGGAAAGGAACATCTATTTAGAGACTGCCCAAAGAATCTCAATAAGAATCATCATACAACACAAATCAATGTGATTGAAGTAATTGAATCGTCAGGCAGTGATAAGGAGTACACAATACCACTAAAAGCTATCACACAAGTGCAAGCCAAAGAAGATTTTGAACAAGGAAAGAATAAAAACCTAGAACCCAAAATACAGGTAGTGGAAGATTCTGAAGACCCACATGAGAGTACCCAAACAAAGAAGACCCAAAGTTGGAAGGATAGAAGGGAAAAACTTAGGAACAACTGGATGAAAAACAAAATTAAGGAGGACAAGAAGAACATGAGAAATGGTAAGAAACCAGAAATACGAGAAGAAACCCCACTTACGTCTCATACACAAGAACTAAACAAGCCAGGATCAATCTTAGCGGACTCAAGACCAGACAATCTAGACATGTGGCTGAAAGCTTACCAAGCCAGAATCGCGACTGGACCAAACATCAAGCAACATGAAAAACTTTACCCACAAGGGGAGTTAGAGAAGGAGAGACTTGTTGTATGCAGAAAGCTCATAGAGGTAGCTCAAGCCACTCTAGAAAAGGCTATCCCAGTCCTCCTAGAGACGAGAATATCTGAGAATCAATACAATGAGTGTTTTAAAAAGAATGAACAAAAACCAAAAGAGGAAGAAGTAAGGAAGAACTACCTAGCACTCAGGACAAATTAATTTCTGTAATCCCTGAACTAGAAGCTGATTGGCCAAGAGATTTGTGGGCCAGGATTCGAGAAGACCAATGGAAAAAGAGTGGAATTTCAAGACCACCCTTTGAGGAATTAGATGTTGAGGATGATCAGCCAACTCCAAATTTGGATGAACTATATGAAGAGGTTTCCATGTTAGACCGAAATAGGGAGGAAGCACACAGCATTTCTACCCTATCGAACCACATGGGAGAATATAAGAAAGAATCCATAATCTTCCATGCTCCCACAATACGAGGAAAGGAAAATGAGTCTTCAGGTAAGACCTCTCACAATCTAGCAGAACTCAAGAAGACCAAGGTACGATGTCGGTTGAATATGGAAGAATTACTACATGCCAAGCCACAAATATGGAAACAATTAGCAAAATAGTTGAAATTAGAGAATTAGGAGAATAAAAAAGAAAATAAGGAAACTGAAGTCTCTTCTACTATACAAATCCCTGTGGATAAAGTGGGAGAATTTAGTGAAGGAGACGAGGGCAACACATGTTTACCTATCACATATAATGGATACATGATCAAAGCCATTCTAGACACAGGGGCACGTGTAGGCATAGCCACCAAAGAGATTTGGGAACAAGTCTAGCTAGAAAGCGATCCCTAGAAGAAATGAGTAAAGACTATGTCATATTGGGGAAGCAATTATTCAAAAGAGGAAAAGTAAATCAGCTATGATTATGTGTGCATGAAGGAGATTACTTACCCATATTAGAAATGGCACATGCAGGTGCCACAGGAGGACATTTCTCAGCCGAAAGAACTATAAAAATGATTCTCTTTGCAGGCATGTGATGGCCAACTCTACAAATGGATGCAAACACCTACGTATGAAGTTGTGAGGTATGCCAAAGAGCTAAGTACCCTATTAGATGAGATGACATGCCTCTGAGACCCATGGTTTGTGTGAGAGCCTTTTCCAAATGGGGTATTGATTTCATAAGACCAATTAAGCCACCAGCCAAAGGATCACACATTGAGTACATAATAGTGGCAATAGATTATCTAACTAAATTGGTAGAAGCAAAAGCAACTAGAAAAAATGATGCTCATACCACAACCAATTTTCTTTTTTAGCACATCTTTACTCGCTTTGGACTACCTATAGAGATAGTAAGTGATCGAGGAATGCACTTCATTAACAAAGTAATAGAGTCCTTGATGAGTGAATTCCTAGTGATTCATAAAAAAGTAGCCCCTTATCACCCTCAAGCCAATGGTCAAGAAGAAAGTTCCAATAAAGTGTTGTGTACGGTGTTGACAAAGATAGTCAATAGTGGAATGTCAGATTGGGGCAAACAATTGCATCATGCAATTTGGTCCTTTCGTATGGCTTACAAGATAGCCATTGGAACTACTCCTTTTAACCTAGTGTATGGACAAAATGCAATCTTGCCAATTGATTTTTTGGTACCTACTTTATGAGTAGCACAACAATATGAGTGGACAGGACATGAGCTATCTAAGCAACTCGAGCAGATTGAGGAGTTACACAAAACAAGAATACAGGCAGTTGCGAGAATTTATGCTACTAAAAGCAGACAAAAAGCATATTATGATGCACACATCAAAGATAAAGGCTTGAAAGAAGGAGATTTAGTCCTAGTGTATACATTGAAGCAACATGCGAAGATACTTTAGAAACACGGATACGGACCCTTACTAATTAATAGGATCTCATCTAGTGGAGCAGTGAATCTAGCCACATTAGATGGAGATATACTTCCTAACTACATAAGTGGTTTCCAAGTAAAACGATATATGGAGCCATTAACAGATCAGATGTTAGCACGACTCCTAGGAGCACAAAATAAAAAAAAAGAAGAAGAACGAATTAGAGAAGAAGCATGCCAAGAAGCCTTAGAGCATATCAAATAACGAAAGGAGTGGATAACGCAAAGGGATGAACGATATCTACAAGGAGAAGAACCCATTCCCATGGCCAATTACCAAGTCCATAAAGCCAACAAAAAGAACCTTAGCACATCCCAACAATATTTAAACCTAGGGATTGGAACCACAGAGTACCGATTGATAGATGCCCTAATTGGCTCAGGAGCAACCCTAAGCTGCATACGAATGATGTTAATTATGCATCTCCAAACAAACATAAGCCCAACTAAATCATGCATAATAGGAATTGGAGGCCAAGTCATAGGATGTGTTGGAGAAGCCCTAATATACCTCCACCTAGGAAATTCTTTGATGGAGAAAAGAGTTTTGGTATGTAAGGACGAAGACTTAGTAGAAAATATGGTCCTAGGGCAAGATTGGATTATCGAGAACAAAGTGACCATTCATCTAGCACAAGGATACATATCAACCAAAATAGGACATAAAGAAATCTTTAGCGTGTTAGAAGAAAGACCTTCTCATGTTCATGAAGTTATCAAGCTAGAGGAAGACACTCTAGAAAAGGAAATAGAAGATGAATTAAACAAAAGCATACCCAAAGAACACCCTAAGCTAGAATTGCCTGCAAATACAAACGTGTTACTCGATGTTGTGCCTTTTTTTCCCATAAGAGATGAATATAAGAGAAAGTGAGGACAATGCTCCTAAAATTGCCTACACCAAGGGGGAAAACACACACATGGAAGTCTACTATTCGAGCATCATATCCATGGAATACTCGTCTACAATGGATGCGGAAGGATCGAATGACTAAACCAGAGGATTCAACTCAAAAGCATACAAGTCATTCAATGAAAATGAGGAGAGATAACCACTACTCACAACCCCAATCAGAATCACCAAGACTCATCCGTGTGTGGCTTCCAAAATCATTAGTAGGAGCCCAGAAAACACAACAACATATGTGGATTCCAAAGAAGGCCAGACAGACTGCAAATCAAGAGCTAGACAAGCTCAAGGAGATATTATGTCGGCAAAGAGAAATAAGAAGGGCCAAACCGAATTAGCACAAGCATAAAAGGGACACGTCGTCAACCAATAAGACTTCACAAAAGAATATAACAAGGACCAAAAACAACCAGAATGACAAAACCAAATACCTCAAACACCGACTACAAAATGGATATGGAGACCCAAAAGGCAGCCAAGACGAGAACATCCTACTCAACAAGATTCCACTTGCACTCATGAAGAGTCCAATGCACCTAAAGCATGCATAACACGGCCACATTACAAGGCCATGCATTCGGCACATTACCTTCTCGATGAAATTAGTGGTGCACATTTCCATCATGGGAATAGTTCTAAGATTCTACTTCCATAGGAATGAACTTAAAGTGTAAATAAATAAATGCTTCAGCTAGAACTAATTTTTGTATTCTTTTGGGATTAAAAATCAAAAGAGGTGTGGTAAGAGGCCTTACTTACTTAAGCAAGGGGAAACAGAGTGATGCAATAAGTGACATATCACTAAGCCACACATAACACATGACTTGATTTCTACTAGAAGTTGATTTTCTGTCTATTACAAGTGCAAATGGCTTCTAAGGATTCTGAAGCAACTATTCAAGAAGAGGTGGTAGAGTTCCCATTATAGAGTGTGACAAAAGCCAAAGGTCATTGGTTTCAGGAGGATCAGCCCGTTGGCGATTTTCTTTTCTTAGTAACAATAAAGATTATGGACACTGACCATTAGTTCCCAATGATGTCTCAAGATTTCAAAGTCGTACATGAACTCCCATCAACCATAAACATTCATGGTCATCAATCATATCGATATAGAAGAAGAAGTGTGTCTGATTCATCAACATTTTTGCTTTCCAAATATGCATCGGTACACCGCACCACAGAAAATCATAGTGTAGATGCTATCTCATGCTATCAAACAGATCGGTAATCAAGTGAACATGATGCCATACATCCAAGAATGTCTTTTTGAAGCTAAGAAGCAATGGAACCATAAAAAGTTCTTGAATGGAATTGTCGAACTGACAATACTCATCTACCATGCATTGGGTATCCGGGAACATTTGAAAGAAATGCCCTCATCTTTGGAGATGGCTAAGTATGGTAAGTTAGCCATGGTCACAAGGAAGAAGGGAGTAAAAGTAGTGGAAGAAGCTGAAACTAGCTCGCAACCGAGAATGAGAGGCACCAAAAGACTACGAGAAACGATGAAGGTAGAAGAAGCCCTCCCACGGTCAAAAAGGATACATGTACTTCCAAGGACAAGGATAGGAGACAATACGCCCATCATGGAAGAGGAACTAACCAAAGCAATGGAAGCAACTCATCAGTACATGGAAGGTGAGGTAAACCTGCTGGTACAACGGAATCATTACCACCAGTCTCATGAAGACACTGAACAAAGAAAGAGGTTGACTAAAGTTCATCGATATAGAGAGTTGGGATTGACCAACTCTAGTTCATCATCCGATACACAAGAAGAGCAGGAACCATCTATGATGAATGTGGACATTAAAAGTGACTCAAAAGATGATGGTAACTGGGAGGAATTGAATCAATTCACAGATGACTTTGGAGTGGAAGGTACAAAGATAAACCAAACTCCTAATGACACTATCAAGGACACAACAAGGCAAGATCACTTCAAGAAGGAATTCATGTATTCAAAATGAATGAAGAGACGAACATTCAGATCACATAGATTCACTTAGATGGAGAAGCCCCAGTAAAGCGACCAAAGTAGGAGAAGGAACAAGAAGAAGTGGAGGAACCCGAGCCATTCATGCCAATCAGGGTTGTAGCAGAACCCTCTCCATTAGATTTCACTTTTCAAAGTAGTGCTACAAAATCAACCACAAATGAAGATGAGGAAGCAGAAAGAGAAGTGCACCTTCAAATAAGAGAACCGCACAATGAAACTATACATGCGGAACAAGGAAAAGACGTACGAATAGGGGAGGAATCAAGTATCCCAAAAACATGGTTAAATGTGGATGTAGCTCAATTAAAGCCGACAGTGAAGCAAATGATACAAACGGCTATGGACATGCAACAATAAATGCTCGAAGCGGATGCAAACTATGACAAGGCTATGAGAGAGAGAAGCCAATTCCAGGTAATGAGTGAAAAATTGTTAGCAAAATTAATTCAAGCTCAAAAGGCACTCTCATCCAAGGAATTGGAAGCTCAGGAAGCCAAGGACAAATGCACCATGCTAACAATCGAAAACCAAAAACTCCAAAATCAACTCACAGAGCTACAAAGCAGATATGACGCTGGTGAAGCGGAGAAGGTGAGAATGAATGCCAGAAGTAAGTTGCTTGAAACTCAAATCAAAGTATACATGGAGTAAGCAGACAATTTAAGAAATAGAAATAAAGAACTTATGAATGCCATACTATGCAACCAACCCATAGAAGCACAAGCAGCGACAGCAAGCGACACAAAGGCATTGTAAGATCAAATTGCAAAGTATGAAGATCAGCTGAAACAAGAGCAAGCTATCAGAGAGGAATGGGAAAAGAGATATATGCATGACACGAATGAACTTAGGAAAAAATGGAAGGTGGCAGAGAATAAACTCATTGAACAATGCACAAATCCCAGTAGATAAGGTGGGAGAATTTAGTGAAGGAGATGAAGGTAATACATGTCTACCTGTCACTTACAATAGGTACATGACTAAGGCAATACTAGACACAAGAGCTGGAGTAGTTGCCACCAAGGAGACTTGGGAGAAATGGGGAAAGCCTGCCTTACGGCCCACACGCATGAAGCTCCAATTGGCAGATGGTCATGTGGAGAAACCCTTAGGAATATTGAAAAGGATCAAATTAACCATATGTGGAGTTGAATTTGAACACACATTAGCCATTTGCAAGTTCGAAAAGGCTAACAATTACGAAATGATATTGGGACGACCTTTCATGAGACAAATGCGGATCGTGCAAGACTGGGGACGAGATTCATTATACCTGCAACATCAAGGAAATACCACCAAGATAAACTTGCACACATTTTCATATAGAGATGTACCCCCATTACAGTGGAATCCTATACACAAGGAGGAAGACGACCTATCTATTCATAGCGCTCGATCAAGTGATCAATCATGGAAGTATGAGGATGCCCAATTATGGATGTGTAAAGAAGCCAAGAAGGAGGACAATAAAAAGCAGATGTGGCCAATAGGACATCCTAACTACCGACCTGTAAAGGACCCAAGGTACATGCCTCAAATCTTTCGTGATGAAACCTTTGAACCGCATGGATGGATGGAAATCTTAGCAACCTTAGATGTATGTGTGAATGAGGAAGTTCTAACTATGAACGAGTGCATAGACAAAGAAGGCTATGATGTAAATTTTTACATGGTTGTCCTTCAAGAAGTGGAAGCAGGGGAAATCTTAGAAAAAGAGTGGAAAGAAGAATATGAGAGTATAGAAATGGAACTAGAATTTGATTAAGAAGAAGTCTATCTAGAAATCATTCAAGCCAAAAACAAGTATGAAATGACCAAAGTTTTAGCAATAGAAGTAGCCCCCATAGTACAGAAGCAAGAGGAAAGTGTGAGTAACATCGGACCAAATCCTGACCTTTTTGAGGTTCCAGAGCATTTTAAAAGGTATGAAGTAGAAGAGAGAAAGATAGCCATCCAGATGCCTAAGAGAGAAGCTAGAGAAGGAGAAGCATATGATAACAAAGAGCAAACAAAAAAAATCACGATAATAGTGGAAGACAGAGAAGAACGATGTACATACACAGGTAAAGACGTGTCAACTGAAGAGGAAGAAGAATTAATACAATTGATCCGAGAATATCGAGATGTATTTGCGTGGACATATAAGGATCTCAAGAGGGTGGAACCCTCGATTTTCTCTCATAGAATACCAATGACGGCGGAGGCAAAGCCATCCAAACAACACCCTTATACATACAATGAGGTCTATGCTGCTAAAATTAAAGAAGAAATAGACAAGCTACTAGCGACATGATTCATATATGAAATAGAACATACCGAGTGGGTATCACCATTAGTAGTTGTGCCTAAGAAGAATGGAAAATTAAGAGTTTGCATTTGAAAATTAAGAGTTTTCATTAACTTGAAAAAGGTCAATGCCACAATTCGCGATAGCTACCCTTTACCCATTACGGACCATCTATTGGAAAGAGTTGCAGGAAAAGAAGTCTATAGCTTCTTAGATGGATTCTCTGGATACAACCAAGTAGTTGTTGCTACTAAGGATCAACATAAGACCGCATTCGAGACTGAATGGGGAGTCTATGCTTTCCGAGTGATGCCTTTTGGACTCACTAACGCGCCTGCTACTTTCCAACGATTGATGTGTCATGTTTTCAAAGAATTCTTGAAGAAGAGCATGGAAGTGTATGTAGATGACCTATGTACATATTCAAATCAAAGACAAGACCACATTCTTGAATTGCAGAAGATATTTAATAAATGCTGACAATATAGAGTCTGCCTGAACCCAGAGAAGTGTGTTTTCATGGTAAGACAAGGGAAGATCTTAGGACGTATAGTCTCTAGAAATGGAATATCCACACATGAAGACAAGATTAAGGTTATTTTGGAGCTTCCTAGACCTAAGAATGCGAAAGAGGTGCAAGCATTTATGGGACATTGTGGATACTATCGTCGATTTATCCACATGTATGCCATAATTGCCAACCCTTGTATGGACTTTTGACTAATTCACATGGACTGAGGATTGCGAGAAGGCATTCAATGAGTTAAAGAAGCGGCTTAACACGGCTCCAATTTTGAAACCACCAAATTGGAACAAACCATTTCATATTCATGTGGACGCTTCTAATTACGCAATAGGATGTATCTTAGCCCAGGCTGTAGATGAAGGAAAGTTAGATCACCCAATTGCTTATGCGAGTAGACAATTGAATGAGACTGAGAGGAACTATACAACTACGGAGCGAGAAGGATTAGGAATGGTCTACGCAGTGAAGAAATTTAGACACTATCTCTTAGCCAACAAGTTCAAGTTCTTCAAAGACCACCAGACCTTATTGTACCTAGTCAATAAGCCCTGTAATACGGGAAGACTGGTAAGATGGTTTCTACTATTGATGGAGTTCAACTTCGAAGTGATAGTGAAAAAGGGAAATACCCATGTAAGAGCAGATCACCTCTCTAGGTTAACACATGGAGAACCACCAAGTGGAGTACCAGACGAATTGCCAGACACTTATTTGTTTAATCTGGAAGTGTGTCCAAAGTGGGCAAAGAAACTAATTCCGATACTCACTCATGGCCCACAACATACGATCAATAAAGAGAGTAAAAAGAAGATTCAACAGTTAAGGAATTTGCACATTATAGCTGGAAGTGTGTACTATAAGGAACCCAATGGCGTACTACTCAGATCTGTTGAGGAGGACGAGCAAAGGATGCTGATTGAACAAGCTCATGTGAACAAATGGAGGACACACAAAGGAACTCATGGAACGATTAGGGAATTAAAGCGATTAGGAGTATACTGGCCTGACATGCCTAAGGATGTCCATGACTATGTAAGTAACTGCGTAGAATGCCAGTAAATTATCCCCGAGGATGAAAACATGAGGAAGGAGTTAGCTTGGCAAGAAAACGATCCCTAGAGGACATGAGCAAGGATTATGTACTCATGGGAAGACAATTGTTTAGGAGAGGAAAAGACAACCAATTACGACTATGTGTGCATGAAGGAGAATATTTACCCGTATTAGAGATGGCACATGTAGGTGCGGCAGGAGGTCATTTTTCACATGAAAGAACCATAAAAATGATCCTCTTTGCGGGCTTGTGGTGGCCAACTTTACATATGGATGCGGAGACCTATGTGCGAAGCTGCGAGACATGCCAAAGGGCTAAATACCCGATTCGGAGAGACGACATGCCATTGAGACCTATGGTTTGCACCAGAGCATTTTCTAAATGGGGTATAGATTTCATAGGACCCATTAACCCACCGGCCAAAGGGTCACATGCCGAATATATCATACCCTCAGAAGCAAGTTTGGAAGAAGCAGAAAGTTCAAACCCTAAAATGTCCACGGAAGAAGTACATTCACCCTATTCAATTGGTGAACGACAAGACACTAAGGTGATCAGCACTCTGAGAGTTTCTCACATGATAGAAGGATCACCAATTTGGAAAACCACAATCAAATACTCGCATCCATGAGGTCAGATTCAAATGGGTACGCAAGGATCAAGTGCAAAAATCAGAGATCGCAACACCAACTCATGAGGAGAAAACGGAGGGCAAGCATTCTTCTTTACCGAAATCTGAGCCCAAACAACTTTTGCAGGTATGGCTTCCTAGGCCTTTGATTGAAGCTCAGAAGGCACGACAACAGATATGGATTCCCAAGAAGGTCAGACAAGCAGCCAATCAAGAGATACACAAACAGTAGGATGCATTACACCTACACTTTCGGACAACAAAGCCAAGACAGACTCGTCATAGAAACATGAAGAGAACGACCTCTATCACTCGGACAACAGAAGAAATAAAAGAAAAACATGCAACTCGAGGAACCAAAGAAAAGACACGGCCCATCAACTCGAACACGAAATGGGTTTGGAAACCAAAGCAGCTGCAAGGAATGGAACACAAGAACAACGAATATTCCAATTGCACTCATGAAGTATCGAATGCACCTAAAGTATGCATAATAAGTCCACATTACAAGGCCAAACATTCAGCACTTGATGTGCATAATAAAATTAGTGGTGCACATTCTCCAATGGAGAATAGGTCATAGCTTCAACTTACTTAGGAATGGACCTACTATGTAAATAAATAGATGTTTCGGCTATACTAATCCTTGTTTTCTTTAAGAAAAAAATACAAATATGTGGTAAGAGATCTCACTTATACAAGCAAGGGGAACAGAGTGACAAAACGACAACATGTCACTACAATGCACAACACGGTTGCCATATCTTCTATTGAAGCTAATGCACTTTTCATTACAAGTGCAGATGGCCTCCGAAGATTCTGAAGCAACTATTCAGGAAGAAGTATTGGAATTTCCTCTACAGAGCATAACTAAAGAAAAGGGACACTGGTTTAGAGAAGAGCAACCGGCTGGAGAGTATCTCTTCTTGGTGACCATCAAAATCATGGACACAGACCATCAGTTCCCGGTTATGTCCCAAGATTTTAAAGTGTTGCATGAGCTTCCGTCTACCATTGACATAATGAAGAAGGCAGGTATACACAAATATTTTGAATTGCCAATCTACAAGCCCGACTTTCAAAGATGCATGCAAGTAATAAATACATTACAGTCAGCTCTACATGACCCATTGGTGCTAGAGGCCAGAGTCATGGATGCAGTAGGTGAATGGGTAGTGATTCAATTTACACATGATTTAATCAAGGAAGCTTTTGGATGGGAGAAGGACGAAACTACTGTATTGAAGGAAGAAAGCCGAGGGGCAAAGACCAGGACCTTCATTGACATCAATATAATTGACATAGAGGAGGAAGTACAACTAAGTCATCAGCACTTCTGCTTTCCTAACATGCATCGATACACCGCTCCTCAGAAAATCATTGTCCAGCTACTATCACATGCCATTAAACAAATTGGAAACCAAGTTAATCTGCCTTCCTACATACAAGAAAGGCTATTTGAGGCAAAGAAGCAATGGAATCACAAGAAGTTCCTGAACGGTAGTGTTGCTCTGACCATATTGATCTATCATGCTTTAGCTATTAGAGAGCACCTCCAAGAAATGCCCTCATCAACAACCATGGCTAAGTATGCCAAGGTCGCCACAGTCCCAAGAAAGAAAAAAGGAGTCAAGATTGTTAAGGAGGCAGAAACTAGCTCTCAACCCAAAATGAGAGGGACAAAGAGATTAAGGGAGGTAAAACAAGTAGAAGCTGAAGTTCCAGCTACAAAAAGGGCACATGTGCTTCTGAAGACAAGAATTGAAGAGCACCGACCAATTATCGAAGAGGACTTAACAAAAGCCCTAGAAGAAATGCATCAATACACAGAGGGTCAAATTAATCTACCAGTGCAAAGGCACCATTACCAGCAGACCCAACAAGACAGGGAAGTTAAAAAGAAGCTAACCAAGGTACATCGATACAGGGAAATAGGGTTGAATAATTCAAGCTCATCTTTGGATGCACAAGAAGAACCAGATACATCCTAATGTGGACATTCAAAGTGAATCCAAGGATGATGGACAATGGGAGGAACTTAATGAAGTGAACTACAATGAAGCAGACGAGGGCATGAAGGTGAATGACAACCCCATCCACCCCAATCAAGACACCACAGACAAAGAAGGAAACCAAGAAGGGGTACATGTCATCCAAATAAATGAGACTTCAAAAATTGAAATCAAAGAGACAACACTTAAAGAAGAGGAATCACTCAAGAATCCAAAGGAAGAACCAAAAGATGCTACAGTGGAAGAATCAAAACCCTTCACTCCGATAAGGGTTGTGGCAGAACCCTCCCCCATGGATGTTACATTTCAAGGGAGTGCCACGAAAATTATTGATCTGGACGAAGAAAGGAAAGAACCAGAAATCCAACTACAAATTCGACAACCACATAACGAAACTATCCATGTGGAGCACGGAAAGGATGTACAAATTGGAGAAGCTCCAAGCATTCCAAGAACGTGGTTGAATGTCGACATCGCTCAACTCAAGCCAGTGGTGCAAGATATGATCATAACTGCTATGGACACGCAACAGTTGATGCTTGAGGCTGATGAGGACTATGACAAAGCGATGCAGGAAAAGCATGACCTTCATGAGATGGGTAAGAACCTTTCAACACAATTAAAGCTAGCAAGAGAGAAAATAACCCATAAAGAAAATGAATTTCAAGAGGTCAAACAGTAGTTCAAAACATTAGAGATAGAAAATGAGAAGTTAAAAGAACAACTACAGGAGTTACAGAAGAAATATGAGGTTAGTGAGACCGAGAAGACGTGGATAACTGCAAGAAGCAAAATATTGGAATCACAGATAAAGATCTACATGGACGAGGCAGAGAACTTTAGGAATAGAAATAAGGAGCTAATGTCAGCTCTTTTGACTAATCAACCAATTGAGGCTCAGGAAGTACCAGAAACAAACACTAAGGAAATGGAGGAAAAGATAGCCAGGTATGAAGATCAGCTCAAGCAGGAGCAGGCAGTCATTGCCGAATGGGAAAAGAGATATATGGATGATATCGCGGCTCTAAGGACAAAGTGGAAAAAAGCAGAGAGTAGATATCTTGTGCAATGTAAAGAAGACCCTGACCAAATCGCGATCGCAGTACAAGAAATCCTAAAGAATAACGAAACAATTTCTAAGGCCAATGAAGAAATCAAGCAAAAAGATGAGATGATAAAGCAGCTACAAGAGAGGCTAGAGCAGTAGGCAACAAAGGGGACACCAGTAGTTCCAAAATCCATAGCGGCTACTGAGGAGATTGAGGTACGTCCTCTCTCTCCCCCCTTACATCATTCGCCGATAAGGGAGGGCACTGAGATCCAATCTGAACGTAATCATCGGGATATTGCAGAACTGAGCCGAGATGAGAGGGCACTACTGGTGTCCCAACTTAGTGCCAAATTTGAAGATCAAATAATCAAAGTCATGAAGGAAGCTCAAATTGAGAGCAAAAACGTAGAGCAGGTTTTAAAGCCATTTAATGTACCATATGGACTCCTTAAAGAACAAACACGGCAATACATAAAAACCATCGCAAATAAGGAGCCTGACAATAACCTCCAGTTCAACAATAATACTTTCAACTATACTCAAGAGGAGTTCGAAAGGGCTGATCCTAAGAACCCTACACTACGGGTACAATGGGAAGCATCTCCATATGCACCTCAAGTGAATCCCTCTTTTTGTCCAGTACCCCGCAGATGCTCCTGGTCGCAATTTTGGGAAGGACAGTGCCAAGGTAGCATAAATAATCAATGGCTCAATTATCCACTATTACCAAGTCCACCGCATAATTACCTACCGACGAAAGAATACATGGTGAAAACCATGGAATTTTGGATTGTTAGATATGCGACTGTACCGGATTTGGTAGTCAAAATGACTAATAATATTTTTAGCATGCTCCTGATATTAATTAAAGTCTTCCAACATGCTAAATATACATTTTTGAACTTCATCGGCATTACACAGGGATCTGAAGCTCTCATTTTTTATCTTTCCACCATCCCTAGCCGCTTAACACTTATGGCATACTATTCACGGCTTATGTTCTTGCCGAGCACATATATGCAGACTTTTGAAGAAGCATTTTTTACTGGTTTCTTCGAAATTGATTCAGAAATTTTTGTAAAGATGACTTGGAATCTTAATGCAAGACTGGTGGCTTATTAAACAAGTTTTTTTTGCGGATCATCGACAAGCACCCGAGGATAGAGTGAAGTCAAGGCAGTGGAAAGAATTCATGATATGTCATGCCAATTTGCTTAATCAACGAGAGCAAGCTGCTATACAAAAATACTCATGTCGCCACAAAAACCCTGTCGGGGACGACAGAGTTCAGCAGGAGGGACGTGTGGAAGGCGAATCAAGCAAGAAGCGAAGAAGAAGAAAATCAAAGACCAAAATTGCTCAATAAAGAATGAAGATAATAAAGCAGAAGAACCACCCTCTACCCAAAGCCCCGTAGGGGCACGCATCAGGCAACAACACCAAACATCCAGGTCCTGAGGAATGGAATTAAAGAATATCAACAACCAGGACATTTCATGGGAAGGACGGACCAGGGCCAGGAAGTATCCATGAAGAAGTGCAAGACAATACTTGGCAGGTAATAATCCTCCAGCTGGTAGCATGTGATGGCAAAAAATGAACAGGTGCAAAGCAATACAACAGGGTCAGATGTGTGAAGATAAAGACAAATCAGAAGACCAAAAGTTATAAAGAGGTAGAGGCTGAAAAGTTGAAGAGGGTGACTAAGAACATCACATTCTTAGTCACTGGTGGCGTGCGTGGCAGCCCGACTGAATACAGCAACCCAGATTTGTGATTTACGGAATACCAAGGGGAAAACAGAAGCAAAGGACATACCTCAGATAAAATAACAAATTCTCTGACAGTCCTTGTTGCTGCTTCGACCACTGGGTGCGTGTATTCAGAACTCTTAGATGAGTTACAAAGGAGAAGCAAAAGCCTATCAAGGGACGACAAAGACAAAGAGGGGGAGAGTATTGCATAGCAAAGAGACACAAAAGAGGAGCCCCAAAATTTTCAAATTAATGGGCATATTTTTCTTCTTCAAAGTCTTAGGAAATTCCCTCAAGCCATGTAAATGCACTAGAGGAGTCCCCTAGATGCATCATCCCAAATCATTGTAATATTTCTTGTAAAATAGTAGGAAAATAGAGATTAGTTAATAAAGTGCCCATCACTTGCGTGAAATGACCATTTTTAGGGCACATGTGTATAAGTCACTTTGTGAATCTTTGTAGAGACTTTTTGCCATTGTGAAGAAGGAGAGCTCCTGATTTTCGAAATTGCTTCTTTCTTGCATATTTTCATCTTCTCTTTGATCTTCTATGTGTGTGAAATGCTTGGAATGTGTGTGTAGGACTGTTGTCTACCCCTCCCGACTGTTTTTGAGCTACTGTAGTGTGTGTGTGTGAGCTAGTAGAAGTTGTGGAGTGAGTGTGGGTGTTTCCCACCATTCACTATTTTGGTCATAACTTGAAGCACGGTTGTCAAAATCGAGTGAAATTACCTTTAATAAATGTGTCTCATCGAGAGCTTCGAAAGGAACCCACTATTGGCCATATTCGGAGTTTAGAGCTAAGAGAAATCCTCAATTTAGTGAAAACTACTGTAAGTGGTATCGTGATAGACACTTTCAGTATTTGAGTGAGCTAGAGAGGTGGATTAGTCTTTTCTCATGCATATAAGCTGAACCACTTCATTTCCCATCACGTGTGCACATGTCCTCATACACTTGGTTAGGTCTGTTCATCGGATTGACAAATAAGCATGTGTCAATTGCCCACTATACGCACTTGTGTGGCAAATGAGATTTAGTCCTTTTGGCACAATTCCCTAAGACTTCTTGACTTAGGTACACAAAGACCATTCAGAATGGTCTACATAAGTGAGCTATCTAGTATAACTTCATCAGTAGAAATCAGTTGTTCCTTCAAGTCTTTGATCTTTGTCAGAAAACTGTGCATGGAATCACCTTCATTCATGTGCTCTCTCTCCAATTGTTTTTGGAGGAAAGCAACATGAGCCTCATTCCTAGCCTCATATAAAGTGGTAAGTGTATCCCAAGCATCCTTAGTTGTTTTGCAAGAGCGAATGTCAAGAATAATGGCACGTTTGATAGACAAGGCTATCAATGCATGTGCCTAGGCATCTCTGCCATCCCAACAAATTTTCTTTGCAATAGGTGCAGCTGAAATTGTAGCATGAACAAGAATCTGTAGAATTTCACCATCTTTGATGCCATTTGCATCAACTTTAGTACTTGTATTTGTAGGTGAAATAGGATGTTTTTCAACACTCTGCACAATATTCCATAGTCCTTTTGCGACCAATACATGACGCTTCATATAAGCCCATAAGGGGTAATTCATACCATCCAACTTATCCTCAACAAACAACATACATAATACATCACTACTTTTAGCCATGGCCATTGACTAAAATACCCTGATGCAAAAAAATGATTGTATCTTAAAAAGTTGAACAGAACTACCCTATCGATTTCTGCTAAACCTAGAGAAGAATTGAGATGCTTATATTGGTGAAGTAAAACCTATATATATGTTTGGCACAAAAAGATAAAATAACCTACACAAGCACTACAATAGTGCATTTGGAGGCCGAAACGAGCTCAAATCACGATTTTGGCACCACAAAGCGAAGCAGTTTTGATCTCCTAATCACCTTGAGTATGCTCATCAAATTTCATGCGATTTTGAGACTATGACCAAAGGGGTGCCAACGATGCCCTAGATGAAGCCACAACCTGCTCTGATACCAATTGGTGGAGTTTGAGGTTTGCAAAAGCATGCGAACAACATAAGGAAGAAGAAGAAGCTTGGATCACAACACACAATACTAGATGTATTACCACTAAAATGTACAAAGATAAGTAACCTATTAGGGAAAATAGGTGTATATACAAGTTGGGGGAAAAAACCTCCTAAAGAGGGAAAAAAGTGCCCAGTGGTCCTAGTCTATTCATACACATCACTACCTAAATATATCAACACTTACCTCTGAAAACAATTGGAGAGTGAGCACATGAATGAAGGAGATCCCATGGATAATTTTTTGACTAAGTCAAAGACTTGAAGGAGCAGTTGATTTCTACTGATGAACTCTTGCCTGACATTTCACTTGTGCAGACTGTTCTAAATGTCCTTCCAGATTCATATGTGAGTTTTTCTTCTACTCTTTGATTGATGATCAAAGGCAATCCAAATGCCTTAAACATCTAAGGAGTTAATCTGTGTTCTGTTGCAAGAAGATCAGTCTAGGAAGAATAGGTTCATTATGAGTGTTGCAGATCAAACTTTCCTCGTTAGTCAAAAGAATTTCATCGATGATTTTTCTAGGCATGCATGGATATATCCATTGAAAGCAGAGTCTGAAGTGTTTATGTGCTTCAAACAATTTTTGGTTCTGATTGAAAATCTATCATCATGTAAAATGGGCACATTCCATTCTCATCGAGGGGAGAATATATGTCTTTTAATTTTAATGCATTTCTAGTTGTACATGGGATAGTGATGTATACATCTCAATAGAATGGAGTTGCTAAAAGGAAGAACACATCACTCATGGAGATGGCAAGGTGTATGGTCAAGAGTTAGGCTTTACCACATAGTTTCTCACTTGAGGTTGTTATGTGTGCAGCATATGTACTCAACAGGTGTCCCACCAAAGCATTGCAATCTATCACTCCATATGAGGCTTGGAATATTCATAAGCCATCTGTTGCTCACCTCAGCGTTTTTGGTTGTCTGGCATATGCATTAGTGCCTGAACAACAATGCAGAAAATTGGATGATAAAGCAGTGAAATGTATTCTTGTTGGGTATAGTTCTAAAAGCAAAGGCCATTGTATGTATCATCCATAGACTAAACGCATTTTGGTTAGCCGTGATGTTGTTTTTGTGGAAGATGCTATTCAACCATTACATTCATGCACTAAGGAGACGTCAGTTAGCTCCAAAGTCATGTATGATACTTTTTTGCCTCTTTTTACAAGTGGATAGTCTATTGTTGGTCCTAATGGGGAAACTTATCAGCCTTTACAAGTTTCATGTGATGATGTAGATCATTCCATTTTTGATGCCTAAATGGCTATAGAAGACTTTGGAGGGGATCATTATCTCTAGATTTACATGCTTTTTCTCACTTGGACTGGGATTGTTGCTATGACACTCGTGTGTCCACCAATGGTTTTTGCTCCATGCTTGGTAGCTCATGCATATCTTGGTTGAGCAAGAAGCTGCCTACTCTAGCCACTTCTAGTTGTGAGGCTAGGTATAGAGCAGCTTTCACAGCGACTATTGACTATGTGTGGGTCAGATGCCTTATGGTTTATTTGAGTGTTGGTTAGTCTTCTGCCACTGCCATCTTCACTGATAGCCAGAACACATTGGCACTTGCGAGGAACCCTATGTTCCATGCTCGGACTAAACACATTGAGGTGCACTATCATTATGTCAAGGAGAGGTTCTCTATTGGAGAGATCAGTTTGGCACATGTGCCCACATAGGAGAACATTGTAGACCTTTTCACCTAGGGAGAAGTTTGAAGCGCTCCCCAAAGATTTGAGCTTACTTCCTTTTGTGGATTGATTCCACATAGCTTGCAGACTTCCTTATACTCGATTGCTAGCTCCTTGTTCACCGCATCACTCCTAGGGGAGATTTGGTGATATATTTAGGTAGTGATGTGTGTGATTACACTAGGACCACTGGGTACTTTTTTCCCTCTTTAGGAGGTTTTTTTCCCTCGCCTTGTATATATGCCTATAGCCCTAATGGGTTACTTATCTTTGTACATTCTCTTGGTAACACATTCAGTATTTTGTGTTGTGCTCCAAGCTTCTTCTTCTTCCTTGTGTTGTTTGCGTGCTTCAATAGGCCTTAAACTCCAACAACACACACATACACACACACGTGCACACAAGGCAAGAACAAAGAGTGGAACAATGGAATGCTTTCAATTACAAAAGAACTCTCTTACAAAAGCTCCAATCTCTAACAAGCTAACCTCAACTCAGTAACTTCAAAAATGAGCTCTCTAGCTTTTTTATAGATTTTTTACATGTTTTGGCCCTATCCAGACTTAGTGTCTAATTTAGTTAAAAATTAGGTTCGAGGGCTTATTTGAGGGCTCAAATGGAGTTTAAAAATTATGAAAATTGGTATGTAGACAGTTCTAATATCCTCAAGCTTGATCAATCCTTGGCTTGAAAAAAATGGAGTTGGAAAAATGTAAAATGATATTTACAATGGTTTTTAGTGATCCAAATTACTGTTTTTATAGGGATTTTTATTGAAAATTTGACATATACTTCTTGGAGCTCCTACATGCATCCTCTTCTTGTGTATCCACTTCTTTGATGCATTCCTATGCCTTCTAGTTGACCTTGAGTGCCAACACTCCCCCCTCTCGAGTCTGTCATCCCTGACAGACCCTTGTTGGAGTGGGTGTTCCATCTAGTATGTTTAGAGGTAGTGTCCATCATGTATCAACAAGAGTGGTCTATCTTCCCAATGTAGCAGGGCCAGGTGTTTGGTTCTTCATTTGGTCATTTATAGACTTTTCCAACTTTAGTCCCTTTGTATATACTTCTTCCTTGGATTCTAGCATGATGGTGTATTTGTGAGCTTTCGAAAATTGCTAGTTGCTCAAAAGAGGTTCTCAATGTTAATTTTGAGCCGCTGTCAGCTATGAATTGCTTCATAGCTATTGATGTTGTAACCTTGATGTCCTCTAAATATTTTGAAACATGGGTTTCATAGTTTTCATGCCAAGTACTCATAACCCATAATGAATGATGGGTAAGTGTGTTAGTGCATGGGTTGAAGAAAATATGTGCCTTGTGCATGGCCTTGTAATGTGGCCCTATGCATGCTTACTTGGGGAATGCATTGAAAGAAGTATGGTGTGAAAAATTGGGTCTTGAGCTAAGCACTCAAGGGTATGCTAACGAAGATGTTTCCTAATCTATCATGGTTTTAATGTGGCCAAAGTAGGGGATTCTTACCATGGTGAAAGGTCTATTGATGTTAATCTCTTCGTGTTGTATTCCCATCACGGTGATTGACCATTGACTTGTCTTTTGCTGTTGATGGATGTCCTTGTTAATGGTTCACTAATGAGATTCTTTGCGTGCATGGTCTTGTCCCTTCTCTCTTTCTTCTTCTTTTTTTGCATAGTGTCACAAAACAAGAAGAAAGCAGTTAGTAATAATAAAATAGTTTACATATGTCAAATGTGTCTCATGTGCCTGGGATTCTCAAGTGAGTCTATGCATGGCCCTATAATGTGGCCCTATATTAATGCATAGTGTGGAAATGCATGACCTGAATGGTGCAAACGATAGGGTTATGCAAAGAGCACATGGTTTTCACATGTTGAGGCTTCTGATGTTACTTGCAGAAATTGATGCAAGCTTTGTTTGAAGACATCCATTGGATCTTGAAATGATGCAATCAATCAATGGTGGAATGAAAACCAATTATTTCTCCTTATAGGGCTTCATTTTAGAACATTGTTAGGCTACGTACAAATCACTTTTGGATTCTTCATCTTTGGATGTTTTGATACAAAATACCTTTTATATTTCTACGGAGTTAGTTAAGGATGCATAGCTTTCGCTTTTCATCATGAATCATGAGTGTTTTAGCCATGTTTTGAATGGTCTTCTCCCAAGAAATAACAAGTATGTCACGTTGCCTTGGTTTATGTTGTAAGAACTCTCTACACTGTGTTTTAATTTGCATTGCATGTGTTTTAATTTGCATTGCATACCTGCTAGTCTCTCACTAATTGCAATGGGTCATGGAAAAATTACTCAAGCACTATGCTCAAAGAATTGAGTGTTGAAAGCAAGATTACATGGTAGTACATCTGTATGTTGTTCTCCATGGAATGTAAAAGGTCCTCATATGTGTCTGTAGGACCATGAAAGCCCCCTCTGAACTGAGATGATGGCTCAAAGAAAGATCCAACCGAGTGATGTATCCATGTAGATCCAGGAGTATCCTATGGAGAATTGAAATATGTTGGACTCCATGAATGGAACACTATACGCTCAGAATGCTATTGTAAATGAGGTAAGTGGAATCTCAGAGAAATGAATGGAAAATGATGAGCCAATGATCCTTGCATAAAGCTCAACTAAAGCTAAGGGGAAATGAAAAACTTCAATGGGATGACGGGAGATGTAGCCATGTGTATAAACTAATACTGTATCTCTGAGTCCTCATGCTCCAAAATTGTACAATGATCTAAAACTCCATGTACAAATAGAGTGTGCTCCACATAGTGTGAATGTCTGATGGTGGAATGATCCCCCTCTGAAGAGGAAGTGGGAGGATCCGGATCCTAAGAAGAATCCAAAAGGAATGACCACTTAGATTATTCATCAAAAGTACAGTCTCTAGAAACTATAAATGAGGGTTTCATAGGGTCATGTAGTATGAATTTTGATAGTCACTATATCCTATGAAAATTTATTGCTTAGGCTTATCATCATTAGGGCCTTGCACATAGGCATCACTACCAAAGACTATGAAATAGCTCATGTTGGGTTTCCTATGAAAGTAAGCCTCGAATGGGGTTTGGTTCTTTTAAAACATGTGAAACCCTTTGTTAAGAGTATGGATTGTTGTATGAACAACTTCACCCCAAAATGTTTGTGGAAGTTACTTTTGATGAAGCATACTCTTGGCCATGTGGAACACACTTCAAATCCTCTGTAGAGAAATACCTTGTTTAGTATCCTTTTTTTATTTGTACTTAATACCTTGTTGCTTCAAATACTTTGAGAAATTGTGGTTGAAAAATCCATTGTCTCCATCTGATATGATGGTATTTCAAGAAGTGGGAAAGTCATCTTGAACTATCTGTGTCCACTCCTTGAACTCACAAAGTGCATCATCTTTACATTTTAGTGGATAAACCCAAGTGTATCTAGTGAAGTCATCTTCTATCAAGAAGATGCAAAATGGTCTACTTAGTGATGGTGCTGCATGCATAGGGCCAAAGGGATAAATGTTTGCTTAGCACATGCTTGGCAATTCAATTCCACTTATGTAGGTACACCCTTGACAAGATGCCTTTGTCTTCAAATCCTTGAGCTATGGATTCTTTGGATGCTTGATCCTAATGGAGAGTGTTAATCTCCAAAAGAACAAGCTACTCTTGAAGTAAGAGCACCTCTATAACAAGAGTAACTCAAAGCTTCACCAATTTTAGAGGATCAATGATCAATTATGAAGATTTTAAAAAACCTGTGAAGAAGATGACTGCATAGAAAGTCTGTTGCACATATCTCTCTCATTAACTTATCAATTGTGTAAAGTTTTTGAATCAACAATTTACCTATGTCTAAAACTGCTCTTCTGAAAAGTCGATTCAGACACTTGTAACTTCTAACACTTGGTTCTCTCAATCTAGAACCCGTTTATACAAATGCTTTTAGCCATAGATGGCTTACCTTGTAAATTAAATTTTGACTTCTTACTCATGCAAAACTTTAACCTGTGCACTGAGAAATGATCAAATCATTGACCATCGAGCTTGCGCCTGTTTCAAGAAACAGTGAACACTTCTTCACATATGAATGTTCCTACTCATAATTCTCACAGCATGTTTACAATTAGGCTCTCAAACTTTAACCATAGAATCATTAACTATGGAGTTAGACATCTAGAAAAGGATTCTTGAAATGATCAAGCACAGAAGGAGAATGCACAGAAACATCAGGCGCAATTTTCTTTCATTCCTGAAGGAATTTTACAACTGAGTGATGAGAGAGATTCTACTCACTTCTAAGATGTCTAATGACTCATACAACTACCAATTTCTCTATTCACATGCTCTCACATATTTGCCCCAACTTTTTACTTATATATATAGCCACATATGTACAAGCTTATGACCATACAAAAGATATATATATGAGCTATCTTTAAATTAATGTACATATGTGTACACATCTTCATCTTCTGAATATGCACTTCCTCCATGCTTCATAACTTGAACTTTTCTTCAGTCCTTGACTTCCAAACCTTCATTAAAACTTCAATTGTTGATTGCCGTGCACCAATAGCTCCCCCTCAATCATCAATTGAGGTTTTCTCTATCTTCTTTATACCTGCCATGTCTTTGAATCTCTGTAGCTTTGGTCCATCCAAGCTTTTGGTTAGCATAACAACTATCTGATCTTTTGTTGAAGTATGTATTACTTCAATCTCTTTATCCATCACGTTCTCTCTTAGAAAGTGATACTGACTCTTAATGTGTTTAGTCCTGGCATGAAACACAAGGTTAGCAGCTAAATACAATGAACTCATGTTATCTCCATGAATAGTGGGTGTACTCTGAATGATGTCAAAAATCTTCATCAGAGTCTTAAGCCATATCACTTCCTTTGCAGCTTCCACCATACCTTTGTACTCTGCTTCTGTAGATGACAAAGCAACTGTGTGTTGCTTCTTTGAACACCAAGAAATTAACTTATCTCCCACATAACACAAGTATCCATTTGTTGATCTCCTATCATCAAGATTACCTGCCCAATCTGTATCACTATAAATCTTGATGTTTGTATCTGATGTAAAACCATAATACAAACCTTCTTTGAGTGTACCCTTAATGCACCTCAACACTCTTTGACCTGCAATCCAATGTTCTTTCCTAGGGCAATGCATGAATTGAGATAATACTCCAATTGCATATGACAAGTCAGGCCTAGGTAATGTAGCATAGATCAGACTACCAACCAAACTCTGATATAGTCTCATGTCCTTGAACTCTTCACCTCCATATCTGCTCAATTTGTGATTCACCTCCATTGGAGTAGGTGCTACCCTGCCATCATTCATCTTAAACTTGATCAACAAGTTTCTCAAATACCTTTCTTGAGTTACATACACTCCATGTTGAGTGTATGAGATCTCCATGCCCAAGAAATATGAGAAGTCTCCCAAGTCACTGATTTTGAACTCTTTCTCCATTTGCTTCTTTAGGCTTTGAATGCCTTTCTCATCTATACCTGTAAGAATTATATCATCAACATATATGCACATATAAATGAACCCATCATCACTTGCTTTAACAAGCAAGCTACTATCTGCTTTAGATACTTGAAATCCAAGTTCCTTCAAGTACTTCACAAGTCTATAATTCCATGCCCTTGGGGCCTGCTTCAAGCCATACAAGGCTCTCTTGAGCTTGCACGCATGATCTGGATACCTTTCATCTTTAAATCCTTGGGGTTGCTCCATGAAAACATCATCTAAAATATAAACATTTAAAAAAGCATTCTTCACATCTAATTGACATAATTTCCATCCTTTACATGCAGCAATAGCTATGAGTGTCCTGATGGTTGTCATCTTTGCCACATGACTATAGGTCTCATCATAATCTATACCATAAGTTTGAGCAAAACCCTTCACAACAAGTCTAGCTTTATATCTAGACACACTTCCATCTGCATACCTCTTTGTCTTGTAGACCCACTTGCATCCAATGATCTTCTGGCTATTTGGTTTAGGAACCAACTCCCATGTCTGATTCTCCATCAATGCATCATATTCTTCCTGCATAGCTTTCTCCCAATTTTCCTTACCTTTTGCCTCTTCATATGTAGAAGGGTCTTCATCTGTCTTTATCATATATGCATAATCTTTGGTAGCCAAAAAAGAAGTATCATAACTATACCTTGTAGGTTGCCATTTGTGTCTTGATGACCTTCTGAGTTCTCCACTTCTTGAGGTTTCTGGCTCATCACATTCTGGATCAAACCTTGGCACTTCTTCAACTTCAACCTGTACTTCATTATTCTCCTCTTCATCAAATATCTGAACCTTTGATTTACCTTTCTTTTGATTCACAACTTCTTCATCACTTGCATTAATATTGATTGTACCTGCATACCAAGTACCTTGCTCATCAAATGTAACATCCTTTGATACAAGGAATTGTTTTGTGGATGGACTCCACAACCTATATCCCATCTGCTTATCATCATAACCAATGAATACATACTTTTCAGCTTTAGGTTCCAATTTGTGCCTTAATTGGGATGGCACATATGCATATGCCAAACATCCAAATACTTTGCAATGATCTAGAGTAGGTCTCTTACCCCACCATGCCTCATCGAGATTGCACCTGTTTCATGAAACAGTGAACACTTCTTCACACATGAATGTTCCTACTCATAATTCTCACAGCCTGTTTTCAATTAGGCTCTCAAACTTTAACCATAGACTCATTAGCTATGGAGTTAGACATCTACAAAAGGATTCTTGAAATGATCAAGCACAGAAGGAGAATGCACAGAAACATCGGGTGCAATTTTCTTTCATTCCTGAAGGAATTTTACAACTGAGTGATGAGAGAGATTCTACTCACTTCTAAGATGTCTAATGACTCATACAACTACCAATTTCTCTATTCACATGCTCTCACATATTTGCGCCGACTTTTTACATATATATATAGCCACATATGTACAAGCTTATGACCATACAAAAGATATATATATGAGCTATCTTTAAATTAATGTACATATGTGTACACATCTTCATCTTCTGAATATGCACTTCCTCCATGCTTCATAACTTGAACTTTTCTTCAGTCCTTGACTTCCAAACCTTCATTAAAACTTCAATTTTTGATTTCCTCGCACCAACAGATCCATGACTTGAACTTTGTCATGATAAAATTACACTGTCATGTTGCACTTACTATTGGAATTCATTGAGAGAAGGTTCTTGCAAAGAATTGGTACATAAAGAACATCTTTAAGTGACTTGGTCTCACTTTTTGAGTTTATGAAATGAACTTTTCCTCTTCTTTGGCTCTCAACACACTTGTTATCTCCAATATAAAATTTGCCTTTTTGCCCTTGAAACTCATGAAAGTCTTCTTTGTCATTACACATGTGTGATGAAGCCAACTATTCAAAATCCATTCTTTGCTAGGAGTGGATGCAACAAGTGCCTTGTTTTTAATTGTAAGAAAAATCAAAGGTATTCACTTGTGCAATGAGTTTGATGCACTGATTTTGGAGTAGACTTGGAATTGTCCTTGTTTTTCTTCTTGAAGCAATACTTTTTTATGTGTCCACACTTTCCACAAAACTTGCAAGTATACTTCTTCTTGCCCTTTTCTTTAGACTTTAGAGTGCCTTTTTTAACTTTAGTCTTGTTGAAAGTAGCTTTGGCTTTCATAGCTTTTTGTTGTTTAGCTTGATTCTTTTTCCTAGATTCATGGAGAACCAAAAGTCTTCTTACTTATTCCCAAGTGAGTTCTTGGCCTTTGTTGTAAAGAGTGTTCACAAAAGTTCAATAGGACCTAGAAGTTTGTTAAGCAATCTAATGGCCATGTCTTTGCTTGATATCTTTCGTCCACAAAGTGCTAAATTTCTTTGATAACCTTCAAATTGTGTCATCACCTTTGGGATAGTGTCTCGAGGACAAATAGAAAGATCATAGAACTCAGTCTCTAGAGCATAAATAATTGAAGGAGTTTTATCTTCATATAGACTTGCTAGTGTGTCCCAAACTTCATTGGAAGTCTTAGTGGTAGTGATATGAACCTCTATCAATTCATCACATGATAGAAGAATTTGACCTTATAATGCTCTTTTGTCCTTGATGTTCCAAATATTCCAAGAATCTAAATCTTTGACCCTATTCGGTTCAAGTTCTAACCCATCTAAAACTTCATGGAGGATATTCATGTTCAAGTTTGCACGCATGATATCTTTCCATAGATTGTAGTTATGGCTATCTAGGTGTTCTTTCTTCAACATAAACATGGGATTAAAGGAAGGTAAATAACATGTCATGGATGGTGAGCTTGCTTCTTTATTTAACATTGTAAAACTTGGGGTCGGGCCGAACAAAAGTCTACAGAAAAAATCTTTATGCTCTATGTGCTAACTTGCAATATACAACATCAACAAGATATGGAAAGGCCATGTCTACTCTACTCACTTGGAAAAATAAAAATCATTGAAATTATATACAAGGCAATCATAGAATATATATATATTCTCCTCCACCATAGAATAAACCTATAATAAAATTTATAGCTATTTCTTTTTTTTTTTTTATAGAAAGCACCAAAGATAATCTTCCACATAAAGATCTTGATAAGTCCAAAAAACGAAGCATGGATAAGTACAATGGAGCGTAAATTCATCATTATTCTTGAAGATCCAAGAATGACACCTTAATTTACTATATAAAAATTAATATATTTATAAATAAAGTATGAAGAGATTGTAGTCTTCCCATAAGTTTTGTGAGCCTATCCAATTAGTTGTCAATAATGAATATATCTCATAAGGTACCAAGAACACTCAATCACACATTTAAATAGCCACTTATTCTCTACACTCAACAATGTGAGTATAAAACCTAAATAATGACACCATATAAATGCTCAATATCATGATAGAAGATAAAAATGTGGATAAATTTTCAGAGGATCTCGTCTTTTATAGCCTCTTATACGTGGAGAATGAGTTCTCCTATGCGCAACGGAAATGTGTAGTGAACCCTTGTATGTCTAGCACTTGGACATACAACTGCACCTTAGATAGCTTACTTCTCTCAATACAAAACTCAAATGGACTTGTGCCTTCATTCAGTCAAAGTAGACAAAGAGAGATTTCTAACAAGCTATAAATAACTTAATTTGGACAATTTTTTATTAGGAAACACAATGGACAAAGATGAACTACCTGTCCACAAAAGTATGTTAAAGAACTAAACTTCACTCTCAGACTGATAACTCTCTGAATATATATCCTTTGAGAAAGATATTTGGTACAGATAAAGTAGATACAAATATCTTTCCAATAAGCTAAAAAACAAGTAATTTGAATGCGATTTGGTGAGGAAACTCAACTAACCAAAATAGACCACCTCCACACATAAGTACACTGTAAAATAGGACTTCACTCTCTAATAGATATCTCACAGAATATAGAACTTCGAATGAGATATTTGGGAAACAAAAATTATATGCCAAGAGCTTTCCAACAAGATAGAAATCAAGCAATTTGGATATGTTTGGGTTGGGAAACTTAACCAACCAAAATAGACTACTTATCTACATAGGTATACTATAAAACTAGACTTCACTCTTTCACCGATATCTCACAGAATCTATAAGCCTTGAAGCAGATATTTGGTATATGAAATGCACACAAGATAAGCTTTCCAATGAATGTTTAAATGCAAGAAATGGTTACATATACACTGAGATATGAGCTCCACAACAGAGCTTTGTACAAATTGACGTGCGGCTTGAAGGAGTCTAAGGGAAGAAAAAATGACAAAATGACTAGATTTGACTACTAGGAGCTCTTGCCTCTTTCTCTCCTTTTTTGAATGTGCTCCCACTTCACTTTTATAACCAATGAGCATATGAAGAAGTTTGTGCCTCCTTCTTAACTCACCACTTTCCCCACTACATGCCACTAACTACAAGGCAAGATATTGTATCTCTTACTCATCATGAATTTTGACTAGAATTTTTTTTCTTTTATTTTTTTTCTTTTTTCTCTTCTTTTCCTTTATCTTTATATTTGGTAAATCTATCCAAGAATAGCTCATATGAAAATGAGCTTGTACATTTATCTTCAACACTCCCCCTCAAGCTCATTTGGGAGTTTTCAGCCATGTCCTACAAATTTATCACATCGTTGAAACCTTTGAGTTTAGAAGCATCCAAGAACTTTGTAAACATATCTACAATTTGCTCCTTGCACGAAACATAGGATTGCTTACCAAGTAGATACTTGACATGTTATCACCGTATATAGGGATGGTTCCAACTTGCACTCCAAGATCAACCAAAAGCTTTTTAATCCACATTGCTTCACATGTGGCAAATGCTAATCCTCTATATTCAGCCTCCATAGATGAAAGTGCAATAGTAGGTTGTTTCTTTGAGCTCCATGTGATAGGTTTGCTTCCTATCATGAACACATAACCTGAGGTTGATCTCTTATCTTCCTTTGAACCTGCCCAATCAGCATCGCTAAAGCCTTTGACTTGCAATTCTTCATCAAACTTGTAAAACAAAGCATGATTAACTGTATGCTTTATGTATCTCAACAATCTCTTGGCTGAATTTAAGTGTTTACTTGTCAGGGCTTGCATAAACTGAGAAAGTAAACCAACAACATGATAAATCAGGTCTTGTAATGTTTGCATATATTAATGATCCTACAATGCTTCTGTATGTCGTTACATCTTCCAATGGTTCTCCATCATTTGAACAAATCTTTGTATTTGTGTCCATGGGTTGAGTGAGTGGTTTGCATCCACTCATTCCAAATCTGAAAAGAACATCCAACAAGTGCTTCCTTTGCATCAAGTAGATGCCACTCTTTCCATAAACAACTTCAATTCCTAAAAAATATTTCAGCTCTCCAAGATATGAAATTTTAGACTCCTTACCAAGCTTCCTTTTGATATTCTTAATCCTTGTAACATCATTTCTTGTTATGATGAGGTCATCGACGTATATGCAAATATATACCACTCTATTTTCTTCCTTCTTCATGTACAATGAAGGATCTGCACTACTTGGGTTGTATCCACACTTAGTTAGATATTCTACCAATCTCTGATTCCATGCTCTTGGTGCTTGCTTCAAGCCATAAAGTGCCTTTTTCAACCTGCAAACAAAGTGTGGATGGTTTTCATCTTCAAATCCAACCGGTTAACTCACGTATACCTCTTCTTGTAGTTCTCCATTAAGAAAAGCATTTTTTATGTCGAGTTGATATAATGGCCATCTCCTTGAAGCACCAATTGCGATTAATGTTTTGATAGTTCCCATCTTTGCAACAGGGCTGAAAACTTCATCATAATCTATGCCTTGTGTTTGTTTAAATCCTTTGGCAACCAATCTAGCTTTATATCTAGCTAGTGAACCATCAACATTCCTCTTTACTTTAAACACCCATTTGTTTGGAACAATATTCATACCTTCTTTCTTTGGCACTAGCTCCCATGTGTGATTATCTTTGAGAGCTTTGATGTCCTCTTTCATAGCTTGCTTCCATTCCTTTTGTGTGCAAGCTTCTTCATATGTCTCAGGCTCTTTGTCTTTGATAACCTGCATCATGTATGCAAAATTTGTCGCCATAAAACTATCATAACTCAACCTTTGAGTTGGATACCTTGTCCTTGAAGATTTTCTTTCATTGCCTTTAGAAAGTTGCTTCTTTAACCTATTTAGCTTTACCATTGAAGTGATTGCCTCTTCATATTCTTATTTACTTGCATCTATCTCATTATTTGGAGTAGCACTTGCTTCTTCGATTCTACTATGAGCTGAATTCGGAGACACAGAATGACTCCCCCTCCATGTTGAACATTCTTCATTTGATGTAGATGCCTCTGGACCTGAGACCTTTGTGCTTGATTGTTGAACTTCTCTTTGATTTGCTCCTGCATAATCATCACAATATTCTTCAAGAATCTTTTCCTTTCCTTTATCTTCATACCATGGTCTTAGTTCATCAAAGACCACATCTCGCGAGACTCTTAATTCCTTTGTTCTAGGGTTGTAACACTTGTACCCTTTTTGCTTCGTCGAGTAGCCAATGAAAATGCATTTTTCTGATCTTGGTTCCATCTTTCTTCTAACTTCTTGTGGAATGTGAACAAAGCAAACACATCCAAACACTTTGAGGTGTGTAAGATCAGGTTTCTTAACGGAATATATTTCCTCTGGAGTCAAGTGATGTATTTCCGATGTTGTGCACCTATTCATCAAGTAGATGGCGGTTGTGGTAGCTTCAGCCCAATAGTACAATGGTACCTTCATCTCGTTGAGCATGCATCTTGCAATTTCAACAATTTGCCTATTTTTCCTCTCAGCCATCCCATTTTGTTGCGGTGTATACCTACAAGTGAATTGCCTTTTGATCCCATTCTCTTGTAGAAAATCTGAAATTTCTTTAGAGAAGTATTCTCCTCCACCATCAGACCTTAAGGTTTTGATAGACCTTCCTCCTTCTTTTTCAACTTCAACTTTGAATCTTTCGAATATAGAAAACACCTCTGATTTTTGCTTCATACAAAACAATCATACCTTTCTTGAGTGAGCATCAATGAAGGTGACAAAAAATATATTACCAGCCATTGATGCCTCTTGGGTTGGTCCCCATACATGCATATGTATCAATCCAAGACATTTGGGGCCACATAATTGCTCCTCTTGAATGGCTGCCTCGTTTGCTTTCCTAGTTGACAAGCTTCACATAACTCATGTAGCCCAATGCTATGAAATTTTGGAAGACCTCTTACCACTTCATGTTTGCTCATGTCCTTCAGCTTTGGAATGTTGATGTGTCCTATTCTTTTGTGCCATAAGTCTAGCTCTGAAATCTTCTTGTTCCCACATTGAATGTACACGGCCTTTCCATGTGGATGTTGGACGTCCAAAGTGAACATCCTTCCTTCTCTTCTACCTCGAGCAATGACCTTGAAGACTTCCTTTGGATTCTTTATGAAGCATCCATTCTAATTGAATATGACATGATAATCCTTCTCTACCATTTGTCTTACTAAAATCAAGTTCTTTGAAATTGTAGGAACATGAAGAACATTAGATAGTACCTTTGCTCTACTTGTATCTCCAAGCCTTATACCTCCAATATGTTCAATCATGTGTTGAGTATCATCACCTATTTCAACACATCCTTTTCCACTTGGTACCTGTAGATTAGTGAACAAACTTCCTTGGCATGACATATGGTTACTACAACATGAATCAATGTACCATTTTTTGTCATCTTCACAAGAGCTTCTATACTCATGTCTCATTGCAAGTAGTGTGTCTTTGCTTCCTTCACTTGAGGTGCTTGCATAGTTGCTTTGGTTCCTTTGATTGCCTCCATTTGGTCTTCCATTCTTCAGCCAACAATCACTAGCATAGTGTCCTACTTTACCACAATGATAGCATGTTATACCTTTATGAGAATTGTAGGAGCCTCGGCCTCTTCCTCTATTTCTACCTAGACCTCTTCCTTGTGTGTTGGCATTTGATGCATCCTTGTTGTCTTCCGAATTGTTTTGGTTGTAGTTGGATTTGTTGTGACCTCTTCCTTTTCCTCTTGAGCCTCCTCTTGAGTTCCTTCCTTTACCTCGACCTGCATATAACATTTGGTTGTGGCTGTCCTTTCCTTTGGGGCCACCAAAGCTAAGCTCTTTTGTGACAAGATGAGGGATTAGTTGTTCAAAACCTGGATATGCATCTTTCAAGTTAATGGAAGTTAAAAAAGGCTTCCATCTTTCATCTTCTCTCAATCCATTGAGAGTATAACACACAAGATCTTCGTCTCCAACCGTTGTGCCAATAGAAGCTAAAGCATCGCTTAGCTCCTTAATCTTCAAAGTATATTCAGCTATGGATTGACTCGAACTTTTCTTGATTGTGTTCAACTCACTCTTGAGTTGAAGTTTCCTAGCTTTGGTATTTGTTGAACACATCCTTTCAAGAGCTTCCCAAGCATCCTTAGCTTTCTCTAGATGTTGAATATGCCCTACCATGGCATTAGTAATGACTTGCAAAATGAGGAACACGACTCTCCTATTCCTCTCTTCCCATTCTTTTGCTTGCCTCCTTTGGACTTCGGTGGCCATAGTTTGATTGATTTGAGGTTGAGCATCATCACCACTCACAATACCCCATAAGCCTTTGCCCATTAGGTAGTTGGTCATTATAAACTTCCACACGGGATAGTTATCCTTATCCAATTTCTCTACTTGTTGACCCAAGTCAGCCATTGAAGACTATCAAAGACTTTGAGAGTTACCTTGAATGGTTATATTGTCCTTTGCTCTTGGTTTGTGAAGCTACCTCTTGTTTTGTAGCTCTTTTTTTGCTTTGCTTTAACTCCAGCTCTGTTGATGAAGCTTCAGTACCAAGTTCGCTCAGATACCAACTGTGGAGAATGAGTTCTCCTATGCGCAACAGAAATGTGTAGTGAATCCTTGTATGTCCAGCACTTGGACATACAACTGCACCTTAGAAAGCTTGCTTCTCTCAATACAAAACTCAAATGGCCTTGTGCCTTTAGTCAATCAAATTAGACAAAGAGAGCTTTCTAACAAAATATAAACAACTTAATTTGGACAAGTTTTGATTAGGAAATCCAACTGACAAAGATGAACTACATATCCACACAAGTATGCTAAAGAACTAAACTTCACTCTTGGACTGATAAATCTCTGAATATATATCCTTTGAGAAAGATATTTGGTATAAAGAAAGTAGACACAAATATCTTTCCAACAAGCTAAAAAACAAGTGATTTGGATGAGTTTTGGTCAGGAAACTCAACTGACCAAAATAGACCACCTGCACACATAAGTACACTATAAAACTGGACTTCCCTCTCTGGCAGATATCTCACAGAATATAAAACTTCTGAATGAGATATTTAGGACAGAGAAAGTGCATGCCAAGAGTGTTCCAACAAAACAAAAAGAAAGCAATTTGGATATGTTTTCATTGGGAAACATAACCGACCAAAATAGACTACATATCTACACAGGTATACTAAAAAACTAGACTTCACTCTTTCATTGATATCTCACAGAATATATAAGCTTTGAAGGAGATATTTGGTATGCAAAGATTACATGAGATAAGATCTTCAATGAATGTTTAAGCGTAAGAAATGGTTACATACACACTGAGATATGAGCTCCACAATAGAGCTGTGTACAAACTGACGTGTGGCTCGAAGGAGTGTAAGGGAAGACAAAATGACAAAATGACTAGATCCGACTACTGGGAGCTCTTGCCTCTTTCTCTCCTTTTTTGAACGTGCTCCCACTTCACTTTTATAACCACCAATGAGCATGTGAAGAAGTTTATGCCTCTTTCTTAACTCACCACTTTCCCCACTACATGCCATTAACTACAAGGCAAGATATTGTATCTCTTACTCATCATGAATTTTGACTAGACTTTTTTTTCTTTTATCTTTTTCTTTTTTCTCTTATTTTCCTTTATCTTTATATTTGGTAAATTTATCCAAGCATAGCTCATATGAAAATGAGCTTGTACATTTATCTTCAACATTATAGCATTCCACAATGCCGAGGAACACTCAATCGCTTCACCCAATAATGCTTGCTTCCAGCTCATTTGTTCCTATAGCAACATGAATCTCCCAAGGGCTTGCCAAATGGACATTGACTTATGGCATGAAAAGAACAGGTGTCCCAAGTCGTGATTGCCATCACGGAATCGTTTACGCCATGGAGGGGCACCGAAACATTTGTAGCCCTCCTAAAAAATGGTCGATCAAAAAATATTTTTTCCTTTTAGGCAAAAGAATTTCCAATTGTAAGAAGCCCCCGTCTTTTAAACACCATAGAGTGTTTTTCCTTGAGAGCGACAAGATTAAAAGCAATTGGGCCCCCATGAGGGGGATGAACGGGTTATCAACCTTATTTGTAATGTCTTCTAGCAAGTTTAAGCAACCCCTGCTTTCAGATTTAGGGGGTCCCATGGGTGCTAGGACCATTATTTTGTACAATTGTTCTTTCTATTAATTAAAGCTTGGGAGAGTAGGCTATTGCCGAACTTCCTTTTTGAGAGAAAAATGCGGACAAAAGTTAGTCTCAATGATTAGGATGGAGATAGGATGTAAGTAAAAAGAGAAGAGGCTTACAAAGTAATCCAAGATTTCCAACAACAGATGAGTAAGACTGAAGAAAGAGTCTAGTATTAGTTAAACTAAAGAATAGCACAAACGTATCACAAGGATCTCGTTGCTAGATGATGGTGTGTAGACAAATATTCCTCAAACTCTCCTTATCATGCTTGGGGATGATGGTGCAAAGAGTGAGGTAAAAGATTTTATTTGTATCTCTCTCACACACACACACACACATATATATATATATATATATATACTCGCTCCATAAGACTGGATAGCAGAGGTCCAATCCCCAGAGACTTTACGTGAAGCACCGGCTTACCGCGCTTATTTTCTCCTCATGAAGAGCTACGGACGAGGACTAGAGGGAACATAGGCTTCGTCCACCTTAACTTAACAAACAAATTTTCTCTGTTCTAAGTAGCCGAAGCAGTAGTATTGAATTACCTGGATTGGCGAACGACTCTTCTATTTAAACTTGAAAGACTGAGATGTGGAAGTCACTACTTTAGAGACGAATAGATTAAGCGATTTCAGTGAAGGCTTTATGAAAAATCTGAAAAGAAAAATGCGCTAAAAACTTTGATAATACTCTCGAACAAAAGTGTACAGAAAAAATCTTTATGTTCTGTATGCTATTGCAATATACGACATCAACAAGATATGGACAGGACATGTCTACTCGTGGATATGTGTGTGTATGTGTGTTTGAGTATATGCTTACGCCACCATGAGAATGAGTTGTAAGTACAGCGAACGACAGCTCTTTTCTCCCGACAGCTCCACCATCTTCCATCATCAGAAAGCTTCTTCTACATTTATGAGAGAGACACGTACAGCAACGTAGAAGAGAGAGAGTGAGACTCAGAGAGAGAGAGAGAGAGAGAGAGGTATGTACCGTATGAATATGCGACAGAGAGAAAGAGAGCATCTGGATTTTCATGCTCTATAGTTATGAGGAAAGCGCATGTCTGTGTGTCTTAGTGCATGAGACAGCTACAAAACCCACATTTATTACAAGGCGTGTGTGACGAGAGAGAGAGAGAGAGAGAGAGAGAGAGAGAGAGATCAAAATCTGTTGGTAATAACGTGGGGACTCCAGTTCTCATCAGAGCCGTGGAACAGAGAGATGGAAACCCCTGTTCACATATGCTTTATTGTGTTATACAAAGCTTTCAAAATAGTCTTACAATAATCAATTAAATATTATTATATTCATTTAGAAAACTTAATCATTGAAGATCGATCGATATTAAATAAGGTTTTCAGTATTTTTTATTGTTATCAAAAGAAAAGTGTGTGAAAGATTTAAAAAAAAAAAAAAAAAAAAAATGGAGGTTCGGCCGAGGCCTACTCCCCCTGACTTTAACTTTGAAATGAACAACTGTACAAGGAAGGGCATAGTACTCATGGGACCCCCCTTATCCCACAAGAACAGGGGCAGGCAAGGTAGACGGCCCGAAGGCGCATACAACGGTGGACGGCCCGGAGGCCCAGCAGATTAACGCCCGAAGGCCTGGATTGAACGCCCGAAGGCAGTTATAAGTATCCCGCAGCGCAGGGGGGTCAAACCCTCGCCCCCGCCTCAAGAGGCGAGGGACCCAACCACACGACCTGGCGTCTTGGGATAGTGTGTGAAAGATTTGAAAGGAGACATCTATAATCAATTAATTTGTAAGCTTTCTCAAAGATCTTCTTCATCTAAGATCCCTTACTCTTTCAAGCAAAAAAATCAAGGATGCCTCCCCTTTTTTTTGTGCAAATAAAGCTTAATTTAAACAAAAGAGCAAACTATAAGATATCTAAAGGGAGCTACACATAAGATTGTTCCCTTTTCAAACACTTCATGATGTTAAAATTTCAAGAAAGTAAATTATAAAGAATATGGACAATAATTAACTTATTCTCTATGCCTTCCACATTCTTTTGTAGTTGATCTCTTCTTAATTAAATTCTAATCATTCTGACAAGAAAAAAACAAGAAATAAAGAATTCTTCTTTTTGTATAATGACTTCAAACGTGTTTGAGGCAATGGCTCACTCGGATGAAGTTTAAATCTGTTTACAATCTTAATCATGCCTTTGTGTGCAATTTTAACTTCTTCTTGCAAGAGTCTCCTTGGCTTGGATGGATAGTTCTTTGGAACAAGTATCACCCTGCTACTAAGGAACATAAATGCTTCAAGGAGGGATTTAGATCTTGAAATTCATTTATTCAATATGGTGAGATTGTATCGGATGATTATATAAGAAATTAACCTAATTTCTCTACCTCTTATGTTCAGGTGCTTTGCAAGTGCAAAGAATTGCTAGAAGTCAAAAGGAGCAGTTGCATGAACAAACTTGAGATTATCCAAGAAGTTGCCCAAGATATGCTATTGAATTTCAAAAGATGTAGAGGTTCCATTGCCGGAATTGCCCATAAGTTGAATAGAAGGTGGATTGTTTAGTTGTCTCATGCTCATTGGAGATATAAACCCATTTGGGTTTCCCTACTGAGATCAAACATGCTTATTTTCAATGGCTTATCATACACAATGGTTTGTGGACAGGAACCAGAGCAAAGACAAGTAAACTTGATGAAGGAAATTTTCCTTTTTGTGGTAGGGAGGAAGATTTACATCACTTTTTCATTGAGTGTGACCATGAAATAAATTTTGACATTATATTGTTCAATACATGAAGCTGAGAAGGATAGACCATTCAGGGAAATTCTATTAGGGTTATCCAAACACATGAATATTTCTCTCTAGCAGATGTGGAGAAGCCATACCCTCTGGATTATGTGGTTGAGCAAAAAATCAAAGGAAATTTCAAAATGGAAGAAAAACATTTTTGTTCGTGTTGTACAAGGTGCTTGCTGCTTTTGGTCTACAAAGTATTCTCCTCATGAGACATGCTTTGGAAAGTGACAAACGCATTATGGATATTATGTTTAATAATCCTCCAAACAAATGGAAGCAAGTGTTGCTTTCTCTCTCTTCTACAGACAAGCTCTAGATGTACTCTTCTGGTGGCTTTCAATTTCAGGCATGATCCCTAAAGTTTGTAATTTTATTCATTTGATCCATGTGGACCATTGGTCATCTATTGTAAACTAACATATTGGGCTGTGTGGTCCTGTATGTGTGATAGGTGGGATTTTGCCCCCCTGTTTTGTACCCCTTCAGACTTGATAGTGTCTCCTTTGTGTGTGTGGGCAGCCCATGCATAACTTGTACAATATCCTTCATTAATTTACTTTTTCTGTTTTCTCCAACTCTGTGAGAGAAACAGCGGACTCGTGAGTGTGTGAAATAGGGGGAAGGGCTCTTCTGGGCATCACATCTTCTACATAACCCATCACCAATGCCAGCCTTCTTAGTCTTTGGAGTGACATTCACAGTAGCCGTGGCAGCTTACATCCTCGGAGGCGGACCATCAGAGAAGTCCTCATTGGGGAATGCACCCATTTCGATCTTCGGTTATGGCATCTTTGCAGAAATGAAACTCTTTGGTTCATATGGAAGAAAAGGCAGCAATTCTTTTGATTTACATCTGTGGTGTAGCGGAATGCTTGGAACGCTGGGAGGCAGAGTGCCTAGGTTCACGTTCTACTTAATGCACACTTCAAATTTCTTGTACTTTCAAAAAAACAGAAAATTGTAGTACCAGAGTGCTTCTCTCTATGTTACACGTTCTATTTTCATTTACATCTGTGCTCTAAAAAGAACTATGGATATCAGAGCATCCATTCCATTAACGATGCTTTGCGCAAAAATTGTAGTACTTGTTCAAATAGGTGTGCTGTAACGGAATGCCTGGAACATTGTGGGGTAGAGTGCCTTGGTTCAAGTCTCACTCACTGTACATTTCAAATTTCCGGTACTCTCAAACAAAAAATAACATTGTTACATTTCAAATTTCCGGTACTCTCAAACAAAAAATAACATTGTGGGGTAGAGTGCCTTGGTTCAAGTCTCACTCACTGTACATTTCAAATTTCCGGTACTCTCAAACAAAAAATTTGTAGTATGAGAGTGCTGCTCTCTATGTTACCTCTTGTAAATGGAGAGAGTCTTTCTTCACTCTGCTCAAATTTACCTCCTTGTAAATGGAAAACGCCTCTCCTCGCACTCTCTGCTCAAGGATTTTGTATGGTCTTCTCGCTATCTGGTTCGTACCGACACTGGCATTCATGTCAGTCATCTGTTGTAATTTTTTTCATCTTTTGATCTATGATCTCCTCTTCTCTCAGAAAAGGAAAAATGAAAGTGATCAAAGCTGCAGCCTGCAATTGCTTTCGTACAGGTCTCTTGATGGCAAGTGCATGTTAGGATGCGCCCTTGTCATCTCAATCTTTCATCCCCTGATGCTCTTCTTAGAAGATGGACCAAAGCTTTGGGAATGACGCCCTGTGCTTCCATATCCAAGAAGCTAGTTACTCAGAAAATAGACGAGGCCAAAACTTATGTGCAGTTCATATAAAACATGAGGAGGCTCTGGAGTCTACACCTGTCGGAGATTTTCAGCCATAGAAAACGTCTTCGGTGTATTGGGTGGAGTATACCCCACCAACAGTTTGTTTCCATGTTAGAAATTGTCGATTCTTGTATAACTGTTGGATAGGACTTGCCACCGTACTCTTTCTCTTTCTTACTTTCTTTCCGCATGCTTCATGAAAATCAACCATTCAATAGTCTGCACTCACCATTGCTGACTACCATTGCATTCCAATGTAGCATATAGAGAGAGTGAGTGTATGCAGCAAGCCCTCGGAGTAGTATTTTGGATACCAACTAGATCCAACAACATTGATCATTGAGCATCCACATCATGCTGTAATAAATAAATAAATAAATTAAAAAAAAATAAAAAAAATATATATATATTGAAGTAATTTCATGGCACCACAGTGCACTTTCCTTCTCGAGAGCTTCAAGATGATATCCTCGGAGTAGGAAACTAAGCTCTTAGGGTTGCACACGATACTCCGTACAGAGGCTGCAGAATATGCAGGAAAAACATAGTACACAGGGAGAACGAAGACAGACTTCTTCGGTCTTACAAAATGCGGTCGGACTTACTGTATGTGGCTGACCAGGCCACTACATGTTTTATTAAAGAACATATACAAAGAAGTGTCCAGTGGCCATTTGGCCTTTCACATGGACACTAATGGTAACAATCTCCCACTAAAAGCCAATATGACAAAAGTAACTATGGGAGAAAAATAAACAATGATAAAGAATACCTGAGTGTAAGTATACAAACTATACCTCCCACCTGATGGGCATGCTACACAATATACAAGTGACTATGTAAGATCATGAATCAAGCAACTCCCATCCAGTGAAAGCAGTGTTGAAAGCTATCCTGTGGTAGAGCTTTAGTCAATGCATCTGCAGCATTATCTCGAGTGTGAACCTTCTCAAGAATAATGCGCTTAGTGGCTAAGCAATATCTAATGAAGTGATACATCACCTCAATGTGCGTGGTCTTTGCATGATAGACCGGATTCTTAGCCAAAGCAATGGCACTCTGACTGTCACACAACAAACCAGGTACATGCTGAGGTAAACCCGTATCACAAGCAAGACGAGAAAGCCACAATGCTTCCTTACATGCCTCACTTGCTGCAATATACTCTGCTTCTGTGGTGGAAACAAGTGTACATTCTTGAAGACGAGATCTCCAAGAGATAGCACCCCTAGCAAAAATGTACCCTGATGTACACTTATGATTTTCTACACAACAAGCATAGTCAGAATCTGTGTAACCAATATGGATGCTTTCCCTCTACCTAAGCATAGACACTTGTCCTTAGTGCCACTCAGATATCTCAAAATCATCTTGATCGCTTCCCAATGCTTCTTGCCAGGATTAGACATATATCCGCTCACAACTCCCACTGCAAATGCAATGTTTGGTCTTGTAGATACCATAGCATAAATGAGACTACCAACAGCAGACTGGTAGGGAATTTTGGTCATGCACTGCTTTTCCTCATCTGATTTGGGGGAATCATCCTTGCTCAATTTCACATATGTGGGTAAAGGTGTACTCAATTCCTTTCCACCCTGCATATTGAACTTGTGAAGTACTTTGGATATGTACTCACTTTGAGACAAGTATATGCATCTTTTACTCCTATCACGACCAATGCGCATGCCAAGAATATGTTTGGCATCCCCCAAATCCTTCATATCAAACGTCTGACTCAACCTCTTTTTGAGAATTGACTGTTTGTGATTCTTACCAAGGAAAGAATCAATAATGTGGTAGGAGCAAGAACAAGGAAAACAATCGTCAACAGAATAAGAGTATAAGTAGATCAAGGAAGAGGGATATCAATTGCCATTATTTTCATAAGAAGGGAGACACATGAAGAAAGATTACTATGTGATAAGGAATGCTAAAGGTAATGGATAGAAAGTTGATGGGCATGTTAAACAACTACATGCACCATCTACTTAAACTATGGAGATTGAAGAAATCAATGCTATTTTTGATGATGCTGATGTATTGGCACTTGGCAGTACTATGCCTACCAAGGTTCTTATCAATGATTCTCGTTTTAGGTGTGAATCATATGTTCATACACCCAAGAATCTTAGACAAAAGTTGGACCATAAGTCAAAGAAATGCATTTTTCTTGGATATGGTCGAGAAGGAGAATTTGGATATTGTTTATGGGATCCTAAAACAGGGTTAGTGATCAGAAGTAGTGATGTCATTTTCAATGATTCTAAGATGCATAAACAACCCACTAACAAAGGCTGAAGCAAGAAGAGTGGTGTTTTGAGGATACTAGTCCTCTAGTTTGCATGCATAAAAATGCTGCACATAGGGATGTTCAAGAGAATGTTTGATTAGATGAGTCTACAAATGTTCTTGTTGAGAAACCATTGAGACACTCTACACATGTCTCACATCACCTAGTAAATATGTTCTAGGTTTGGATTTTGTTATGCTAACCAATGTTGGTGAGCCTTCTTGCTATAAAGAGTCTATGCAAATAGAGGATCATGTCAAGTGGGAGCATCTCATGAAGAGTGAGTTGGATTCTATTCATAAGAATGGTACTTGGGATTTAGTACCTTTGCCAAAGGGTAGGAAAGCTTTACCATGTAAATGGGTATATAAGCTAAAATTCACATGAGATAGTGCTTCTCCAAAGTATAAAACACGACTTGTTGCAAAGAGTTTTAAGCAGCAACATGGTGTTGATTTTGAAGAAATCTTCTCTCCATTGGTCAAGATGACTACCTTGTGAATATTGCTTGAATTCATTGTAATGAAGGACTTAGAGCTAGTCCAAATGGATGTGAAAACTGCTTTTTTTGCACATAGATCTTATAGATGCGATCTATATGGAACAACCAGAGGGTTATGTAGTTCTTCACAAAGAATGTCTAGTTTGTAATTTGAAGAAGACCTTATATGGACTTAAAGACTCCCCTAGACAATGATACCAAAAGTTTGATGTTTTATGAAGTCTCAAGGCTATTCTTGAAGTAATGAGGATCATTGTATCTACACAAAGAGATGCTTAGATGGCATCTTGATACGCTTGATACTTTATGTCAATGATATGTTGATTGCTTGGAAGTCCTCTTATGACTTGTCAATTCTCTAAAAGAAGTCGAGTGAGGCATTTGATATAAAGGATTTGGGGGATGCCAAACATATTCTTGGCATGTGCAATACTCGTGATAGGAGTAAAAGATGCATATACTTATCTCAAAGTGAGTACGTATCCAAATTACTTCACAAGTTCAATATACAGGGTGGAAAGGCATTGAGTACACCTTAACCACATATGTGAAATTGAGAAAGGATGATTGCCCCGAATCAGATGAGCAAAAGTAATTCTTGATCAAAATTCCTTATTAGTTTGCTATTGGTAGTCTCATGTATGCTATAGTAGCTATGGGAATAGACATTGCATTTGTAGTGGGAGTTGTTAGCAAATATATATCTTATTCTCGCAATGCTTCTTGGGAAGTGGTCAAGATGATTTTGAGATATCTGAGTGGCACTAAGGAAAAGTGTCTATGCTTGGGTAGAGGGAAGGCATGCATTATTCATTACATAGATTCTAATTATGCTAGTTATGGAGACAATGATAAGTCTACATTAGGGTATAGTTTTCATTTTATGTGCTATCTCTTGGAGATCGCCTCTTCAAGAATGTACAACTATTTCTACTATAGAAGTAGAGTATGTTGCAGCAAGTGAGGCATGTACGGAAGCATAGTGTCCTTCTCATCTTGCTTTTGATATGGTTCTATGTCAACATGTAGCTTGTTTGCTAAGTGATAGTCAAAGTGCCATAGCTTTGGCTAAGAATCGAGTCTATCATGCAAAGAACAAGCACATTTAGGTGAGGTATCACTTCATTAGAGATTTGTTAGGCACTGAATAGATTATTCTTGAGAAGGTTCATACTTAGCTTTCGACGTTGTTGTCACTTGATGGGGGTTACTTGATTCATGATCTTACACAACTACTTGTATATTGTGTAACATGCCCATTAGGTGGGAGGTGCAATTTGTATACTTACAATCATGTATTATTCATCATTCTTTATTTCTCTTTCATAGTCACTTTGGCCATATTGACAATTAGTGGGAGATTGTTACCATTAGTGTACATGTGAAAGGCCAAATGGCCACTAGAAAATTTTGTATATGTTCTTTAATAAAACATATAGTGGTCTGGTGAGCCACGGATTGTATATTCGATCACATCTGTAACACCTAAAAGAAATTTATGTTCGTGCTCTTTGTGTACTATGTCTTTTTTTCATATTTTGTAGGCCTGTGTGTATTGTGTGCAACACCTTGGAGCTCGGTTTTCTACTATGAGGGTATGTTCATGGAGCTCTTGAGAAGGAGAGTTCACTATGGTGCATTGCCATTAAAATACTTCATGAACTATTTCTAGAGCAACCGCATAACCATAGCCACAATCTCTAGGATACAATGGTGCATAGTCATAATGTTCTCTTGGATATCAAGGGTATTCATGGTTCCATGAACTTCCTATAGGACCTTGGGGAACAAAATATATCTCTTTTTTTGGATTCAAGAAGAGCCCTGGAATTAAGTGGCCTAAAAAGTTTGATTAATTTTCGAACTTGTTTAGAACTGAGCTCACACTTGAACTTGTGTCCTCTAAAGTAACTCTCTTAGTGTCTCTCATCAAGAGTCATGCAATCCTTTTAAATGCAATAATGGACCTGAGTGGGGACCTTCCCCTGGTATTCTTAAATGCTTCTTCGATCAGATTCATACCCCCCTCAAAGCTAGCCTTGTAGACACCATGAAGAATTCTCTTGCAAATATCAAATAGGAAAAGTCACAGAAGGGGCCTTCAAAGAAGCAACAACACTGGTGTGTGGTGTTTGGTGTTTGTTATGCCCTAGTGCTAATGGTGTGTGGAAAACTATTGGGGCCATGCAAGAATTCAAAGATGCTACCTTGAGTCCCTCCCATCAGATCACTTGGTTATTTTTATCCTCCATTAGGGCCCATTTGAAGTTAGAGTGTAGTGCAAAAATACCTTTGTAGCTGCTACTGTTTTTTTCCTTGATGCAATGGGTCTCATCCAATATTATGTGGTTCCACTTCATTGCATGCAATAAAGTTCAATGGCTTAAATTTTTTGTTTCTTACCCCTTCCATAACCTGCTCTTTTGAGTTCAGAACAACCACCTTGATTAGCAAACTTAGATCCTTTGGATATGATTTTGCACTCCCCTTTGGCATGGGAGCCACTTGTATCCAAACAATCTTTTGGGAAGCTTTAGTTTTATAAATTGTGGGTGCCTTCTTCATTTCCCTAGCTTGCTTGATTGTGTTTTTTTGGCATCGAGTCGATAGAAAAAGTGCAGGTGCACAACAATCCAATAAGGATAAAGGATTTTCCTACACCACTTGCATGGTTGCTTAGAAGGCATGACCTTAAGCCTATTCTCTTGTGCCACAATTTTAAATGTTGTTAGGACTACATCATATTTGGCCAATTTTTCTCTATCTTGACATCTATTACTTCCATAATAGAACAAAACTTGTGCACTGCCTTCCTTAGTAAAACGAGCAATCTCATTCCTCCATTAAATAATTGCAATCAAGAGACAAACAACTAGTGTGGCATTCACCTAAGCCAAATCATCCACAAGAGGTAGATCGGTCATACCAAGGCTGCATTTTTCATCTATAGAAAAGTTGTTGACTAGATTTGGTTTAGGATTTTATGAGCCAAAATAAGGGAAATTACCTAAATAGTCCTGTCCATGCCCATCTCATTAGCTTAAATTCCTCCTTTGGATTATGATGCCTCCTATTGCAAACTCCACCATAACCACTCTTTCTAAAAAGGAAGGAGTGACACAAGAAGTTTTGGGGGAGTAGCAACTTTTTGCAAAATTAACTTTTTGCATGATGCATCCAAATCCACCTCAACAATATCATCCCCCAAGAAATCTAGTCTCCCATAAAACTATCTTGCTAAACCTACCATTCCAACTCTTGGTAGGTCGATGCTATTGAACTTATGGATGCATCTAAGAAGGGAAAAACATGGATGCTAGAAACCACCAATATCCAATCATAACCTTCAAGCCCCCTCATCCTACAACAAATCAATCTCTCCTCTCTCCTCAATGTTTTAGCCTTCCCCTAGTGCCTAATGCAAGACTTCAAAAGGAAGAAGCGGTGCAACCACTCTCCTATCTACAACCCTTCCTTCACACCTTTAAAGAAATTATACAACTACTGAAAGAGAGGGATTATGTTGAGATATCAAGCTCAACATGTGATGATCCATGATGACACGTACCAGTTTTTCGTTTCTCTGACATGTACAATGATCATGCCGGTATATGTCAGGGATACTTCATTGCGCTTTATTAGATTTATCTACCGAGAGTGATGGAACATTTGTTCCTTGCCAGCTCACTCATTCATGGACATTAAGTTTTTCCTTATGTATTGATCTTTATATATTGCACTTGTCGTGGATACACGAAAACTGTGTTTTTCTAAGATCGAACTGTCACGTCATGGTGCGATAGTGTTCAAGTAGAAGTGCTGCTTGTAGTGTTTTGTAGTGTTGTGAATTGCTGCAGAAATGGCAAACACAGATGGAATGAGTTAGCTTATGAGTGATAAGCTGGACAAGAACAACTTCCATGCTTGGAGATTCAGAATGACAAATTTCCTGATGGGAAAAGGCTATTGGAAGTACGTTGAAGGAGAGAATGAAAATGCTCCGCAGTTACCAGAAAGGAATCGGACTGCAGATCAGGTAAGAGCATATGAGGAATGTAATCAAGGAGCGCAAAAGGTAATGTACTGGCTATCTGTTAGCATATAGGATAGCATGATTGGACACATAGAGGATGCCAAGACTCCAAAAGAGGCTTGGAATAGTTTGGTCACATTGTATGAGACCAATACAAAGGCATGGAAATTGCAACTCAAGAACGAGCTGCATACATTGGAGAAGAAGGGCATGTCGGTAAGTGACTACACCTTGAAAATTAAAAGCACATGTGAGTCACTTGCATATATTGATGTGAATGTAGATGATGATGATAAGGTGGACGTGTGTCTTCGTGGTTTAGGAGCTGCATATAAGCAGTTCATAACTTCTATACAGACCAAGAAAAATATTCTGAATTTTGATGATCTGGTATCTATGCTGATTGTTGAAGAATATAATCTTGGTGAGGATTCAAACTCCCAAGGAAAATCTAGTTTTCAGCAGGTATTCTACTCTGGTAGAGGAAGAGGCAGAGGTAGAGGTTTTGGAAGTGGAAGAGGAAATAGTAACCAAGACCAAAGTCAACAACACAATCATGTAGGAGGAAGAGGACAATTTCAAGTAGGGGGAGCCAAAGAGGCCGCAAAAATTTCCAAAGAAATGATTCAGGTAATGACAGTAAAGGATGTTGGAATTGTGGTAAACCTGGACACTTTGAACGTGATTGCAGGTTGAAGAATCAAAGGTGTATTCTTTGAAGCAACATGCTAAGAAGCTACAAAAACGTGGATACAGACCCCTACTGATCAATAGGATCTCAACGAGCAGAGCAATCAATCTAGCCACATTAGATGGAGACATACTTCCTAATTACAGAAGTGGTTGCCGGGTAAAAACAATATATGGATCCATTGACGCATCAGATGTTAGCATGACTCATAGGAGAGCAAAATAAAAAAAAAGAAGAAGAGAAAATTAGAAAAGAAGCACGCCAAGAAGCCCTAGAGCGTATCAAGAAACAAAAGGAGTGGATAAGGCAAAGGGATGAACGATATCTATAGGGAGAAGGACCCATTCCCATGGCCAATTACCTAGTCCATAAAGCCAATAAAAAGAACCTTAGCCTATCCCAACCATACTTAAACCTAAGGATTGGAACCACAGAGTACTGATTGATAGATGCCTTGATCCACTCAGGAGCAGCCCTAAGCTGCATACGAATGACATTGATTACATATCTCTAAACAACCATAAGCCCAACTAAAGCCCACATGATAGGAATTGGGGGCCAAGTCATAGAATGTGTTGGAGAAGCCCTAATATCCCTCCACCTGGGAAATTCTTAGATGAAGCAAAGAGTTTTGGTATGTAAGGACGAAGACTTAGTAGAAAATCTGGTCCAAGGGCAAGATTGGATTATCGAGAATGAAGTGAGCACTCATCTAGCCAAAATATGACATAAAGTATTCTTAAGAAAGAACTTTCTCATGATCATGAAGTTACCAAGCTTGAGAAAGACAACCTAGAAAAGGAAATAGAAGATGAATCACACAAGAGCATACCCAAAGAACACCCTAGGCTAGAATTGACTACAAATACGAATGTGTTACTTGATGTTGTGCCTTCTTTTCCCATGAGAGAGGAATCCAAGAGAGAAAGTGACGACAATGCTTCTAAAATTATCTACACCAAAGGAAAAACACCCACATGGAAGTTTACTACTCGAGCATCATATCCATGGACTACTCATCTACAATGGATTGGGAAGGATCAAATGACTAAACCAGATGATTCAACTCAAAAGCAGACCAATCATTCAATGAAAATGAGGAGAGACAACCACTACTCACAACCACAATCAGAATCACCAAGACTCCTTCGTGTATGGCTTCCAAAATCATTAGTAAAAGCCCAGAAAACACGACATTGTGGATTCCAAAGAAGGTCAGACAGCTTGTAAACCAAGAGCTAAACAAGCTAGAGGAAATATTATGCCGACGAAGCAAAATAACGAAGCCCAACAAGACTTATCAAAGATACAAGAGGAACAAAACATCAAACACTCAGACTTCAAGAAAGCAGGAGCCAAGGGTCAGAGAACGACCAGAGCAACGGGACCAACTACCTCAAACACCGACTACAAAATGGATATGGACCCAAGAGGTAGCAAGGACAAGAACAACCTACTCAACAAGATTCCACTTGCACTCATGAAGAGTCCAATGCACCTAGAGTATGCATGACAGGGCCACATTACATGGCCATGCATTCGGAACATCATCTTTTCACCAAAACTAGTAGGTCCACATTTCCAACTTGGGAATAGGTCTTAGATTTTACTTCCATAGGAATGAACCTACAATGTAAATAAATAAATGCTTCGGCTAAAACTAACTTTTGTTTTCTTTCATGAATATAAATCAAAGAAAGAGACCTTACTTATTTAAGCAAGGGGATATAGAGTGATGCAATAAATGACATATCTCTAAGACACACATAACACACGACTTGATTTCTACTAGAAGCTGATGTTCTCTCTATTACAAGTGTAGATGGCTTCTGAGGATTCCGAAGTGACTATTCAAGAAGAAGTGCTAGAGTTCCCATTACAGAATGTGACAAAAGCCAAAGGTCATTGGTTTCGAGAGGATCAACCCATTGGGGATTATCTTTTCTTAGTAACAATCAAGATTATGGACACTTACCATTAGTTCCCAGTGATGTGTCAAGACTTCAAGGTCGTACATAAACTTTCGTCAACTATGAACATAATTAAAAGGGCAGGAATTCAGAAGTACTTCGAACTACCAATCTACAAACCAGAATTCCAAAGATGTACTCAAGGGATGAATACCCTCCAACCAGCTTTACATGACCCGTTAGTGCCTGAAGACACTGATATAGAGAATTGGGATTGGCCAACTCTAGTTCATCATCTGATACACAAGAAGAGCAAGAACCATCTATGATGAATGTGGAAATTAAAAGTGACTCCAAAGATGCTGGTAACTGGGAGGAACTGAACCAAGTCACGGATGACTTTGGAGTGGAAGGTATAAAGATAAACCAAACTCCTGATGACATAGTCCAGAACACAATGATGCAAGAATCTCCTAAAGAAGGAATTCATGTATTCAAAATGAATGAAGAGACGAACATTCAGATCACAGAGACTTACTTAGATGGAAAAGATCGAGTAAAGAGACCAAAGGAAGGGAAAGAACAGGAAGAAGTGGTGGAACCCGAACCATTCACGCCAATGAGGGTTGTAGCAGAACCCTCCCCATTAGATGTCACTTTTCAATATAGTGCTACAAAATCGACCACAGATGAAAATGAGGAAAGAGAGAGAGAAGTGCACCTTCAGATAAGACAACCATACAATGAAACTATACATGTGGAACAAGGAAGAGACGTCTGAATAGGGGAAGAACAAAGCATCCCCAAAACATGGCTAAATGTGGATGTAGCTCAATTAAAACCTATCATAAAGCAAATGATACAAACTACTATGGACACTCAACACTTAATGCTTGAAGCGGATGCAGACCATGACAAGGCTATGCGAGAGAGAAACCAATTCTAGGTAATAAGTGAAAACTTATCTGCACAATTAATTCAAGCTCTACAAGCACTCTCAGCCAAGGAATCAGAAGCCAAAGAAGCCAAGGACAAATGCACCATGCTAGAAACTGAAAACAAGAAGCTACAAGATCAACTAAGAGAGCTACAAAGCAAATATGAAGCTAGTGAAGCAGAGAAGACAAGAATGAATGCTAGAAGTAAGCTGCTTGAATCTCAAATCAAAGTATATATGGAAGAAGCAGACAATCTAAGAAACAGGAATAAAGAACTTATGAATGCCATAATATGCAACCAACCCATAGAAGCACAAGAAACGACCACAAGCGGCACGAAGGTATTGGAAGATCAAATTGCAAAGTATGAAGATCAGTTGAAATAAGAGCAAGCTATCAGAGAGGAATGGGAGAAGAGATACATGCATGAAACTAATGAACTTAGGAAAAAATGGAAGATGGCAGAAAGTAAACTCATTGAACAATGCAATGAAGATGCTAATCAAATGGCTGCCATAGGTGAAGAACTCCTAAAGAACAAGGAAACAATCATGAGAGCAGCTGATGAAATCAAAGAGAAAGATGAACTCATTGCAAAGTTGAAACCTCAGATAGAACAACACGTAATAATGGGGACACCAGTAGTTCCAAGCTCCATGGCGGCTACTATGGAGACTGAGGTACGTCCTCTTTCTCCCCCATTCATCATTCACCGATAAGGGAGGAAGCAGAGCCAAACACTGAGAGACATAATCGGGCTATTGCAGAACTAAGCCGAAACGAACAGGCACTACAGGTGTCCCAGTTTACGGAACAATTTGAAGAACAGGTGTTCAAGGTAATGAAAGAGGCAAAGATTGAGAGCAAGAGCTTGGAACAGATTTTGAAGCCTTTCAATATACCTTACAGATCACTCAAAGAAGAGACACGCCAGTATATAAAGATGACCACCACTAAAGAACTAGATAGCGATTTGCAATTCAACATGCAGACATTCACCTATACACAAGAAGAATTTGATAAAGCACTATTTTGAGACGCAAGTTTTTGGAAAAGAATCCTACGTTACGGGTACACTGGGAATCGGCACCATACGTGCTTCAAATCAATCCATCTTTTTTCCTAGTACCTAGAAGATGCTCCTAGATGCAATTTTGGGAAGCACGACGCCAAGGTAGCTTAAATAATCAATGGCTAAATTATCCACTATTACCGAGTCCACCATGGAACTACTTACCGATAGAAGAATACATGGTGAAAACCATCGAGTTTTGAATATCCAGATATGCCACAGTACCGGATTTAGCCATTAAGATGACAAACAAAATTTTGAGTATGCTACTTATAGTATTAAAGGTATTCCAACATGCGCAGTACACATTTTTGAATTTCATTGGAATTAATGCGGGATCAGATGCACTAGTTTTTGACCTCTCTACTATCCCTAGTCGCTTAACGCTCATGGCAATATACTCAAGACTTATGTTTTTGCCGAATCCATACATGCAAACATTCAAAGACACATTCTTTATAGGATTTTTTGAAATGGACTCGGAGATCTTTGTAAAAATATCTTCTAACTTAAATGCGTGACTGGTGGCCTACAAATTAAGTTTCTTTGCAGACCATAGTCAGGCACCAGATGACAGAGTAAAGTCAAGCCAATGGAAGGAACTGATGATATGTCAAGCAAATTTACTTAACCATAGAGAGCAAAAAGTCATACAAACATACACACGTCACCAAAAAAAGCCTGTGGGGGATGACAGAGTTCAGGAGGAGGGATCTGTGGAGGGAGAATCGAGCAAAAAGAGAAGAAGAAGAAGATCAAAGACCAAAATGGCTCAATGAAGAGCAAGCTCAATAAGAAAGAACCACCCTCTGCCCAAAGCCCCCCAGGGGCACGCATCGGGTGACAACACCAAAGAACCAGGTCCTGAAGAATGGAAATAAAGAAAGATAACAACCAGGACTTTTCATGGGAGGTTACACATAGCTTCCTCATCCACCAGGTGCATGTGATGGAAAGAAATGAACAGGATAAAGAAATGCATCAGGTCCCAGAGGATGTCAAAGAAGATTTAAGAACAGGGCCTTTGAAATGTAATGCTAGCTTATAAGAAAGAAAAGGTCGACCAAGTGATGGGTGCGATGGAAAGAAGTAAATAAGCTCCAAAAAACACAACAGTGGGAAGTATGCAAAAGGCAAGGATGGATCAAGGCCAGCAAGTATCCATGAAGAAGTGCAAGAAGATATCCGTTAGATCGTGAGCCCCGGGAAGGTGCTTCAACCCCTTGATCATTGGGAGGTCCAGATCGACGGCTGTAAATCTAGACCTTCATACCTTCGGTATGGTGCTTTCAGTGCAAATACAAGAGGTGATTGGAAGATTAGACTATAAAGTTATTGTAGTCCATCTTCACTGGTTGCATGCGTGGCAACCCAACTTAACACAGCAACCCAAATTTAAAGACGTTATTGACGAGTTGAACTACAAATCGATTGTAGTTCATCTCCATGGGTTGCGTGTGGTCAAAAGAAAAGAAGAGGCCAAAACCAATGCAACAAACCCCGAGTTATGATCTCTTTCTTGACCACTGGTAAAACCATATCATTATGACTTCCACAAGAGCTGGCAATGGTCAACTATAAAGAAGCTATTAGTTAATAAGGAATCAGATTGACTACAGACATAGAACTAGAGACAAGAATCAAAGCCTATCAAGGGACGACAGAGACAAAGAGGAGGAGAGTGTTGCAAAGAAAAGAGGCACAAAAGAGAGCCCCAAAATTTTCAAATTAATGAGCACAAATTTTCTTCTTCAAAATCCTAGGAAATTCCCTCGAAGCTATGTAAATGCACTAGAGGAGTCCTCTAGATGCATAAGCCAAAATCCTTGTAACATAACTCTGTTAAAATATTAGGAAATTAGAGATTAGTCAATAAAGTTCATGTCTCTTGTGTGAACGGACCATTTTTAGGGCACATGTATATAAGTCACTTTGTGACTCTTTGTAAAGACTTTTGCCATTGTGAAGAAGGAGAGTAGAAATTCGAATTTGCTCCTTTCCTACTAATTTCCACCTTCTCTATGATCTTTTGTGTGTGATTAATGCTTGGAATCTATGTGTAGGATTGTTAGCTATCCCTTCCCATCACTTTTGAACCAAGGTTTCCTAATCTATCATGGTTATAGTGTTGTTGAAGCATACACATCTTACCAAGGTGAAAGGTCCGTCGATCTTCACCTCTTCGTGTTGTACTTCCATCATAGTGTTTGACCATTCGCTTGTCATTTTTGTTGATGGATGTCCTTGCTGATGGTTCACTGATAAGCTTCTTCAAGCACACAGTCTTGTTCATTTCTCTTTTTTTTTTTTTTTTGGAACAATGGCAGAAAACAAGAAGAAAGAGGTTAGTATCAAGAAAATATTTTACATGTGGAAATTGTGTCTCGTGCCTGGGGTTCTCAATTGTGGCTATGCACGGCCGTGTAATGTGGCCCTATATTGATGCATACTTTGGAAAGGCATGACTTGGATGGTGCAAAAGACAAGGTTATGCCAAAGGCACATGGTTGCTTCATGTCGAGGCTTTCAATGCTGTTGATGGACGTTAATGCATTCTTTGTTGGAGGTAGCCAGTGGATCTTGAAATGATGTGATAGGTCGATGGTTAAATGACAACTGACTAATCCTCCCTTTAGGGATCCATTTGAAAACAGTGTTGGTCTACGTAGAGATCAGCTTGGGCTTCGTCATCTTTGGATGTTTACTTGAATTTTTTATCCCTTGTGGTTGGCTCTTTGGTTTGGGGGCTGCTACTGATGGTTTTGACTTCCAAACCCATATCCTTGTTGCCTGTCTTCTTACTATTGCTAGAGAGTTGAGTTTATCTTCTTGGAGTCTTTGTGCTCGGTTCTTACCCTTTTCTCTTCTTGGCTTCTTTGGTGAGACCTTTTGCATGGTGGAGAGCATAGGCCTTTGCGCGCGTAAGAGCACCTTGGGCACCCACATATGTGATTGTCCTTGTTGAACTGCAACTAATTTCTTAGGCACCCAAATTTGTCGGAGGCCTTCTCGTTGAGCTGGTCGCGGTTGCTTGGTTCTTATCTTCACATGGTTGGCTTGCCTGGGTGGGAATTGTGTTGGCAAGGTAGGGGGTTTCTCTCCTTTTCATACCCAGATTTGCTTTATGCTCGGAACTACTTTACTCTTGAAGGCTCTTTGTCTATTTGATATACCGGTTGTCTTATACTGTTTCACTTGCTTCTGAGGTTGAACTAGTGTGGATGCTTTAATCTTCGAAAAAGAAGGAGGGCCTGCTTGCCTTTGCGACTGTCCTTCCATGATTGATTCCTTCTAGATCATAGAGCTTTTGACACATACAACATCTTGTTTGTGAAGATTAGTCTTAGAGGAACTACGAGAGTGTGTGGTGCCATGATCTCTGAGCATGCATTTCTCTAATTCTAATGTAATGCATTGTTCATATACCCAAACTTGAAGAAGTTGACTTCTTAGGTTCAAGTTGACTACATGGTCATAAATCCAATCTTGACCCAAGACAAGGGGTTCTGTAAGGTCCTCATCGTGACACAATAGCATGTTGACTTTCATTAGAACATCTTGAAGGTAGATGGGAAGTTCCACATCGCCCACACAAGGGGTTTCCACACCTCCCAAACCTATGAGATAGGCTTCTATGGGCTTGATGTCCATTTGCAGGTCTTGACATTATGAAAGTCTAACGGCACTAGTTGCAGCACCTGAGTCAACCAAGGCCCTCACAGTCCTTACACTCTTTCCTCGTCCTACCTCCACGGTCACAAAGGGGCGTCGATCGATTATGCGAGAAGTAATTATGCCTGATTTTTGGCACATGTCCATGTGATATTTTGGGGCTTTTGGGTTGACATCTAGGCCTAGTCACCTTAACTTATTTCGCCTAATGCGCTCTCTAGCCTCAACTTGCGCTTCTTCTCTAACCCTCAATTCTTCTTCTTTTCGCTTCTTAGTAGTGTTGAGTCTCACTAACATATCCTCTGTAAGAGGTTCTTGATACAGCTTGACTCGACATCCACTAATATAGTTTGGCAAGATGTCACCTTCTAGAGTGGCCAATTGAACCGCACCACTACTTGAGATTCTATTAATGATCATAGGTCCATATCCTTGTTTCTCCAATTTATGGGCATGTTGCTTTAGTGTATAAACCAGCACTAGATCTCCTTCTTTCAATCCTTTATCTTTTATATGGGCATCAAAGTATGCCTTTCGCCGTTTCTTTGCAGCATATATGCCTGCTGCCGCTCATAGCCTCATCTCACCTAAGCTAGATCAAAGATCCTGGAGGACAGTTCATGTCCATTCCACTCATGTTCTTGTGCTACTTTCAAGGCTGGGATTATCAAGTCCAATGGTAGCACAACATTCTATCCGAAGACCATTTGAAATGGTGTGGCATTGAGTACCGTTTTGTAGGCAACTCGATATGCCCAAACATCATGATGAAGCTGTTTGTCCCAATCAGAGCGTTTATTATTTACCAGTTTTGTCAATACGTTGCATAGGATCTTATTTGTGCTCTTAGCTTGTCTGTTAGCTTGTGGATGATACGGGGCTGACTTCTTATGTATCACCACGAATTCTTGGAGAAGGTTTTCAATGACCTCGTTCAAGAAGTGCGTGCCTCTATCATGTTCTCGAATAAGAACTTAGCTATTGTTTGAGCATCATTCTTTGTCGTGGCTTTTACTTCTACCCACTTTGTAAGGTAATCTATGGCTAAAATAATGTATTCTACATGGGAGTTTCTAGCTGGTGTGTTAATAGGACCTACAAAGTCTATAACCCACTTCGAGAATGCACGTCCTCCCATCATTGGCCTCAAAGGCATCTCATCTTTTCTTATCGGATATTGTGCATGTTGGCATGTGTCACATTTCTTCACATAAGTATGTGCATCCATATGAAGAGTGGGCCACCAAAGTCCTGAGAATAGAATGGTCTTAATTACTCGGTCAGGCCCAAAATGTCCACCTACAACCCCACTATGTGCAGTTTCTAAGACTTTCAAGTAGTCAGATTCATGAACGCACAGTCTTAAGTATCCATATTTGCCTCTCCGATATAGGTTTTCTCCAACTAAGGCATAGTCCTGCGCCTCTTGCTGCATGCTTCATCTTCTTGCTAGACTAGCCTCGTTCGATAATTTTCTTGATTTCATAAATTCTACCAATGGAGTACTCCATTCTCGAATTAACGATATGAGATAAAGAGTCGCATGCTCCATTGGGGGTCTCTCTTGGCACACTGGACAATTCTTAATCCACTCATGTATTTCTTTGTCCATGCTAGGCCAATACACTCCTAAATGTTTTAGATTCTGCAATGTTTGTTGTTTAGAGTAGTGATTTCCTAGCAATCCTTCATGCGCTTGTTGCAACCAACTGCTATGTTCATCGTCCTCAACACAACAAGCTAATACACCCTTTGTACCTTGTTTGTACATACTTCATGCCAATATTTGATATCTTTGCAATTTTACAATTTCCTCTTTGTTCGTTTTCACATTCTTGTTTGCAGGTCCGAAGGTTAGGACAAGTACTAACTTATTTGCCCATTTAGGAACATCTTCTAAATTAAACAAATAAGCATCAGGTAGTTCATCCAACACTCCTTGCGGTGGCTCTCCTGAAGTGATGCGAGAAAGATGGTCCGCCCTAAGGTGGGTCCTACCTTTCCTAACAACAACTTCAAAATTGTATTCCATTAATAATAGGAACCATCTTACTAAGCAGCGTATATTGCAAGGTTTATTGACCAAATATAGTAAAGCTTGATGATCAATGAAAAACTTGAAATTATTGGCCAATAGATAGTGTCTAAACTTCTTCATGGCATATACCATGCCTAAACCTTCTCTTTTCATTGTGGTATAATTTCGTTCAGCTACGTTCAACTGTCTACTAGCATATGCAATGGGTAAATCTAGATTTCCTTCACCTGTGGGTTGTGCTAGCACATATCCTATTGCATGATTGGAAGCATCTACATGGACATGGAAGGTTTTGTTCGAATCAGGAGTGGTCAGTATTGGTGCTGAGCACAAACATCTTTTTAGCTCATTGAAGGATTTTTCACATTCATCATTCCACTCAAAATTGGTCAGCAAGGCATAAAGAGGTTTGGCTATGATTGCATACATGTGGATAAATCTACGGTAATATCCACAATGGCCCATAAAGGCTTGTAACTCTTTCACATTCCTTGGCTTGGGCAACTCAGCTATGGCTCTAACTTTGTCCTCATCTGTTGATATTCCATTCTTAGAAACAATGTGACCTAAGAGTTTACCTTGTCGTACCATGAACACACACTTCTCTAGGTTCAGACACAATCGATATTCTCTACACTTGTTGAAGATCTGTGTGAGCTCAGGGATGTGGTAGCTTCTTTTTTGGGAATGAGCACATAAATCATCCACATATACTTCTAAGATCTTCCGCAAGAACTCCTTGAAGACATGACACATGAGCCTTTGGAATGTTGCACGTGCATTGGTGAGCCCAAATGGCATCACACGAAATGCAAAGATTCCCCACTCTGTGGTGAAAGCCATTTTGTGTTGATCTTCTAGGGCAATGGCTACTTGATTGTAACCTGAAAAACCAACAACAAAACTATAAACTTCCTTGTCTGCAACACGCTCCAATAAATGTTCAATAATTGGAAGTGGATAACTATCTTTGATCATAACAGCATTAACTTTTTTAAGGTTAATACACACTCGCAACTTCCCATTCTTCTTGGGCACCACTACAATGGGGGACACCCATTCAATATGCTCAATCTCATAGATAAATCTAGCTTCAATCAACCTGTCAATCTCTTCCTTTATTTTGGCAGCATAAGTGTCATTATATGTGTAGGGCTTTTGTTTGGTGGGTTTGGCATCAGCAGTCATGGGGATAGTATGAGAGCAAATTTTCAGATCTACTCCCTTCAGGTCTCTATAGTGCCATGCAAACACGTTCCTATATTCCCTTAATAGAGCTACAAACTCTACTTCTTCTTTTGCACTTAGGTCATCTCCTATGTACGTACATCTCTCTTTGTTCTCTTCAATGGCCACTACAATCTTTTTGGTCTTTTCTTGATTGTCATATGCTTCTCCTATAATGGCCTCTGTCTTAGGCATTTGTACCAAAATTTTTCGATCCTCAACTTCATATTTCTTGAAATTTTCTAGTACTTTAAACAATGATTCCTCCTCTTCTTGTTTCACTACTTTTTGTTTCTTTTTCTTCTGACCTCCTTCACTTCCCTCCTTCGAATTTACAGTTTTAATGCTTGTGAGAGGTTCTTCTTCTTTTTGGGTAAATACTCCTACATCTTTTAGATAGTGATTTTTGAATTAAAGAAACCATCCCATACAATGGACTCTAGATCATCTTCATTTTCTTATTCTTCTATGACATCACTAGGGTCACATTCTTCTAACAAGAGTTGACACATGAACACTGACATATCATAACCCTCCTCATCACAATGAGGTGTCCATTGTTCTTCATTGACTGCAATGTCCATGGTAGCTAAGATTTTTGCCCAGTCATGAGGCTCAAATTCCTCATTTGGAAATATCATCGGTGTATAGGCTGGGTCTTTAACTGGTCTTTCTCCTTGAGAAGTTCCTTCTTCTCTCGCTTTTAGGCATCTTTCCTCTTCCTTTGCAACCTTGCACATCAACAAGTGAGTATCTTCATGCATCGAGGATGGGTCAGGAGAACTTCCAGGATGCATAGAGATTGAATCTTCTTTTGCTTTGTGGATAGGATTCCACTATAGGGGTGGTACATCTCTGAAGGTGTGATCCTTCAAATTGACCTTGGTGGTGACCCCTAAGTGTTGTAAGTACAAGGAGTTGGTTCCCCAATCCTATACTATTTGCAGTTGTCATAGGAAGGGTCTTCCTAGGATCATCTCATAGACATTATTTTTCTCAAAGTCACATATAGCAAATGTGTGTTCAAGCTCTACACCACAAGTGGTTAGAGTTATCCCTTCGAGCAATCCCAGAAGTCTTTCAAAATGATCGTCTGCCATTTGAAGCTTCATTCCAGTTGGTCTTAATGTCGGTTTGTCCCATCGCTTCCACAAGGAGGTGGTCGCAATAGCAACACCAGCACCTGAATCTACGATTGCTTTGGTTGTGTAACCCTGGTAGGTGATCGGAAGATAAGTATTACCTTCTTCACCCTCGCTCATGTCTCCTAATTTATCGAGAGGTATCTCTGGAACTTTTTGCTTAGAGCCTTCTTTTGGCATTTTGGAATCAAGTTCTGGAACGTGATCCTTCACATGATTCCATAGCTCAGGTTTTGCTTTGAGCAGCTTTTCTACAATGAGATGGCACCAAACCTTAGTTTTCTTCACGACATCAATGTTTCTGGGAACCACTGAGTTTCATTTCTTACCAATATTGTGGGAGCTCTGATCTGAAGAGATTCAGATTCCCATGGGCCTATGAATTGTGGAAACTCTTGCAAAGAATTAGATTCAAAATCTAATCTTTCATCTTCTTGTTGCTCTGCTTGGTCTCCATAGACAGACGGAATGTCTTGGGGAAATTGATCATGAAGATCATCAATCTCAAGACTAGGAGGGGGATTGCCCTTCTCCTTTGCCCATTTCTCCTCTTGTATTTCCCACAAGAACTCTTGAGAGTACTGCTGAATTGAAAGAGGTGTTCCATCATCTATGGAATCAGGGACGTAAGCTTTCATTGGTGGTGAGCTTTCTCTTTCAATAATTGGTTGAGCCTGTGGAGGTAAAGAAACCTAGGGCTTGTTTTCCAACTGCTCTAATCTTTCTAGTAAGCCCTGGAAATGCAAATCCGGTTTGATAGAGTTTGTCTGATTGAATGATTGACTGGTCTCTGCCTGAGCTAGCTCTACCATTTTCATGCACATTTTTTTTCGTTCAATCTCTAAATATGCTCTAGGGTAACTCTTGTCTAAGTTTGCATCTATTGGACCTTCTTGAAGTCGAGCCTGGTAGGCCTTGAACATCATGTCCAAGCCTTCTGGGATTGGATATGCTAAAGTAGACCCTGATTGTGGTTTATTTACAATGGGTGATGGGACGGAATGAGGTGTAGGTAGAGCTTCGGCATGCGAGGGGCTTTGAGATGCAATGTCTTCTATTTTTGTTTTTGCATCTTTTAGGCTTTCTTCTGGTTCATATAACTTTTTATTCCACTTGTGATTAGCTTTCTCTCTAGTATCCTTCCAAGTTCTTGTTTTCCTCTTACTAGGCTCTCCCGATTCACTTGACGTTCAGTTGGTTTATCCTATTTTATAGCTTGTGCCCTAGTAACTGCCTGTATAGGAGCCACATTACTACTACTTGAACTTGAATCCGCCACTAAGCCTACCACATTGATGGGTGTAACCTTGGCTGCACTAGAGGGATTCCTAGGACACTCTCTCGGGAGATGTTTTTTGCCGCACTTAGGACAAAAGCCTTGTATTGTGATGTTTTGTCCTTTTCTTGGAGTCAATGAATGGGGACATTCACGAATGAAATGGTCGCCCTCACATCTAAAACATGGACCTCTAGGGGCTTGTGGTCTTAATTGTCTCGCTTGGGGCCTGGGATTGGGATTCGTATCAATGACATTGGAGTATTCTGGCTCCCAATTTTGTTCCATAAGTGATGTCTCGTATTTTTGTGAGATCAAAGGGGTCATTGGCACCAATGCTCTATTAAGGTTCTCCTCTACCACTGCATACTTAACTGGGATCACATTGGCAGGAGCTGGCAGTTGGTTTCCTAGGACTCGTTGTGGCCTATATGGTGCCTGATATTGTTGTTGTGGCCTATAATATGGCTGTTGGTATTGATTTTGATACCTACCCTGTTGGTAAGGTTGTTGATAATTTTGTCTGACAGCCTCCCTATTGTATGGACAATCTTGAGCCGTGTGGTTCGTATATTTTCTCTCAATGGTTCAATATGGAGCATTAGGGTTTCCTTGGGGCTGAGCCATCATTGGGCAAACATTAGCCATGTGGTCTCCTCCATAGTTGTAACATCGCTTCAATGAGGTGACCCTTGGTGGTTGTCTATTTTAAACTCCTAGCTTCTTGGCAACCTGCTCAGCTATCTCATCTATCTCCGTGGAGGTTTTGGAAGTATGACTAGTAGAACTGTGTGAATCGTCATAGAGTTTGGACAGTCCTAACTCCTCACCCAAATTGTCTTCTATGTCAATACATATCCACATACACTATTCTATGGATCTAGGCTCTTTCAAGTACACATATGACCTTAACTTTGTGCTCAGTAAGCCATCTAAAAACAAGGCCACCTGTTTGGCTGCTATGGGTAATTCTGGCATAGACATCTTTCCAAGTACTATGTAAACCTTCTTCTTGCAAGTTGCATTGTTTCTTGGGGTGTCTGCTTGAAGCTGTGGGTCAGGGATGATGTGTTATGCCTAATACCACTCTTGGAAAATTCTACAATGAATTCCTCTAGCAATTGAACTATCTCTCGGTAGTTGTGACTATTCAAGGGTTGAAACCATGCTAAGGTAGTACCCTTGAGAGTCAAACCAAATGCCTCGAACTGGGTGAACAAGTCCTCAACCTGTTCAGCTCTTAACACTTGTTTGAACTCAGCCACATGATCATAAGGGTCTCTAAATCCATCAAAATAGTTCTTCATTGCCTTAACCACTTGAGAAGGTCTAAGGGTCCTTGGGTGCTCTCGGGGTCTAGGCAATGGAAAATCATGATCGTCTCTTTGATGCCTATGTGCTCGATGTCTCTCTCTTTCATGTGTTTCACCCTCATGTTATGATCTGTCTCTGCCCACTGTATGTGCAAAGCTTACCTCAGGTCTCTCTCTGGTTCTTTCTCTCTGAGTTTCATGAGTGTTGGATGATCCTGCTCCTTGGAGACCATGGGCAGCACTAGATCTTGGTGGAGGGAAAACTGATTCACCTTGCCAAATGTATGCATGCCTATCCTGCTCTATTACCAAGAACAATTTCTTTGATGTGTGATCTAGGTAGACAACTTTGCCTGCTGTCTCTGGATCCTTGAACTCGTAGATGGTGACTATTTGGCTAGGTTGGTCTGGCTTGAATCTCCAAAAGGCTTCCTTCGTTTCTCTATTCACGAATAGTTCTATGATTTTGTTTTCTTGAGGGGTCCAATCTAGAGTGATCAATCTAGTCAAGACTGACTTGCCTCTAGGAGTCTTGGGTTATCATCCTAATTCTCCTTGCTCTAGGTCTCCTATATCGTTCTCAGGAATAATATTTCCAAACTCATATGTCCTGTCTGGTAAGTTGGTAACCACATACATGGTTCCTTCCTTATCAATGTATGACCCCTCTTCAAACTTGACCACTTGGTGTTCAAGTCCAAAGGGTTGATATGGATTTTTGAGTTGGACCACTGATCGTCTTAGGACATCCTCATAGATGTGCACACCTAATTGGTTGGTCCTGATATACTCCAATTGTGTTTTACAGGGACCTTCTGGTGTTTGTAAATAAGAAGTGCCTGAATTACGTGTGGGTCTTTCCATGTTAAAAGACATTTCTGAGTCACTTGTTTCAGAACTTAGCATGTAGGGATTACCACTAAGTTGTTGTGCCCACGACCTAGCTGTATGGTTGACACTGGCCTCAGATGATCTAATGCTTTTTCTATCCTTGCCTAAGTGTCTGCGATTTTAGGTTCATAAGCTTTGTCCACAAGTCCTAAATTCTCCCTTGTATTGCTTAAAATCCTTTGGAACTCCTTGGTTTCCTAGTCCATCTGAGGGTCAACTTCAAAATACTCCGCATGAGCTTTCCAATGAACCCAAGATCACAACAAACGGATTTCATATGAGAAAGTTATCCCAGTTCAGGGTTCTAGGGTTAAACAGGGAAACATGATCTCTCTAGGAGTACCACAGAACATGCGATATGATACCAGATTTTCCATCATACGTAATACCACTGTAGATGATACTACCTTAGAGGATACGATACCACCAAGGTGATACCAATGTCCATGATACAATCTGCTATCTGCACGATACGATACCAGGATAGCTAACGATACGATACTTGATTGGCTCACTATATGATACGATTGAATTCTCAAGACGATACGATACCAGTCTATAAATGATACAATACCACTCCAACTACGATACGATAGTGCTTGTGCTATGCGATATGATACCACAAGGTGCACGATATGATACTAGAATAAGAGACGATACAATACTAAGTGCACAATATGATACCAATCATGCACGTGATACGATACCACTCAGTCAACGATATGATATCATGACCGACAAGATACGATACCACTTGACCTCACAATATGATACCAAAACTGGAGGTGATATGACACCAAGTTGGCCGACGATATGATACCGCTCAATCGACGATACGATACCGTGACCGACATGATATGATGCCACTGGGATGACTGCAATCGCGATACCAGCACTTGATGATACGATACCAAAATTGTATCACAATACCTCAAGTGGGTATGCATGATACAATACCTCGACAAGTATCGTGATGCACGGGAGTTCTGGTATCGCGATACCAAAACTCAACCGGACATGATACTTGGAGTTTTTGACACCCAAATTCAAAAATTTTTGCAAATATGAGTACCTTGTGTCCTCCTTGTCACTCTTATGTGCCTATAGATGCAAAGTCACCCTCCAAACTCATGATACCACTACCGTGATACCAGACGTAGGTCATTTTAGCCTGCACAATACTTCGCTCAGTTTTTGATGTTTTAAGTGGATTTCAAGGCTATTTCTTCAGCATTTCAGCTCTGAACACCCTTTATGTTTCTTCCTCACAATCGCAAGTGAAAAATGAGGTGAATGTACACTCGAAAATGAAAAAAAAATCAGAGAAGATGAAGATGGGAGAAGATGGTGATGATGATGAAGATGAAGAAGGAGAAAAACTTAGAAACTGAACTGAAAACGGTGATTTTTTTTTACCTTCCAATGTCGCTACTCTACGTCTTATCATCACATGCTCGTCCTCCAATCTCTCTCCCCTGCAATGGTGCCAAATTTGGTGTCACTCTAGCACAATGGCAAGTACCAACGTGAGGAGATACACCTCATAAATGTCAATCCGTGGAGACGTGAGGACTAGTATGAAGATTATGAGCAAGTAATGACACAAGTGCGTGAGTGAAAGCACACAAGCATGCACACATACACACACACGTGCACAAGGTAAGAGCAAAGAGTGGAACAATGTAAGGATGTCGATTACAAAAGAAATATATTACAAGAGCTCAAATCTCTAACAAGCTAACCCCAAAAATGAGCTCTCCAGCCCTTTTTATAGTTTTTTGAGTGGTTTTGGCCCTATTCAGACGTAGTGTCCGACCTAGTTAAAAATTAGGTTCCAGGGCTTATTTGGGGACTCAAACGGAGTCTAAAAATTATGAAAATTAGCAGGATGATAGTTCTAATACTCATCAAGCTTGAGGACTTTTTGGCTTGAACAAAATGGAGTTGCAAAAATGAAAAATGGTATTTACAATGGTTTTTAGTGATAAAAATCACTATTTTTACAGGGATTTCTTCTGAAAATTTGACATGTGCTTCTTGGAGCTCCCTACATGCTCTTTCTTCTTGTGTTTCCACTTCCTTGATGTTCTTCGATGCTTGTGCTTGACCTTGAGTGTCAACAATGTGGTTCCTCGGATTGATAATTAAACGTGTATTGATCCACCACTATACGCACTTGTGGGGTGATTGAGATTTAGTCTCATCGACACAAGTCCCTAAGGCTTCACGACTTAGGTACACAACTTGGTTCATATGGTTCCTCAGATTGATAATTAACATGTAACGATCCACCACTATATTCATTTGTGGGGCGATTGAGATTTAGTCTCATCGACACAAGTCCCTAAGGCTTCACCACGTAGGTACACAAATAGTTAATCCAATTGGAACACCCTTTGTTATTGTGGACTTTGATTGTGAATGCTTGCCAAGATCTTCGATGGACAATAGGATAATAACCTGGGTTATATTTAATATATAATGGCATGTTTGACCATGTGTGCATCATTTCAAGGTAGTCCATCAAGAGTCGGGCATGCCAATTGGGTTGAAAAATAGAGCCTACTTGTGCCTCTTCTGGTAGGTCATCTGGCTCGAATCAAATGGTGAATCTTGGTTCTTTCCCTGTATGCCTCTTAATCTCTGCATTCTAATCTGCTTACAATACAAAGTATGGCATGTATTGCATTTTAGATGTGGTAATGAGCCATTGATGGGATAGGTTTTGAAAATAAGAGGACTTAAGAGCTGTGTCTTCTAGATTGGAGAGAGACTGGATTTTTACAGCTACTCTATCATCATGGGATTTTCCTATCTGCTCTACCCTCTTTAGCCAATTTGGTGCTTCTATCTCAAAGGTGTCTTGGCCCTCGGTAGTGAAACACCCTCCTAGTATTAGCATAGGCTCATACGGTTCTTCAAAACTTTCTTGGACTGGAATTTCCACCATTGTGTTAGGTTCTGGGTGTTCAATTGGAGAGGGTGGCCTCTCATATGGTAGGAGTCTTGCTTGTAGTTCTTCCACCTATTTCCTAAGGGCTTCCACTTCCTCTGTAGGCTGAGGGGGATGGCATGCTCTGGTTGAGATGTGTTGATAGTGGTTAACTACTTCTTGAGGTTTGTGCATTCTGATTCCACCTTTTCATATGACTCTAAAAAGTTGGCATGTTCCTCGAGTAATATCCTTATGTGTGCTGAGAGAACATCTTGATACTTTGTAGGAATAATCTCTTTGCCTAGGGTCCCTTCCATAGAAGCTTCAAGGTTATCTTGGTTTTTTTTTGCAGCCGCTTGTTCTCTTTCAATGTCGTAGACATGTGCTTCCTGAGAGGCCCTAGATTTCTTCAAAGTTTTGCATTGGTGAGATGTTGCTCATGTAGCATTGTCTCAAAGTCTTTGATGGATTGAGCATCCACATTGATGTCTTGGCTTTTCTATATGAGCTTGTTGTAATGTGAAATATTATGCTTGGAGTGCTTCATTGTCAGCTTCCAAAGCTGTGACTCTTGCTTGCAATCTTTCTGATTCTACCTGGAAGGCTTCTCGCTTATCGACATGTTTCTTCTACCTTTCATTGGTATGGACACTTGCTTTTTGCCTTTTGTGATCACAACCACATTCAATCCCAAATCTTGCTTAATCTTAGTGAATCGGAACCAAGGTCTACCTAACAACATTTCATATGGGCAAGTAGACTCAGACATTAAAATTACCAAAAAATTTACTATGAATGACATCCCTGCAATTATGATTTGCTACTGCTTCAGAATGCCCAAAGATTGGACTCTAGTTTGATATGCCATCTTTACTTGAAAGGTGACGGACCCAAAGCCCCATTCCCCATTTCTTTAAAAATGTGCTCAGGTAATATGTTGACTCCTGATCCACCATCTAAAAAAACCTCATCAAATCACCTTTGTCTATACTTACCAACACTGACTTAATGTATGCCCATCTTTATCACAAATTTCACAAAACCTTTTCTCCTTTGGATCAATTAAAGAGTATCCATGTTTCTTTAATTTACCACAACCTCTTCCTCCTTAGTGTCTGATTTGGAATCAATCGTACCTTTCTCTGACTCCATTTTTGAATCAGATTCAGTATCTGAACTAGAGTCACTGTGTCACTTCTTAGATCTACCAAATCTTTTTTCAACTCTTGCAGCTACTACAACTAAAACATCAAAGCCGTTAGCTATATCCACACTTGCAATTGCATGCCTAATGTTGCTCCTTAATCCTTTTAGGAAGTAACCCTCCAACATCTCATCGGTAGGTCTCTCGTTGCCCTGTAATCTTTCCATTAAAATTCTAAATTTCTGAGCATAGTCTTATACTAACATGTTCCTTTGTCTAACTGCTCTCAACTTCCTCAAAACATGAGAGGGGCTTTTTTCTTTACTAAATCTTTGTAAAAATGCTGTTTTTAATACATCATATGTAGTGAAATGAGAAATACCATATTGACAAAACCTTCTCATTGCTCTTCCTTCTAATGTAGCTGCAAATTCCTGGAGTTTGATTGCATCACCATATATGGCTGGATATCCATTTGCTGTCCACTTTATCTTGAATTGAGAAATGTGACAGTTAGCATCTTCTTTAGAACCTCCTCTAAAATGGGCTGCTTTGACCTTGGGATTTGGAGGTGGTTGTGCCATTGGCTGTGGTTGAGGTGTACGCCTAGTTCTTTGACTGGTCATCCTTGCAAGTGGGTCGAAATGGAGTCGTCTTCTTACTCCTATAGTTGCTTCTGTTAGGAATAGCACTCCTAATATACTACCCACCAGCCTAGCTTCAACTGCACCTTCTTCCTCCTCTTCAGTTCCTCTTGTGCTTCGTACCAATCGTAAAATTCAGAAGATGACTCCACGTTCACCGCTTTTGCTCGCGCTCTTGTATAATAAACTTTACTAAATCTTCCTCTTTGTCCTTTCATGCATCTCTTGCTTCTTTAGCAAATTCAATAAGATTGCCAAGTGTGTTTGGGTTCAGAAGCACATAGCTACTTACACAATCTACAAACTTCTAGAAATTCAACCTTAGCACTGATCTTCACACAGAGAGAAAAATACTTGCAAACATACTTCAGCTTCATCACTTTTATGCGGTGAAATAATACTGTGTCATGCCAAATTACACTTGCACCGAATAGAGAATACAAAATATATTGATTGAAGTTCTTCAAAATAACAGAATTACAAGATAGATAATCGCAACACTTCTCTGAATTGACAATATTGGAAGGACTAAACTGTGTTCAGCCTGCTCAATTATGTGAATAGACTCCTTTTCACTTTCTCTAGGCTCTTTGTCTTCTCTCCTCTCTCGATCTTCTTGAAGTGCTTCTTCTTCCCCTTAGATACTCGTGTAACCTAAAAAACAACGACCAAAAATCACGCGACATGAAGGAATAACTAATTTGTAACTAGTTATTAAAATTTTGAGTGAGCAAAATATGGACTCAACTAAATTCCCAGTCAGTAACATTCTGACTCAGCAACTTCAACATCCGACTTAGCACTTGTTTTTGCATTTTCTCTCCTATCAACAAGGGTTTCCATACCTCTCCATCCCATGAGATACGCTTCTATAGGATTGACACTTAATTGCAATGATTGATAGTAAGAAAGTCTAACTGCACTAGTGGATGCTCCTGAGTCAATCAAAGCTCTTACTATCCTTGCACTCTCTCCCTGTCCTACCTCTAGGGTCATGAAAGGATGTCAGTCAACTATTCTATGGGAACGTTGTCAGTTTAGCATTTCCTCCATGAGGGGTTCACTAATTTCATCAACAAAATACATAGAATTGTTGGAACAAAGCAATCAAAAATTGATGATTACAAAGAGCTTGAAGCATGTCAATGATCAGATTGAAATTCAAGAAGCCACTTGAGGAAGTGAAGAGATCTCAGAAGTGAAGCCTGTATACATATGTACATTACTGTTGAAAATTCTTGTAATATGAGTATAGATAATCCTTAGGATGATAAGGAGTAATGTAATAGACGTGGGATAAGTCTAGAACCATATGTATATAAGTCAATGATGTAAAGAAATACATGGGAGAGTCATTAGAAGACAAGTGTCATAGAGATAGATGTGAAGAGAGTCATCTTCAGAAAATAGCGACAAGTATTTCATAGATTTCTCTAAGTATGATCATGTGGATCAGAAATCCTTTTGTACACATCTAATCTAGAAGTTAATGAAGCTATATTCAAAGTTTCATGGTCTAATTCTTCTTCTGTTGTGAGTATAATCAATAGGAACATGTGTATGTAAAGTCTGCAGATGATCTCTCAGAGTCGCGCACTTTTCCGTGTCAATGTTTTGCTTAGATCTCAGTGCACAATGTAAAGTTTTTGATGACTGATCATTCAAAATCTAAGTTAGAAGGTAAGGAAGCTATGGCTAAAAGCATTTAGCAAAACAGGATTTGTGCTGTGAGAAATCAACCTTAGAAGTTACCTATGTCAAAGTTGCTTGTTTAGAAAGATAGTTTCTGACATACTTTTGATCTTAAGGATCAAATTAAAGTTTTAATGATTCTTTTGATGAACTAATGGTTGATATGATTGCGCAAAGGTAGCCTCAAGATGTGTGTATCATTGGTTTGAAGAAATTTGAAGATATGTGCAAGAAATAAAGACAATTTCTGAAGCAGACTTTGTGAAGAAGGAATTTCTTTACTTAGAGAAGTGTTAGTGAAAGTTTTGATAAAAGAAGACAATATTTTTGTAAAGTTTGATCCATAACTGATATAGAAGTGTTCTTAGATCAGTATAGATCAGACCTTTGGAGATTAAGAAGTCTCCAACAGTGGTATCAGAGCATAAGGTGCGATAGAAGTGAAGTAAAGGCATTGGAAGCCCCGACTCCTGCAAATATTGAAGTTCTTTCTAATTGAAGGAGGACAAAGCCAAATTCTTGGAGATAACCTACAGAAGTACAAAGCACGATATCAGAGGATCAAGAAGGATTAAAGCTTCATATCAAAGGTACACTTTATTATCATAAATCATAATAATTGCAGACAGAGAAGATCAAAGATGGGAGAAAGCTTGCAGATTGATAAGCTAGATAGGGAGAACTATCCAGCTTGGTCCATGAGGATGGAGGCACACCTCATGAGCAAAGATTTGATGGCATTCATTACAGGAGAAGAAGAAAAGCCTGAGTTTGAAGATCCTAGTGTTCCAACTAGGGAGGAACTTGCAGGTTTGAAAAATTGGATGAGAAAGGATGCTCAAGCTAGGAGCATCATTTACATGGCTCTGAATGATTACCTTCTACCTCACATCAGAGGATTAGAAAGTGCAACATATGTGTGGAATGCTTTGGAAGAGCATTTCCAAAACACAACCAAGTCAAGGAAGTCTTCATTATGGACAAAGTTCACAACTTTCAAGAAGAAGAGCTCACAATCAATTTCTGATGATGTGGCAAGAATGAAGGATATTGCAGAATGAAGAATGTAGATGAAGACATTGAAGAGGATAAGTTGGTAAGGCAAATACTTACATTTCTGACAGGAGATGAGAAGTGGAAGCCTTTCATATTGTCCATAGAATTCTCACTTGATCACTTTACTCCTGATCTTAATCAATTGCTAGGACACATGCTAACTTTTGAGCATGACATTAAGGGAGACAATGATAGGAGTGCAAGTCAAGCTATGTACTCCAAGGACAAGAAAAAGAATGGCAAAGGGAAGCAGTCAACTGATGATGAAGGAACTTCAAGTCAAGCTAACTTTAAAAAAGGAAAGATGAACTTCAGAGGTAAAGGAAGAGGAGGTAAGAACAAATATAATATTAAAGCTTGTTGGATTTGTGGCAGAACCAATCATTTGGAAAATGATTGTTGGTATAAAAATCAAAATGGTGGAAGCAATAACCAGAGCTTTAATCAAAGAGGTAGAGGAGGCAGAAACCAAAGAGGCAACTTCAGAGGAAGAGGTGGTAGGACATCATATGCTAGAGGAGGTGGAAGAAGTTTTCAATCTCAGTCCTACAACAACAATTATTATAATTATGCATCAGATCAGAGGGATGATATGACTCTTATCTTGAATGCAACTCATGAAGCAGTAGGAGAAGATCAAAGGGTGTTTTATATTGACTCAGGATGTAGTAATCATTTGAGTGGCAATATATCATTGATGACTGATATGGAAGCAAAGGTGAATGGACATACAGTTCAAACAGGTGACAATACCAAGCATAAGGTGGAGAGCATTGGATCAATGAAGAAAAATAATGGAAGTACACTCTTGAGCAAGGTACTTTATGTTCCTACTACTATTCCTAAAAACTTGATAAGTGTAGGGCAAATTGTGGAGAACGGATATGAAGTCAGATTTACAAATGATGGTGTTTATGTGCAAGATCCAAATGAGGGATATAGAAACATCATTGCAGGTAAAAAGGAAGGAAGGTTGTTTACTCTCAAAGTCCAAGGTAATGTGGGACATGCTTTATTTACTTATGGAAGTCAAAAGATGTCTGAGTTAGACCTATGGCATAAAAGGCTAGGTCATTTCAAGGAGAGGGCCATAAAGGAAATGTTAAGGAATGATGTGGTGCTTGGTTTGCCAAAAGTTGAAGGGCAACACATGGTGTACAAGTGTGAAGCTTGTCAATTAGGTAAAGCACACAAAAGTTCATACAATAAATCAGGATATAAGTATTCAAATATGCTTGAATTGATTCATATAGATGTGTGGGGTCCTTCAAGGGACTATAGCATAAATGGATCGAGATATTATGTGTTGTTTGTTGATGATGCAACCAGATGGATTACTTTATATGTAATCAAGGACAAATAAGAAGTGTTCAAGACATTCAAGCATTATCATGTTTATGCAGAAAGAATTACATGACAAAAGCTCAAGAGGTTGAGATCAGATGGAGGGGGAGAGTATTTCTCTAAAGAGTTTGATGATTATTTGTGGAATGGAGGTATAAGGAGAGAAGTAACTTGCAGGTACTCTCCTCAACACAATGGAATTGTAGAAAGAAGAAATAGAACTCTTGTAGAATTTGCAAGAGCAATGATGAAGGAAAAGAATTGCCCAAATTACTTATGGGCAGAAGCTATCAACACTGCAACATACCTTGTGAATAGATTACCTTGTAAAGCTTTGGATGGAATAACTCCTTATGAAGCATGGTGGGGTAAGAGACCTACTCTTGATCATTGTAAAGTATTTGGATGTTTAGCATATGCTTATGTTCCTTCACAATTGAGACATAAGCTAGAACCCAAAGCAGAGAAGTATGTGTTTATTGGGTATGATGATAGACAGATGGGTTACAGATTGTGGAATCCATCCACAAAGCAATTTCTTGTTACCAAAGATGTTACATTTGATGAGCAAGACACATGGTATACAGGGTCAACAAATGATTATGCAGGTGTTGAAGAAATACAAAGGAAACGGAAGGCAAAAGTAAATGTGTATGAAGAAGATATTGATGATGTTGATTATGAAAGTAAACTGCAGGATAATGTTGAAGATGGGCCAAGAATTGATCCAGAATCAAATGTAGCTGAGACTTCAAGAAGTGCAGAGGTTAGAAGATCCTCAAGGGAAAGAAAAGAGCCTATCAGGTATAGCTATGATACATCTTTTCTAACAACAAAAGATTATGCTTACATTGTGAAGACAGAAGAGGATCCAATCACATATGAAGAAGCTAAAGGTAAACAGAATTGGGAGAAGGCAATGCATGAAGAGTATGATGCTCTACTTGAAAATGAAACATGGGAGTTGGTGCCAAGACCAAAGAATCAGAAAGTCATTGGATGTAAGTGGGTGTATAAAACAAAAAGGTTTGCAAATGGTAAGGTGTCTAGATACAAGGCTAGACTTGTGGTCAAAGGTTATGCTCAAAGTTATGGGGTCGATTATGATGAAACCTTTAGTCCTGTTGCTAAGATGTCTACAATTAGATGATTGATTGCTATTGCCGCTTGTAAAGGATGGAAGTTATCACAATTAGATGTGAAGAATGCATTCCTGAATGGATATATTGCAGACGAAGTATATATGGAGCAACCAGAAGGTTTCATGGATTCAATTGGATCAGATTATGTGTGTAAGCTCAACAGAGCTTTGTATGGGTTGAAGCAGGCCCCAAGAGTATGGAATTACAGACTTGTTAAGTTCTTGAATGAATGTGGATTTCATGCATCAAAGGTAGATAGTAGCTTGCTAGTGAAGGCAAGTGAAAATGGATACATATACATGTGTATTTATGTTGATGATATTATTGTCACAGGTACAGATGCTCAAGGAATCAATGAGCTTAAGAAACAAATAGAGAAGGAGTTTAAGATAAGTGATTTGGGAAACTTATCTTATTTCTTAGGAATGCAGATTGTATATACTCAACATGGAGTATATGTTACACAAGAGAGGTACTTGAAGAATCTTCTGGTCAAGTTCAACATGGAGGATTGCAAGTCTTCAACTACACCATTGGAGGTAAATCATAAATTGAGCAGGTATGGAGGTGAAGAGTTTAATGATATGAAGAAATATCAGAGTTTGGTAGGTAGTTTAATCTATGCTACCTTGACAAGGCCAGATCTATCATATGCAGTAGGTGTGTTATCACAATTTATGCATTGCCCAAAGAAGACTCATTGGATTGCAGCTCAAAGGGTACTCAGATATATCAAAGGAACCCTAAGTGAGGGTTTGTATTATGGATTTACTTCTGATACAAGAATCAAAATGTTTAGTGATGCAGATTGGGCAGGTGATTCAGATGATAGAAGGTCTACTCATGGGTATCTCTGTTATATTGGAGATAAGTTAGTTTCTTGGTGCTCAAAGAAGCAACATACAGTTGCTTTGTCATCTACAAAAGTTGAGTATAAAGGAATGGTAGAGGCTCCAAAAGAAGTAATATGGTTAAAGACCTTGTTGAAGAGTTTGGAACTGATCAGAGTACTCCAATTATTCTTGGAGATAATATGAGTTCATTGTATTTTGCAGATAACCTTGTTTTTCATGCCAAGACTAACCATATAGAGATTCAGTATCATTTCTTGAGAGAAAAGCTACTTATAAAGACATTGAAGTGATGTATACTCCAACAAAAGAACAAGTTGCAGATATGTTAACAAAAAGCTTGGATGGACCTAAGCTACAAAGATTCAAGGAGATGGTAGGAGTGAAGAAAAATGGAATAATCACAATTAGTGATTGAAGGGGATCTGTTGGAACAAAGCAATCACAAATTGATGATTACAAAGAGCTTGAAGCATGTCAATGATCAGATTGAAATTCAAGAAGCCACTTGAGGAAGTGAAGAGATCTCAGAAGTGAAGCTTATATACATATGTACATTACTGTTGGAAATTCTTGTAATATGAGTATAGATAATCCTTAGGATGATAATGAGTAATGTAATAGACATGCGATAAGTCTAGAACCATATGTATATAAGTCAATGATGTAAAGAAATCCATGGGAGAGTCATTAGAAGACAAGTGTCATAGAGATAGATGTGAAGAGAGTCATCTTCAGAAAATAGCGACAAGTATTTCGTAGATTTCTCTCAGTCTGATCATGTGGATCAAAAATACTTTTGTACACATCTAATCTAGAAGCTAATGAAGCTATGTTCAAAGTTTCATGGTCTAATTCTTCTTTTGCTATGAGTATGATCAATAGGAACATGTATATGTAAAGTCTGCAGATGATCTCTCAGAGTCGTGCACATTTTTGTGTCAATGTTTTGCTTAGATCTCAGTGCACAGTGTAAAGTTTTTTATGAATGAGCATTCAGAATCTAAGTTAGAAGGTAAAGAAGCTAGGGCTAAAAGCATTTAGCAAAATGGGATTTGTGCTATGAGAAATCAACCTTAGAAGTTACCTATGTCAAAGTCGCTTGTTTAGAAAGACAATTTCTGACATACTTTTGATCATAAGGATCAAATTAAAGTTTTAATGATTCTTTTTGATGAAGTAATGGTTGATCTGATCGCCAAAAGGTAGTGTAAAGATGTGTGTATCATTGGTTTTAAGAAATTTGAAGATATGTGTAGGAAATAAAGTCAATTTTTGAAGCAGACTTTCTGAAGAAGGAATTTCTTTACTCAGAGAAGTGTTAGTGAAAGTTTTGATAAAAGAAGACAATATTTGTGTAAATTTTGATCCATAACTGATATAGAAGTGTTCTTAGATCAGTATAGATCAGACCTTTGGAGATTAAGAAGTCTCCGACAGATCAAACTTTACACAAATATTGTCTTCTTTTATCAAAACTTTCACTAAAACTTCTCTGAGTAAAGAAATTCCTTGTTCAGAAAGTCTCCTTCAGAAATCGACTTTATTTCCTACACATATCTTCAAATTTCTTCAGACCAATGATGCACAAATCTTCCCACTACCTTTGCCCAATCATATCAACCTTTAGTTCATCAAAACAATCATTAAAACTTTAATTTGATCCTTAAGATCAAAAGTATGTCAGAAACTGTCTTTCTGAACAAGCGACTTTGACATAGGTAACTTCTAAGGTTGATTTCTCATAGCACAAATCCCGTTTTGCTAAATGCTCTTAGACATAGCTTCCTTACCTTCTAACTTAGATTTTGAATGCTCACTTATCAAAAAATTTACACTGTGCACTGAGATCTAAGAAAAACATTTACACGGAAAAGTGCGCGACTCTGAGAGATCATCTGCAGACTTTACATACACATGTTCCTATTGATCATACTCAGAGCAGAAGAAGAATTAGACCATGAAACTTTGACCATAGCTTCATTAGCTTCTAGATTAGATGTGTGCGAAAGGATTTTTGATCCACATGATCAGAGTGAGAGAAATCTACGAAATACTTGTGACTATTTTTTGAAGATGACTCTCTTCACATCTATCTCTATGACACTTGTCTTCTAATGACTCTCCACTGTATTTATTTACATCATTGAATTATATACATATGGTTCTAAACTTATCCCACATCTATTACATTACTCCTTATCATCCTAAGGATTATCTATACTCATTTTACAAGAATTTCCAACAGTAATGTACATATGTATACAGGCTTCACTTCTGAGATCTCTTCACTTCCTCAAGTGGCTTCTTGAATTTCAATCTGATCATTGACATGATTCAAGCTCTTTGTAATCATCAATTTGTGATTGCTTTGTTCCAACAGCTCCCCCTCAATGACTAATTGTGATAATTCCATTTTTCTTCACTCCTGCCATCTCCTTGAATCTTTGTAGCTTAGGTCTATCCAAGCTTTTTGTTAACATATCTGCAACTTGTCCTTTTGTTGGAGTATACATCACTTCAATCTCTTTATCAAGTACCTTTTCTCTGAAGAAATGATAGAGAATCTCTATATGCTTAGTCCTCGCATGAAAAACAGGTTTAGCTGCCAAATACAATGAACTCATATTATCTCCAAGAATAGTTGGAGTACTCTGATCAGTTCCAAAACTCTTTAACAATTGCTTTGTGGATGGATTCCACAATCTGTAACCCATCTGTCTATCATCATACCCAATAAACACATACTTCTCTGCTTTGGGTGCTAGCTTATGTCTCAATTGTGAAGGAACATAAGCATATGCTAAACATCCAAATACTTTACAATGATCAAGAGTAGGTCTCTTACCCCACCATGCTTCATAAGGAGTTCTTCCATCCAAAGCTTTACAAGGTAATCTATTCACAAGGTATGTTGCAGTGTTGATAGCTTCTGCCCATAAGTAATTTGGGCAATTCTTTTCCTTCATCATTCCTCTTGCAAATTCTACAAGAGTTATATTTCTTCTTTCTGCAATTCCATTCTGTTGAGGAGAGTACCTTCAAGTTACTTCTCTCTGTATACCTCTTGAGCTTTTGTCATGTAATCCTTTCTCCATAAGCATGATAATGCTTGAATGTCTTGAACATTTCTGATTTGTCCTTGATTACATATAAAGTAATCCATTTGGTTGCATCATCAACAAACAACACATAATATCTGGATCCATTTATGCTATAGTCCCTTGAAGGACCCCACACATCTGTATGAATCAATTCAAGCATATTTGAATACTTATATCCTGATTTATTGTATGAACTTTTGTGTGCTTTACCTAATTGACAAGCTTCACACTTGTACACCATGTGTTGCCCTTCAACTTTTGGCAAACCAAGCACCACATCATTCCTTGACATTTCCTTTATGGCTCTCTCATTGAAATGACCTAGCCTTTTATGCCATAGGTCTAACTGAGACATCTTTTGACTTCCATAAGTAAATAAAGCATGTCCCACATTACCTTGGACTTTGAGAGTAAACAACCTTCCTTCCTTTTTGCATGCAATGATGTTTCTATATCCCTGATTTGGATCTTGCACATAAACACCATCATTTGTAAATCTAACTTCATATCCCTTCTCCACAATTTGTCCTACACTTATCAAGTTTTTAGGAATAGTAGGAACATAAAGTACCTTGCTCAAGAGTGTACTTCCATTCTTTGTCTTCATTGATCCAATGCTCTCCACCTTATGCTTGGTGTTGTCACCTGTTTGAACATTATGTCCATTCACCTTTGCTTCCATATCAGTCATCAATGATATATTGCCACTCAGCTGATTACTACATCGTGAGTCAATATAAAACACCCTTTGATCTTCTCCTATTGCTTCATGAGTTGCATTCAAGATAAGAGTCATATCATCCCTCTGATCTGATGCATAATTATAATAATTGTTGTTGCAGGACTGAGATTGAAAACTTCTTCCACCTCCTCTAGCATATGATGTCCTACCACCTCTTCCTCTGAAGTTACCTCTTTGGTTTCTGCCTCTTGTACCTCTTTGATTAAAGCTCTGGTTATTGCTCTCACCATTTTGATTGTTATACCAACAATCATTTGCCAAATGATTGGTTCCGCCACAAATCCAACAAGCTTTAATATTATCTTTTTCTTACCTCCTCTTCCTTTACCTCTGAAGTTCATCTTTCCTTTTGTAAAGTTAGCTTGAATTGAAGTTCCTTCATCATCAGTTGAGTGCTTCCCTTTGCCATTCTTTTTCTTGTCCTTGGAGTACATAGCTTGACTTGCACTCCTATCATTGTCTCCCTTAATGTCCTGCTCAAAAGTTAGCATGTGTCCTAACAATTGATTAAGATCAGGAGTAAAGTGATCAAGTGACAATTCTATGGACAATGAAAGGCTTCCACTTCTCATCTCCTCTCAGACCTGTAAGTATTTGCCTTACCAACTTATCCTCTTCAATGTCTTCATCTACTGCTCCCAAGCTATCTGCAATATCCTTCATTCTTGCCACATAATCAAAAATTGATTGTGAGCTCTTCTCACATTTGTTGCACTTTCTAATCCTCTGATGTGAGGTAGAAGGTAATCATTCACAACCATGCAAATGATGCTCCTAGCTTGAGCATCCTTTCTCATCCAATTTTTCAAACCTGCAAGTTCCTCCCTAGTTGGAACACTAGGATCTTCAAAATCAGGCTTTTCTTCTTCTCGTGTAATGAATGCCATCAAATCTTTGCTCATGAGTGTGCCTCCATCCTCATGGACCAAGCTGGATAGTTCTCCTTATCTAGCTTATCAATCTGCAAGCTTTCTCCCATCTTTGATCTTCTATGTCTGTAATTATTTTATGATTTATGATAATAAAGTGTACCTTTGATATGAAGCTTTAATCCTTCTTGATCCTTTGATCTCGTGCTTTGTACTTCTGCCGGTTATCTCCAAGAATTTGTCTTTGTCCTCCTTCAATTAGAAAGAACTTCAATATCTGCAGCAGTCGGGGCTTCCAATGCCTTTACTTCACTTGTATTGCACCTTATGCTCTGATACCACTGTTCGAGAATTCTTAATCTCCAAAGGTCTGATCTATACTGATCTAAGAACACTTCTATATTAGTTATGGATCAAACTTTACATAAATATTGTCTTCTTTTATCAAAACTTTCACTAACACTTCTCTAAGTAAAGAAATTCCTTCTTCACAAAGTCTACTTCAAAAATTGACTTTATTTTCTGCACATATCTTCAAATTTCTTCAAACCAATGATGCACACATCTTCAAACTACCTTTGCAGAATCATATCAACCATTAGTTCATCAAAAGAATCATTAAAACTTTAATTTTATCCTTAAGATCAAAAGTATGTCAGAAGCTGTCTTTCTCAACAAGCGACTTTGACATAGGTAACTTGTAAGGTTGATTTCTCACAGCACAAATGCCGTTTTGCTAAATGCTTTTAGCCATAGATTCCTTACTTTCTAACTTAGATTTTGAATGCTCACTTATCAAAAACTTTACACTGTGCACTGAGATCTAAGCAAAACATTGACACGAAAAAGTGCGCGACTCTGAGAGATCATCTGCAGACTTTACATACACATGTTCCTATTGATCATACTCATAGCAGAAGAAGGATAAGACCATGAAACTTTGAACATAGCTTCATTAGCTTCTAGATTATATGTGTACAAAAGGATTTCTGATCCACATGATCAGACTGAGAGAAATCTACGAAATACTTGTCGCTATTTTCTGAAGATGACTCTCTTCACATCTATCTCTATGACACTTGTCTTCTAATGACTCTCCCATGTATTTCTTTACATCATTGACTTATATACATATGGTTCTAGACTTATCGTGTGTCTATTATATTACTCCTTATCATCCTAAGGATTATCTATACTCATATTACAAGAATTTCCAATAGTAATGTACATATGTATACAAGCTTCACTTCTGAGATCTCTCCACTAATTTCATCAATAAAATACATAAAATCTTATTTGTGCTCTTGGCTTGTTCGTTAGCTTGTGGATGATAGGGAGCCAACTTCTTGTGAACCAACATGAATTCTTGTAACAAGTATTCAATGACCTCATTCAAGAAGTGGGTGCCGTGATCACTCATGAAGTCTATTGGCAAACCATATCGTGTAAATACATTCTCAAATAGGAACTTGGGTGTGGTTTGTGCATCATTCTTTCTTGTTGCCTTAACTTCCACCCATTTAGTCAGATAATCAATTGCCACAATGATGTATTCCGCATGTGAGCTCTAAGCTAGGGGATTAATAGGACCTATAAAGTCTATTCCCCACTTAGAGAATGCAAATCCACCTATCATGGGTTTTAGTGGAATCTCATCTTTACGTATCGGATACTGCATTGGATGACAAATATCACTACCCCTTCACATAGGTATGTGCATCCATGTGAAGTGTTGGCCACCAAAGACCTACAAATAGAATTGCCTTAATCACGTGGTCTAGTCCAAAATGTCCTCCTGCCACACCTTGGTGAGTAGTTTCCAAGATCTTAAGATATTCACTCTCGTGGACACACAACCTGAGATAGCCATCCTTTCCACACTTGTATAGATTATCTCAAATGAGTGCATAATCTAGGGCTTCTTGTTCTAAGCTCCATCATTTGGCCAATGCCATTTCTTGAGGGAATTTTTTTTGTCCTCAAACAATTTACCAATGGTTCACTCCAATCTATACTAAAGATACTTGATAGAGAGTGGTATGTTCCATAGGTGGTCTAATATGGCATTCCTTGCATAACTTATGGATATTTGCTTCCATTGTTGGCCAATACACTCCTAATTTTTGTAGCATTTGTTGAGTTCGATGTTTGGAGTGATGTTGCCGTAACGCACCTACATGTGCTATTTGCAACCACTTTGCATGCTCATCTTCATCTACATAGCAAGCGAGTATGCCTTGATAGGTGTGTTTATACATGTTGCCTGACAGTATGTGATACTTCTGAGATCTCACTACTTCTTTATATTTGGTTCTTAGTACATGATGCTTGGGTCAAAGTGTTAGAATAGGCATTATGCTCTTGGCCTAGTCAAGCACTACTTCTAGATTGAACAAATAAGAGGTCATATGATACTCGTTGAGGGGACTCTCCTAAACTAATTCTACAAAGGTGATCTATCATAAGGTGAGTCCTTCCTTTCCTAACCACAACTTCAAAGTCATATTCCATTAGTAAGAGGAACCATCTTACTAATTGGCCAGCATTGCATGGTTTTTTCACTAGATATAATAGTGCTTGATGGTCTATAAAAAATATTAAACTTATTTGCAAGCAAATAATGTCTAAACTTCTTAACTGCATATACCATGCCTAATCTATCACGAGGAAGGAGATAAGGAAGAGAGCTCACACACACACTCTCACTCTCAAGGAGAAGCACACACACAAATTGAGGCAAGGAAGAAGGATCTTCTTCTTCTTCTTCTATTACATAGAAAGGAATGTACAAGAATGACCTAAAAAAGAAGAGTACAACAAGTGCAATATATAAAGATCAGTACATAAGGAAAAACCTAATGTCCGCGAATGAGTGAGCTGGCAAGGAACAAATATGCCATCATTCTCGATAGATAAATCTAATAAAGCTCAATGAAGTATCCCTGACATATACCGGCGTGACCAATATACATGTCAGAGAAACGAAAAACTGGTATGTGTCATCCTGGATCACCACATGTTGAGCTTGATATCTCAAAACTCCCCTTGAAGCTCAACGCCATATCCTGTAATCCAAGCATCTCCCGAAACTTCTTCAACTTCTCAGCTCCAAGTGCTTTGGTGAAAATATCAACAAACTGCTCATCTGTTCTCATATAAACAAGATCAATATCACTTGCTAATACCTTCTCTCTGATGGAGTGATAATGTACCTCGATATGCTTTGTTCAAGCATGGAAAATAGGATTCTATGCTAATTGTATGCTGCTAAGATTATCGCAATAAATAGTGATAGGATTTCCCACTTCCACACCTAAATATGCAAGTAGCATTTCTAGGCATGATGCCTCACATGCCGCCATTGCACCACCTCTATACTCAGCCTCTGCACTCGACAGAGCAACAGTGGGCTGCTTCTTGCTGCTCCATGTAACAGTTGCACTCCCAAGTGAGAATAGAAAACCACTAGTAGATCTTCTATCTGGAATGCTACCAGCCCAATGTGCATCGGTGTATCCATAAACCTGCAAATCTACACGAGCCTCATAAAACAATGCATAATCCAAAGTAGCACTCACATAACATAGACTGCATCTTAGAGCATCCAAATGTGGCTTCCTGGGAACCTGCATAAACTAACTTTCAAGTCCAAAAGTATAACTTAGATCAGGCCTTGTAATTGTGAGATATATAAGACTTCCCACAATTTTCCTGTACATAGTAGCATTTTCCAATGCTTCACCAGATGTAGTATCCAACTTCAAATTCTGATCTAATGGCATAGAAATTGGCTTACAATCAGCCATTCAATACTTTTGCATCATATTCAAGGCATATTGCCTTTGTGACATCCATATACCTATTCCTGTATGTATAAACTCAATGCCCAAAAAATAGCGCAACACACCAAGATCTTTCATGTCAAATTCCTGCATAAGAAGTTGCTTTACCTCTTTGATTCTTCCTTCATTATCACCACCTACAATCAGGTCATCAACATAAATAGCCACAATAGTGATGCCATCATCAGCCTTCCTTGCATATAGTGAGTGATCTGCATCACACATATAAAACCCAATGCTAGTTAAGTAATCAACAATCCTTGCATGCCATGCACAAGGGGCTTGCTTCAGCCCATACAAAGCCTTTTGCAACCTGCAAACATATTTTGCATGCTTTGAATTCTAGCTACCAATCGTGCTTTATACCTGCTTATGCTACCATTAGCATTATGCTTTACCTTGTAAACCCATTTGCAGCCTATGGGTTTCTTTCCTTGCAGCAATGGAACCAGCTTCCATGTATCATTTCCATAAAGTGCAACCATCTCCTCATCCATAGCTTTTTCCCAATCTGCAATTCCAATTGCATCTTCAAAGCAAGAAGGTTCAGCATCTTGTATTACCTTTGTCATGTAAGCACAATGACAATCCATATAACTGTCATACGTCAATCGTTGCACTGAATTCCGCATCCTCCCAGATCTTCTTGGTCCTGTGTCACTTCTCCTTGTATCATCTGCATGTGCCCTTCTTACTCCTGGAGTCTTCGCAAACCTTTACCTGTTGTGTGAGTGGGTTATAACATTTATATCCCTTTTGCTCAAGGGAGTATCCAATGAAGACACACTTTTCTGCTTTTGGATCAAGCTTCATCCTCAATTCATCTGGGACATGTACATATGCAATACAACCAAAAACTTTCACATGTGATAAGTTTGTCTTTTTACCTGTAAACTTCTCTTCAGGTGTAACTTGATGTACAACAACAGTTGGAGTTCTATTCATGATGTATACAACAATATGCACAGCTTCTGCCCAATAACAATCATGCATATTCTTCTCGGCCATCAAGGCTCTTGCTATTTCTGCAATATGTCTATTTTTGCATTCAGCAATGCCATTCTATTGTGGTGTGTACCTACATGAAAACTGATGTTGAATTCCATGATTTTTTAGAAAACTACTGAACTCATTTGACATGTATTCACCTCCTCCATCAGATCTTAATGTTTGAATGTACTTCCCTGTCTGCTTGTCCACCATAGCTTTAAAATTCTGGAAGTCAACGAACACCTCACTCTTCTCTTTCATGAAATATACCCATACTTTGCGTGTATGGTCATCAATGAAAGTAACATAAAACTTGCAATCACCCATAGATGTGGTCTTTGTTGGACCCCAAACATTTGTATGTACTACTTCTAGTAAATTCTCACTAACATGCTTGTCATGTGGAAATGATGCTCTTGACTGTTTACCAAATTAACATGCTGCACATACCTTTTGCATTTCTACAACTTTGAAATTTCCTAGTTCATGGAGAATCTCCTTTGACTACATCAATTTCAGCCTTTGAAAGTTTGTGTGTCCAATCCGTTTTGCCACATCTCTATATCTGCAATAACTCCTGCACCTTTTGCAAACATGGCTGCATTCATTTCAGGAATCTTCACATTTAAGGTGAACATTCTACCCACTTTGTTTCCTTTGGCAAACAATCGTCCATCCTTCTTGTACTCTTCTACATATAATCCATCAGCATTGAACCTGACTTGTAATCCCTGATCAACCATTTGTCCAACAGAAACCAGATTCTTTGTTATATTTGGAACATGCAGCACATTAGTAAGATGTTTTACATTTCCATCCTCCATCGATAGTGCTACGTTTCATGTATGCTCAATAGGATGTGATGTGTCATCACCTATAATCAGATCGCCATTTGACAGATCATGAACTGTACACTTGTCATCAACAAATTTCACAACCAAGCCAATCTTGGCTAATGGAGAAATTGATAACATGTTCTTCTTGATCCCTGGCACAAATAAAGCATCTGACAAAGTGAAAGAACTACCATCAACAGTAGTCGAAATGATCTTACCAACTCCCATAACAGGATAAGAGGAGTCGTTGGCACATGTAACAGTATTCCCTATAGGGGTAGTCTCGAGTGAAGAGAAGAAACTGCGCTGCGAGGTAATATGTTTGGTCGCCCCATTGTCAAAGTACCAAACATCTGAGTCTACTGCAGACATGCACTGCTCATGAGAAGATGGGTCAAAACTGCAAACAGTAGTAAATGCCCATTCTTCTTCCTGCAGAAGATTAGCAGACTCCGTTTTTGGTGTAGAGGCTTCTGCAACAACCATTCTAGCCTCTTTCTTGTTTGCCTCTTTTGCAGCCAGTTTTGGACAGTTCTTTATGATATGATCATTCCCTTTACAGTACTTACAAAACAATTTCTGCTTTTCTGATTTTTTTCTCGTCTTTGTCTTGGTTCTTCGAATGTGCAGCATTTGCAGATTTCTGCTTACTAGTAGAAGAGCTCCATTTTCCTTTGCCCTTTTGACTAGCCAGGAAAGCTTGATCTGCAACACGCATAATGGACCTGTTCTGCCTGGACTGATCTTCCTGTAGTAGAACAGAGACAAACTCCTCAAATGACAAGGCATTTGGATTGCCTTTCATCATCAACCAAAGAGTAGAAGCAAAACTCTGATATGAATCAGGAAGACCATTCAGAATGGTCTGCACAAGTGAGCTATCTGGTATAACCTCATCAACAGAAATCAACTGTTCCTTCAAGTCTTTTATCTTTGCTAGGAAACTGTCCATAGAATCACCTTCATTCATGTGCTCACTCTCCAACTGTTTTCGGAGGTAAGCAACACGAGCCTCATTCCTAGCTTGCTACAATGTGGTAAGTGTATCCCAACCATCCTTAGCTGTTATGCAAGAGCGAATATGAGGAATAATGGCACTGTTTGACTGACAAAGCTATCAATGCATGTGCTTGGGCATCTCTGCCATCCCAACGAATCTGCTCTGTAGTAGGTGTAGCAGAAACCACAACACGAACAGGAATATGTAGAATATCACCATCATCGACACCTTCTGCATCAGCTTGAGTACCTACAGTTGTAACAATTGTAGGTGTGATAGGACGTTTTTCGACACCCTGTACAATGTTCCACAGTCCTTTTGCAACCAACACATGTCACATCATATTAGCCCATAACGGGTAGTTGGTACCATCCAACTTATCCTCAACAGCCAACATACGGAATACATCACTACTTTCAGCCATGGCCGGTGACTAAAATACCTTGATGTCCAAAATTGATTGTATCTCAGAAAGTTGAACAGAACTACCCAGACAAATTCCGCTAGACCTATAGCAGACTTCGAGACACTTATACTGGCGAACAAAAACTGGTATATACCTTTGGCACAAAAAGATGAAATAACCTGCACAAGCACTGCAATAGTGCGTACGGAGGCTGAAACGAGCTCAGATCGCGATTTCGACACCATAAAGCAAAATTGTTTTGATCTCGAAAACACGCTGAGTATGCTCACCAAAATTCATGCGATTCTGAGACTACGAATGGAGGAGTGTCGACGGTGCCCTAGATGAAGCGACGACCTGCTCTAATACCAATTGTTGGAGTTAGACGTCTACGAAAGCACGCGAAGAGCACAAGGAAGAAGAAGAAGCTTTGAGCACAACACACAGTACTGAATGTATTACTAGAGAATGTAGAAAGATAAGTAGCCCGTTAGGGCAATAGGTGTATATACAAGCCGGGGGAAAAAAACCTCCTAAAGAGGGAAAAAAGTGCCCCAACAGTCCTAGTGTGTTCACACACATCACTACCTAAATATATCAACAATATTGAGGTTGATTTAAGGGTCTTGACTGCCTATTGAATGGGCAATTTTTAGTAGTGTGATTAGTGTATTTCTGTTCTATATGGCAGTACAGGGGGGTCCTTGAGGTGGTTGCCTATTGTATGGATAAGCTTGAGGCATGCCTATTCCTCCTCTTAAACACATGTGAGATGGATGAACTCCATCGCATATGCTGCACTGTCGCAAATGGGTATTCTCATTGATGGGTGTTGGTAATTCCTTTGTCCATGGACTCCTAACTTCTTGGCTACCAATTTTGCTAACTCCTCTATATTAGTGGAGTTAGATGTCACTGTACTTCTAGTGTCTTCTGATTTCGTAGGGCTTGCTGTACTTTTGAGATTGTCAGTTAGGTTTTCCTCTAGGTCAATACATTCTTGAAGACACTTGCTCAATGTCTGGAGCCGTTTCACATAGACGAAGGTCCCATTGGTCAATCCATCCAAGAATAGGGAGAGAAGGGAATACAGGCAACCCCATATACTTCAACTGAGCTCTATCAACAACATCTACTGGCCAATACCTTCTTTGGTTCTGGTCTAGGTAGGTGACTCTAAGCTCATCTTCGAGATCCTTTAACTCATAGAAAGTCATTGGGCTTTCTTCCTGTCCTTGTGTGGGTGAGTCGGTTTGTAACAGTAGGTTTGACCCGTGGATTAAGTAGATGTCTAACAGGTAATCATTGGGGTATCAAATCCCCTCTCAAGACTCAAGTCACTACTGACTTGCCCCTTGGTGTAGTTACTAACTCTTCAGGATCAGATCTCCCCATGTTTCCTTGTCCTTCAAATCCTTCGCTCTTGTTGATCCGATCTGGGTTTTCAGTTACCACATTATCAGCTCCTCAACTACCTCCAATTTTTCCCTCAAATGGCTTGATAGGTTCTGGACGATACCACTCTTGGTGATACTAAACAGACGATATGATACCTGTTGCAACACGATACGATACGAGAAACCTCCGGTGATCGATATCACCGATACCTCGGCACTACACGATACAATACCAAAATTCACGTGATACGACACCAAATTTTTGCACGATACGATACTAGTAAGTCTCACCATATGATACTGAATCCCTCACGATACGATACTAGTAAGTCTCACCATACGATACTGAATCCCTCACGATACGATACTGTAATAATGGACGATACGATACCAGAAAGGTCGACGATACGATACCACTTCTTTGCACGATACGATACTAAAAAATAGGCACGACACAATACCAACCTACCAGATGATACGATATCGCTTAGTCGACGATACGATACCATGACCGACATGATACGATACTAAAAATAGGCACCATACCATACCACTGATCGATAGCGATCATGATACCAACTTGATGATACGATACCCAAAATGGTATCATGATACCTCAAGTGGGTATGCAACGATATGATACTAGGCGAGTATCGCGATCTAGGGAATTTTGGTATCGAGATACCAAAACTCAACCAACCGTGATACCTCAGCCAAATTTCATCTAAACTCAAAAAACTTTGGTGCAATGTGTTTGTTTACCTCACCTCTCCCCTCTTGGCCCTCTGTACCACTCAACAACCCTCAAAAAACTCTCTGTACTTCCCCACGATACCGAAAAACGATTCTAATCATGTGCGAGTGTGTTTCTGAAATGATTTTGTTATTTAAAAAATTGTGTAGCTTACCTTCAGGGATAGCTCAACCCAAATTTGTGCTTCCAAAGTCACTCTTTAGCATGCTAGGCATGATACCATAGTGGCGATACCGATCGCTGCTCTACTTACGATACCTGCTCTCACACTTGTGTCAAATGAACTGATCTTTTTGGTTTTTATAGTTTTGGGATACTTGAGACCTACTCCATGGTAATTTTGACAATTTTTGGGATATTTTCTTGGGGTTTCCTACTTCTTCCTACTCTAATCCTCTCTCTAACCTAACCCTAACTCTTCTTTCTCTTCCTCACTCCCAACCCTAAACCTAAAAACTCATTACACACACCTCAAGGATGTGAAGTAACAAGTGTTGAAGTGCTTGACTACTTGCCACTGAACGAATTTACCTCTACAAGTACGATTCCTTCACTCCATAGCTATAACCATCACGAAGGCACCTTGATTAAGTTTATTCCCTAGCAATGGTGCCAAAAACGTGTGTACCTAAGTCATGAAGCCTTAGGGACTTGTGTCGATGAGACTAAATCTCAATCGCCCCACAAGTGCGTATAGTGGTGGATCGATACACGTTTAATTATCAATCTGAGGAACCACATGAACCAAGTATATGAGGACGAGTGTGCACATGATGGAAAGTGAAGTGGTTGAGCTTCAATGCATGTGAAAAGACTTAACTACCTCTCCGACTCACTAACTCTATGAAAATGCATGCCACGATACCATTTACAACAGTAAGCACAAATTCAAACTTTTCTCCCAGCTCTGAACTCCGAATATGGGCAATAGCGGGTTCCTTTCAAAGCTCTCAATGAGACACATCTAATGCTAGTCTTTCTCTTGAATCTCACAAATTCTCTTCAAGTTATGCACAAAATAGTGAATGGCGGGAAACACCGACACTCGCTCCACAAGTCATGATGTCTCACACACACACTACAGTGGTTCAAAAGTGATGGGAAAGGATAGCTAACAGTCCTACACACACGTTCCAAGCATTACTCACACACAAAAGATCATAGAGAAGGTGGAAATCAGCAGGAAAGAAGCAAATTTGAATTTTTGCTCTCCTTTTTCACAATGGCAAAAGTCTTTACAAAGAGTCACAAAGTGACTTATATACATGTGCCCTAAAAATGGTCCTTTCACACAATATACCGGCACTTTATTGACTAATCTATAATGTCCTAATATTTTACCAGAGTTATGTTACAAGGATTTTGGCTTATGCACAATAGCCCGATCATGTCTTTCAGTGCTCGACTTTGGATCCTCCCTTACAAGTGAATGATATATGGGGGAGAAAGAGGACGTACCTCATTCTCTAGAGTAGCCTCTTTGGAGCTTGGAACTACTGGTGTCCCCGTTGTTGCCCATTGTTTTATTTGAGCTTCTAATTGTGCAATGAGTTCATCTTTTTCTTTGATTGTCTTGGCCGCTTGTGTGATTCTCTTTATTCGTCAATAGTTCTTCATCTATGGCAGCCATTTGATTAGCATGCTCATTGCATTGTTCAATGTGTTTATTCTATGCCATCTTCCATCTTTTCCTAAGTTCATTAGTGTCATGCATATACTTTCTTTCACATTCCTCTCGGATAGTTTGCTCTTGTCTTAGCTCATCTTCATACTTTGCAATTTGAGCGTCCAATGCTTTTGTATTAGTTGCTGTCGCTTCTTGTGCTTCTATGGGTTGGTTGCACAGGATGGCAGTCATAAGTTCTTTATTTCTATTTCTTAAATTTTTTGCTTCCTCCATATATACTTTGATTTGAGTTTCAAGCATCTTACTTTTGGCATTCATTCTTGCTTTCTCCACTTCACCAGCTTCATATTTTCTTTGTAGCTCTTTGAGTTGATTTTGGAGCTTCTGGTTTTCCATCGTTAGCATGGTGCATTTGTCCTTGGCTTCTTTGGCTTCTGATTCCTTGGCTAAGACTGCTTGTTGAGTTTTCACTTATTACTTGGAATTGGCTTTGCTCTCTCATAGCCTTGTCATAGTCTACATCCGCTTCGAGCATTTGTTGTTGAGTGTCCATAGCTGTTAGTATCATTTTCTTTACTACAAGCTTTAATTGAGCCACATCCTCATTTAGCCATGTTTTGGGGATACTTGGTTCTTCCCCCGTTCGTACATCTTTGCCTTGTTCCACGTGTATAGTATCGTTATGTGGTTGTCTTATTTGAAGGTGCACTTCTCTCTCTTTTTCCTCTTCCTCGTTTGTGGTCGACTTTGTAGCGCTTCCTTGAAAGGTAACATCCAAAGGAGAAGGCTCTGCTACCACCCTAATTGGCATGAATGGCTTGGGCTCCTCCACTTCGTGTTGTTCTTTCTCTTCCATTGGCCGCTTTAGTGGGGCTTTGCCATCTAGGTGAGTCTCTATGATTTTAATCGTCGTCTCTTCATTCTTTGAATAGATGAATTCCTTCTTTAGGTGATTTTTGCCTTATAGTGTCCTTGATAGTGTCATTAAGAGTTTGATCTACCTTTTACCTTCCACTCCAAAGTCATCTGTGACTTGATTCAATTCCTCCCAATTACCATCATCTTTTGAGTCACTTTTAATATCCACATTCATCATAGATGGTTCCTACTCTCCTTGTGTATTAGAAGATGAACTAGAGTTGGTCAATCCCAACTCTCTATATCGATGAACTTTAGTCAGCCTCTTTCTTTGCTCAGTGTCTTCATGAGACTAGTGGTAATGATGCCCTTGTATTATCAGGTTGACTTGTGTTGAAGCTCAAAGTCAAGGACAAAGCATGGAAGCACATCAAAAGGTGGACACACAAGGAAAGGGAGCAAGTAGGGAACTCCAAGAAGTGTATGTCAAATTTTCAGAAGAATCCCCTACAAAAATAGTGATTTTCATCACTTAAAACCATTGTAAATACCATTATCTATTTTTAGTAACTCCATTTTGTTCAAGCCGAGGAGTCCTTGAGCTTGAGGAGTATTAGAAGTACCATCGTACCAATTTTCATAATTTTTAGACTTCGTTTGAGCCCTCAAATAAGCCCTGGAACCTAATTTTTAACTAGGCCGGACACTAGGTATGGACAGGGCCAAAACTAGTCAAAAAACTATAAAAAGAGCTAGAGAGCTCATTTTTGGGGTTAGGTGGAGCGAGAATAGAGCTTTTGTAAGAGAACTCTTTGAAATCTAAGCTTTCCATTGTTCCTCTCTTTGATCTTACTTTGTGCGCGTGTGTGTGTATGTGTGTGTATGATTGTGTACTTTCACTCACGCACTTGTGCCTTCACTTGCTCGTGGTCTTCATACCGGTCCTCACGTCTCCGCGGATTGACAAGTAAAGGAGGTGGTGCTTACGCTTGAGCTACACAAAATTTTGGTGCCGTTGCCGGGGAGAGAGCTTCAAGGACGAGCGTTGTGATGGTAAGATCGTAGATTTGCGACGTTGGAAGGTAAAAAAACTATCATTTCAGTTCATTTTCTGTTTTTTCCTCTTCATCTTCATCATCATCATCATCTCCACCTTCTTCCATCTTCTTCTTCATAGAAAATTCTTGTTTTTTAGTGCATTTTCACCATCTTCATACCATTTTTCATGCATTATTGTGTGGGAAGGAGTTAGGAGAAGCAAGGGAGAGCAAGCGCTGTGTTTTCTTCATGATTTTCTGCTCATATGGAGCTCGCCATAGCCGGCGCTCAGAAATTTGAATTTCCCGCCAAAAAACGCGATTCTGTGATGAAAATCGCGATTCTGTGAAAATTCAAATTTTTTTGAAAAATCACGATTTTCTGTTTTCCCGCATAAAAGTTGGCTGAAAAAAATCACGATTCTGTGGTCATTCTCAGAATCGCGATTCTGTGATTGTGCTCAAAATCGCGATTCTCACAAATCACGATTTTCAGTAAAAAACACGATTTTGTGAAAAAAGGCGATTCTATGTAAACACGATTTTTTGCTCAACATCGCGATTTTCATGTCAAAAAACACGATTCTCTAAAACACGATTCTGTGCTCAAAATCGCGATTTTCAAAAACACGATTCTGTGCTCAAAATCGTGATTTTCATGTCAAAAAACACGATTCTCTAAAACACGATTCTGTGCTCAAAATCGCGATTTTCATAAACACGATTTTGTGCTCAACATCGCGATTTTCATGTCAAAAAACACGATTCTCTAAAACACGATTCTGTGCTCAAAATCGCGATTTTCATAAACACGATTTTGTGCTCAACATCGCGATTTTCATGTCAAAAAACACGATTCTCTAAAGCACTATTCTGTGCTCAAAATCGCGATTTTCATAAACACGATTTTGTGCTCAACATCGCGATTTTCATGTCAAAAAACACGATTCTCTAAAACACGATTCTGTGCTCAAAATCGCGATTTTCATAAACACGATTTTGTGCTCAACATCGCGATTTTCATGTCAAAAAACACGATTCTCTAAAACATGATTCTGTGCTCAAAATCGCGATTTTCATAAACACGATTTTGAGATCAAAATCGCGATTTTCAAAACACGATTTTCTACTCAAAATCGCGATTTTCAAAACACGATTTTCTACTCAAAATCGCGATTTTCAAAACACGATTTTCTACTCAAAATCGCGATTTTCAAAACCCGATTTTGTGAAAACACGATTTTGTGAACACGATTCTCAAGGTACAAAATCGCGATTTTCTCCAAAGGTCCTGTTTGCCTGTTTTGACCCCCTGGAGCCTGATTTGACATAACTTTTTCATCCAAAGTCCATTTTTTGAGCTTTATAGCTCGTTGGAAAGCTCGTTTCGAATCCTACACGACCTCAATTGTTTTTTTCAAGAATAACGCGTTGATTTTGAGATAAAAAATTTGAAGTTGACCCTCAAGTGGGACTAGGGAACCAATGGGACTCCAAAGAATTTTGAACCATACCAAGGGGAAAATTTGGACTCTTGACTAAAGCTTATGAACCTGAGATCTGGTAGACACTTAGGCAAGGATAAACAAAGCATTAGATCTTCTGAGGCTAGTGTCAACCATACATCCAAGTCTTGGGCACAACAACTAAGTGGTCATCTTTTACTAAGTTCAGACACAAGTGATTCAGAAATGTCTTTTAGTATGGGAAAACCGGCAGGTGGCTCAAGGACTGCCCATCTACAAACACTAGAAGGTCCCTATAAGACACAGTTGGAATATATTCGGACCAACCAATTAGGTGCTCGCATCTATGAGGATGGTCTGAGGCGATCAGTGGTCCAACTCAAAAATCCAGATCAATCCTTTGGACTTGAACACCCGGTGGTCAAGTTCGAAGAGGGTTCATACATTGATAAGGAAGGAACCATGTATGTGGTCACCAACCTACCAGATAGGACTGATGAGTTTGGAAATGTCATTCCTGAGAATGAAATAGGAGACCTAGAACAAGGAAATGTAGGACAAGGACCCCAGACTCCTAGAGGTAAGTCAGTTTTGACCCTAGTGATCACTCCAGACTGGATCCCTCAAGATAACAAAAGCATAGAACTATTTTTGAATAGAGAAACAGAGGAAGCCTTTTGGAGATTCAAGCCAGATCAACCTAGCCAATTGGGCATAGTCATCATCTACGAGTTCAAGGATCCAGAGATGCCAGGCAAAGTTGTTTACCTGGATAACACATTAGAGAAAATTTTCTTGGTAACAGAACATGATAGACATGCATATACTTGGAAGAATGAATTGATTTTCCCCCCACCAAGATCCAATGTTTCCCATGGCCTCCAAGGAGTAGGATCATCCCACGCTCATGAAGCCCAGAGAGAAAGAACTAGAGAGAGACCTGAGGTAAGTTTTGCACACACCGTGGGCAGGAATAGATCAGGATTTGAAAATGAAAGACCTGAAGGAGAGAGACATCAAGCACATAGGCAAAAAAGAGATGAACATGATTTTCCATTGCCTAGACCCCGAGAGCACCCAAGAACCCTTAGACCCACTCAAGTGATCAAGGCAATGAAGAATTATTTTGACGGGTCAGGAGATCCTTATGATCATGTGGCCGAGTTCAAACAAGTGTTAAGAGCTGAACAGGTTGAGGATTTATTCACCCAATACGAGGCATTTGGTTTGACTCTTAAGGGCACTGCCTTGGCTTGGTTTCAACCATTGAGTAGTCGCAACTATCGTGATATAGGTCAACTGCTAGACGAATTCATTGTAGAATTTTCCAAGAGTGGTATCAGGCATAACACATCATCCTTGATCCACAGTTTCAAGCAGACACCCCAAGAAACAGTGCGACTAGCAGGTAGAAGGTTCAGACAGTACCTAGAAAGATGCACTGCTCCCGAGTTACCCACACCAGCCAAACAAGTGGCTTTGTTCTTAGATGGCTTACTGAGCACAAAGTTAAGATCATATGTATATTTGAAAGAGCCTAGATCCATAGAAGAGTGCGTGCGGACATGCATTGACATAGAAGATAACTTGGGTGAGGAGTTAGGATTATCCAAACTCTATAAGGATTCAGATAGTTCTACTAGTCATACTTCAAAAATCTCCACGGAAATAGAGGAGATAGCTGAGCAAGTTGCCAAGAAGCTGGGAGTCCAAAATAAACAAACACAGAGAGTCACTCTAGTGAATCGGTGTTATACTTGTGGGGACGACCACATGGCTAATGTATGCCCAATGCAAAACCAAAACATTAGAGAAAGGAATGCTCCATATTGCACTATTGAGAGAAAATACACAAACCACACGGCTCAAGATTGTCCCTACAATAGGCAGGCTGTTAGACAGAATTATCAGCAACCTTACCCACAAGGTAGGTATCAGAACCAATACCAACAGCCATATTATAGACCACAACAGCAATATCAGGTACCATATAGGCCACAACCTGTCTTGGGAAACCAACCACCAGCTCCAGCCAATGTGATTCCAGTCAAATATGCTGTGGGAGAGGAAAATCCAAATAGAGCATTGGTGCCCCTAACCCCATTGATACCAGATAATGATTCTCATGCTCATAGTTCAGACTACTCCCATGAAGGTAGTCCACATGCGTATTACACAGAGTCACCTGAACATAGTGAGATTTACTCGTATCAATATGAGGCACCACCTATGGAGCAAAATTGGGAGCCAGAATACTCCAATGTCATGTACACAAATCCTAACCCTAGGCCCCAATTGAGACAAATGAGACCACAAGCCCCTAGAGGATCTTGTTTTAGATGTCAAGGTGATCATTTCATTCGTGACTGTCCCCACCCATCATCTCCGAGTCAAGGACAGGCTATCACAATACATGCTTTTTGCTCTGATTGTGGCAAAGACCATCTCCCTAGAGATTGTCCAAGAAACCCCTCCAGCGCACCCAAGATTACACCCATTAATGTGGTAGGCTTAGTGGCAGATTCAAGTTCAAGTAGCAGTAATGTGGCACCTATACAGGCAGTTACTAGGGCACAAGCATTAAAACAAGATAAACCAGCAGAGCAATCGGAGTCGAGTGAATCAGGAGAGCCTAGTAAGAGGAAAACAAGAACATGGAAGGATACCAGAGAAAAGGCCAATCGTAAGTGGAATAAAAAGTTATCGGAACTAGAAGAAAGCTTGAAAGACGCAAAAACAAAAATAGAAGACATTGCATCTCAAAACCCCTCGCATGCCGAAACTCCATCCATTCCACCTCATCGCACCCCACCACCCATTGTAAATAGACCGCAACCAGGGTCTGTTCTTGCAGATCCAACCCCAGAAGGCTTGGACATGATGTTCAATGCCTACCAGGCTCGACTTCAAGAAGGGCCTACAGCTGCAAACCTAGACAAGAGTTACCCTAGAGCGGACTTAGAGATTGAACGGATGAAAATGTGCATGAAAATGGTAGAACAAGCTCAAGCTATACTTGAGACTAGCCAAAAGTTCAATCAGACAAACTCTGTCAAAGGGGATTTCCATTTCCAGGGCTTACTAGAACGATTAGAGCAGTTGGTAAACAAACCACAAGTTTCTTTACCTCCACAGGCTCAACCAGTTATTGAAAGAGGAAGCTCACCACCAATGGGAGCTTATGTTCCTAATTCCACGGATCCAGGAATACCTCCTTCAATTCAACAGTACTCTCAAGAATTCTTGCGGGAAATACAAGAAGAGAAATGGGCCAAGGAGAAGGGTAATTCCCCTCCTATTCCTGAGATTGATGATCTTCATGATCAATTTCCCCAAGACATTCCATCTATTTACGGAGATGAAGCAGAACAACAAGAAGAAGAAAGGTTAGATTTTGAATCTAATACCTTAGAAGAACTGCCTCAATTTCCAGGCCCATGGGAATCTGAATCTCTCCAGATTAGAGCTCCCACAATACTAGTAAGAAATGAAGACTCAGTGGTTCCAAGGAACACGGATGTCGTGAAGAACACTAAGGTTCAATGTCATCTCACTGTAGAAGAGCTGCTCAAAGCAAAACCTGAGCTTTGGAATCATGTGAAGGATCAGGTTCCAGAACTTGATTCCAACATGCCAAAAGCAGGCTCCAAGCAAAGGGTACCAGAGATACCTCTAGACAAAATAGGGGACATGTGTGAGGGTGAAGAAGGTAATACTTATCTTCCAATCACCTACCAAGGTTACACAACCAAAGCAATCATAGATTCAGGTGCTGGTGTTGCTATTGCGACCACCTCCTTGTGGAAGCAATGGGGCAAGCCCACATTAAGACCAACTAGAATGAAGCTTCAAATGGCTGATGGTCATTTTGAAAGACCTCTAGGATTGCTAGAAGGGATCACTCTAACCACTTGTGGTGTAGAGTTTGAGCACACATTTGCTATATGTGACTTTGAGAAAAATAATGTCTATGAGATGATCCTAGGAAGACCCTTCCTACGACAATTGCAAATAGTACAGGATTGGGGAACTAACTCCTTGTACTTACAGCACTTAGGGGTCACCACCAAGGTCAATTTGAAGGATTACACCTTCAGAGATGTACCACCCCTACAGTGGAATTCTATCCACAAAGCGAAAGAAGATTCCATCTCTGTGCATTCTGAAAGTTCACCTGATCCATCATGGCTACATGAAGATACTCATTTGTGGATGTGCAAGGTCGCAAAGGAAGAGGAAAAACGTTTAAAGGCAAGAGAAGAAGGAACTTCGCTAGGAGATAGACCAGTTAGAGACCCAGCCTACACACCGATGATCTTTCCAGATGAGGAGTTTGAGCCTCATGGCTGGCCAGAAATCTTAGCCACCATGGACATTGCTGTCAATGAGGAACAGTGGACACCTCATTGTGATGAGGAGGGTTATGATATCTCAGTGTTCATGTGTCAACCCTTGCTAGATGAATGTGACCCTAGTGATGTCATAGAAGAAGAAGAGAATGACGATGATCTGGAGTCTATTGTGATGGATAGTTGCTTTAACTCAGAGCAGCACTATCTAGAAGCTATAGGAGTGTTCACCCAGAAAGAAGAAGAACCTCTCACAAGTATTAAAACAGTAAACTCAAAGGATGGAAGTGAGAGTAGTCAAAAGAAAAAGAAAAGAAAAGCAGTGAAACAAGAAGAGGAGGAATCATTGTTTGAAGTACCAGAAAACTTCAAGAAATATGAAGTTGACGACCGCAAAATTTTGGTACGAATGCCTAAGAGAGAGGCCATCATAGGAGAATCATATGATAATAAAGAAAAGACCAAGAAGATTGTAGTGACCATTGAAGAGAACGAAGAGAGATGCACATATATAGGAGATGACCTAAGTGCAAGAGAAGAAGTGGAGCTCATAGCTCTATTAAGGGAATATAGGGATGTGTTTGCATGGCACTATAGAGACTTGAAAGGGGTAGATCCAAGAATTTGCTCTCATACTATCCCCATGACTGCTGATGCTAAGCCCACCAAACAGAAGCCCTACACATATAATGATACCTATGCAGCCAAAATAAAAGAAGAAATTGATAGGTTGATTGAAGCTGGATTCATCTATGAGATTGAGCATACCGAATGGGTGTCCCCCATTGTTGTGGTACCCAAGAAGAACGGGAAGTTGCGAGTGTGTATTAACCTTAAAAAAGTTAATGCCGCTACGATTAGAGATAGTTATCCACTTCCAATCACAGAACACCTATTGGAGCGTGTTGCAGGCAAGGAAGTTTATAGCTTCCTTGATGGATTTTCAGGTTACAATCAAGTAGCCATTGCCCCAGAAGATCAACACAAAACAGCTTTTGCTACAAAGTGGGGAATCTTTGCATTTCGTGTGGTGCCATTTGGGCTCACCAATGCACCTGCAACATTCCAAAGGCTCATGTGTCATGTCTTCAAAGAGTTCTTGCGAAAGAGCTTAGAAGTGTATGTGGATGATTTATGTGCTCATTCCCAAGAAAGAAGGTTTCACATCCCTAAGCTCAGACAAATCTTCAACAAGTGTAGAGAATATCGAGTGTGTCTGAACCTAGAAAAGTGTGTGTTTATGGTGCGTCAAGGTAAAATCTTAGGTCATATTGTTTCTAAGAATGGAATCTCAACAGATGAAGATAAGGTACGAGCCATAGCGGAGCTACCAAGGCCAAGGAATATTAAAGAGGTACAAGCCTTTATGGGCCATTGTGGATACTACCGTAGGTTTATCCACATGTATGCGATCATAGCTAGACCCCTTTATGCCTTGTTGTCTGATTTTGAGTGGAACGACGAATGTGAGAATTCTTTCAACGAACTGAAGAAACGTTTGTGCACGGCACCAATACTCACCACTCCTGATTGGAATAAACCCTTCCATGTCCATGTGGATGCATCCAATCATGCCATAGGATGTGTGCTAGCACAACCCACAAGTGAAGGAAACTTAGATTTGCCCATAGCATATGCTAGTAGACAGCTCACTGTAGCTGAACGGAACTATAGCACAACTAAGCGAGAGGGCTTAGGCATGGTATATGCTGTGAAGAAGTTTAGACACTATTTATTGGCCAACAAGTTCAAGTTTTTCACTGATCATCAAGCTTTGTTATATTTGGTCAATAAACCTTGCAATACTGGACGCTTAGTAAGATGGTTCCTTTTACTAATGGAATATGACTTTGAAGTTGTTGTCAAGAAAGGTAGAACCCACCTTCGGGCAGATCACCTTTCTTGCATCACTTCAGGAGAGTCACCGCAAGGAGTGTCTGACGAATTACCCGATGCTTATCTGTTCAATTTAGAAGTTGTTCCTAAATGGGCAAATAAGTTGGTACCAGTCCTAACCTTTGGCCCTGCAAATAAGAATGTGAAAACATCACAAGAAGAAATTGTAAAATCACAAAAATATCACATATTAGCAAGAAGCATGTACAAACAAGATACTGAGGATGTATTAGCTTGTTGTGTGGAGGATGATGAACATAGTAGTTGGTTGCAACAAGCCCATGAAGGAATGTTAGGAAATCACTATTCTAAACAACGAACATTGCAGAATCTAAAGCGTTTAGGAGTGTATTGGCCTAGCATGGACAAAGAAATACATGAGTGGATTAAGAATTGTCCAAGGTGCAGAGAGAGACCCCCAGTGGAGCATGCGACCCTTTATCAAGTGTCATTAATTCCAGATTGGAGTGCTCCATTGGTAGAGTTTATGAGATCGAAGATTACCCAAAGAGGCTAGTCTAGCAAGAAGACGAAGCATGGAGCAAGAGGCTCAAGGCTATCCCTTAGTAGGGGACAACCTATACCGAAGAGGCAAAGATGGTTACTTAAGACTATGCGTTCATGAATCAGACTATTTAAAGGTCTTAGAGACTGCACACAGCGGTGTTGCAGGTGGACATTTTGGTCCTGACCGAGTGATCAAGACCATTCTATTCTCAGGACTTTGGTGGCCCACTCTTCATATGGACGCACATACCTATGTGAAGAAATGTGACACATGCCAACGTGCACAATATCCAGTGAGAAAAGACGAGATGCCCTTGAGGCCAATGATGGGAGGACGTGCATTTTCAAAGTGGGGCATAGACTTCATAGGTCCTATTAACCCCCCAGCTAGAAACTCCCATGCAGAGTACATCATTGTAGCCACAGATTACCTTACAAAGTGGGTAGAAGTCAAAGCCACAACAAAGAATGATGCTCAGACTACGGCTAAGTTCTTATTCGAGAATGTGTTCACGAGATATGGACTACCAATAGAGTTGGTGAGCGATAGAGGCACACACTTCTTGAATGAAGTCATTGAAAATCTTCTCCAAGAATTCTTGGTGATACATAAGAAATCTGTCCCCTATCACCCACAAGCCAACGGACAAGCCGAGAGTACCAATAAGATCCTCTGTAACGTATTGACAAAACTGGTAAATAATAAACGCTCTGATTGGGACAAACAACTTCATCATGCTATTTGGGCTTATCGAGTTGCCTACAAAACGGTACTCAATGCCACCCCATTTCAGATGGTCTTCGGACAGAACGTTGTGCTACCATTAGATTTCTTAATCCCTGCCTTAAAAGTAGCACAAGAGTATGAGTGGAATGGGCATGAATTGTCCTCTAGGATCTTTGATCTCGAACGCTTGGGTGAGACGAGGCTACGAGCGGCAGCAGGCATCTACGCTGCAAAGAAGAGGCAAAAGGCATACTTTGATGCACACATCAAGGATAAGGGATTGAAAGAGGGAGATCTAGTGTTGGTATACACACTAAAACAACATGCCCGTAAGTTGGAAAAAAAAGAATACGGACCCATGATCATTAATAGAATTTCCACTAGTGGTGCAGTTCAGTTGGCCACGCTAGAAGGAGATATCTTGCCAAACTATATTAGTGGCTGTAGAGTCAAGCTATATCAAGAACCTCTTACTGAGGATATGCTAATGAGACTCAACATTTCTAAGAAGCGAAAAGATGAAGAGTTAAGAGTGAGAGAAGAAGCACAGGTAGAGGCCAGAGAGCGTATTAGGCGAAATAAGTTAAGGCGATTAGGCCTAGAAGTCAACTCAAAAGCCCCAAAATATCACATGGATATGTGTCAAAAGTCAGGCATAACGACTTCTCAGGTCATTGACCGAAGACCCTTTGTGACCATAGAGATAGGACAAGGTAAGGGTGCAAGGACGGTGAAAGCATTGATTGACTCAGGTGCAGCAAGTAGTGCAGTTAGACTTTCCTACTGCCAAGACTTGGGGTTGAACATCAATCCCATAGAAGCTTATCTCATAGGATTGGGAGGTGTGGAAACCCCTTGTTTGGGCGAGGTGGAACTTCCCATCTACCTTCAAGATGTTCCAATGAAAGTCAAAGCGCTAGTATGTCAAGCTGAGAACCTTACAGAACCACTTGTCTTGGGTCAAGATTGGATCTATGACCATGCAGTTAACTTAAACCTAAGAAGTCAAATTCTTCAAGTTTGGGTACATGAACAATGCATTACATTAGAATTAGAGAACTGCATGCTCCTAAATCATGGCACCACACACTCTCTTAGTTCTTCCAAGACTAATCCTATGAAAGAAGATGTTGTATGTGTCAAAAGCTCTATGATGCAGAAGGAGTCAATCGTGGAAGACCAGGTTTGAAGGCGGGCGGATCTTTCTTCTTCTCCAAAGAATCAAGTAGCCATAGTAGTGAGTCCACCACACAAGCAAACACAACCGTTCACGACACCTGCTACATCAAATAGAAAGACACCATTCGATAAAAAAGCAGTTCCGAGCATGAAGCAGATATGTGTACGCAAAGGAGAGCAACCACCAACCTTGCCCCCACAAATCCCATCCATGCAAACCAACCAGGCCAGAAGACGAAGGAAGCAGCTCAGACAAGCTCAATCACAAGGTATCCAACAAGTTTGGGTGCCTAAGAAGTTAGCTGCAGCTCAACAAGGGCAATTACAGATGTGGGTACCTAAGAAGCTCCTACATCCACAACAACCTTTGTTCTCCCACATGCAAAAGGTTTCAACAAAGAAGCCAAAAAGAGAAAAGGGTAAGAACCACGTACAGAGACCAAAGGAAGATCAAATCAGCTCTTCAACATTAGTAGGAAGACATGCAAAAAGGATATGGGTTTGGAAGCCAAAAGTGCAAGTAGCCTCCACCGAACCAAAGCGTCAACCACACTGGATACCACAGTTCAGAAAGCATCCAACGAGAAAGACGCCTGAAGTGACCTCTACAGTGCCAAATGATGTTCTAAAATGGACTCCAATAAGGAGGATTACATCAGTTCGAGACTCAATGGATACCTCCACCAAGGTCGGCATCAACCTCCGCAAATAACATCGAAAGCCTCGAACGAGCAACAACCATGTGCTCCTTGCACAACCCTGTCTTTTGCACCATTCAGGTCATGTATTTCCAAAGTATGCATTAATATAGGGCCACATTACACGGCCATGCATAGACACACTTGAGAATCCCATGCACAAGAGCACAGTGACATATGTCAAACATTTCTATTGATACTAACTTTTGTGTTCTTGTTTTGCGATATCCTGTTCCTCTCAAAAAAAAAAAAAAAAAGGGAGAAAGAAAAGTGGGAGAGAGCTTGTTCCCAGGTTTGGCTTATGAAACATGAATGAGTCATGCTTAGTTGAAGGTGGAACTGTTGATTACTAGGCATTTATCAATTTGGATAGAAGTGTGTCTCGGCCAGCAGTGAGATTATTGCTGCCTTATCTGGTAGATGACAAGCATTTGGCATGAACATGGCATCTACAACTATGATTTTCTCTTACCATGGTAGGAATGAAGAGCTTGAAGGTCCGCAACTTGAGTGATGCTTAACTACTTCATGTACCAGAGCATCCAAGGAGATATCTGCAAAGGGTAGTTCTGGAGGAGAAGACTCCTGCATATGGTGAGCTAAAGAGAATATGTGAAACTCAGCTTGGTGTAGTTACCCGATGTTGCTTGCCAAGGAATATAAAGAAATTCAATTCTCAGTATTTGACAAATGTTGCTTTGAAAAGAGGAGGGAGGATCCACCACTCAAACGATCTCATCAGTGGACAATCAACATGGACATTCATCAACAATGTTCCATCCCAAAGGCCGAGTGTACAACACGAAGAGACAAACATCCATCAACCTTCTCCATGGTAAGTATCTTTACTCTGGAAACACCATAACCATGATAGTTTAGGAAACCTCTTCGTCAGCATACCCTTGAGCACTTAGCTCAAGACCCGCAATTTTTGCACCATACTTCTTCCAATGCATTTTCCAAGTAAGCATGCGTAGGGCTACATTACAAGGCCGTGCACAAGGCACATATTTTTTTTTTTTTTTAACCCAAGCACGAACACACTTACCCATCATTCATTATGGGTTATGAGTAGTTGGCATGACTGCTCTCAACATCATCTTTGGAAGAGCTAGCGGACGTCATGGGAACAACATCCATATCTCGGAAGCAAATTGAAGCCATTAGTTGCTCCAAATCCCTCTTGACCACCTCTTTTGAGCAACTTGCAGTTTTGAAAGCTCACAACGACACATTCTTGCTGGAATCCAAGGAACCAGCTCATACAACGGATGGACACCACCTCTCAAAGCACTACATAGAACAGCCCTTCCAACAAGGGTCTGTCAGGGACGACAGACTCGAGAGGGGGGGGAGTGTTGAAGCTCAAAGTCAAGGACAAAGCATGGAAGCACATCAAAAGGTGGACACACAAGGAAAGGGAGCAAGTAGGGAACTCCAAGAAGTGTATGTCAAATTTTCAGAAGAATCCCCAACAAAAATAGTGATTTTCATCACTAAAAACCATTGTAAATACCATTATCTATTTTTAGTAACTCCATTTTGTTCAAGCCGAGGAGTCCTCGAGCTTGAGGAGTATTAGAAGTACCATCGTACCAATTTTCATAATTTTTAGACTTCGTTTGAGTCCTCAAATAAGCCCTGGAACCTAATTTTTAACTAGGCCGAACACTAGGTCTGGACAGGGCCAAAACTAGTCAAAAAACTATAAAAAGAGCTAGAGAGCTCATTTTTGGGGTTAGGTGGAGCGAGAATAGAGCTTTTGTAAGAGAACTCTTTGAAATCTAAGCTTTCCATTGTTCCTCTCTTTGATCTTACTTTGTGCGTGTGTGTGTATGTGTGTGTATGATTGTGTACTTTCACTCATGCACTTGTGCCTTCACTTGCTCGTGGTCTTCATACCGGTCCTCACGTCTCCACGGATTGACAAGTAAAGGAGGTGGTGCTTACGCTTGAGCTACTTTCCATGTATTGGTGGGTAGCCACCATTGCTTCGTTTAGCTCCTCTTCAGTAACTGGTTTGGGGTCCTCAATCTTAGTCCTGGGAAGTACATGCATCCTCTTTGAAGCTGGAAGTGCTTCTTCTGCCTTCCTCATTTCTCGTAGTCTTTTGGTGCCTCTCATCCTTGGTTGCGAGTTGGTCTCGACTTCTTCCACCACTTTTACTCCCTTCTTTCTTGGGTCCATGGCTAACTTAGCATACTTAGCCATTTCTACAACTGAAGGCATTTATTTCAGATGTAGCCGGATAACCAATGCATGGTAGATGAGTATGGTCAGTGTGACACTCTCGTGTCAAAAAATTTTTATCATTCCATTGCTTCTTAGCTTCAAAAAGATGCTCTTGGATGTATGGCGTCATGTTCACTTGATTACTGATTTGTTTGATAGCATGAGATAGCATCTGCATAATGATTTTCTGTGGTGCTATGTAGTGATGCATATTTGGAAAGAAAAAATGTTGATGAATCAGATGGACTTCTTTTCATATATCTATACGATTGACATCCATGAATGGCCGTGTCTTGGACCCTCGGCTTTCATCTTTCAAAATGGTGTTTCCATCCTTTTCCCATTCAAATGCTTCTTTGATCAAATCGTGGGAGAATTGGATGATTACCCATTCCCTTGTGGCATCTAGAACTCTTACCTCTAGAACTAATGGGTCATGTAGAGCCGGTTGGAGGGTATCCATCACCTGCGTGCATCGTTGGAAGTTTGGCTTGTAAATTGGTAGCTCAAACTATTTTCCAATACCTCCCTTTGTTAAGATGTCCACGGTTGATGGGATATCATGCAAGACTTTAAAATCCTGAGACATGACCAAGAACTGATGGTCGGTGTCCATAATCTTTATTGTCACTACGAAAAGATAATCCCTAGTAGGTTGATCCTCATGAAACCAATGACCTTTGGCTTTTTTCACACTCTGTAACGGAAACTCTAGCACCTTTTCTTGAACAGTTGCTTCGAAATCCTTAGAAGCCATCTGCACTTGTAATAGAGAGAGAATCAGCTTCCAGAAAAAACCAATTCATGTGTTATGTGTGGTTTAGTGGGTGTGTCGATTTCTTCATCACTCCGTTCCCCATTGCTTAAGTAAGTAAGGTCTCTTACCACACTTCTTTTGATTTATATTCCTGAAAGAAAACAAAAGTTAGTTCTATCCAAAGCATTTATCTATGTACAGTCAAGTTCATTCCTATAGCAGTAGAAACTAAGACCTATTCCAATGATGGAAAGGTGCACCACTAATTTTGTTGAGAAGGTAATGTGCCAAACACATGGCCTTGTAATGCGGCCTTGTCATGCATACTCTAGGCGCATTGGACTCTTCATGAGTGCTAGTGGAATTGATCTTTGTCTCTCGTTCCTCTTCTTGCTGCTTCTTGGGTCTCCATATCCATTTTGTGGTTGGTGTTTGAGGTATTTGGTTCCGTCGTTCTTGTTGTTCTCTGGTCCTTGTCGCCTTCTTTCTTGAAGTCTGATTGGTTGATGCCATGTTCCTTTTGTACTTTTGTTGATTCCTTTTGGACCTCCTTGTTTTGCTTTGCCAGGATAATATCTCATTGAGCTTGTCTAGCTCTTGGTTAGCAGTCTGTCTGACCTTCTTTGGGATCCACATACATCGGTATGTCTTTTGGGTTGCTACTAGTGATTTTAGAAGCGATACGCTTAGGAGCCTTTTTGGTTCTGATTGTAATGAAGAGGATTGGTTATTCCTCCTTGCCTTCATTGGATGGCTGACGTGCTTCTATGTTGGCTTCTCTAGTTCCATCATTCGATCCTTGCGGACCCATTGCAGATGAGTGTTCCATGGATATGATGCTCGAGTAGTAGACTTCCATGTGGATGTTCTCCTCTTTGAGTAGGTTAATTTAGAAACATTATGTTCACTTTCTCTCTTGGGTTCAACTCTTATGGGAATGATGATCATATCATCATGAGACACATCCCTATTTTGGCAATTCTAGACTAGGGCATTCTTTGGGCATGCTCTCGATTGATTCATCTTCTAATCTTTGTCCTTGCATACCAAAACGCTTTGCTCCATCGAAGAATTTCCTAGGTGGAGAGATATTAGGGCTTCTCCAACACATTCTATAACTTGGCCTCGAATGCCTATCATGCATACTTTAGTGGAACTTATGTTCGTTTGAAGTTGTGTGATTAACATCTGTCGTATATAACTTAGGGCTGCTCTTGAGTCAATCAAGGCATCTATCAACTGGTACTCTGTGGTTCCAATCCCTAGGTTTAAATATGGTTGGGATATACTAAGGCTCTCCTTGTCCGCTTTATGGACTTGGTAATTGGCCATTGGTATGGGTTCTTCTCGTTGTAGATATTGTTCATACCAATGTTTTATCCATTCCTTTTGTTTCTTGATACGCTCTAGGGCTTCTTGACCGTGCTTCTTCTCTAATTCTCTCTTCTTTCTTTCGATTCTGAACTCCTATGAGTCATGCTAACATCTGATCCGTCAATGGCTCCATATATCATTTTACTTGAAAACCACTTATGTAGTTAGGAAGTATATCTCCATCTAATGTGGCTAGATTCACTACTCCGCTAGTTGAGATTCTATTAATCAGTAAGGGTCCGTATCCGCATTTCTATAGTTTCTTCGCACGTTGCTTCAATGTATACACCAGGACTAAATCTCTCTCTTTCAAGCCTTTATCTTTGATGTGTGCATCGTAATATGCTTTTTGTCTCCTTTTAGCGACATAAGTTCTCAGAACTGCATGTAGTCTTGTTTCGTGTCATCTCTTCTAATAGGGTACTTAGCTCTTTGGCATGCCTCACAACTTTGGACGTAGATATTTGCATCCATGTGTAGAGCTGGCCACCACAAGCATGCAAAGAGAATCATTTTTACAATTCTTTCAGCTGAAAAATGTCCTCCTACGGCACCTGCATGCACCATTTCTAATATGGCTAAGTACTCTCCTTCATGCACACATAGTCGTAGCTGATTGTCTTTTCCTCTTTTGAATAATTGCCTCCCCAATATAACATAGTCCTTACTCATTTATTCTAGGGATTGCTTCCTAGCTAGGTTTGCTCATTCCTCATGCTCATGCATTTTTAAGAGTTTCACCAATGTCTTACTCCAGTTTGGTGCTATCGTGGAGAATTGTAATGACATATAGTCTTCTAGAGTATTTTCTTGACGTTCTGAGCAACTACCAACATACTCATGAACATCCTTAGGCATATGAGGCGAATACACTCCCATTCGTTTTAATTCCCTTATTGTTCCATGGGTTCCCTTGTGCATTCTCCATCTGTTTACATGAGCTTGCTCAATCAAGTTCTTTTGTTCGTCTTCTTCTACACATCTTAACAATACACTGTTCGGTTCTTTATGGTACACACTTCCTACCACAATGTGCAAGTTGCACGATTGTAGAATTCCCTTCCTAACATCCTTGTTAATTGGGTGTTGTGGTCCATGGGTGAGTATTGGAATTAACTTCTCTGCCCACTTAGGACATACTTCCAAGTTGAACAGATAAGTGTCTGATAAATCATCTGCTACTCCATTAGGTGGTTCTCCATGTGTTAACCTAGACAAATGATCAGCTCTTACTTGGGTATTTCCTTTTTTTACTACCACTTTAGGTCGAACTCCATTAGTAACAGAAACCATCTTACTAGCCTTCCTGTGTTACAGGGCTTATTGACTAGGTATAATAAGGCTTGATGGTCTATGAAGAACTTAAACCTGTTGGCTAGAAGGTAGTGTCTAAATTTCTTCACTGCGTACACCATTCCTAAACCTTCGCGTTCCATAGTTGTATAGTTTCTTTCAACTTGATTCAGTTGTCTGCTCACACAAGCAATAGGGTGGTCCAATTTTCCTTCATTTGCAGGTTGAGCTAGAATGCATCCTATTGCATAGTTGGAGGCATCTACATGGATATGAAAAGGCTTATTCCAGTTGGGTGTTTTCAAAATAGGTGCTATGCTCAGTCATTTTTTTAGTTCATTAAATGCTTTCTCGCACTCATCTACCCACGTGAATTGGGTTAATAATCCATAGAGTGGCTTGGAAATTATGGCGTACATGTGAATAAATCTACGATAGTACCCACAATGACCCATAAATGCTTGCACTTCCTTCACATTTTTTGGTCTTGGAAGCTCTAGGATTACTTTATTCTTATCCTCGTCAATGGAAATTCCATTGCTAGATATGATGTGTCTTAGGATTTTTCCTTGTCTCACCATAAAGAGGCATTTTTCAGGATTTAGTCGCACTCTATATTCTTTGCAACTCCGGAATGTGCTCTTGTTTCCGACCTGAGTACGTGCATAAGTCTTCACATATTCTTCCATACTCTTCCTTAGAAATTCTTTAAAGTTGTGAAATATCAGCCTTTGTAAAGTAGCAGGGGCATTTGTGAGTCCAAAAGGCATCACCCTGAAAGCATAGACTCCCCATTCGGTTGCGAATGCGGTCTTATGTTGGTCCTTTGTAGCAATAGCCATTTGGTTGTATCCAAAGAATCCATCTAGGAAGCTATATATCTCCTTAACCTATGACTCTTTCCAAGAGGTGATCAATGATAGGTAACAGGTAGCTATCATGTATCGTGGCTACATTTACTTTCTTTAGTTTAATACATACTCTTAGTTTCCCATTCTTTTTGGGTACGACCACTAATGGTGACACCCATTCTATCTCCTAAATAAATCTGGCTGCTAATAGCTTGTCTATCTCCTCCTTAATTTTTGCTCATAGACATCATTATAAGTGTAAGGGCATTGCTTTGATGGTTTTGCATCATTTGTCATCGGTATTCAATGAGAACAAATGGATGGGTCTACACCTTTGAGGTCATTGTAGGTCCATGCAAACACGTCCCGATACTCTCGAATCAGTCTTATCAATTCTTCTTCCCGTTCATGTGACACATCTTTTCCTATGTACGTGCATCATTCTTCCCCATCTTCCATGGTCACTATTACTTTCTTCGTTTGTTCCTTGTTGTCATATGCTTCTCCTTCTCTTGCCTCTCTCTTAGGCATCTGAATGGCTATCTTCTTCTCCTATACTTCATATCTTTTGAAGTGGTCTGAGACTTCCAAAAGGTCTAGGTTTTCTTCTACCTTATCTAATGTCTCCTCATGGCTTGGTCTCATCTGAGCTGCTTCTATTGCTAATACCTTGAGTGTTCCTTCTTTGTCATTGGCCTGAATTGCTTCTAAATATCATTCCTCTGAATCAAATTATGGCTCCATCTCTATGCTTTCATACTCTTCCTTCCATTATTTTCCTAATACTTCTCCTGCTTCTACTTCCTAAAGGACTACCATGTAAAAACTTACATCATAACCTTCTTCATCTATGCATCCATTCATGGTTAATATCTCTTCATTTATGCATACATCCAAGGTGGCTAGAATCTCCATCCAGCCCTGTGGTTTGAATGCTTCATCAGGGAAAACTTGAGGCATATACATAGGATCCTCTATGGGTCAGTAATTTTGATGTTCGATAGGCCATATTTGAGTTTTTTTCTCTTCTCTCTTTGCTTCCTTACACATCTATAATTGAGCATCTTCGTGCATCCATGATTGGTCGCTTGAACCTACACTATGAATTGACAAGTCATCCTCTTCCTTGTGTACGAGATTCCATTGTAGTGGTAGTACATCCCTATATGAGAATGTATGCAAATTATCTTGGTAGTAGTTCCTTGATGTTGTAGGTATAAAGCGTGTCTTCCCTAGTCTTGTACGACCCTGAGTTGTCTCATGAATGGTTGTCCTAATATCCTTTCATAGTTATTCACTTTTCCAAATTGACATAAGCTAGTGTGTGCACAAACTACACTCCGCAGCTAGTTAACTTAATTTTCTCCAGTATTCCGAGAGGTCTCTCTACATGGCCATCTGCTAATTGAAGCTTCATATGTCTTGGTCGCAGGGCTAGCTTTCCCCATTTCTCACAAATCTCTTTGGTGGCTATGCCTACACCTACTCCTGTGTCGAGAATGGCTTTAGTCATGTATCCATTATATGTGATGGGTAAACATGTGTTACCCTCCTCTCCTTCACTAAATTCTTCGACTTTATCAACAGGGATTTGTATAGTAGAAGGGGCTTCGATTTCTTTATTTTCCTTTTTATTCTCCTCATTCTCTAATTTCAACTATCCTGCTAACTGTTTCCATATTCGCAGTTTGGCTCGTAGTAAATCTTCCACGGTCAACTGACATTGTACCTTGGTCTTCTTGAGTTCTGCTAGATTGTGATAGGTCTTACGTGAAGACTCATTTTCCTTTCCTCGCACTGTGGGAGCATGGAAGATTATTGATCCTTTCTCATATTCCCCCATGTAGTTCGGTAGGGTAGAAATGCTATGTACTTCTTCCCTGTTTTGGTCTAATATGGAAACCTCTTCATATACTTTGGCTGGTCGTCCTCAATGTCTAATTCCTCAAAGGGTGGTCTTGAATTCTCGTTCTTTTTCCATCAGTCTTCCCAAATCCTAGCCCACAACTCTCTTGGCCGATCAGCTTCCAGTTTAGGGATTATAGAAGTTGAATTGCCCTGAGGCACTTTTTCGGCAAGTTCTTCAATTGATGTGGACTGCGTGGAAGAGTGACTAGATGCACTATCTGAATCTTTGTAGATTTTGGAAAGCTCTAGTTCTTCCCCTAGGTTATCTTCAATGTCAATGCACATGCGTACACACTCTTCTATAGTCCTAGGGTCCTTCAGATACACATAGGATCTCAATTTTGTACTCAGCAATCCATCAAGGAATAAGGCTACTTGTTTAGCAGACGTGGGTAGTTCCGAAATAGGGCACTGTTGCAGAGCCAAAGAGCACACAAGGCAGAAAAAAAGATGGGCCCCAAAATTTTTCCGATTTGGACCACTTATTTTTGTAACATATTCATTTTTGTAATATATTTCCCTTTGTAAAGGCACTAGAGGAGTCCTTTAGATGCATTCCCACAGAAGAATAGAAGCTTACCCATGTAAAATAGTAGGAAATTAGCTCTTAGTGAATAAAGTGCCGGTCACTTGTGTGAAAGGACCATTTTTTAGGGCACTAGTATATAAGTCAAATGTGACTCTTTGTAAAGGACTTTTTGCCATTGTGAGAAGAGAGAGCACAGAAATTCGAATTTGTGTCTTCTTCCCTCTTCATCTTCTTCTTCGTGAGCTGGTATGCATGTGTAGTGCTTGGAAAGAGTGCTTGTGAGTGTGATCTATCCTTGAGAGTGTTTCTTTGCTGTAGGAGAGGTGTGTGCGAAGTGTAGGAAGTGCTGAAGTGTAGGAAAGTATTCCCGCGACTCAGTATTTCTGTCATAACTTGAAGTAGGAGCGTTGGAATTGAGTGAAACCACTTCCATTGGATGCGTCTTCTCGAGAGCTTCGAAACGCATATGCTATTTGCTATGTTTGGAGCTCGGAGCTAGGAGAAAAGTCCAAAATACTGACGGCTGCTGCACCAAGTATCGTTTCGCCTTGACCAACAGTTGAAGCTTGTTAGGATAAGTGTTCTCCTCATTTTCACTCTTGAGTAGTTCCTTTGCATTGACCATTACCCGATTGCATGTCTTCATACACTCGGCTAGGTTAGTATACTCTTCGGATTGATAAATTAAAAGCGTGTATCCCCACTATATGCACTTGTGAGGGGATTGAGGTACAGTCTCTTTCTCCGCAAGTCCCTAAGTTGAAGTTTAGGTCAACACACTTTTTGGCGCCGTTGCCGGGGAGTGACGAATCAAACCGAGGCATTCGTGTGATGGTAAGTAGCTTTTTGCTTTGAAGAGCTTAGAGGAGCGGAAATCTTCTCTTCTTTGGTAAGTCAATTTCAACCGCACTTGCTACTTCTCATTCTTGGAGTGTGTGTAGTGAGTTGATAGATTAGGGAAGTGAGTAGAAGAAGTAGAATAGGAGTGAGTGGAGAGTAGAGTAGGCTTTAGGTGTGTTCAAGAATTTTCATTTTTCTGTAAGCTAGGAATTCCCAAGTATAAAAGTCAAAAATTTTCATTTTTCAAGTTACTTGTTGAACAAGTATCGTGGAGAGCTGTGTCGAGTGTCGTGTGAGCCCAGCGATCGTTTCTAGGAAAGCAAGCAATAGGGAAGAGGCCTGTGCAAAAGAGTTGGACCAAGGGATCATGGGTGCTTCCAAGGTAAACTAAACCACCTCTTTGCTCAAAAATTTCCAATATTTCAACCTAGGAAAGGAAAAAAACGACCTGCGCTGAGTGTCGTTTGGGCCTTCAGGGGGTTAAAAGTCTTTGGTTGATTGATACAGGGGGTGAGGGTAAGAGAGAAGACCTAGGAGAGAAAGGGGGAAACATCAAATCTCAAAAAAACATTACAAAAAATTTGAAAAAGGGTCAAGTATCGCTTTGCTCCTGCGGTCGAGTATCGTTTTACTCCTGCGGTTGAGTATCGCGATATTTCCCAGCGGTCGTAGATCGTTTCGTTAGAGATCGTTTCAATTAGCGGTCGTAGATCGTGTATCGTTTGCCAAGTATCGTGATCCAGAGATCGCGACACTTATCAAAGGTCGTGTATCGTTTGTCACGAGTGTCGCCGGTCGTCGGTCGTTTGGCGGAGATCGCGACACTTGTTACAGATCGGTATCGTTTCAGCCCAAGTATCGCCGATCGTTTCTAGTGAAGGTCGTAGATCGTTTATATTCGAATATCGTGTATCGTCTAGTGAGAGATCGTGTGTCGTTTCAGCCCAAGTATCGCCGATCGTTTCTACGAGAGATCGTTTGGTCAAAGATCGTTTTCCAGCGATCGTTTTGATCAAGTATCGTTTGTCAGCGATCGTTTTGGTCAGAGATCGAAGATCGTTTCATTGAGAGGTCGTGTATCGTTCCCAGCCAGAGATCGTTTAGGGAAAGATCGTTTTCAAGCGATCGTTTCATCCAAGTATCGTCTGTCAGCGATCGTTTCATTCAAGTATCGTCAGTCAGCGATCGTTTTCTCAGAGATCGTGAGAGTCAAGTATCGTGCCTTGAAAATTTCTTTCAGTCACATTCCAGCCTAAGTTTTCCCTAGACTTCTGAGCCATAACTTAGAACTCTAGAGACTAAAGGTGAACAAGAATTGATCAGAGCTCTTAAGTGAATGAACCTGAGATCAGGAAGAACCCTAGGAAGCCGAAGAAGTGTAATTTCTTCTGTAGGGAGTGCAGCCGAACCAAGTAACCAATCACACTATTCTGAGACCTCTAGTGAGTCAGAAGGAGAAATCCCCATGGCTTCCGAGGATATGCAAAACACTGTGCCCATGATTGGCCAGATGTCCATCATTGAGGGCGAATACAGAACTTCCTTAGAATATGTGAGCACTAACCTCAATGAGATCCCTATCTATTTGGATGGTCTAAACAGATCAGTGGCCAGACTAAGGAAGGCTTCAGAGGCCTACATAGTGCCAAGACCAGCAGTCAAGTACATAGGAGGACTGTACATGGATAAACAAGACATTCAATACATGGTCACAGAACACCCTGAAATCATTAATGAGCGTGGTGAGGAAAATAATACTTCAAGCTTAAATGGATATGGAACTGAGGAACAAGTAACTACTCCTAGAGGGAGATCAACAATCACTAAAGTTTGGAGAGGAGACCTAGTTCCCCAGGATGACACTCTAATAGATGTGTATTTGATCAACGGGATGGAGCATTTGCTCAGAGCCCATTCATCTATTTGGGAAGCTGCTCCTAATCCAGTTACCATCCATGAGTTACAAGATCCCAAATTCTCCACCATCATCACATATTTGGACAAAAACCACAGAAGGTATTGGCCAGTCACTGAATTAGAGAGAGCTGAGCTGAAATATCAGAACATTCCAGTGTTCCCCCCAAGGGACCACGCCACTACGTCACGGAACCCACATGGAACTTCTCAAAATGATTCAAGTCAACATTCGGGACAAACACAACAAACTCAACAAACCCAGATCCCCATCAGACCACATGTACAATTCACAATGCCTGCCACTAATCCTAATTACCGGCCACAACCAGCTATTGACCCAAGACAAGGAGTTCATACTCCAATCAGACCACAGGTAGTACGAGGACCAGGCATACCAATAGGAAGACCAAATTACCCTGTAATGCCGAGACAACCTGAAGCAGGAAGGAGACTAAGGCCGATTCAAGTGGCCAAGTGCATGAGAAATCATTATGATGGCTCGAGTGAACCCTATAATCACATAGCAGAATTTAAACAAGTAGTCAGAGCCGAACAGGTAGATGACTTCATGATTCAATATGAGTCCTTTGGCCTTACCTTGTCAGACACAGCCCTGGCCTGGTTTCAGCCACTGGATCCAAATACCTTCCAGAACATGGATCAGGTGTATCAAGAAATGATTGAGGAATTTACCAAATCTGGAATTAAAAACAATTCTTCGTCATTAATCCACAGCTTCAAACAAGTTCCAACTGAGTCAGTCAGATTGGCTGCCAGGAGATTCAAGCAGTATGTGGATAGATGCCCCGTTGAGGAGAGACCCACTCAAAACAAGATGGTATCATTGTTCTTAGAAGGACTACTGAACGGAACCTTGAGGTCGTTAGTGTACGTGAAGAGAGTTCAAACTCTGCAAGAGTGTATGAAGGAATGTATAGACCTAGAGGATAACCTTGCAGGAGACTTGAAAATACCCCAAGGAAGTGTGAAAAGTGAAGAGTCATCAAATAGCACATCAAACCCTAAAAACAACATAGAGGAAATTGCCGACTTGTTAGCTAAAAAACTGAATATGCAAGGACAGAGAAATTACCCCACCAATCCTATGAGAATGCCTATGCTTAGAAGATGTATGCAGTGCGGAGGGGATCATCCTTCTCACTTGTGTACTAGGGGAGTAGTCCCACCACCTGCCTATGCTCCTCATAGACCCTCTGTCCCCGGATCACTGCAATATTGCAGTATAGAGCAGAGATACACAAACCATAGCACTGAGAACTGTCCTTACAATAGGCAAACCAGACCCACACAGCCTTATGTGAGACCATATGGATATCCGCAGAACCAGCAAGGAGGAGAAGCCTTTAGATATCCCTTATACCAGCCGGAGGCACCAATACCACGACCATACACATACCAGGGATATACGCAGCCTCAACCAGTGCTAGGACAACAACCGCCCCACCCTCAGAACGTTGTCCCAGTTAAGATAGCGCAACCAGAGGAAAACTTAGAAAGGGCCATAGTGCCAGCTACACCGTTGACTAGTAGTGAACCATGTGACTCATTTTACGAACCTAGTCAAGGAACATTCCCAGGTTATGAGAACTCAACAATGGAATATGGGCAACAATACGACCCATATGCTTATGGCATGGAGACACCAGAGAGTTCATACAACTACGAGCAAGATTATGTACCATTAATATATATAGCTCCTAGAGCAACCATGCCACCTCGACCAATGAATAGACCGTCTGTACCTAGAGGACCATGCTACAGATGTGGAGGTGACCACTATATCAGAGAATGTACATTGCCAAATCCACCACCACCACAACGAAATTGGGAAGGTTACTGTAGCGATTGTGGTAAGGAACATCTTTTCAGAGATTGTCCTAAGAATCCCAATAAGGTCACACCTAACGTACAGATTAACGTGATAGAGGTAATTGAATCGTCAGGGAGTGACAAGGAGTACACTATACCTTTAAAAGCCATAACAAGAGCAAAGGCTAGAGAAAACCCTGATAAAACCGAAGAAAATAATCAAAGTGACAAAGAGGGAAATACACCCATCCCTCACAGAGTAGAAGACTCCGAAGAACCAGAAAAAAGTATCACCAGTAAACGATCCCAAAGATGGAAGCAAAGGAGAGACAGGATAAAAGAAAAAAAGTTATTGCAAAAGAAGGAAAATGAAAAGAGAAAACCAAAATCAACAGAAGAAGCACAAGTGGAAGAAGGAAATAAAAAGGAGGATAAAAGGGAGGAGGTAGGATCGGTATTAGCAGACCCAATGCCTGAAGAATTAGCTATGTGGATTCAGGCATACAAGGCGAGATTAAAAGCAGGACCTACCATAGAACAACATGAGAGAGAGTATCCGAGAGGCGACTTAGAGAAAGAAAGATTGGAAATCTGCAAAAAATTGATAGAAGTTGCCCAACAAACATTAGAAAAACCCGCATCACCTTTACCAAACAACCGAATTTGCGAAGAAAAATTCCAAGAGTGTCTAAACACTCAGGAAAAGCCTAATGTAAATAGACCTCTGGATGATGAAATTGGTATTGAGAGAAAGGAAGGATCCATAGTCCCCGAAACAGAAGGAGATTGGACTAAGGATTTATGGGCGAGAGTTCAAGAGGACAAGTGGAAAAAAGTAGAGGGAATGGAACCGCCCTTTGAAGAATTGAAAGCAGAGAATGAAATAGAGGATTCAATACCTGAACTTAATTCAGAAGGGATTTTTCCAATGGATGCAAGTGACAAAGAAGTGGAAGACGATGTAAAGGAACTACCCAATTACACCGGGGAATACGAGCACAACTCAGAATTGTATCGCATTCCATCAATACAGAGACGAGAAACGAATCCATCAGTTCAAACATCGGAAATCATACAACGCCTTAGGGAAGTGAAAATCCCATGTACCTTAACATTTGAAGAACTGTTAAAGGTAAAACCACATCTGAAAGAGAAATTGATCAATCAATGGGAAGTCAAGGAGGAAAAGAAGGAGGTAGATGACGAAGTGAAAACGGTGAGAATTCCAGTGGATAAAGTAGGAGACTTTAGTGAAGGGGATGAAGGAAATACATGTCTACCAATCACCTATAGGGGTTACACAACCAAAGCCATATTAGATTCAGGAGCTGGCGTTGGTATTGCTACCAAAGAAATTTGGGAGAAATGGGGAAAACCAGCATTGAGACCAACACGTATGAAAATTCAAATGGCAGATGGACATACAGAAAGACCCTTAGGATTGTTGGAACGAGTAGTCTTCACTACGTGCGGAGTGGAATTCGAACATACTTTAGCAATATGTCACTTTGAAAGGCCAAGCAACTATGAAATGATCTTGGGAAGGCCATTCATGAGACAGCTAAAGGTCGTACAAGATTGGGGAAAAGATGCAGTGTACCTACAACACGCAGGAGTCACCACTAGGATCAACCTACATACGTACACATATCAAGATGTACCACCTCTGCAATGGAATCAAGTCCATAAAGAGGAAGACGATCAATCGATTCATAGTGCAGGTTCTAGTGACCAATCCTGGATGAACGAGGACACTCATCTATGGATATGCCAAGCTGCAAAAAAGGAAGAAGAGAGAAGAAAAAGTTGGCAGCAGAAACAAGGTATAGTGAGATCGGTACAAGATCCAGCTTATATGCCACAAGTATTTCCAGACGAAGAATTCGAACCTCACGGTTGGATGGAAATCTTAGCCACCCTCGATGTTTGTGTAAACGAAGAAGTGGTAACTATGAACGAATGTATTGATGAGGAGGGTTATGACATTAGTCTGTATATGGTAGTCCTTCAGGAGGCAGGAGAAGGAGAAGTAATTGAGAAAGACTGGAAGGAGGACTACGAGAGCATTGAAATGGAACCAGAACCTATGGATCTAGGGATGAGTACCACCAACATGGATATCACTGCCAATGAACAACATGAGGATCTCACACAAAAGAGAGAATTAGAAGTTGAAAAGGAGTTAGAAGATGAAGATAATAAACTTCAAGACCAATTTGAGGTACCAGCTCATTTCAAAAAATATGAAATAGAAGAGAGGAAGATTGCTATTCAAATGCCTAAAAGAGAGGCACAACCGGGAATAGCATACGATAATAAAGAGCAAACCAAAAAAATAGTGGTAACCATGGAAGGAGGAGAGGAACGATGTACTTTCATAGGACAGGATGTCTCAGTGGAAGAAGAACAAGAGTTAATACGACTCATAAGAGAATACCGGGATGTCTTCGCTTGGACTTATAAGGATTTAAAAGGAGTAGATCCATCTATATGCGCGCATAGAATCCCCATGACATCCGAGGCCAAACCTTCCAAACAGAGACCTTATACTTATAATGATGTGTATTCAGCCAAGATAAAGGAAGAAATAGACAAGTTGTTGGATGCTGGATTCATATACGAGATAGAACACACAGAATGGGTATCGCCATTAGTGGTAGTGCCCAAGAAAAATGGAAAATTGAGAGTGTGCATAAATCTGAAGAAGGTGAATGCAGCCACTATACGTGATAGCTACCCATTACCGATTACGGATCATCTTTTGGAGAGGGTAGCAGGTAAAGAGGTCTATAGTTTCCTAGATGGTTTCTCTGGATACAATCAGGTGGCTATCGCGACTGAGGACCAACACAAGACAGCATTTGCCACTGAATGGGGTGTGTATGCATTCAAAGTGATGCCCTTTGGACTCACTAATGCACCGGCTACCTTCCAACGATTAATGTGTCACGTTTTCAAGGAATTTTTGAAAAAAAGCATGGAAGTGTATGTGGATGATCTTTGCACGTATTCCAATCAAAGACCTGACCACATACCGGAATTAAGGAAGATATTCAACAAATGTAGGCAGTATAGAGTCTGCTTAAACCCAGAAAAATGTGTCTTCATGGTAAGACAAGGAAAAATACTAGGACACATAGTCTCAAGAAATGGGATATCTACGGATGAAGATAAGATCAAAGTCATATTGGACTTACCAAGACCCAAAAATGTAAAGGAAGTACAAGCCTTTATGGGACATTGTGGATATTACCGTAGGTTTATTCACATGTATGCCATAATAGCTAAGCCCTTATACGGTCTATTGACTCAGTTCTCTTGGACAGACGAGTGTGAGAAGGCCTTCAACGAGCTTAAAAAGAGGCTGAGTACAGCCCCAATTCTAAAATCACCCAACTGGAATAAGACTTTTCATATTCATGTCGATGCTTCGAACTATGCAATTGGATGTATCCTAGCTCAACCGGCTGATGAAGGAAAGCTTGACCATCCAATCGCTTATGCGAGTAGACAATTAAACCAAGCCGAAAGAAATTACACGACTACAGAAAGAGAGGGCTTAGGAATGGTTTACGCAGTCAAGAAGTTTAGACATTACCTCTTAGCCAACAAATTCAAATTCTTCATAGACCATCAAGCTTTGTTGTATTTAGTCAATAAACCTTGTAGCACGGGAAGGTTGGTGCGATGGTTCTTGTTACTAATGGAGTTTGACTTTGAGGTAATAGTCAAAAAAGGAAACACACATGTGAGAGCAGACCATCTTTCTAGGTTAAAACACGGAGAGCCACCTAGCGGAGTTCCTGATGATCTGCCAGATACCTATCTTTTTAACCTGGAAGTATGTCCTCAATGGGCCGAAAAATTGATCCCAATACTCACACATGGACCTAAAGATGGGATCACGCCAAACCGAAAGCAAGATCTTTGGAGGACTAAAAACCTTCACATCATTGCTGGAAGTTTATACCACCAGGAGTCAAGCGGACTACTGATGAGATGCGTAGAAGAAGATGAACAAAACATGTGGCTTCAGAAAGCACACATAAATCAATGGAACTCTCACTTGAACGCAACTGGAACATGGCAAACACTCAAGAGGTTTGGCATATATTGGCCAACCATGCAACGAGATGCACATCATTATGTGACAACCTGTCAAACCTGTCAAGAACAAACCCCAGATGAGAACTCTACGTTATGCTATTCTACAATAGCACCAAGGTGGAGCATGCCTTTAGTAAAGTTCTTGAAAACTCAAGAGTACCCTGACGGAGCTACCCTAGCAAGAAAACGTGCTCTTGAAGAACAGAGCAAGGATTACGTCATCCTAGGAAAACAACTCTTTAAACGCGGGAAGGATAACCAGCTAAGATTGTGCATTCATGAAAATGAATATCTCTCTGTATTAGAAATGGCACATGCAGGAGCTGCGGGAGGACATTTCTCAGCAGACAGAACGGTCAAGATGATTCTCTTTGCAGGCTTGTGGTGGCCAACTCTACATATGGACGCAGAGACATACGTAAGAAGCTGTGAAACATGTCAGAGAGCAAAATATCCTATTAGAAGAGATGACATGCCTTTAAGACCCATGGTTTGTGCGAGAGCATTTACCAAGTGGGGTATTGATTTCATAGGACCTATCAATCCACCTGCGAAAGGATCACATGCGGAGTACATCATAGTAGCCACCGACTACTTAACTAAGTGGGTAGAAGCAAAAGCCACTAGAAAGAATGATGCTCAAACTACAGCAAAATTTCTCTTTGAGCACATATTCACACGCTTTGGACTACCGATCGAGATAGTGAGTGATCGAGGAACTCATTTCTTAAACGAAGTCATTGAATCGCTAATGAATGAATTCTTAGTGATTCATAAAAAGTCAGCCCCATACCACCCTCAAGCTAATGGGCAAGCTGAAAGTTCCAACAAGGTACTATGTACTGTATTGACAAAGATTGTCAATAATGGGAGGTCAGATTGGGACAAACAATTGCATCACGCAATTTGGGCCTTCCGAGTGGCATATAAAACGGATATTGGAACTACGCCTTTCAACCTAGTGTATGGGCAAAATGCCATTTTGCCAATTGACTTCTTAGTACCTACCTTGAAAGTGGCTCAGCAATATGAGTGGAACGGTCATGAGTTGTCTCAGCAATTAGATCAAATTGAAAAGCTGCACAAGACTAGATTGCAAGCGGTAGCGGGCATTTATGCCGCCAAACGGAGACAAAAGGCTTATTACGATGCACATATAAAGGACAAGGGACTGAAAGAAGGTGACTTAGTCTTAGTATACACCCTCAAACAGCATGCAAAGAAACTACAGAAACGTGGATATGGACCCCTGATTATAAATCGAATCTCCACTAGTGGTGCAGTCAATCTCGCCACACTAGACGGAGATATTCTTCCCAACTACATCAGTGGATGCAGAGTGAAAAGATTCATGGAGCCATTGACTGATCAAATGCTAGCACGACTATTAGGAGCTCAGAGTAGGAAAAAGGAAGAAGAACGCATACGAGAAGAAGCTAGACAGGAAGCCCTAGAACATATCAGAAAACGGAAAGAGTGGATGAGAGAAAGAGACGAGAGATATCGAGTAGGAGAAGAACTCATCCCCATGGCTAATTTTAGAGCCACTGAGAACTCCGGACAACAAAGAAGACAGCCTTATTTGAATCTGGGGGCAGGACGGAAAGAGTACCACTTAGTGGATGCTCTCATAGACACAGGAGCTGCAATAAGCTGTATTAGATTTTCTTTGTCTCAGAGACTTAAAGAGGAGATACGCCCATCAAAGGCACAGCTAATTGGAATAGGAGGAAAAGTTACTCAATGCATAGGTGAGATAACTTTACCTTTACATATGGGCAATAACACTATGGAGCAGAAACTCTTAGTGTGTCAGGACCAGGATCTGCTGGAAGATGTGGTGCTAGGACAAGATTGGATCTATGAATATGAGGTAACCATTCAATTGGCTTTAGGATACATCTCGGCCAGAATAGGACCTCGTGAAGTATTTAGTTTGCTAGACGAACGACCACCCAAAGCTGCTATTATAGAGCCAAAAGTTCATCCTAATGAACAAAGTCATGATTGTATGTTCACTAGCAATATAGGAACCCCATCGTCAAGTACTTCATGTGAAAATACTGTGAGTCCTGTGTGCACTCCATCCTTGAGTATAGAGAGTCACGAGAGTGCACAAGAACATGAAATCAAGCCCACTGAACCACAAGGCACAAGAGAGAATATTCCTCTGCAAGAATTGAAGTCTACACCTGTGAAAGTGTACCCCATTCCACATTCTACATTAGCTTGGATAAGAAAGGATCAAAAGAAGGCATATCTCCAGCAACAGAAACGTCATCGACAGCAGCATGAGCACTTGTATAAGAAGACAAAGAATTTCGAACACTTAAGTCAACCACGACTCAATAGCATATGGATCCCAAAAAAGCTGATAACTGCACAACCTGATCGAACAAAAATTTGGATCCCAAAGTCATGTACCCAAAGGACGACCATCCCAAACAAGGAACATCCTCAGAAGAACTATCATACTCAACAGGGTCAACAGGCACATCAGACGAGAAAGAGGACATATTGGAGGAAGAAGGAATCTCCAAATGCAATACAAACCGACTTGAGACTCACAAAACAGAATCAGCAGACATACAATAGAAGACGAACCACATTCATCAAAAAGGTGGAGAATACAGTACATTCCTCCCAAGTGAAGCAAATATGGGTGCCGAAAGACAAGACAAGCTGCATACATCGTGCAACTACTTCCAATTGCACACATGAGGAGTTGCCAAGATCCAAAGTATGCATGATAGGGCCACATTACAAGGCCAAGCATTCGGCACGTCCTTCTTCTATTTTCGGATAGTCATGCACATTTTCCCTTTGGAAATAGGAGAGCACTTGTACATACTTAAAAATATTACTCCAAAAAAATTTCACTCACCGCTTCGGCTATGTACTAACTTTTTATGTTTTCTTTTCAGCAAAAAAATATAAAAATACATGAAAAAATTCAGGTATTACCTTTCTCACACCCACGAGAAAGGGACGGCACCATGCACTTGGAGCTTCATCGAATTATTAATCAACATATGGAGGAGGATTTCTGAAAAAATATATGGATACTAATTCATCCTCTATATTGAGTGCAGATGACATCTTCTGACTCAGAAGCTACACAGCAGGAAGAGGAACTACTTCTTCCATTGGGGTCAATTACCAAGGTCAGAGGACATTGGTTTCGAGATGACCAGCCTATCTCGGAACTTCTCTTCATGGCAACCATCAAAATTATGGACAGGGATCACTATTTCCCTATTATGTCACAAGATTTCAAGACCATAATACAAGGGTTACCACATATCGAGGAAGTATGGACTCAAGCTGGAATTGAAGCATTTTTGAAAATACCTATATGCGTGCCAGACTTCCAAAGATGTACGCAAGTGATGAATACCATGCAGCCGGCCGCTACAAAGATCTCGGTTCCAGAAGCAAAGGTTTTGGACAAGGTGGGCACATGGAAGACAATTCAATTCACTCATGAATTGATCAATAAAGCCTTTGGATGGAATCAAGAAGGCATTACTAATGTCAAAGAAGAATGCCATGACCCCAAGAAAAGATCATTCCTGGAGATTAATAGAATAGATATTGAAGATGCAGTACGTTTGGCACATCAACACTTTTGTTTTCCTGGCATGAACAGATACACCACACCACAAAAGATTGTAGTACAACTCCTATCGCATGCCATGAGACAGATAGGAAACAAAGTGAATCTCACAGGTTACGTACAAGAGCGATTATTTGAAGCTCAGAAGAAATGGGGGCAAAAGAAGTTCCTGAACGGTGGTTCAGCTTTGACCTTATTGATATATGAAGCCCTAGACATGAAACACTGCTTACGAGAAATGCCGACATCTGAAGGACTAGCAAAGTATGCAAAATCCGCTTCGGTCCCTAAGAAGAAGAAAGCAGTAGTTGTGATTGAAGAGGCTGGAACCAGCACACAGAAACCCATGAGAGGTACGAAACGCTTACGAGAAGAGGACCCCAGTCTAAGAGAACGCATCTCTTGCCTAAGATCACGACGGCTCAAATGCCGATTTCAAAAAGAGATTTGTCTGCTGCCCTCGAGCAAACACACCAGTATATGCAAGGGCAGGTAAATCTAAATGTCCAAGGACATCATTACAGACAAGCAAGTCAAGTTCAGCAAAAACAGAGTGCAGAAAAAACTCCAAAACAACCTGGGAGATACCGAGAATTGGGCATTGATGACTCAAGCACGAATACGGAATCCAGTCCTGAGAAAGACACGCTAGATACTGATATCAGGACAGAAACCTATGAAGAAGAAGGACCAGAAGTCAATCAAATGGAAGTGACACCGGACAACCAGAAGGAAAAAGAAAAGAAGGTGGATGATGCTAAGGAACAGGAGCACGTCATTCAGTTGAATGACACTACAAAAATAAGCATCAAGGAAGACACAACTACTGGGGCTACACATGTCAAAGGACCTATTGAAGAGGAAGAACAAACCCCAGTGAATACGGAAGTGGGAGAGCCCCAACAAAAAGAACAAACCATAATCGAGGTGCCTGATGACACACCTCAAGGACATGATGAAGACATGGGGGCTGAGCCAAGGATCCAACTTCAGATCAGGCAGCCCCATGATACCACCTTACACATTGCTCAAGGCAAAGATGTGACTACTAGTGAAGAACCAACAATACCTAAAACATGGCTCAATGTGGATGTGACTCAACTGAAGCCTGTGGTAAAGCAAATGATCCAGACAGCCATGGATACGCAACAACAAATGATGGACATAGATGCAGACTACGACAAAGCCATGAAAGAAAAGAATCAATTTCAAGTTATGAGTGAACAGTTGTCTGCACAACTAATTCAGGTACAAAAAGAGATAGCCACCAAAAGTACTGAGTTGTTAGAAACACAAACGCAATATGAATCATTAAGCACTCAGCATCATCAACTGCGAAACCAGCTCGAGGATCTACAGAAAGTATATGATGCCACTGCAGCAGAAAAAGAAAGAATGAAGACCAGAAGCACTCTACTAGAAACACAACTGAAGTTATATCTGGACGAGAATGATACTTTACGGAACAGAAATAAAGAGTTGATGAAATCATTGTTATATGACCAACCAATAAAGCAACAAGAATCAACTGAAAGTAAAGAAGATGAATTAAGAGATCAACTCGCACAATATGAAGCTTTGCTACAACAAGAGTGCGCGGTAAGAGAAGAAGCAGAACTTAAGCACAATCAGGAAATAAGTGAGCTCAAAAGGCAGCTAAATTCAGCACAGGCAAAACTCGTACAGAGCTACAGTGAAAATATGGATCACGTAGCTGACATAGGTAAGGAGCTCCTAGCCACCAAAGAAAAACTCGGGGAAGCCATACAACAGATAAAGGAAAAAGACGAATGCATTGAAGAGCTAAAAAATCAGCAGAAAGGCAAAGAACCGATCGGGACATCAGTAGTGCCAGAAACAGACCATCCTACTGACAAGGTAGAGAAATAAGTCAGAAGGAACGGGCACTAGTGGTGTCCCGATTGACGGAAAATTTTGAGAATGAAGTCATCAAGGTCATGAAGGAAGCAAAAATCAAAGGTAAAGACTTGGAAAAGATCATAAAGCCCTTCAACATTCCATATGGACTGTTGAAAGAGAAAACAAGGCAATATATAAAGAAGGTTACGCACAAAAGTCCAGATGAGCAGCTCAATTTCAAGAATGACACATTCATGTACACTCAAGCAGAGTTCGAAGCTGCACAGCCGGTGTGGAGGAGAAAATTTTTGGAGAAACATCCCACACTACGGGTGCACTGGGAGGCCGCACCTTATTTATTACAGGTAAACCCTTCGTTTTGCCCAATACCACGCAGAAGGGATACAACAGAATTTTTGGCTTTACAACGCAGCGGCAATATTAATAAACAATGGCTAAACTATCCGATGTTACCTAGCCCGCCACATAATTATTTGCCAACCGAGGATTATATGATCAAAACCATAGAATTTTGGCTACAAAACTATGCGACAGTACCAGACCTCGCAATTAAGATGACAAATAAAATACTTAGTATGCTACTTACAGTTTTGAAGGTCTTCAAACATGCGGCATATACATTTCTGAACTTCATCGGCATTAATCAAGGCACAGATATACTTATTTTTGATCTATCAGTAATGCCGAGCCGCCCAACAATAATGGCATATTATTCTAGACTCATGTTTTTGCCAAGTCCATACATGCAAATATTTGAAGAAGCATTTTTTACAGGATTTTTTGAAATAGATTCAGAGATATTTTTGAAGATGTCATCTAATCTGAATGCCAGACTTGTGGCATACGAACTAAGCTTCTTCGCAGATCACCGACAACCGCCCAACGATGGAGTAAAAGCTGAACAATGGAAACAGATCATGATACGTGAAGCCAATCTGCTAAATGATACAGAGCAACAAGTGTACAGAACATATGCCCGGCGCTTATCAAAGCCTGTCGGGGACGACAGAGTTCAGGAGGGGGGCAGTGCCTAGGGCGAGACAAGTAAAAAGAAGAAAAAAAGAAAACAACGAAAGAAACAGCTTCACTAAAAGGCAAATTTGAAGATAGACAAATTTGAAGATACATCTCTGCAGGAAGCCCCGCAGGGGCGCAACACCCATCTCTGCACAGAGCCCCGCAGGGGCGCACACACCAAGGAAAAGCACGCAGCCGGAAGAAGGAATCAGGGCAAACATGTATCACCTATGTGGATGCTCCAACCTCTTGAGTGACAGAGGTTTCAGATCAAGGCTTACGAGCTACATCCGCATATGTGCACTAATGGCGTGCGTGGCAAACCGAATCGCACACATCAAGGAAAGGACGCAACCCACATGGGTGCTTCAACCTCTTGATCTCTGGAAGGTCCAGATCGAAGACTGAAGCACCACATCCTCAGACCTTCCACTGGTGGTGTGCATGGCAACCCAGAATTAAGGAACCTATAGGTGAATTAGACTGTGGAATATCAGGTAGTCAGTCTAACTCCAAGGGTTGCGGGCGAGCAAGACAAATACATCAGGCCCAGAGAACGTAAAACAGGAAGTAAGAAGAGGCCGTCAAAACTGAACACCTGTTTTATAAACAGGTAACAATGAGCAAAGGTTGCGTGCAGTGAAAAGAAGTGAATAAGGCAACCAGGCCCAATGTGTGCAACCAGGACAAATCAGAGCGCCTCTAAAACGTAATGCAAGATCAAGAATCAGACAACACTGACCACAGAGCGCGTGCGCGAAGCAAAGTCTGTCAAGGGCGCGTGCGTGAAGCAAAGTCTGTCAAGGGACGACAGAGGCGAAGAGGGGGAGAGTGTTGCAGAGCCAAAGAGCGCACAAGGCAGAAAAAAAGATGGGCCCCAAAATTTTTCCGATTTGGACCACTTATTTTTGTAACATATTCATTTTTGTAATATATTTCCCTTTGTAAAGGCACTAGAGGAGTCCTCTAGATGCATTCCCACAGAAGAATAGAAGCTTACCCATGTAAAATAGTAGGAAATTAGCTCTTAGTGAATAAAGTGCCGGTCACTTGTGTGAAAGGACCATTTTTTAGGGCACTAGTATATAAGTCAAATGTGACTCTTTGTAAAGGACTTTTTGCCATTGTGAGAAGAGAGAGCACAGAAATTCGAATTTGTGTCTTCTTCCCTCTTCATCTTCTTCTTCGTGAGCTGGTATGCATGTGTAGTGCTTGGAAAGAGTGCTTGTGAGTGTGATCTATCCTTGAGAGTGTTTCTTTGCTGTAGGAGAGGTGTGTGCGAAGTGTAGGAAGTGCTGAAGTGTAGGAAAGTATTCCCGCGACTCAGTATTTCTGTCATAACTTGAAGTAGGAGCGTCGGAATTGAGTGAAACGACTGCCATTGGATGCGTCTTCTCGAGAGCTTCGAAACGCATATGCTATTCGCTATGTTTGGAGCTCGGAGCTAGGAGAAAAGTCCAAAATACTGACGGCTGCTGCACCAAGTATCGTTTCGCCTTGACCAACAGTTGAAGCTTGTTAGGATAAGTGTTCTCCTCATTTTCACTCTTGAGTAGTTCCTTTGCATTGACCATTACCCGATTGCATGTCTTCATACACTCGGCTAGGTTAGTATACTCTTCGGATTGATAAATTAAAAGCGTGTATCCCCACTATATGCACTTGTGAGGGGATTGAGGTACAGTCTCTTTCTCCGCAAGTCCCTAAGTTGAAGTTTAGGTCAACAGGCACCTTTCAAGATATTGTCTAAATCTTCTTCCGGCCAATCTGACAGTCTCTTGGGGGGTCTGTTTGAAGCTGTGAATCAATGAGGAGGTATTGTGCCTTATGCCGCTCTTAGAGAACTCTACAATGAATGCCTCTAGGAGTTGGTCTATGCTCCTGAACTGACGCTCATCTAATGGCTGAAACCATGTAAGTGCTGTGTTCCTAAGGGTTAGACCGAAGGCATTGTACTGCGTGAACAGATCTTCCACTTGTTCAGCTCTCAAGACTTGCTTGAACTCCGCCACATGATCATAGGGATCTCCTGTGCCGTCAAAGTAATTCTTCATGGACTTAACTAGTTGGGTGGGTCTCAAAGTTCTTGTGTGCTCTCTAGGCCTCGGCAGAGGGAATCCATCTACATTTCTTTGGTTCCTGTGGGCTCTATGCATCTCAGGTTCTACCCTATTCGTCTTTGTTCTCGTTCTTTCTCTGCCCACTGGGTTGGAAAAACTTACTTCTGGTCTATCTCTACTTCTGTCTCTTTGCATACCATGAGCTCGAGATGTTCCAGCCCCAGGGTGACCATAGGACACATTTGATTTTGGTTGGGGGAAAATGAATTCACCCTTCCAAGTGTAAGCATGCCTATCATTTTCTGTCACCACAAAGATCCGTTCTGAAGCATGATCTAAGTAGGTCACTCTGCCTGGGCTATCCGGATCCTTAAACTCATAGATCATGATATTTCCTATGTCTGTTGGCTGATTAGACTTATACCTCCAAAAGGCTTCATCAGTTTCTCGATTGAGGAGCAACTCTATGCTCTTGTTGTCTTGGGGGACCCATTCAGGCGTGATAATCCTAGTGAGAACTGATTTACCTCGAGGGGTTCTAGGTTCCGCACCCATGTTCCCTTGTTCCAGGTCACCTAAGTCCGCTTCTGAGATTACATTCCCAAAGTCATCTGTCCTATCAGGGTGACTAGTGACTACATATATAGTTCCTTCTTTGTCCAGGTATGCACCATTTTCAAACTTGACAGCTGGGTGTTCTAGTCCAATGGATTGATCAGGGTTTTTAATCTGGACCACAGATCTTCCTAAGCCGTCCTCATAGATGCTAGCACCTAGTCGGTTGGTCCTAAGATATTCCAGCTGTGTTTTGTAAGGGCTTTCTACCCTGTACAAATAAGGCACTCCTGAACTTCCCGTAGGTCTGTCCATGCCTTGAGACATTTCTGACTCACTGGTCTCAGAGCTAGGGTAGTATGAGTGGTGGCTCAACTGCTGGGCCCAAGACCTTGCAGTGTGATTGACACTAGCCTCTGAAGACCTAAGGCTTTGTCTCTCTCTTGCTAGGTGTCGTCCTGATCTAAGGTTCATATGCCTAACTGATTAGCCCAATTTTTTTTTCCAGAGTACAACCTCGTTGCCGATCAATTGGTACCAGTCACTTGATTCTTTTTAGTTAATTATTGTGTTTATGGTCTCGTCTGATATCACGTCGTCAGGAACACTTGAATGTTCTTCGTACTTTAGGTTGATCGTTCCACGTTAGGTTCTTTTCCTTTAGGTTATCGACAGTACAGAGATTGTGTTTTTAACTTGAACTTGAGTTTTTAGGTAGTCTTCACTTGATAACTGCCTACCGTCGCCCTGGCTTACTCCTATCACTAGTCGTTCTTAGCTTGAGCTAGGAATTGAACGAGGGAGTTGAGAATATTCCAACCTTACTTGTTGATCCCTTGCTTTATGGTGCTCAAGAACCCGGTTCTCAAGCTTGCAAAGAAACCTTGCTTTGTACGCTCTCAGTTGCTCTCAATGGACCTATAAAAGTCCCACGGTTAGCTCAATGCTTATATTCAAAGGACAAAACCAACCACTTTCATTCATGTGACACAAACACACATTTGCATTGTGACTTTTAGGAAAATAATTCTAAAGACCCCTGACTTTGATCCCCCTGGGTATGGTCAACTTCAAAATACCCTCTCTGAAAATCAACGCAAGAGCTTTCCAACAAGCCCAAGAGCTCAAAAATTGGATTTCGTATGAAAAAGTTAGGACTGTTCAGGGTTTAGGGAGTTAAATCAGAATTCAATACAAGCTAACAGTCAAACAGGAATACTCGAGTAGCTTGTGGCACGGCCTCGCGATGCAATACTACACCCTAGTGTTTGTCCCACACTTAATCAAAATTTAGACCAATAATTTTGCCTAGAAAATTTGACCTAATTTGCCCTTCTAACGCGTTCGCAAAGTCTGTCGGTCACGATCGACGTGTCGATCGCGATTGACAGGTCCGTCGTGGCTGTCAGTCGCGATTGACTGGTCAGTCGCGATTGACACGTGGCCGAAAAGTCAATCAGTCGTGGTCAAAGGGTCGTTGACTCAGTCGGTCGCGATTGATGAGTCGATCGCGATTGACAGGTCGGTCGCGAGGGTCTGTCGATTGTGGTCAAACAGTCGTTGACCGTGTCGGTCGCGATTGACAGAGCCGTCGTGGTCTGTCCGTCGTGGTCAAACAGTCGTTGACTGTGTCGGTCGCGATTGATGAGTCGATCGCGATTAATGACTCGATCGCGATTGACACGTGTCACGCGTATGGTCAGTCGGTCGTGGTCAATCGGTCGTTGACTCTGTCGGTCGCGATTGATAGAGCCGTCGTGGGCTGTCGGTCGCGATTGACGTGTCGATCGCGATTGACAGGTCTGTCCGTCGTGGTTTGTCGATCGCGATTGACAGAGCGATCGCGATTGACAGAAATCTGTGGAATTTCAAAAAACTAAACACATTTTTGGGAAGCTCTAGGCCTGTAGGTCATGGATATGCACTTTGTTTAGCAATTAGAGCAAGTTTTCAGTCGGTCGCGATTGACAGAGCTCGGCGACACACAGACAGTTACTCAGATTTCCGTACCTGTGCAGAGTGCTGGGGACGATGATGCGGCCTGTACCTGCAGAATGCTCACAAAACATGCAAAAAACAGCACATGCAAATTCGCTCTCTCGCTCTCTCTCACAAGTGCAATGAGGGAAATGAGGTGGAGATGGGGATATAGTCAAAAAACTGAAATTTTCGCGATGATGGAGGTGGAGGCGGGAGATGGTGATGATGATGATGGAAATGAAGATGGTAAAGAAAGTAAAAGAAAATCGATGAGAGTGAAGAGAATACCTACAACTCCAACGCGTCAACTCTACGTCTTACCATCACACGCTCGTCCTCAAAGCTCGATCCCCGGCAACGGCGCCAAAATTTGGTGTAGCTCAGTGATGAGTAGCACCTCCTTTAATGTCAATCCGGGAAGACGTGAGGATGGTATGAAGACCTCGAGCAAGTGGCGGCACAAGTGCGTGAGTGAGAAGCACACAAGCATGCACACACATACACACACGCGCACACACGGCAAGACAAAGAGGGAGAATCAATGGAGTTCTTTAGATTACTTTCAAAAGCTCTTACAAGTTTGTTTCAATTACAATCTAACCTCAAAAATGAGCTCTCTAGCTCTTTTTATAGTTTTTGACTAGCTTTTGGCCCTGTCCAGACCTAGTGTCCGGCCTAGTTAAAAATTAGGTTCCAGGGCTTATTTGGGGGCTCAAACGAGATCTAAAAAATACGAAAATTGGTACGCAACTACTTCTAAGGCTCCTCAAGCTCAAGGACTCCTTGGCTTGCACAAAATGGAGCTACAAAAATGTGAAATGATATTTACAATGATTGTTAGTGATAAAAATCACTGTTGTTGTAGGGATTTCTTCTAGTGATCTGCCATACATATCTTCGAGCTCCCTACTTGCTCTTCCTCCCTGCATGTCCATCTCTTTGATCTGCATTAGTGTCTTGAAAAAATATTGGCCTACTTGCCAGATCTTCTTTGACTGCCCTGTTTGCTTGTGCTGTCCCTTCGCTCTGACTCCCTTCTTTGGCTTTCACGTCTTGTAAGTCCTGGTGTACCAAGGCTACTGCCAACAGAAGCCAAAAAATTTTAAGAACAGCTTATCAAAAGAAGATGGGTGTATCCCTGGAACAGGGTCAGCAAGGATCAAATATTATTGGGTAAAAAAATCAGATTTGATTCAATGGAAAAGAACATGAGTAGCTGATATGCGGTTAGGATCTTGGATAAGAAAATCAAAGTGTTACAGAGAACAAATTATGACATTTTGGAAATAATAACAATTTGTTCTACCTTATCCTTTTTATGAGAAAAGAAATAGGAGGGGAAGAAAGGAAGTTGAAAGCAATTATTTATTATTAAAAATAATAATAAAAAAATAAAAAATATATATAAAATAAAATAGAAAAGAGAGAAAAAAATATATATGATTAAAAAAAGAGAAGAAAAAAAACAAAAGAAATAAAAGAAAAAAGAGAGAAAAATTTTCCATTTCATTTTTCTTTTATGAGAAAAGAGAGAAAAATTATCCATTTTTCTTTTATAAGTTATACAACACAAAGCAAGATATAGATAGAAGTACAACAGGTTTCTATTTTTTATTTTATTCTTTATTTTTTATTTTTTTATTTTTTTTAAAATATATTTTTAATATTCAATTTTCCTCAACTAATTATAGTTTTCAAATCTTTCTTTTTTTTCTTTTTATAAGAGCTGCCTGAAGAAAAGAGAGCACTAGACATCTTGCTACACATGTAATAGTCACTTTAATTGAGTTTTTTGGGGAAGTCAGGATTGAATTGAGATTTTATTTTCATTTTTCTTTCATTTCATCTCAAAACAAATGTCATTTTTTATTTCTTGCAACTCATGTGGGTGGAGTATTTTTTTTTTTTTTTGTGATGCTACATTTTCTCCAAAATGGTGAATTCAAAGGAACTACCAATCCATGAGTTCAAAGCAGACTCAGTCACTCTGCCTAGAGGACATTGGTTCTTAGACAATGAAGCAACAATGGAGACTGTAGAATTAGAATCTGATGAAGAGCAGGAGATTCCAGAAGCAAAAAAGATAGTCAAGGAACTCAAGGAAACTCTGGATATTATTGGCCAACACATATTTACAGCGGGAGTTGGAGGTTACAAGTACACTATGCTGTGTCAGGAGTTTTACAAATTCCAAAAAAGTGCAATCAATTACAAAAGATGGAAAGCAGTGGGATTACACAGGCTGCTGGATGAACCTATATTTTTCATAGATTTTGAAAGAGTGGCACAGGTGATGAGCAGCTTGTTGGAAGTTGGAAGGGGAAATGAGGCATATTTCAGGTGTGCCGTCAAGAACAAAGAAAATCAGGAAGTGAACATCACAATAAAAGCAGAGCATATCAGGGAAGCCCTTTAGTTTTACCCAATGGGAACTAAGTTGGATAACAGTTTTGTTAAGAAGAATAAAGAAACATATATAGGATATTCTAAGTTCCCTGATTTTAAGGGAAGAGAAAATGAGGAATATGCCATCAGAATGTTTTTTCAATACTTCTGTTTCCCAAAACTGCCTAGATACACCATGCCACACAAATCAGTAACATTGATTATGTTCAATAATAAGGATAGAACTAAGCCCTTTGGAATAATGGATGTATCACCATATATACATGAGAAATTAAAGGAAGCAACCAAACATTGGGAGCAAAAGAAGTATATGAATGGAGCCCAATTCTTAACTAGAATTATATATCATGTTCTAGGGATGGAAGATCAATTACAACTAGCTCCAGCAGCCCAATATTTCAGAAATTTGATGGCAGGAATCAAGAGTCCTTCAAGGAAGATATATATAAGAGAAGCAGAAGGCCAATCAAGCATGAGGGGAGCAGAAAGGAAAAGAAAAGGAATTTCAGAAGAAGTTATTCTAGTAAAGAAAAGAAGATTGGATCCAAGAAAAGTGGAGTTGGAACAGGTGGAAGCAACTAAGGAAGAGCATGAAGCTGCTCAGAAGCAGGTACAGTCTTCAAATGACCCTCACCCACCTCAGACAAGCAAAGAGCAGTTGTATACCTATTTGACTCAAGGAAATAATAAAAGGGCAGTATATGAAGCTCAATAAAAAAAGATGTTGGAGGACTACTCTTACAAAGCAACACACTGGATTCAAGAGGAAGTGGAACACTATGAAGAACTGCATGATCAGATGATGGAAGCAGAGACAGAGGAAGTTTTTGTCAAAAAAGAAGTGGAACTGTTAGCATATTTCAAAGAGCTACAAGGACCTCCTGAAACAAGAACTACAATTGTAGTAAAAAAGAAGGTTCAGAAGAAACCTGTACAAAAGAGGAAGTTAACCAAGAAAAGTAAAGGAAAATCAGTAGCAGAACCTGTACCAAGGATGGAGACAGAGGAAGTAATAGTAGAAGAAGATAAGCAGGAGGAATCTATGGCTGTGAAAGAATCAAGGATGGACAAATCAGGAATAGCAGGCTCTTCACAATTTTCTTTAGATTCTGAAAGTGATATTGAAAACTTTTTGCTAAAAAGTTTGAACTTATCAGTGCCTAGTACACCAAATGTGATAACACAAGCCTCTGAAAAAAAATAAAACACCGGAAGACTTGAACGGGAAGCCACAAGGAAAGAAATTCCAAGGAGAAGCAGCGAAACAGGTTAGTCCTGAAGAAGAGAGAAGGATATTGAAAGGCAAAGCGGTGATGATGGAAGAAGAGAGTGAAGTCAGGAAGGAATTCAATTGTGGATTAGTGGACTCAGGATTAAAGATAATATGGACAAAACCTTTACATCAAATCTATTTCAAATTGGATGAAGGGAAAGTAGAAGCAGAAAAAGAAGTTCAGTTATGCAGTTCAGCACATAAACAAAAAGATACAGATCAAATCAAGGAAACAGAAGAAGTAGGGGAAAAGAAGAAAGCTCAAGAAATGGAAGAAGGAATTACAGAAAAAGAGATAAATAAAAACATAGAAGACATACTATATGATTTGAATCATAATGAAGAGTTCACATCGATAGAAAATCAGGAACCAAAGAAAGATTTGGATCTCATGGATATGGATGCGCAAGAGGAAGGACAAAAAGAGCAGATAATCAATGATAAAAAAAAGCTTGGTGAGGAGACTCATTCAATCCAAATTCAGGAAAAGGAAGTACAGGTAAAGGAAAAACATATTTTTGAAGAACAAGTAAAGGAGAACAAGAAGGCAGAAGAAACAAAGACAATTAAAGACACATCAGGACATGAGAATAAGGAGGATCACATATTAGAATCCGAGGACAAAGAAGAAATGGAAGCAGATAAGAGCTATGAAAAACAAAATAACCAGAGCATAGAGTATGAGGAAGACAATGAAGAAAAGAATGGCTGTAAAGAAGAAAAGCAGATAGAAGTAAAACAAAAGGAACTAGAAGCTGGATTGGAAAGGATACCTAAAGACATAAGATCTACCTGTAAGGTTATTATGAGCAATATAAAACAGTTCAAACCATCAAACAGAAACATGATCATATCAGGTATGGTAGCTGAATCTGAGTTTGCAAAAGGTAACAGAATCATTAATGAGCAAAAGAAAGAAAAGGAACAGTTAGTAGAACAGTTGAGGATTGTGCAGGAGAAAAATGAGGAATTGAGACACATAGTAATTTCCTTGGAAGAATTAGAGGTTCAGCAACAAAACAAAATCCAATATCTTGAAGAAAAGTGTGCAAAATAGACTGAGCATAGTAGTAAAATGGAGATGGAGCTGAAGAAAATTGAAGGGAGATACAGAACCTTGTAGAGTTCATATCAAATTATGGTCAAAGCCAATGAGGAAATAAACAAGTTATTAATGGAAGAAGGTTAGTTGAAGGAAGAAAGCAAGACTGTTCAGTTGACACAGGATGAGAAGGAAGATCTGAACAAAGAAATTATGAGATTGCAAACAGAGTTGAAGGAAGTCAAGGAGTTGGAAAAACAAGCCAGTATACATGATGCTACCTCTATGAGGGGATATAATAAGTTACATATGGATATAGAAAAAGAGAGAAGTGATCGGCAGTTGAATATGGAAAAGGAAAGAAATGAGTGGACATCAGAAAGAGAGTTATGGACCTCCCAAAATAGAAGTTTAATGTTGACAATAGAAGAGCTACAGAAAAAATTGGAAAAACCACAAACTCATGTGGAAGAGCAGGTACAGACTACCCAAGCAAAAGAATGTGAAGTAGGAGATAATGATAGAACTCAATATGGTGATGAACAAGAGAACAAAGCCAGAATGGGATTTATTAGAAAGATGCATAATGAATATGAGGAACAAATTGTTAATTTTGCTCTGAATAAAGGAATAAATCCAGATCAACACCATTGGGCTGCAGATGGCTTAGGTATACCCTTTTGCATGATTATAGAAAGCATTAGAAACTATCAATTGGCAAGGGTAGGATTATCTCCAAACAAGTATTTAGAATATGAAGAAGATATCAATGTGACAAGGGAGCTATTTGAAAAAAGCTAATCCCAAATGGAGAAATAGGTGGTTGGATGCTTTGATTTGTTGAGTCTATTCTATGTGTATCCATGGAATTTGTAAGCTTCTATTGTGTATTTCTGATGAATGTGTATGAAGAGAGTTGATTCATGATGTATTGAGTGAGAATTTGCTGAAGAATGATGCTGGAGATGAAAATCGTCAGTTTCCACAGAATCGCAATTGTCTCGTCTGAGGGTTACAGGTATCATTTTTGAGATTTGACTTCATGATTGTGTTCTGCTGAGAAAATAACACACTTTAGACACCAAGATCATTGGAATTGGTGTAGTATTGCTCAAGATAATCAAAACCCTAGAAATTCCTCTTCATCTTCATTATTTCTCACAAATCCAGCCAGTTCCCTCTTATTTCTTGGATTCTATCATCTAGAAGGGGTTGTGGTCTCTTGTATACTTCCAGGATTGACAAATATAAGATGTATTGTTGATTCTTTATGCTAAATGATTGGAGAGGACAACTCCAAAGGTTTACAACAAACAGTAGGCATGCCTACACTTGGAAGGGTGAATTTATTTTTCCCCAACCAAGATCTAATGTATCTTATGGCCACCAAGGAGCTGGAACATCCCAAGCTCATGGAGCTCAAAGGGACAGAAGTCGAGACAGGCCAGAGGTAAGTTTTGCCAACCCCTTAGGAAGAGAACGAACCCGAATGGAGACAGATAGAATGGACACCGAGAGACCTAGAGCCCCAAGAAACCTAAGAAATGCTGATGATTTTCCTTTGCCAAGGCCTAGAGAACACACTACGAGCTTGAGGCCAACTTAGCTAGTTAAGTCCATGAAAAATTACTTCGATGGCACGGGAGACCCATATGATCATGTGGCCGAATTTAGGCAAGTCTTGAGAGATGAACAAGTTGAGGACCTATTCACGTTGTACAATGCTTTTGTTCTAACCCTTAGGAACACAACCCTTACATGGTTCCAACCCTTAAATGAGAGACAGTTCACGAATACAGATCAACTTCTAGAGGCATTCATTACCGAATTCTCTAAGAGTGGCATAAGGCATAATACTTCCTCACTGATTCATAGCTTCAAGCAGACCCCCCAAGAGACGATTAGACTTGCAGGAAGAACGTTTAGGCAATACCTAGAGAGATATCCTGTTCCAGAGTTACCCACACCAGCCAAACAAGTGGCTTTATTCTTGGATGGACTGCTAAGTACCAAATTGAGATCATATGTGTACTTGAAAGACCCTAGGACCATAGAAGAGTGTGTACGTATGAGCATCGACATTGAGGATAACCTAGGGGAGGAATTGGAACTTTCCAAAATCTATAGAGATTCAAATAGTTCTACTAGCCTCACTTCCACACAATCAACATCTATTGAGGAACTCATAGAGAAGCTAGCTCAAAAGCTAGGTGTCTCTAGCAAACAAATACCAAGGTTTGCCCCTGTGAAAAGATGTTATACTTGTGGAGGTGACCATATGATGAATGTATGTCCCATTATGGCTCAAACCCCAAGTGAATCCTAGTAGCCAGTACTACACCATAGAACGGAGGTACACCAATCACACCATGCAAGATTGCCCATACAATAAGCAAGCAGTTAGGCAAACCTACCCTCAGCCCTATCCACAACAGGGAAGATATCACAACCAGTACCCACCACAGCAATATGGTAGACCTCAACAACCCTATCAGCAACCCTACCAAACCCAGCAAAGGCCTCAACCTGTGTTAGCTCAACAACCTCCAACCCCAGCCAATGTGATTCCCGTAAAGTACGCAGCTACAGAAGAGAACCTGAATAGAGCCATAGTGCCAGTGACACCACTTCTTTTAGAAAGTGACCCGAGTGATCATAGTTTTGACTCTACTCACATGGATAGCCCATAGGCTTACTACATGGAGTCACCTGAGCATAATGAGTCATATTACTCTGAAGATCCGAGTGAACCTAGTTGGGAGCCAGAATATGAAAATATCATGTATGTAAACCCCAACTCTAGATCTCAACCTAGGCAAGTAAGACCCCCGTTTCCTAGAGGACCATGCAACAGATGTCAAGGAGATCACCTCATTCGTGATTGCCCAATGCTTGCCCCGACACAACCCCAATCGATGACAATTCAAGGCTTTTGTCAGGATTGCGGGAAGGAGCATCTCTTACAAGATTGCCCAAAGAACTCCAATAACATGCAAAAAATCACTCCCATCAGCGTTATTGGGTTAGTAGTGGACTCTACAGGCAGTGTAATTTCCACTGCACCAGTGCAGGTGGTCACTAGAGCTCAGGCTTTGCAGCAGAACCAAGGTTTAGGCCAAGAAAAGAGTGTCGAGGTTAGTGAAACTGAGAGCGTAGCCAAGAAACGAACAAGAGCCTGGAAAGATAGTCAGGAAAGGATGAAAAGACAATGGTCTAAGAAGATGAGCAAATTAGAAGAGAGCATAAGAGAAACAAAAGCCAAGATAATTGAACTCACCTCTCAAACTCCCTCTCACACTACCCCACCACCACCATTCCCATCTCCATCCAATCCACCACCTTCCAACCCATCTCACACAATCCCACCACCCCCTAGAGTAGGATCAGTCTTAGTAGATCCCACTCCCGAGGACCTAAACATGATGCTTAAGGCATATCACGCTAGAATCCAAGAAGGGCCAAATGTGACTGATCATGAAAAGTGTTACCCTAGAGCCGAACTAGAGCTTGAACAAACTAAAATTTGTGCTACGATGGTGGAATTGGCTCAAACCATGTTTGAAGTCAGTCGCCTCTTTAACTTCTCTAGTTCAGGTAAGACGCAGTTGCACTTTGATGGACTACTAGAAAGATTAAAGAGGCTAATTGCACAATCAGAAAAGGATCCCGCCTCTCAAAATAAGGGCAAGGCAAGTGAAAGGATAAGCATTCCTCCCCAGGAAGCTTATGTGTCTAACTTCACTGAACCAGACACATCATCTTCTATGAATTGGTACTCACCAGAATTCCTACAGGAGATTCAAGAAGAGAAATGGGCCAAAGAAAGTGAGGCCCCTCCTCCCATTGAACTTGTGCATGATGTGCACGATCAATTCCCACAAGACATTCCTTCCATTTATGGAGAGCAGGAGAATGCCCAATCTCAATCGAGATTAGACTTCGAGTCTAATTCTTTACATGAACTACCCCATTTCAAAGGCCCATGGGAAGCTAAGTCTATTTGTATGAGGGCACCCACGGTCATGGTAAAAACGAAGACTCAGTCATACCTAGGAACACAGAGGTAGTGAAAAACACTAAAGTGCAGTGCAATCTCAGCTTGGAAGAGCTACTCAAGGTTAGGCCGAATCTATGGAAGCATGTAGCCAACCAAGTGCCTGAAATAGCCAAACCTCGTTCTCAGGTAGGATCTCATAGAATAGTGCCAGAGAAACCCTTGGATAAGATAGGAGACATGAATGAAGGAGAAGAAGGAAACACCTATCTTCCCATTACCCATCAAGGATACACAACCAAGGCAATTCTAGACTCAAGTGCAGGAGTTGCAATTGCTACCACTTCCTTATGGAAGCGTTGGGGCAAGCCATAGTGGTAGCCATAGAAGAAGGAGAAGAGAGATGCACTTACATGGGACATGACCTGACGGAAGAAGAAGAGCAAGAGTTGATAGCGTTGCTAAGAGAATACCGAGATGTATTTGCTTGGAGTTACAAGGACTTGAAAGGTGTAGACCCTGACATATGCTCACACACAATTCCTATGACCTCAGATGCCAAACCCTCTAAAAAGAAGCCATACACATACAATGATAACTATGCTCCCAAGATCAAAGAAGAGATAGATCGCTTGGTTGAAGCTGGATTTATTTATGAAATTGAGCACACTGAGTGGGTATCCCCCATCGTAGTGGTGCCCAAGAAGAATGGAAAGCTACGTGTGTGCATTAACTTGAAGAAGGTTAATGCAGCCGCTATTTGAGATAACTATCTGCTTCCTATCACTGAGCATCTATTAGAAAAAGTAGCAGGCAAGGAAGTATACAGCTTCCTTGATCGGTTTTCTGGTTACAATCAGGTAGCCATTACTCTAGAAGATCAGCATAAGACAGCTTTTGCCACAGAGTGGGGCATATTTGCCTTTATAGTAATGCCCTTTGGTCTCACCAATGTGCCTGCTACCTTTTAGAGACTGACGTGCCACGTGTTTAAAGAGTTCTTGAGGAAGAATTTGGAAGTCTATGTTGATGATCTCTGTGCTCATTCTAACATGAGACAGACACATATACCTGAACTCAGGCAAATCTTTGACAAATGTAGAGGATATCAAGTATGCTTGAACCCAGAAAAATGTGTTTTCATGGTCAGGCAAGGCAAGATCCTAGGACACATAGTGTCAAAGAATGGCATATCCACGGATGAGGAGAAAGTAAAAGCTACAGCAGAGCTACCTAGACCAAAGAATGTCAAGGAAGTGCAAGCTTTCATGGGGCATTGTGGTTATTATCGATGTTTTATACACATGTATGCCATCATTGCAAAGCCTCTGTACCGACTTTTGACCAATTTCGAGTGGACTGAAGAATGTGAAAACTCCTTCAATGAGCTTAACTGACGATTATGTTCAACACCAATCTTGACCACACCAGATTGGAACAAGCCATTTCATGTGCATGTGGATGCATCCAACTATGCTATTGGATGTGTGCTAGCACAACCTACTAGTGAAGGTACTATGGATCTTCCAATTGCCTATGCTAGTAGACAGTTGAATGTAGCTGAACAAAACTATACGACCACCGAACGAGAAGGATTAGGCATGGTATATGCGGTTAAAAAGTTTAGATACTATTTTCTTGCAAATAAGTTTAAATTTTTTAATGATCATCAAGCACTATTGTATCTGGTAAACAAGCCATGCAATACAGGTAGATTGGTAAGATGGTTTCTCTTGCTAATGGAATACGACTTTGAGGTTGTGGTGAGGAAAGGGAAAACTCATTTGAGAGCAGATCATCTCTCTAGGCTCACATCTAGAGAGGCCCCACAAGGAGTATCAGATGACCTTCCTGATGCTTACTTGTTTAATTTGGAGGTTGTACCTCAATGGGCCAAGACATTAGTGCCAGTATTAACATATGGGCCTAACCACCCAATAATAAACACACAAGATAGGGAGTTAGTAAAATCCTAGAAGTACCATATCATGGCAGGGAGTATGTACAAGCATACAGATTAGGGAATATTAGCTTGTTGTGTGGAAGAGGATGAGTACGCTAAATGGTTGCAATTAGCTCATGTGGGTGCATTAGAGCAACACTACTCAAGGCAATGAACCCTACAGACATTAAGGAGACTAGGAGTGCACTGGCTGACTATGGAAGCAGATGTTCATAAGATGTGCAAGGAATGCCCAATCTGCCTTACTAAACCACCAGTGGAGCATTCCAATCTTTGTCAAGTGTCTTTAATACCAGATTGGAGTGAACCATTAGTAGCCTTCCTGAGGACGAAAACATTCCCTTAAGAGATGACCCTCGCTAGGTAGAGAAGCTTAGAACTAGAAGCTTTAGACTACTCACTCATTGGAGATAACTTATACAAACGTGGTAAAGATGGTTACCTCAGACTATGTGTCCATGAGACTGAATATCTGAAGATCTTGGAAACTGCTCACCAAGGTGTAGCAGGAGGACACTTTGGACTAGATAGAGTGATCACGGCAATACTATTTGCAGGTCTTTGGTGGCCCATGCTTCACATGGATGCACATATCTATGTGAAGAGATGTGACATGTGCCAGCGAACTCAGTATCCTATACGTAAAGATGAGATGCCATTGAAACCTATGATGGGTGGACGTGCATTCTCTAAGTGGGGAATTTGTAGGTCATATTAATCCCCCAGCTAAGGGTTCACATGCAGAATATATCATTGTGGCCACAGACTATTTAACCAAGTGGGTAGAGGTAAAAGCCACCACAAAGAACGATGCTCAAACGAAAGCTCAGTTCTTATTCGAGAATGTGTTCACTAGATACGGGCTACCTATCGAGCTAGTAAGTGATAGAGGCACTCACTTCTTGAACGAAGTTATTGAAAATCTTCTCCAGGAGTTCTTGGCAGTACACAAGAAATCTTTGATCTGGAACGATTAGGTGAAACAAGATTAAGAGCTTCAGCAAGAATTTATGTAGCCAAGAAAAGACAAAAAGCATATTTTGATGCACACGTGAAGGATAAGGGCTTGAAGGTAGGAGACCAAGTCCTAGTCTACACTTTCAAGCAACATGCACAGAAATTAGAGAAGGGAGACTATGGACCCATGATTATCAATAGGATCTCAACTAGCAAAGGAGTTCAATTAGCTATACTAGAGGGTGATGTTCTCCCTAATTACATTAGCGGATGTAGAGTCAAATTATATCAAGAACCCCTCACTGAGGAGATGCTCAACCGACTCAACACTGCAAAGAAACGTAGGGAAGAAGAAAAACGAATCCAAGAAGAAGCACAAGCAGAAGCATTGGAACGCATCGAAGAATGAAATTGAGAAGAAAGGGCAGAGAGTAGCATAGGACAGATGCCTATGCAGATCCAAGATATCACATGGCTATGTGTGAAGTCTCAGGTATAAGTTCCCATAGAATAATTGAGCGACGTCCTTTTGTGACCTTAGAGATAGGACAAGGAAAGAGTGCAAGGACTGTACGGGCCTTGATTGACTCAGGTGCAGCCACTAGTGCTGTTAAACTTTCTTACTATCAAAAGTTAAAAATTAGTGTCAATCCTATAGAAGCATATCTCATAGGATTAGGAGGTGTGGAAACCCTTGCATGGGTGAGGTGGAACTTCCCCTCTACATTCAAGATGTTTTAATGACAGTTAAAGTACTAGTGTGTCAAGATGAGGGTCCAAAACTATGTGATGCAGAGGGATGATTTTCTCAACAAAGAAGTCAAGGATGGAGATGATCTATGCTCGAAGCTAAAACAAAGTACGAAGCACGGTGTCTCAACCACCAAAAAAGTGTGGGTGCGGAAAGGCGACCGACCTGTTGCGGTCTAGTCACAACCACTAGCTCAGCTTCATATTAGTGAGAACGATAGGACACTAATAAGAAGTCTTTCAAAAAGTCTTCTACTAAAGTGAACTCTATCTGGGTACCCAAGAAGTCGATGAAGGCTGATCCACAATCAAGACAAATTTGGGTGCCTAAGGCTTGCTTGCGGGCTCAAATGGCCACACAGAGACCACACCATGTACAACATGGTTCACTCACTCGAATAGCTAATACCCACTCTTATCTGACACACACAAACACATATTTGCCCATGAGCACGAGCAAAATCACTTGTAAGTGGGTCCCTAAAAAGCCTCATTTCCAAGCAGACACTCTCATAAAGCCCCCCAGAGTCTCCACAAAACCAAAACCAAAAGCCATCCACTGTGTTTGGCAGCCCAAAGCTTGTAATAAACCCCCCTGACCCCCATTTGTAAATTTATCTCCACCTACTAACTACATCATCCTTACACTACATCTTTCCATTTTAGCTCATAGGACTAATCATTCACTAACTACACACACAATCACCGAGCACTCACTGACCTACTAACCTATCACTACGCTCATGTTAATGTTGTAACGGGGACAAAAATTGTTCTATCTTGTCCATTACAATGTTAACACATGCTTCTATATTCTCACAGAACCAGCAAACAAGAAATAATATGGCAGAAGCAGCAGGAACTAGCTCCTAGGTAGGGTCAAGCACCCAAATAGTGGACATTCAAATTCTCCTCCTCGAACCACAACTCACTGAGAGGCCTCAAAACTCAGAGTAGTGCATATAATTTCCATTCAGGACCCTCCGCAGGGACACACTTCTCAAGTAGGTAAACATGCACATTGGTTCAGTGATGTCGCAGGTCCATTGGGTGAGGGCACCTACTTTTGGGAAGTAGAAATCGAATTTAATGGAAAATGAGGAAGATACCATTTCTTTACCTGTGAATTCGAGAAATATGAGGATGCAGAAGTAATGAGATCTGTATGGACGAAGGCGGGCTTAGACAGCTATTTTAGAGCACTCTTACCTAAGCCTGATTTTTTGTGTTGCTCCTACTTGATCAGTACTATTACCCCTAGCAGAGCCAAGGGAGGCGATAGTACCTTTGTGCTACCCTCATTAACGCCAAGCCACGATCTAAAAAGATTCAAACTAACCCTCAACCTAGTACGGGAGGCCTTAGACATGAATGGTATGCACATTCCCACAGAGAAAGAAACATTGATCCCTGGAAGAATGAAGCACAAAGATCTGAACAAATTAAAGGATATGGTAGCGATCATACCTACCATCGCTCTCCACTTACGCACTCTCATGCAACACTTCGCCTTTCTAGCTCACGAGTGGTTCACCATGCCACCCAAAAAAATTTGGTTCAGCTTGTACTTGGCAGAGATAGAAAATCTCACCATCAACCTACCCCACTGGATCATAGATCCAATCCACTTAGCACATCAACGCTGGAATAAGAAACATAAAAATGTGCTTCATGGATGCTGTCCACTAACAAAGATCATTTACAAATGCTTAGCTTATGATGTGCCAATTCAAAGAGCACTGGTGTGATCAAAAGCTCAGGAATTCCAGAGGAGGCCATCAACCACAGGGCCACCATCAAAGAAAATGAGAGGAGCGGTCCAACTACCATGTGCACCAACAAGAGGTGCCACCACCACACTAGAGTTGACACCACCACAAATGCGACGTATCCGTCCGTTTACGATTCGCTTACCCAGACAGAGTGCAGAAGGACCCAATCCAGTTTTCCCTCTGATCCCCTCTGACTTGGAATTCCCACAAGGTTACACCCTAAAGGATTTAACAGATGAAGACATTGCCTGAATGATTAATGAGGCTAATCTTGAGACGGAGGAAGCCCAGACCCAAGGACCACAACCTACCACAGGGACTTCACCTTCTACCCAACCTGAAGTAGTGGAAGTAGATGAGGATGAAGAAGAGACTAACGAAGAGGAGGCAGACGAGGAGCACGACCAAGAGCACGAAGACACCTCTGAACTAGCGAGTGCCCCAGCTTATACTGCGCAAATCAAAAGATTATATGAGACTATGAAGAGAGTCCAAGAGCATCACAAGCTGCCACTAGAAACAGGAAAGATGCTAATAAGTCAGATGTTAGGAGAAGAAGGAGTGGACGAACTGTTTATTGAATCCTTGAACCTGCACGTAGACGCATTGGGCCTGGATGAAGCCATTCATTCAGCTATGGCTTACATTCATCACTTCGAGAAACGAGTGCCTACCCGTCCCCTTTGCTCCAAAAAGCATATCTGCATAGACGTATCAGCACCAAGAGATACCACACAGATGGAAGAACATTAGGCCGCACTATCATCACCACATTTCTCACCCATCACTGCTCAATTCACTTCGCCCCATGACACGACCACCCCAACTTCCACAATCAGCACATATGTTATGGGAATTCCCCTCTCTCCAGGCATCCATCTTGGAGTGGTTACTATGCCCACCTTCACAACACTATTCACGAACATCACATCCACCCCACCCACTGTCCCGATCTACATGGTCACACACACTTTTGACACCATGGAAACATCACCAGCCACAGCACCACTCCCTCCCCACACACAACCACAATCTCCCATGCCCCCTCCACCCACATCACCACTTGATTCCACCTCACTCACGATTCCCTTTCCCTTCCCCATTCCCCTTGCATCCTCTCCTTTCCCAGCATTCTTAAATGTAAATAATGTGCTTTCTACTTTACATCAATGTGTATATCAACTATAAAGCGAATATCAGACTCTCGAAGATTGCCATCGTCAATTAACCACGGACCACCAACAACTACAAAGGCGGGTTACGACTATAGAAGAAGAAAACACTGACCTCAATCAACGCTACACCACACTCAAACAGGCCCATCAAACCCTCCTCGAGAGACACCAACCATCAAAATCGTCAGACATCAAACAACTTGAAGCTTTACTCGAACTCTACCAAACTGATAATCTTAGAGTCCGACGTAATTTGAACCTAATCAGAAAACACATGGCCACAGAACTTGAAGAGAACAAGCGATTGCAAAAGCAGAACGAAGAAAACCTAGAAGCTGCGATGGAAGTCTCCCCCACGAGATCGACCCAGAACAGTTTAAAGCAGTCCCTTCAAAGACTATGAAGACCATCCTTGAGAGCTATGCCGATCTTTTGGAAGCACATGATGATGTGGAAAAAGAACAAGATACACTGCGGCAACAACTACGAGAGCAACAAGAACAACCCCAGGTCCTGGAGTCGGCATCTATTTTGAAGGAGGTAAAAGCGCTAAAGGAGCAGGTCAAAGAATTGCAAAGGAAGCTACTTGAGTATGAAAGACAACCCTCTCTAGTTATCGAACCAGAGCCAAACGAATTGGTGCCCATCGAAGTGGATGAGTCATATGAGGAACCCTATGTTCCTATGCCTATGTCGGGCGGCCAACAAACATCGAAAGGAATGGACACCCTGGAAGTCGAAGCACCCGAATGGCTTCAGAAACTCGAAAAGACAGCCAAAACCCATGAAGATCGTGTTGCAATCCAAATCCAATCAATGGCTAAATTGGAGGACACTATCATAAACTCCGAGTACTTCAGGCACATGTCACATCACCACTCGATATGAACAAATGATGCTCAATATGTGCCTTACTGTGTGCTCTTAGCAGATTACAATGCGGAGATTCAATGAAGGTGTGGCAAAGCCCCGACTTTTGCCACCCAATTTGGTCTTGAAGATCTACCTGAATGTGTGAAAAAAGGATCAACCTTCCAACCCACGTGGCGGATTCGTCTCCTTGAAACATATCCAAAAATGGTCCGCACATGGAACAACATGCCACTATTTCTCAACTATAATCCATGTTACGTTCCAGTCCTCCGAAGATGCACCTGGCCAGAGTTTGCCATTGCTGTCAAGAACGTCAAAGGCTGCGCAAAGTGGTTGAATTATGTCTATGTAGCACCTCCACAAGGATATCCCTCGGTTGCATATATGATTTCTACCATCCGTCATTGGAGTCTTAGACTATGAAACACCCCTGATGTGATGGCTCAAATGTGTATGAAGATATTTGAACTAATGTTGGTCACATTCAAAACATTCAAAAACATCAAAGACCCACATTTCTCAGGAGTCGGCTTCAATGCAGGCAACCTAGACCTGGTATATGGCATGAGCACCACCCCCTCAATCAAGGTAATATATGCTTGGTACGCAAGAAAAAAGTACCTCCCAGCTTGCTTCAAACAAACTTTCGAGGAGATGTTCGTCACAGGGTTCTGGGAATATCACTCGGAAATATTCGTACCCAGGCCCTCACGTCTCCTCCAACTATTTGCTATGGAGAGGACCTTACACTCAGATCAACTGCAGTTGCCACATTTGGACATTCCAGGTCTAGTAGATAATTGGGATGCTTTATTAAGAGACTTAGCACGGTGGCTGTGGCTGGAAGAACACCACCTAGCTTCATATGTGGTTGAATACTATGTCAAACGCTCAGCTAAACAAGGGTCTATTAGAGATGCCAGACGCGAGAGAGGGGGGAGTGTTGGCAGTGGTCAAGGCAGTCAAGAACTTATGAGACAAGGAAGCGAACGAGAAGGGCCAAGTAGGCAGACTAGTCAACACAAATCTGGCAAATAGGCCCAGTGATCAGGGCAATCAAGGACTTATGAGACAAGGAAGCCAACGAGAAGGGCCAAGTAGGCAGAGCAGTCAATGCAAATCTGGCAAATAGGCCCTTAAATTTTTCCATGAATAAATACTTCCCAAATAGTGATTTTAGTCACTCCACACCATTGTAAATACCATTCCAGCTTTTTGTAGCTCCATTTTTTGCAAGCCAAGGAGTCCTTTAGCTTGAGAAGCATTAGAAGTACCTAGTATTAATTTTCATATTTTTTAGACTTTGTTTGAGCCCTCAAATACGCCCCAGAACCTAATTTTTAACTAGGCCGGACACTAGGTCCGGATAGGACCAAACCTAGTCAAAAACTATAAAAAGAGCTAGAGAGCGCTCATTTTTGAGGTTATCTTGTTGTAGAATTGAACTTGTAAGAGCACTTTTGAGTAATCTAAAGAACTCCATTGTCTCTCTCTTTGTTCTTGCCTTGTGTGTGTGTGTGTGTATGTGTGTGCATGTTAGTGTGCTTCTCACTCACACATTTGTGCCATCACTTGTTCAAGGTCTTCATACCATCCTCATGTCTTCCTGGATTGACATTAAAAGAGGTGCTACTCATCACTGAGCTACACAACTACTTGACTATATAATGTGTTGGTGCAATTAAACCCAAGACCACATACTTGGCTAACTAGCTTATGCTTAACTTATTGGCATAACCTATGAATGGCTTCATATGATCAACCTCTTGTAAAAGTACTTCACATTTATCCTTGTAAAAGTGGATTACACCCATGAGGAGTTAGGAAGCTCTAAATCACGTATCACTTGGTTGTTGAGCAATGAGAGAATCTATCCTATATGTTAGCATTCACCTTTTAGGTAGAAGTTTGAATTTGAATTCAAACTTTGGCTCCAAGTTCAACTATAAGAAGAGGATCTCAAAGACCCGCGCGTATCTCGAGGTGGAGAGATCATTTTGTAGCACATCCATTGTGAAATGAGAGCTCACCTCATAGCTCATTCACCACTCACACATTGAGCAATGTTTGATTGCCAATGACATTGTATTTGTACATGTTTAATACATGTATGATCATTACATTCTGATCTTACTTCTCTGTTATAACTCCATCAAAATAGTGATCTTCTTAGAGCTTGTTCTCAGCGTGTAGTTGGTCATTTGCCATGATTTAAAGCATGATAGAATCAGCATACTATTTATTACAATATTATAAAGTTTCATTAGCATTACCTCTCAGGATTGTCAAATACTAGTATATCTTTGCTTACTAGTCTGATGACTATCGCAGCTTGTGAATGTCGAGATGGAGCTATGACGTGCTAAACTTATTTCTCTGTATATAATCCATCATTTTTTATGAAATCACTCATGATTGTTAGCTTACTAAGTTAATTAGAGTTCCCCAAAAGGAATTAAGTCAATTGCTACTGTGCTCAGAGAATTGTTCAAAACACTGAACAGGTGTAAGAACAAAAATAGCAAGTTTTTTGTTCTTGGATCAATTCAAACATATATGTTTTGATCCATTACTTAGTGAATCATATGTCAAGCAACATATATAATTGTTTATGTTCATTAGCAAGATAAAGAGGCCCACTACACTCTCTAGCCATCATTCTTAGCAGGTGTGAAGTAGGATCTAGCTACACCACTTCATCTCTTGTGACTATCCACCATCTCCTCCAACAGTGGTATCAGAGCAACAACAATCAAGATGGGAGATGGATTTCCATCCTTCATTGACAAATTGGACAGGGACAACTACTCAACATGGTCACTAAGAATGCAAGCCTACCTTCAATGGATAAGTCTATATGGATACATCTCAGGAGATGAAGACATGTCAATCTTCAGGAGCAAGCTTCAACCTACAAGGGAAGAGCAAAAGAAGTTGACCATATGGTGTGCAAAGGATGCTCTTGCCAGGTCATATATATTATAATCAATCTCTGATTTCTTGTTGCCACATGTTCAAGACCTCCCAAGAGACTTGGGAAGTACTCTCATAATATTTCTCCTCAAACACAAGAGCTGGGAAGAATCAGTTGTGGATGGAATTTACAACCCTAGAAAACAACCAAAGAAGGGAGTGGCTGATTATGTAACCAAGATGAAAGATGTGGCTGATCAACTTGCAAGCATTGGAGAGGAGATAGAAGAATAACACATAGTGAGGCAGATCATTAATGGAATCAAGGCTGATGACAAGTGGGAGTCCTTCACCACAGCAATGGATCTCTACATGGATATGCAAATACCTGACCTCAGCACCTTGATGGGGCAACTCTTCACCCATGAGACAAAGCTCAACAAAAATGGTGACGATTCAAGAGGTAACCAATCTTCTACCCTTTACACAGATAAGAATAAAGTTAAGGATAAAGGTAAAAGAAAGAAGAGTGAAGAAGAGGCTAGTACCTCTCAAGCTAATTATTCAACGAGGTGCGAGAGGAAGGGGCAGAGGAGGAAAGCAAGGCAGGAGAGACTCGACAACAACTCACCATGCAACATATGTGGTCTGAACAATCACCCTACAAAAGAATGCTTCAAGAATACAAGGAACCAAAGGGGAAGAGGCTTCCATAGAGGTAGCTATGGAAAATCTAGAGGCAGATACAATGGTGGAGGCAACTACAACCATAACTACAATCAAGGCTACAACAATAACAAGCTTTAGAGGAAGAGGGGACTACAACAACTATACTGAAGACCAAGAAGACTCTCTACTCATCATGAACATGACACCCAAGCAAGGTAAAGATGATGAGCATGATGAGCATCTTTTCTACATTGATTCAGGATGTTCCAACCATGTGGCTGGAAATGTAGCTCTATTATCTGATCTTGAAGAACCCAAAGGGAAGCATGAAGTACAAACAGGTGATGATACTAAACACTCAGTCAAGCAAATTGGAAATGTCAAAACATCTGATGGTAGCATAAACCTTTTGAGTAAAGTTTTGTATCTGCCAACTATAACCAAAAAGCTAATTAGTGTTGGGGAGATTGTTGAGAAAGGTTTACAGGTGAGATTCACTAAGCATGAAGTATTTGTGGAAGACCCCCAACAAGGCTTCAAAAGGATTGCCAAAGGTGAGAAGTCAGGTAGATTATTCACACTTGAAATTGAAGACACAAGGAACATAGCACTATTCAGTTTTAGAGATCAAACCTTATCTGAGTTAGAAATATGGCACAAAAGGCTAGGACACATAAGCGAAAGAACTCTGAAGCAAATGTGCAGGGATCAAAGTGTGCTTGGCATTCCCAATGTGACGAAGCAACATATGATATACAAATGTGGAGCATGCCAATTTGGCAAAGCTCACAAGCAACCATTCAACAGGAGAGGATACATCCATGAAGACTATTTGGATCTTGTACACACTGATGTGTGGAAACCTAGCAAAGATCCATCCATCTTAGGTTTAAGGTACTATGTGTCATTTATTGATAGAAAAAAAGATATTCTTCTTCTTCTTCTTCTTCTTCTATTACATAAAAAGGAATGTACAAGAATGACCTAAAAACAAGAATACAACAAGTGCAATATATAAAGATCAGTACATAACAAAAAACCTAATGTCCGCAAATGAGTGAGCTGGTAAGGAACAAATGTGCCATCACTCTAGGTAGATAAATCTAATAAAGCTCAATGAAGTATCCCTGACATATACCGTCATGACCACTATACATGTCAGAGAAACAAAAAACTAGTACGTGTCATCCTGGATCATCACATGCTGATCTTGATATCTGAACACTCCCCCTCAAGCTCAATGACATATCCTGTAATCCAAGAATCTCTCGAAACTTCTTCAACTTCTCAGCTCCAAGTGCTTTGGTGAAAATATCAACAACCTGCTCATTTGTTCTCACATAAACAAGATCAATATCACCTGCTAGTACCTTCTCTCTAATGAAGTGATAATGTACCTTGATGTGCTCTGTTCTAGCATGGAAAACAGGATTCCATGCTAACTGTATGCTACTAAGATTATTGCAATAAATAGCAATAGGCTTTCCCACTTCCACACTTAAATATGCAAGTAGCATTTCTAGCCATGATGCCTCACATGCTGCCATTGCAGCACCTCCATACTCAGCCTCTGTACTCGACAAAGCAATAGTGGGTTGCTTCTTGCTGCTCCATGTAACAGCTGCACTCCCAAGTGAGAATAGAAAACCACTAGTAGATCTTCTATCTAGAATGCAACCAGCCCAATCTGCATCGGTGTATCCATAAACCTACAAATCTACACCAACCTCATAAAATAATGCATAATCCAAAGTAACACTCACATAATGTAAAGTGCACCTCAGAGCATCCAAATGTGGCTTCTTGGGAACCTACATAAACTGACTTTCAAGTCCAACAGTATAACTTAGATCAAGCCTTGTAATTGTGAGATATATAAGACTTCCCAAAATTTTCCTGTACATAGTAGCATTTTCCAATGCTTCACTTGATGTAGTATCCAACTTCAAATTCTGATCTAATGGCATAGAAATTGGCTTACAATCATCCATACCATACTTTCGGAGCATATTCAATGCATATTGCCTTTGCGACATCCATATAACTGTTTCTATATGTATAAACTCAATGCCCAAGAAATAGCGCACCACACCAAGATCTTTCATGTCAAATTCGTGCATAAGAAGTTGCTTTACCTCTTTGATGCTTCCTTCATTATCACCACCTACAATCAGTTCATCAACATAAATAGCCACAATAGTGATGCCATCATCAGCCTTCCTTGCATATAGTGAGTGATCTGCATCACACATAAAAAACCCAATGTTGGTTAAGTAATCAGCAATCCTTGCATGCCATGCATGAGGGGCTTGCTTCAGCCCATACAAAGCCTTTTGCAACCTGCAAACATATTCACGATGCTTTGAATCTTCATATCCTTGTGGCTGGTCCATATATACTTCTTCCTGTAACTCACCATGTAGGAAAGCATTCTTCACATCCATCTGATGCAAAGTCCATCCTTTTTTGTAGCTAATGCAACAAGTATTTGGAGAGTAGAAATTTTAGCTACAAGGCTGAATGTTTCCGCATAATCAATGCCATATGTCTGTGCATATCCTTTAGCTACCAATCGTGCTTTATACATGCTTATGCTACCATCAGCATTATGCTTTACCTTGTAAACCCATTTGTAGCCTATGGGTTTCTTTCCTTGCGGCAATGGAACCAACTTCCATGTATCATTTACATAAAGTGCAGCCATCTCCTCATCCATAGCTTTTTCCCAATTTGCAATTCCAATTGCATCTTCAAAGCAAGAAGGTTCAGCATCTTGTATTACCTTTGTGATGTAGGCACAATGACGAGCCATATAATTGTCATACATCAATCGTTCCACTGAATTCCACATCCTCCCAGATCTTCTTTTGTCCTAGGTCACTTCTCCTTGTATCATCTGCATGTGCCCTTCTTACTCTTGGAGTCTTCACAGAGGGCAGTCCAAGTTCCTCATCAAGAATCTTTTCTGAACCACTTGAATCTCCATTAACATCTTCAAAACCTGCACATGTTTTAAGACCTGCAGAAAGCTTTTCTTTACCTTTCTTGGATGTATTTGATGAATCTTCTGGACTGAAATTTCCAAGCAATCTTCAACTCCATGGATTTGAGAGGTGGACAGTCTAGTGCTAGTCCTAATGAGGCAACTTCTCAGCCATTGCAGGTTTCATGTGATGATGCTGATCATTTTATTTCTAATGCAGATTTACATGATGCACTTGTTGATGAGAAAGCTGATATTGAGGAGGCAAAAACTATGCCAAAATGTCTGGTGTAGACTTTGCATGATAGCAAATTAGCTGCACCTTTGTCATCTCGTACTCGTTCAGGCTCTCATAATGCCTCTTTTGCATCAGATTGCTATGCTATGGTTGCATCTAGTCTCTGTGATGCATTACTCAGCCAGATATTCAATTTTCTGTCTCATAGATGAGCGGGTTTATGCATTGCCCAGGTGTCAAGCATTGGAAGGCGGTTAAGCGCATCTTTTGCTACTTGAGTGGTACCTGACTACTTGGGTTGTTTTATCCCAAGGGAGATCACTACTGCCAGGTTTGCATGCTTTTTCTAACTCTGACTGGGCTCTTTGCTATGACACTCGTGTGTCCACTAGTGGTTTTGGCTTCATGCTTGGTAGCTTATGCATATCTTGGTTGAGAAAGAAGGAACTTACTGTGGCCACTTCCAATTCTAAGGTTGAGTATAGGGCAGCTTTCACAACGACTATTGAGTGTGTGTGGCTCAGATGCCTTATGGCTGATTTGGGTTTTGGTTAGTCTTTTGCCACCACCATCTTCACTAAAAGTCAGAGTGCATTAGCAGTTGTGAGGAACCGCATGTTCCATGCTCACACTAAGCACAATGAGGTGCATTATCATTATGTCAGGGAGAGGTTCTCTGCTAGAGAGATCAGCTTGGAATATGTGACCATGCTGGAGAACATTGTAGACCTTTTCACGAAGGATTTGCCTAGGGAGAAGTTTGAAGCTTTCCTCAAAGCTTTGGGCTTACTTTCTTTTGTTGATTGATATCACATAGCTTGGCACGTCCTTATACATGAGTGCTAGCTCCTTGTTCACCGCATCACTCCCAGGGGGGATTTGTTGATATATTTAGGTAGTGATGTGTGTGAACACACTAGGATCACCAGGACACTTTTTTCCCTCTTTAGGAGGTTTTTTTCCCTTGGCCTATATATACACCTATAGCCCTAATGGGTTACTTATCTTTGTACATTCTAGTGGTAATACATTTTAGTATTGTGTGTTGTGCTCCAAGCTTTTTCTTCATGTTTCGTGTGTTGTTCGTGTGCTTCCATAGACGTCTAACTCCAACATACAATAGTTTTTAATCTGCATGGGAGTTTCTAACTATAGGTTAATAGGACCTAAAAAGTCTATACCCCACTTTGAAAGTGTGTGTCCTCCCATCATTGGCCTCAAAGGCATCTCATCTTTTTTTGATTAGATATTGTGCATGGTGGAATGTGTCACATCTCTTTGCATAGGTATGTGTATCCATATGAAGCTTGGGCCACGAAAGTCTTGAGAATAGAATGGTCTTAATTACTCAGTTAGGCTCAAAGTCCACCTGCAACACTATTATGTGCAGTTTCTAAGATTGTCAAATAGTCTAATTTGTGAATGCATAGTTTTAGGTAACCATCTTTGCCTCTTTGGTATACATTTTCTCCCACTAAGGCATAGTCGTGAGCCTCTTGCTCCATGCTTTGTTTTCTTGCTAGACTAGCCTCACTACTAGTGTTCCCGATCTCATAAATTCTACCCATGGAGCACTCCATTCTCAAATTGACAACATGTGATAAAGGGTATCATACTCCATTGGGGGTATCTTCTAGCACCCTTGACAATTCCTAATCCTCTCATGTATTTCTCTATCCATACTTGGCCAATACACTCCTAAATGTTTCACATTCTACTATGCTTATTGTTTAGAATAGTGATTTCCTAGCAATCCTTCATGGGCTTGTTGCAACCAACTCCTACGTTCATCTTCCTCAACACAACAAGCTACTACACCCTCATCTTTCTTGTGCATACTTCCTGTGAATATTTGATATTTTTGTGATTTTATAATTTCATCTTTGTTCATTTTCACATTCTTATTTGTGGATTCAAAGGTTAGGATAGATACCAACGTATTTTCCCATTTAGGAACAAGTGCGAAATTGAATCGATAGACGTCATGCATTTCATTAGACACTCCTTGCAGTGACTCTCCTAAAGTGATGCCAGAAAGGTGATCCGGCTTGAGGTCGGTCCTACCTTTCCTAACAACCACTTCAACGTCATATTCCATTAGTAAGAGGAACCATCTTAATAAGCATCATGTATTGCAAGAGTTATTAACCAAATATAATAAAGCTTGATCATTAGTGAAAAACTTGAACTTTTTGGCCAATAGATAGTTTCTAGAACTCTTCACAACATACACCATGCCTAAGCCTTCTCTTTCGATTGTTGTAGGGTTTTTTCAGCTCTATTCAGTTGTCTACTAGCATATGCTATAGGCAAATCTAGATTTCCTTCACTTATGGGTTGTGCTAAGACACATCCTATTACATAATTGGATGCATCTACATGTACATGGAATGGTTTATTCCAATCAAGAGTGGTCAGTATTGGTGTTGTGCACAAATGTGTCTTTATCTCATTGAAGAAATCTTTGCATTCGTCGTTCCACTCAAATTTCTCCACTGAGCATAATAGGTTTAGCTATGATTGCATACCTATGGATAAACCTATGGTAATATCCACAATGGCCCATACATGCTTGTACCTCTTTAACGTTCCTTGGCCTTGAAAACTCTGCTATGGCTCTTACTTTGTCCTCATCTATTGATATTTCGTTCTTAGAAGCAATATGACCTAAGATCTTACCTTGACATACCATGAACACAAACTTTTCTGGGTTTAGACAAACTCGATATTCTCTACACTTGTTGAAGATTTGTATGAGCTCTAGGGTGTGGTGTCTTCTTTCTTGGGAAAGAGTACATAAATCATCAACATATACATCTAAGCTCTTTTGCAAGAGCTCTTGGAAGACATGAAACATGAGCCCTTTGAATGTTGCAGGTGCATTGGTGATCCCAAATGGCATCACAAGAAATGCAAAGATTCCCCACTCTCTAGTGAAGGCCATTTTGTGTTGATCTTCTAGGTCAATGGCTACTTTGTTGTAACCTCAAAATTCATCAGGAAGCTATAAATCTCCTTCCATGCAACACGCTCCAAGAAATGTTCGATGATTGAAAGTAGATAGCTATTTCTGATTGTAGTGGCATTAAGTTTTTTAAGGTTAATACACACCTGCAACTTTTCATTCTTCTTGGGCGCCGCTACAATGGGTGACACCCATTCAGTATGCTCAATCTCATAGATAAATTCACCTTCAATTAGTCTATCAATTTCTTCTTTTATTTTAGCTACATGTGTCATTACATGTGTAGGGCTTCTGTTTGGTGCACTTGGCATCAACCATCATGGGGATCATATAAGAGAATATTTCCATATCTACTTCCTTCAAGTCTCTATAGATCCATGCAAACACAGCCCTATATTCCCTTAATAGAGTTACAAGCTCTACTTCTTCTTCTGCACTTAGGGCTTCTTCTATGTACATACATCAATCTTATGGTTACTACAATTTTTTTGTTCTTTTCTTTATTATCATACTCTTCTCCTATGATGGCCTCTCTCTTAGGCATTTGTACCAAAATTCTCTATTCTTCAATTTCATATTTCTTGAAAAACTCTGGTACTTGGAACAATCATTCCTCCTCTGCTTCTTTCACTCTTTTTCTTTTGTTTTTCTTTTGATTACCTTCACTTTCCTCCCTTGACTTTATAGTTTTAATGCTTGTGAGAGGCTCTTCTTATTTTTGGGTAAATACTCCTACATTTTGTAGATAGTGCTTCTCTTAGTTAGAGCAACTATCCATCACAATGGACTCTAGATTATTGTTGTTCTCTTCTTCTTCTATGAACACATGAACAAAGAGATATCATAACCCTCCTCATCACAATGAGGTGTCCACTATTCCTCATTGATAATTATGTCCATGGTGACTAAGATTTCTACTGAAGCATGAGGCTCAAATTACTCATCTCGAAAGATCATTGGTGTGTAGGTTGGGTCTCTAACAAGTATGGATCCTTGAGAAGCTCCTTCTTTCCTCTCTTTAAGGCATCTTTCCTCCTCCTTTGTGAACTTGCACATCCAGAAGTGAGTATGTTCATGCATCCAAGATGGATCATAAGAACTTACAAAATGCATAGACATTGAATCTTCATGGACATTGTGGATATGATTCCACTATAGGGTTGATACATCTCTAAAGGTATAATCCTTCATATTGACCTTGGTTGTGACCCCTAAGTGCTGCAAATATAGGGAATTGGATCTACAAACTTGTACTATTTGCAATTGTTGTAGGAAGGGTCTTCCTAGGATCATTTCATAGACGTTATTTTTTCCAAAATCACATATAGAAAAAGGTGTGTTCAAACTCTACACCACAAGCGGTTACACTTATCCCTTCTAGCAATCATTGATTTCTTTCAACATGGTCGTCAGCCATATGAAGCTTCATTCTAGTTGGTCTTAATGTGGGTTTGCCCTATTGCTTCCACAAGGTGGTGGTTGCAATCACAACACCCGCACATGAATGTAAGATAGCTTTGGTTGTGTAACCTTGATAGGTGATTGGAAGATAAGTATTACCTTCTTCACCTTCTTTCATTGTCTTCTATTTTTGTATAGAGGTATCTCTCAGACTTTCAACTTAGAGCCTGCCTTTGACATATTGGAACCAAGTTTTGGAACTTGATTCACTACATGTTTCCATAGCTCATGTTTTACCTTGTGTATCCCTTCTAAGGTGAGATGACGCTGCACCTTAGTGTTCTTAATCACTTCAATTTGTCTTGGAACCACTGAGTCTTCATTTCTTATCAGTATTGTGGGAGCTCTGATCTAAAGAGATTCAGATTCGCATGGGCCTATGAATTGTGGAAATTCTAGTAAAGAATTAGATTCAAAATCTAATCTTTCATTCTTCTTGTTGCTCTCCTTGGTCTTCATAAATAGATGGAATGTCTTGGGGAAATTGATGATGAAGATCATCAATTTCAAGAATAGGAGGGGGATTACCCTTCTCCTTGGCCCATTTCTCTTCTTGTGCAAGAACTCTTGAAATTATTATTAAATTTAAAGAAGTGTTCCAACATCCATGGAATCAAGAATATAAACTTTTTTGCATAGTGAGCTTTCTCTTTCAACAACTAGTTGACTCTATGGAGGTAAAGAAACCTGCAGCTTGTTTACCAGTTGATTTAGTCTTTCTAGTGAGCCTTGGAAATGCAAACCCAATTTCATAGAATTTGTACTGACTGAACAATTGATTGGCTTCAAGCATAACCTGAGCTAATTCTACCATTTTTATGCAAATTTTTGTTCGTTCAATCTCTAAATCTTCTCTAGGGTAACTCTTGTCTAGGTTGTAGATGTTGGCCTTTCTTGAAGTCAAGTCTAGTAGGCCTTGAACATCATGCCGAAGCCTTCTAGGGTTGAATCTACAAGAACAAACCTTGGTTGTGGTTATTCACAATGAGTGGTGGGGTGGGATGAAGTGGAGTGGATGGATTTTAGGGATGCAAGGGGTTTTGAGATCCAATGTCTGCAATTTTTTATTTTTGCATCTCTTAGGCTTTCTTCTAGTTTGGATAACTTTGTCCTTCTTCCTGATAGCCTTCTAGGTTCTTTTTTTCATCTTAGTAGGCTCTCTTGATTCACTTGACTCTGATTGTTCAGCTATTTTAGCCTATTATAAGGCTTGTGCCCTAGTGCTTGCCTATATAGGAGCCATGTTAAAGCTACTTGAACTTGAATCCACCACTAAGCCTACCACATTGATAAGTGTAACCTTGGGATCACTAGAGGGTTTCCTTGGAAAATCTCTTGGAAGATGCTCTTTGCTGCACTTGCAACAAAAGCCTTGTATTGTAATGGCCTCTCCTTGTCTTAGAGCCATTGTATGGGGACATTCACGAATGAAAATGTCTCCCTGTTATCTAAAACATGGTTCTCTAGGGGCTTATGGTCTCATTTTTCTCAATTGGGGCCTAGGATTAGGATTCATATACATGACATTAGAGTATCCTAGCTCCCAATTTGGTTCCATAGGTAGTGCTTCATATTGATACAGATAAGTCTCACTATGCTCAGGTGACTCTCTGTAATCAGCTCATGGACTATCTTCATGGGTTTACTTAGAACTCTGAGCATGAGGGCCATTTTCTAAGATGGAAGGGGTCATCCGCACCAATACTTTATTAGGGTTCTCCTCTGCCACTGTGTACTTAACTGGAATCACATTGGCACGAGGTGGCAATTTGTTTCCTAGGACTCATTATGACATATATGGTGCCTATTATTACTGTTTGTATTGAGGTTGATATTGCTATTGTGGCCTATAATATGACTGTTGGTATTGGTTCTGATACCTACCCTCTTGGTAAGGTTGCTCATAAGTTTTTCTGATAGCCTGCCTAATTGTACGGACAATCTTGAGTTGTATGGTTCGTGTATTTTCTCTCAATAGTGAAATATGGAGCATTCAGTTCTCTCACATTTTGGTTTTGCATTGGGCATATGTTAGCCATGTGGTCACCTCCATAAGTATAACATCGCTTCAATGAGGTGACCCTTGATGTTGGTCTATGTCAATACACATTCTCAAGCATTGATCTAATGAGATTGGCTTCTTGAGATCTACATATGATCTAAGTTTCCCGCTTTGAAGTCCATCTAAAAATAGGGAAGCTTCTTTTACTTGTGTAGGTAATTGAGGTGTGGGACATTGTTCCATGTATTGTCTAAATCTATGTCCAGCTAGTCGAATTGTTTCTTGGGGTGTCTGCTTGAAGTTCTAGATCAAGGATGATGTGTTATGCTTGATGCCACTCTTGGAAAATTCTATGATGAATGCTTCTAGCAATTGAACTATATTTTAGTAATTGAGACTATTTAGGTGCTTAAACCAATCTAAGGCACTACCCATGAGGGTCAAACCAAATGCATCAAATTGTATGAACAAGTCCTTGACGTGTTGAGCTCCTAACACTTGTTTGAAATTTGCTACATGATCATAAGGATCTCCTGACGCATCAAAGTATTTTTTCATTGTCTTCACCACTTGAGAAGGTCTAAGGGCTCTTAGGTACTCTTGGGGTCTAGACAATGGAAAGTCATGTGCATCTCTTTGATGCCTATGTTGTCTATGTCTCTCTCTTTCAAGGCTTTCAATTTCAAGTCCCAATCTATCTTTGCCCACTGTGTGTGCAAAGCTTACCTCAAGTCTCTCTCTGGTTCATTCTCATTGTTTCTAGAACATGGGATGATCCTACACCTCCCTGATCATGATAGGTAGTGGATGTATGTAAGGGAAACATTGGTTTACCCTTCCATGTTTTGTAAGCAAGCCTATTTTGATCCGTCACCACGAATACTCTCTCCGAGGTGTTATCCAAATAGATTACCTTTCTAGGAATCTCTAGGTCCTTGAATTCATAAATACAAACTCTTGCTAAATTGTTGCATTTTTCTGATCTAAATCTCCAAAAAAAATCATTAATTTCTTGGTTAACGAAGAGTTCTATGGCTGAGTTATCCTAGTGAATCCATTCTCGTGAGTATTCTAGATAGGATAGACTTTCCTTGAGGAGTTATAGGTTCTTGTCCTTCTTTTTCTAGATGAGATTCTCCTATATCAGACTCTGGTATGATCAATCCAAAGTCATTTGTCCTATCTCGTAAGCTGGTGACCATGTACATGGTTCCTTACTTATCAGTATAAGAACCCTCTTTGAACTTAACCATAGGGTGATCAAGTCCAAAGGGTTGATCTGTGTTTTTCAGTTGGATTATTGATCTCCTTAGACCATCCTCATAGATGTGAATGCCTAATCGGTTGGTCCTAATATATTCCAATTGATTTTTATAGGAACCTCTAGTGTCTCTAGGTAAGCTATACCTAAACTACCTGCAGGTCTCTCCATTCTATATGACATCTCTGAATCACTAGTCTCTGAACTTAGCACGTAGGGGTATTCACTTATCTACTGAGCCCATGACCTAGTTGTGTGATTGAAACTAGCTTAAGAGGATTTGATGCTTGACATATACTTCTTCGAGCTCTCTACATGCTCCCTCTTCTTGTGTGTCTCTTTGACACATTCCCACACCTCATGCCTGACCTTGAGCGCCAACAATTACCAAAAACCCTCTACAAGAACCCAAGTTCCAAAAGCTATTCCAATTGGTGCAGACTCACAAGAGGTAGTAGCTTTATAGAAGCAAATCAAAGAATTGCAAGCCAAGTTATTGCAATACACAAGGCCACCATCACCATAGGAGGTATTTGACCATGAAGAGTGAGTGGAGATCCCTGTAGAAGAAACTTCTCAAGACTCTTATGAACCCCAACCAGTGCCATGACGTCTTGTCACTGAGGAATGCCAATAAATGTATGAGGTGCCCAGGCCCCAATGGCTTAAATAGGTAGAAGAGATTGGATGTACCCATGATGATCATGTAACCATACATATTCAGTCAATGGATAATCTCAAAGAAATGGTGCTCCAATCTGAGTATTTTCAAAACATCTCTCATCGATGTCTTATCACAACATTGAAATTGCAATATGTGCCATATTTCATGTTGTTAGCCAACTATAATGCTCAGACAAAGTGAATGCTAGGAAAGGACCCAAATTTCACCAATCAATTCCAACCTGGTGACATTCTTGAGCAAGCTAAATAGGGCACCATATTTCAACAAAATTGGCATCACAATTTGTTAGAAACTTATCCTGAGATGAAGTGAACATGGTCCACTATCCCACTACATATCATGTACAATCCATGTTATGGACAAGTACCTAAATGAGGACCATGGCTAGCTTTTGCAGTCAAAGTCCATAACAGTTCTGGGTGCTTAGATTGGTTAAATTATCCTTACTTTGCTCCACCTCATGGACCTCTTGTAGTGGTGTATATGGTGTCCACTATTTGCCATTGGACCCCATATTTAAAGCCCATGCTAGATGTAGCCACCAAGATGTGCATGAAGATCTTTGAATTGATGAAGATGGTCTTCAATACATTCAATAGAGTCAAAGATCCATATATCTTAGCACCAGGTTTTAACAAAGGAGTTTTAGATTTGGTTTATGATATGAGCACCACACCCTCTGTAAATATAGTATATTCTTGGCACACTCCCTCCACAACAAGGGTCTATCAGGGATGACAGATGTGAGAGAGGGGGGAGTGTTAGCAATCAAGGTGAGTTAGGGTGTCAAGGGATTATGAGACAAGGAAGCCAAAGATAGGAGAGCCAAAGAGAAGAGCAAGTAGGACCAAGCAGGTAGATCATTCAACCTCAATCAAGCAAAGAATAGGCCTAAGTACAATTATTCAACACTCATTATGCATAAGAATGGTGATTTTCATCATGAAACCTCATTGTAAATATTCATTTTTTGTAGTTGAAACTCCATTTTGTTCAACGAAAGGAGTCCTTGAGCTTAAGGATTATTAAGGGAACCTATATAGCAAATTTCATAATTTTTTAGCTCACTTGAGCCTCCAAAAATAGTGTAGGAACATACTTTTTAACTAGGTCGGACACTAGGTCTAAACTAAGCCAAAACTAGTCTAGAAACTATAAAAAGAGCTAGAGAGCTCTTTGGAATTGAGCTTGTAAAAGCATTTTTTGTATCTTGAAAGTAGTTGTTCTCTCTCTTTGTCCTACCTTATGTGTGTATGTGTTTGCATGCTAGTGTGCTTCTCACTCATGCACTTGTGCATTCCACTTGCTCATGGTCATCATACCACCCTCACCTCTCCATGGATTGACAATTACAAGGTAGATCTCCTCACGTTTTTTTTTCATCATTGTGCTAGAGTGAAACCTTGCCTGTCTTGCTGACCTTCTTGTTTGAGGTTGCCTTGTCTGCTAAGTCCTCCTTGGCTACTGACACTTGTTCCTGATCTTGTAGGCTTCATTCTTCTCCTACAAACTTATGTAGAATAGTGGTTGAGCATTCAGACTTGTAGAGATTACACGCGTGGAAGCAAAATGAAAAGAGGAGTGTACTCACAAAATGAAAGAGTGTGAGACTCAAAAGTGAGTAGACCATGAAATGGGAAAACAAACGTATATTAGAGTGAGCTTTCCAAGAGCATGGAGTAGGATCTTGAAGCTTCTAACCAAGTACAAATGGGAGGAGAGGCCCTCCTTAAATAGAGTTGGAAGGGGATCTCCAAAGGAAATCAAATGTGGGATAATTCCCCTTGAAAGAGAATGAATACACTGGTAGAAGCAAATGGCAAGGTACTGGAATACAAAAGAGATACAATATAAAATGGAAATAAAATGGGAATGTAGTGCCTCTTGGATACAAAATGTGCACTCATGTGGATACAAATGTAAATGATGTAGAACCAATCATGTCATCAACATCCCCTTTGGACTCCATTTTGGAGTGGTTGAATGCTACAAAGTCCATCAAGCACAGGAGTGGAATTGGAGGTAGAGCCTTTGTGAACATGTCTACGAGGTTCTCTTGAGAGGTACACTACTTGAAAGTAAAATCTCTTGAGAAATGAGCTTCTCATTTATGAAATGTTATTGGATCTGGATGTGCTTTTTCCGAGCATGGAACATAGGATTCTTGGTGATGGCCAAGGTTGATTGGTTGTTTGTGCGCATGCATGTTAGAGTAACCTACAAAACACCAATATCAGACAATAAACATCAAAGCTAGATGGCCTCACATGCTACAAAGCTTGATGCTCGGTACTCAGCTTAGGTGGATGACATAGCAATTGTAAGTTGCTTCTTAATTTCCCAAGAGATAGGTTTAGAGCCAAGAAAGAATATGTACCTAGAAGTAGACCCTCAAGAATCAGGATCACTAGCCTAATCTGAATTTGAATATCTAGCAATTTTGATGCCCCTTTGTACCAAAGACCATGATATCGAGTGAGTGCAAGATATCAAAGTAGCCTCTAAGCAGCATCCCAATCTGAGGAGGTTGATGTGCAACCTGACTAAGTATCCCAACTACATACACGATATCTAGATGAGTGTTGGCAAAGTAAAGTAATGAGCCAACAAGCTACCAATAAGTATGCACATCTACAAGTAATGATGAATCCTCTAGTGTGAGCTTGATGTTGCGATGAATTCATGTAGATACTGAGCGACATGGTCCATGTTATATCTAGAAAGAAGATTAGAGTAGTACTTCTTTTCTAATAGGAATATGCCTTCTTTTGTTTTCCAAAAAAATATACCTAAGAAGTAGCAAAGTAGACCAAGATATGTCACATAGTACTCAAGATGAAGCTGTGTGATGATGAATTGGATGCATTCTTCATTTGAACCTATCAAGATCAAGTCATTGACATAGAAAATGATTATGGAAACTAAGGATTGTTTCTAATAGATGTATAAGTCAGCATGGGGAGAGCTCCTTTGAAATCCTTTAGCTTTGAAGAACTTGTGGATCTTTTCATACCAAGCCTTGGGTGCTTGCTTAAGTTCATAAAGTGCTTTGTGAAGCTTGTATAATTGATCTTCCTTTCCCTTGACCTTGAAACTTCAGGTTGTTCAACATATACTTCTTCTTGATCTTCTTTGCAATTGATCTTCCTTTCCCTTGACCTTGAAACTTCAGGTTGTTCAACATATACTTCTTCTTGAGCTTCTTTGCAATTGGAAGGCTTTAGAATATGCTAAATCTGATGCATAAGTGCATAATTTACATAGTTAAGTTTTTCTTGTTGCTTCTTTCAATGAGACTTTGAGATCTTCTTGGTTGGTGAGTGTTGGAGAAACACTCACTAATTCGACATATATTTGAAGTTCAAATCTTAGGAAGAAAACCCCATGCCTATGTGAAGGGACAAATTCACAAGTGTATCATACTTGTAAAGTTAGTTCACTTTAGTTCTAGAAGTTTTTTAAAAATCACGGGAATGAGAAAATCTATATAAGTTAGTTTGTATCAACTGACGCGGAGAGAGAGAGAAAGTGAGAAGAACTCATTTTTGTATGACTGAGTATAGTCGGGCTTCTCTGAGCGAGAAAGCATCTGTAAAACTTCTGAGTTTTTATAGTTATGAGAAGAACTGAGTAAAGTTCTGTGTATGAGCCTCTCTCCATCATCTCCATAATTACCTACTGTGTGATGAGTTACAAAGATCAAGTTTTCCAAGCAACTCGATGCCTGGCATCGAATCTCTGTTGATAAGTCATATTTTCTTTTATATTTTTCATTCAGTACTGAAGTGTTTGAAAAACATGATGTTGTTGGAGCAACTCGATGCCTGGCATCGAATTCCAGTTGATAAGTCATATTGTAAGTGTGCATGAAATCACCTATAGTTTTGGTGTCCAAAAGATCAAGACTTTATGCGGGAAGTCGATGCCCGGCATCGAATCCCTGCTGAAAAGTGGCCAAAAACATCCCAAGTCGATGCCCCGCATCGAATTCTCGTTGCAAGTCGATGCTAGGCATCGAATTCTAATTTTAAACAGGCGCTCTTACTAAAACAGGCAAGTTTTCAAGTTTTGGAAGGTCATACATGGTCATCTTGTGAGGGCCATAACTTGAGTTCTAGAGCTCCGTTTGATGCATATCATAGCTTGTTGGAAAGCTCTACTCTTCTAGTTTCAGCCTATAAAGTTTCATGGAGAAAGCATACTTGAGCTAGGAGAAATTAGCAAAATACTGAAGGTATGTCATTTCAGTGACTAGGAATTTCTGTAGAAGCAAAGTTCTCACTTTAAGCTATCATTTTTCAAAGTTTGGAGTGGCAATGAGTTAATGGTGACCATAGAGGTGTTCTAGTGTCACCTTAATTCATTTCTTGTGGTGTTTCATACATCAACAAGTGGTATCAAAGCAGAAAGATTCTCGAGAGCAGAAGACGACAAAGGTACGAGAAGTTTTGTAAAGTTTTCCATTAAAGTTTGAAAGGTGAAGCATTTGAAGACACAAGGCATCAAAAGGTTACTTCAAAAGTATCCTCATACACAAAGAACTTCAAAAGGTATTATCCTTTATCCTTTAAGCTCACAGGTTGCAGCAGAAGGAAAGAACTATGGCAGATCATATCTCCATTGACAAACTGGACAGAGATAATTACCCCGCATGGGTAATGAGAATGGAAGCCTTACTTATGAGTAAGGATCTCATGGTATATGTAACAGGTGAAGAAGAGAAGCCAGTATTTGAAGATGAAAGCCGACCAAAGAAAGAAGAACTTGATGCTTTAAAGCATTGGCAGAAGAAGGATGCAAGTGCAAAAGCCTACATCTACAATACAATCTCTGATCATTTGCTACCACACATCAGAGGATTGGAATCATCTGAAGATATATGGAATGCATTGGAGTATCGTTTCCAAAGTACTACTAAAGCAAGGAAAGCAAGTCTATGGTCAGAGTTTACAACGTTCAAGAAGAAGCCAAGTCAAAGTATTAGTGATTATGTCACTAAGATGAAGGATCTAGCAGATAGTCTTGGATCCATAGATGAAGATGTTGAAGATCACAGATTGATTGCTCAACTACTTGCAGGTTTGAGAGGGGATGAAAGGTGGAAACCTTTTGTCTTATCAACAGAACTTTCATTAAATCATTATGTTCCAGATTTGAACCAGTTGCTTGGTTTGATGCTCACATATGAGCAAGACTTGAAGGGAGATGGAGATAAAGGTCAAAGTTCTGCAATGTACATGAAGAATAAGAAGAAAGGAGATAAAGGTAAAGCAAAGGATGAAGAGGAGTCTAATTCTCAAGCTTATTATGCAAGAGGTAAAGGCACAGGCAGAGGAAGAGCAAGAGGTTTTGGAAGAGGTAGAGGTAATCAAAATAACAACAAAAAGGCTTGCTGGATCTGTGGATTGAGTAATCATTTGGCTCATGACTGTTGGCACAACCAACAAGGATCAAACCGGAATCAAAACAACAATAGCAGAGGTCGAGGTGGAAGATATCAAAGTAATTTCCAAAGAGGTAGACAAAGTCAAAGAGGAGGCTATGGTAGAGGTGGAGGAAGAAGTTGGGGACAGAATCAATCCTACAACACCACCTACTACAACTATGCAAATGACACATAGAATGAAAGTCATACATCATTGATGATGAATTCAATCAGCACATCAGACAAAGAAGATCTAAAGGTATTTTACATTGACTCTGGATGTTCTAATCATTTGTCAGGAAACATAGTATTGATGTCAGATTTGGAAAAAGGCATTTCTAGTCACACAGTTCAAACTGATGATAATACAAGACATAGTGTACATTCAATTGGAAAAGTGAAATGCAAGAGTGGAGCAGATTTGCTAACCAATGTTTTGTATGTTCCAACAATACCTAAAAACTTGATTAGTGTGGGACAAATAGTTGAAAAAGGTTTTCAAGTTAGGTTTACAAATGAAGGAGTATTTGTGGAAGATCCAGAGAATGGATATAAACAGATTGTCTCTGGTAAGAAAGAAGGTAGACTCTTTACTTTAAGAGTGCAAGGAAACATTGGTCAAGCTTTGCTCACACATGGTGAAGGAGTGATTACAGAACTTGATCTCTGGCATAAGAGATTAGGTCACTTTAATGAAAGAGGAATTAAAGCTATGGTTGCTAATCAGTCTGTACTAGGATTACCAAATGTGCAAAGTCAACATATGGTTTATAAATGTGAAGCATGTCAAATGGGTAAAGCACACAGGTTACCATTTCAAAAGAAAGGATTCAAACATGATGGAGTACTTGAGCTCATTCATACAGATGTATGGGGACCAACAAAAGAAGGATCTATCAGTGGCTCAAGGTATTATGTTCTTTTCATTGATGATGCTACAAGATGGATAACATTATATGTTTTGAAGGAAAGATCAGAAGTGTTTGGAGCTTTCAAGCATTTTCATGCATATGCAGAGAGAGTCACAGGTCAAAAGCTTAAGAGACTGAGGTCTGATGGAGGGGGAGAATACTTCTCCCAAGAGTTCAATGATTATCTTTGGAATGCAGGTATTAAGAGAGAAATAACTTGCAGGTATACACCACAACAAAATGGTGTAGCAGAAAGAAGGAACAGGACTTTGGTTGAGTTTGCTAGAGCTATGCTAAAGGAGAAGAACTGTCCAAATTATCTTTGGGCTGAGGCTGTAAATACAGCTACATATCTTGTGAATAGATTACCATGTGCAGCTCTGAATGGAATGACTCCATATGAAGCTTGGTGGGGTAAGAAACCAACACTAGATCATTGTAGAGTGTTTGGATCAATTGCATATGCTTATGTGCCATCACAACTTAGGCATAAACTTGAACCAAAGGCAGAAAAATATGTGTTCATTGGTTATGATGAAAAGCAGATGGGTTACAGATTGTGGAATCCTCTAACCAAACAATTTATTGTTTCTAGAGATGTTACATTTGATGAACAGAAAAGTTGGTATGCAGATCAAAGTTATACAGGTGAAGAATTTGAAGAAGAGGTAAGAAGATGTGAGAAAGGAAAATCAATTGTGCAGGTGAATAGAGATGAAGACTATATGCAAGCAAGTACATCCAGAAGTGGATTAACAAGAATGAATGAAGAAGCTCCTATATTTGATGAAGAGGTGTATCCAGAAACTTATGAAGAATGTGAACCAAGAAGGTCAAGCAGGACAAGGAGACAACCAGAAAGGTATTCTTATGATACTTCTTACATAACTCAGAAGAACTATGCATATATGGTCAAAGATGATGAAGAACCTCAGAACTATGATGAAGCTAAAGGTAAGAAGCAATGGGAAGAAGCAATGAAGGAAGAGTTCAATGCACTGGAGGAGAACAAGACATGGGAACTTGTTCCTAAACCAAATGGTAAGAAAGTAATTGGAAATAAATGGGTTTATAAAGTGAAGAAGCTTGCAGATGGAAGTATAGCCAGATACAAAGCTAGATTGGTGGTGAAAGGCTATGCCCAGACCTATGGCATAGATTATGATGAGACATTCAGTCCTGTAGCTAAGATGTCAACTATAAGGACAATCATTGCTATTGCAGCTTCAAAAGGATGGACCATAAGTCAATTGGATATAAAAAATGCATTCTTGAATGGATACATATCAGATGAGGTATACATGGAACAACCTCAAGGGTTTATAGATTCTAGGTATCCAAATTTTGTTTGCAGGTTGAGAAGAGCATTGTATGGATTGAAGCAAGCTCCAAGAGCTTGGAACTATAGACTGGTGAAGTATCTCAATGATCTTGGATATCAAAGTTCAAAAGCAGATTCAAGTCTACTTATCAAAAGAACAGAGGAAGGTACAATTTACATTTGTATTTATGTAGATGACATTATAATCACAGGTACTTCAGATGAAGGAATCAAGGAGGTAAAGAGATTACTTGAGAAAGAGTTTAAGATCAGTGACCTAGGAAAGTTATCATACTTTCTTGGAATGGAAGTTACTTATACAGATCATGGCATATATGTGTCACAAGAAAGGTATCTTCTGAACTTGTTGAAGAAGTTTGATATGGAAAATTGCAGAGAAGCTTCAACTCCACTTGAAGTTAATCACAAGCTCAGTAAATATGATGGTGCAGACTACAAAGATATGAGGAAGTATCAATCTCTTGTGGGTAGTTTGATTTATGCTACACTAACAAGACCTGATCTTAGTTATGCAGTGGGAGTTTTGTCACAATTCATGCATTGTCCAAAGGACCCACATTGGATTGCAGGTCAAAGAGTTCTCAGATATATCAAAGGAACTATAAAGGAAGGATTATATTATCCTTTTACATCAGATTTGAAGTTGAGAGCCTACAGTGACTCAGACTGGGCAGGTAATCAAGATGATAGGAGATCAACTCATGGTTACATGATATACATTGGTGATAAGCTTGTAAGTTGGTGTTCCAAGAAACAACATACAGTAGCATTATCATCAACTGAAGCAGAGTACAAAGGACTTGTGGAAGCAGCTAAGGAAGTCATATGGATGCAGACATTGTTCAAGAGCTTAGGCATTGATCAAGGTACACCTACAATACATGGAGATAATATGAGTTCACTTTATCTTGCAGCAAATCCAGTATTTCATGCAAGAACAAAGCACATAGAGATACAGTATCATTTTCTCATAGAAAAGGTAATGGAGAAAGAGATTGAAGTGGAATACATTTCTACTAAAGATCAGTTAGCAGACATAATGACAAAGAGCTTGGATGGTGTGAAGACCAGTAGATTCAAAAGCATGGCAGGAGTAAAAGAAAAGAAGATGATATGAAGAAACAGGGAATGTCAATTAGTGATTGAGGGGGAGCTATTGGAGAAACACTCACTAATTGGACATATATTTGAAGTTCAAATCTTAGGAAGAAAACCCCATGCCTATGTGAAGGGACAAATTCACAAGTGTATCATACTTGTAAAGTTAGTTCACTTTAGTTCTAGAAGTTTTTTAAAAATCACGGGAATGAGAAAATCTATATAAGTTAGTTTGTATCAACTGACGCGGAGAGAGAGAGAAAGTGAGAAGAACTCATTTTTGTATGACTGAGTATAGTCGAGCTTCTCTGAGCGAGAAAGCATCTGTAAAACTTCTGAGTTTTTATAGTTATGAGAAGAACTGAGTAAAGTTCTGTGTATGAGCCTCTCTCCATCATCTCCATAATTACCTACTGTGTGATGAGTTACAAAGATCAAGTTTTCCAAGCAACTCGATGCCTGGCATCGAATCTCTGTTGATAAGTCATATTTTCTTTTATATTTTTCATTCAGTACTGAAGTGTTTGAAAAACATGATGTTGTTGGAGCAACTCGATGCCTGGCATCGAATTCCAGTTGATAAGTCATATTGTAAGTGTGCATGAAATCACCTATAGTTTTGGTGTCCAGAAGATCAAGACTTTATGCGGGAAGTCGATGCCCGGCATCGAATCCCTGCTGAAAAGTGGCCAAAAACATCCCAAGTCGATGCCCGGCATCGAATTCTCGTTGCAAGTCGATGCTAGGCATCGAATTCTAATTTTAAACAGGCGCTCTTACTAAAACAGGCAAGTTTTCCAGTTTTGGAAGGTCATACATGGTCATCTTGTGAGGGCCATAACTTGAGTTCTAGAGCTCCGTTTGATGCATATCATAGCTTGTTGGAAAGCTCTACTCTTCTAGTTTTAGCCTATAAAGTTTCATGGAGAAAGCATACTTGAGCTAGGAGAAATTAGCAAAATACTGAAGGTATGTCATTTCAGTGACTAGGAATTTCTGTAGAAGCAAAGTTCTCACTTTAAGCTATCATTTTTCAAAGTTTGGAGTGGCAATGAGTTAATGGTGACCATAGAGGTGTTCTAGTGTCACCTTAATTCATTTCTTGTGGTGTTTCATACATCAACAGTGAGAAGTACTTGCCTCTAAGTTGTCCTTAGAAAAGATTGTGTTCCCTGAAGTGTAGATGGATGGACTCAAACTTGCACTTGGATTTTTAGTTGAGTATGTTCAAGCTTGTTGGGTTGTAGGGTATGCACACACCCTCAATTGTGCATGAGAACCCTCCCTAGACCATGAGAATAACCCTCTTTGTATATATTTGAGTGTCACATGTGAATACTCTCCTAAAAGCACTTTTTAATATTTCCTCATACTATAGTATTGTCGACTTGAGAATGTAGCTCAAGCGTAAGCACCACCTCCTTTACTTGTCAATCCGCGGAGAAGTGAGGACCGGTATGAAGACCACGAGCAAGTGAAGGCACAAGTGCGTGAGTGAAAGCACACAAACATGCACACACATACACATACAGGCGCACAAAGTAAGATCAAAGAGAGGAACGATGGAAAACTTCGATTGCAAAAGAGTTTTCTTACAAAAGCTTTATTCTCTAACAAGCTAACCCCAAAAATGAGCTCTCTAGCTCTTTTTATAGTTTTTTGACTAGTTTTGGCCCTGTCCAGACCTAGTGTCTGGCCTAGTTAAAAATTAGGTTCCAGGGCTTATTTGAGGGCTCAAACGGAGTCTAAAAATTATGAAAATTGGTAGGATGATAGTTCTAATACTCCTCAAGCTCAAGGACTCCTCAGATTGAACAAAATGGAGTTATAAAATTAGATAATAGTATTTACAATGGTTTTTAGTGATGAAAATCACTATTTTTGTAGGAGATTCTTCTGAAAATTTGACATACACTTCTTGGAGCTCCCTACTTGCTCCCTTTCCTTGTGTGTCCACCTTTTGATGTGCTTCCATGCTTTGTCCTTGACTTTGAGCTTCAACACTCCCCCCCCTCTCGAGTCTATCGTCCCTGACAGACCTTTGTTGTAGTGGTTGTTCCAAGTAGTGCCTTCAGAGGGAGTGTCCCTTCTGTATGAACAAAAGTCATCTGACTTCCAGATGTGTCTGGTTCTTCATCTATCACTGCGAGTCTTTGCAAGTTGTAGTCTCTTGGTATGTGCTTCTGCCTTGGATTCCAGCATGACTATGTCATTGTGAGTCTCCGTTGATGTTTTCTAGATCTTCCACAGTTGATCTTCATAGTAGTCATGCCAAGTACTCATAACCCATATTGAGTGATGGGTAAGTGTGTTCGTGCATGGGTTGAGGAAAATATGTGCCTTGTGCACGACCCTGTAATGTAGCCCTATGAATGCTTACTTGGGAAATGCATTGGAAGAAGTATGGTGCAAAAATTGGGGGTCTTGAGGTAAGTGCTCATGGGTATGCCGACGAGGAGGTTTCCTAAGCTATCATGGTTATGATGTTTCGAAGATAAAGATAATTACCATGGAGAAGGTCGATCGATGTTCATCTCTTCGTGTTGTACACTCGGCCTTTGGGATGGAACATTGTTGATGAAAGTCCATGTTGATGGTCCACTTATGAGATCTTTTGAGTGGCTGATCCTGTCTCCTCTTTTCAAAGCATCATTTGTCAAATACAGAGAATTGAATTTCTTTATATTCCTTGACAAACAACATTCGAGAACTACACCAAGCTTAGCTTCACATATTCTCTCTAGCTCACCATAAGCAGGAGTCTTCTCATCCAGTATACATACAAAGGTTTGCAGGGTACCAGAGCTACCCCATGCAGATATCTCCCTGGATGCTCTCGTACATGCAATAGTTATGCATCATTCAAGTTGCAGACCTTCAAGCTCTTCACTCCTACCATAGTAAGAGGAACCATAGTTGTGGATGCCATGCTCATGCCAAGTTCTTGACATCTATGAGATAAGGCAGCAATTATATCATCTGCTAGCCAAGACACACTTCTATCCAAACTGATAAATGCCCAGTAATCAATAGTTCCACCTTTAACCAAGCATGACTCATTCATGTTTCATGAGCCAAACCTGGGAACAAGAGCTTCTTTTTTTTTTTTTTTTTTGAGGAAAAAGATATCATAAAACAAGAACACAAAAGTTAGTATCAATAGAAATATTTGACATATGTCACTATGCTCTTGTGCTTGGGATTCTCAAGTGTGTCTATGCACGGCCGTGTAATGTGGCCCTATATTAATGCATACTTTGGAAATGCATGACATGAATGGTGCAAAAGACAGGGTTGTGCAAGGAGTACATTGTTGTCGCTCGTTCGAGGCTTTCGATGTTATTTGCGGAGGTTGATGCCGACCTTGGTGGAGGTATCCATTGAGTCTCGAACCGATGTAATCCTCCTTATTGGAGTCCATTTTAGAACATCATTTGGCACTGTAGAGGTCACTTTAGGCGTCTTCCTCTTGGGATGCTTTCTGAACTGTGGTATCCAGTGTGGTTGGCGCTTTGGTTCGGTGGAGGCTACTTGTACTTTTGGCTTCCAAACCCATATCCTTTTTGCATGTTTTCCTACTAATGTTGAAGAGCTGATTTGATCTTCCTTTGGTCTCTGTACGTGGTTTTTACCTTTTTCTCTTTTTGGCTTCTTTGTTGAGACCTTTCGCATGTGGGAGAACATAGGTTGTTGTGGATGTAGGAGCTTCTTAGGTACCCACATCTGTAATCGTCCTTGTTGAGCTGCAGCTAACTTCTTAGGCACCCAAACTTGTTGGATACCTTGTGATTGAGCTTGTCTGAGCTGCTTCCTTCGTCTTCTGGCCTAGTTGGCTTGCCTGGATGGGCTTTGTGGGGACAAGGCTGGTGGTTGCTCTCCTTTGCGTACCCATATCTGCTTCATGCTCGGAACTGCTTTCTTATCGAATGGTGTCTTTCTATTTGATGTAGCAGTTGTCGTGAACGGTTGTGTTTGCTTGTGTGGTGGACTCATTACTGTGGCTACTTGATTCTTTGGAGAAGAAGAAAGATCCACTAGCCTTCGAACCTGGTCTTCCACGATTGACTCCTTCTGCATCATAGAGCTTTTGACACATACAACATCTTCTTTCATATGATTAGTCTTGGAAGAACTAAGAGAGTGTGTGGTGCCATGATCTAGGAGCATGTAGTTCTCTAATTCTAATGTAATGCATTGTTCATGAACCCAAACTTGAAGAATTTGACTTCTTAGGTGTAAGTTAACTGCATGGTCATAGATCCAATCTTGACCCAAGACAAGTGGTTCTGTAAGGTTCTCATCTTGACATACTAGCGCTTTGACTTTCATTGGAACATCTTGAAGGTAGATGGGAAGTTCCACCTCGCCCAAACAAGGGGTTTCCACACCTCCCAATCCTATGAGATAAGCTTCTATGGGATTGATGTTCAACTGCAAGTCTTGGCAGTATGAAAGTCTAACTGCACTACTTGATGCACCTGAGTCAATCAATGCCTTTACCGTCCTTGCACCCTTCCCTTGTCCTATATCTATGGTCACAAAGGGTCTTCTGTCAATGACTTGAGAAGTCGCTATGCCTGACTTTTGGCACATATCCATGTGATATTTTGGGGCTTTTGAGTTGACATCTAGGCCTAACCGCCTTAACTTATTTCGCCTAATACGCTCTCTGGCCTCTGCCTGTGCTTCTTCTCTCACTCTTAACTCTTCTTCTTTTCGTTTCTTAGCAGTGTTGAGTCTCATTAGCATGTCCTCTATAAGAGGTTCTTGATATAACTTGACTCTACAACCACTAATGTAGTTTGGCAAGATATCACCTTCTAAAGTAGCCAATTGAACCGCGCCGCTAGTGGAAATTCTGTTAATGATCATGGGTCCATATCCTCGTTTTTCCAACTTACGGGCATGTTGTTTTAGTGTGTAAAGCAACACTAGATCACCCTCTTTCAATCCTTTATCTTTGATGTGTGCATCAAAGTATGCCTTTTGTCTTTTCTTTGCAGCATAGATGCCTGCTGCCGCTCGTAGCCTCGTCTCGCCTAAGCATTCTAAATCAAAGATCCTAGAGGACAACTCATGTCCATGCCACTCATGCTCTTGTGCTACCTTTAATGTTGGGATTAGGAAATCTAGTGGTAGCACAGCATTCTGTCCAAATACCATCTGAAATGGGGTGGCATTGAGTACCGTTTTATAGGCAACTCGATACCACACAACATGATGAAGTTGTTTGTCCCAATCAGAGCGTTTATTATTTACCAATTTTGTCAATACGTTACAAAGGATCTTATTGGTACTCTCGGCTTGTCCGTTAGCTTGTGGGTGATAGGGGGCAGACTTCTTATGTATCACCAAGAATCCTTGGAGAAGATTTTCAATGACTTCATTCAAGAAGTGTGTGCCTCTATCGCTCACCAACTCTATTGGTAGTCCATATCTCGTGAACACATTCTCGAATAAGAACTTAGCCGTAGTCTGAGCATCATTCTTTGTTGTGGCTTTCACTTCTACCCACTTTGTAAGGTAATCTGTAACTACAATAATATATTTTGCATGGGAGTTTCTAGCTGGGGGGTTAATAGGACCTATGAAGTCTATGCCCCATTTTGAAAATGCACGCCCTCCCATCATTGGTCTCAAAGGCATCTCGTCTTTTCTAACTGGATATTGTGCACGTTGGCATGTGTCACATTTCTTCACATAGGTATGAGCATCCATATGAAGAGTGGGCCACCAAAGTCCTAAGAATAGAATGGTCTTGATTACTCGATCAGGACCGAAGTGTCCACCTGCGACACCGCTGTGTGCAATTTCTAAGACTTTCAAATAATCTGATTCATGAACACACGGTCTTAAGTAACCATCTTTGCCTCTTCGGTATAAGTTATCTCCTACTAAGGCATAGCCTTGAGCCTCTTGTGCCATGCTTCGTCTTCTTGCTAGACTAGCCTCTTTGGGTAATCTTCCCGATCTCATAAACTCTACCAATGGAGCACTCCAATCAGAAATTAATGACACTTGATAAAGGGTGGCATGCTCCACTGGTGGTCTCTCTTTGCATATTGGACAATTCTTAATCCACTCATGTATTTCTTTGTCCATGCTAGGCCAATACACTCCTAAACGCTTTAGATTCTGCAATGTTCGTTGTTTAGAATAGTGATTTCCTAGCAATGCTTCATGAGCTTGCTGCAACCAACTACTATGTTCATCATCCTCGACACAACAAGCTAATACACCCTCAGTATCTTGTTTGTACATGCTTCCTGCCAATATGTGATATTTTTGTGATTTTACAATTTCTTCTTGTGATGTTTTCACATTCTTATTTGCAGGGCCAAAGGTTAGGACTGGTACCAACTTATTTGCCCATTTAGGAACAACTTCTAAATTGAACAGATAAGCATTGGGTAATTCATCAGACACTCCTTGCGGTGACTCTCCTGAAGTGATGCGAGAAAGGTGATCTGCCCGAAGGTGGGTTCTACCTTTCTTGACAACAACTTCAAAGTCATATTCCATTAGTAAGAGGAACCATCTTACTAAGCGTCCAGTATTGCAAGGTTTATTGACCAAATATAACAAAGCTTGATGATCAGTGAAAAACTTGAACTTGTTGGCCAATAAATAGTGTCTAAACTTCTTCACAGCATATACCATGCCTAAGCCCTCTCGCTCAGTTGTAGTATAGTTTTGTTCAGCTGCGGTGAGTTGGCTACTAGCATATGCTATGGGCAAGTCTAAGTTTCCTTCACCTGTGCGTTGTGCTAGCACACATCCTATGGCATGATTGGATGCATCCACACGTACATGGAATGATTTATTCCAATCAGGAGTGGCCAGTATTGGTGCTGTGCACAAACGTTTCTTCAGTTCATTGAAAGAATTCTCGCATTCATCGTTCCACTCAAAATTAGACAACAAGGCATAAAGGGGTCTAGCTATGATCGCGTGCATGTGGATAAACCTACGGTAATATCCACAATGGCCCATAAAGGCTTGTACCTCTTTAACATTCCTTGGCCTTGGTAGCTTCGCTATGGCTCGTACCTTATCTTCATCTGTTGAGATTCCATTCTTAGAAACACTACCTAAGATTTTACCTTGACGCACCATGAACACACACTTTTCTGGGTTCAGACACACTCGATATTCTCTACACTTGTTGAAGATTTGTCTGAGCTCAGGGATGTGAAACATTCTTTCTTGGGAATGAGCACATAAATCATCCACATACACTTCTAAGCTCTTTCGCAAGAACTCTTTGAAGACATGACACATGAGCCTTTGGAATGTTGCAGGTGCATTGGTGAGCCCAAATGGCATCACACGAAATGCAAAGACTCCCCACTCTGTAGCAAAAGCTGTTTTGTGTTGATCTTCTGGGGCAATGGCTACTTGATTGTAACCTGAAAATGCATCAAGGAAGCTATAAACTTCCTTGCCTGCAACACGCTCCAATAGGTGTTCTGTGATTGGAAGTGGATAACTATCTCTGATCGTAGCAGCATTAACTTTTTTAAGGTTAATACGCACTCGCAACTTCCCGTTCTTCTTGGGTACCACTACAATGGGGGACACCCATTCAGTATGCTCAATCTCATAGATGAATCCAACTTCAATCAGTCTATCAATTTCTTCTTTTATTTTGGCTGCATAGGTATCATTATATGTGTAGGGCTTCTGTTTGGTGGGCTTGGCATCAGCAGTCATGGGGATAGTATGAGAGCAAATTCTTGGATCTACCCCTTTCAAGTCTCTATAGTGCCACGCAAACACATCCCTATATTCCCTTAATAGAGCTACAAGCTCTATTTCTTCTCTTGCACTTAGGTCATCTCCTATATATGTGCATCTCTCTTCGTTCTCTTCGATGGTCACTACAATCTTCTTGGTCTTTTCTTTATTATCATATGATTCTCCTATGATGGCCTCTCTCTTAGGCATTCGTACCAAAATTTTGCAGTTGTCAACTTCATATTTCTTGAAGTTTTCTGGTACTTCAAAAAATGATTCCTCCTCTTCTTGTTTCACTGCTTTTCTTTTCTTTTTCTTTTGACTGCTCTCATTTCCATCCTTTGAATTTACCGTTTTAATACTTGTGAGAGGTTCTTCTTCTTTCTGGGTGAACACTCCTATATCTTCTAGATAGTGCTGCTCTGAGTTAAAGAAACTATCCATCACAATGGACTCTATATCATCGTCATTCTCTTCTTCTTCTATGACATCACTAGGGTCACATTCTTCTAGCAAGGGCTGACACATGAACACTGAGATATCATAACCCTCCTCATCACAATGAGGTGTCCATTGTTCTTCATTGACAGCAATGTCCATGGTGGCTAAGATTTCTGGCCAGCCATGAGGCTCAAATTCCTCATCTGGAAAGATCATCGGTGTGTAGGCTGGGTCTTTAATTGGTCTATCTCCTGGCGAAGTTCCTTCTTCTCTTGCCTTTAAACGTTTTTCCTCTTCCTCTGTGACCTTGCACATCCACAAATGAGTATCTTCATGCAACCATGATGAATCAGGTGAACTTTCAGAATGCACAGAGATGGAATCCTCTTTCGCTTTGTGGATAGAATTCCATTGTAGGGGTGGTACATCTCTGAAGGTGTAATCCTTCAAATTGACCTTGGTGGTGACCCCTAAGTGCTGTAAGTACAAGGAGTTAGTTCCCCAATCCTGTACTATTTGCAATTGTCGTAGGAAGGGTCTTCCTAGGATCATCTCCTAGACATTATTTTTCTCAAAGTCACATATAGCAAATGTATGTTCAAACTCCACACCACAAGTGGTTAGAGTTATCCCTTCTAGCAATCCTAGAGGTCTTTCAAAATGACCATCAGCCATTTGAAGCTTCATTCTAGTTGGTCTTAATGTGGGCTTGCCCCATTGCTTCCACAAGGAGGTGGTCGCAATAGCAACACCAGCACCTGAATCTATGATTGCTTTGGTTGTGTAACCTTGGTAGGTGATTGGAAGATAAGTATTACCTGCTTCACCCTCACACATGTCCTCTATTTTGTCTAGAGGTATCTCTGGTACTTTTTGCTTAGAGCCTGTTTTTGGCATATTGGACTCAAGTTCGGGAACCTGATCCTTCACATGATTCCATAGCTCAGGTTTTGCTTTGAGCAGCTCTTCTACAGTGAGGTGACACTGAACCCTAGTGTTCTTCACGACATCAGTGTTCCTTGGAACCATTGAGTCCTCATTTCTTACCAGTATTGTGGGAGCTCTAATCTGGAGAGATTCAGATTCCCATGGACCTGGAAATTGAGGCAGTTCTTCTAGGGTATTAGATTCAAAATCTAATCTTTCATCTTCTTGTTGTTCTGCTTCATCTCCGTAAATAGATGGAATGTCTTGGGGAAATTGATCATGAAGATCATCAATCTCAAGAATATGGAGGGGAGTTACCCTTCTCCTTGGCCCATTTCTCTTCTTGTATTTCCCGCAAGAACTCTTGAGAGTACTATTGAATTGAAGGAGGTGTTCCAGCATCTGTGGAATTAGGAACATAAGCTCCCATTGGTGGTGAGCTTCGTCTTTCAATAACTGGTTGAGCCTGTGGAGGTAAAGAAACTTGTGGTTTGTTTACCAATTGCTCTAATCTTTCTAGTAAGCCTTGGAAATGCAAATCCGGTTTGACAGAGTTTGTCTGATTGAACTTTTGACTAGTCTCAAGTATAGCTTGAGCTTGTTCTACCATTTTCATGCACATTTTCATCCGTCCAATCTCTAAATCTGCTCTAGGGTAACTCTTGTCTAGGTTCGTAGCTGTAGGACCTTCTTGAAGTCGAGCCTGGTAGGCCTTGAACATCATGTCCAAGCCTTTTGGGGTTGGATCTGCAAGAACAGACCCTGGTTGCGGTCTATTTACAATGGGAGGTGGGGTGGGATGAGGTGGAGTGGATTGAGTTTCGGCATTCGAGGGGCTTTGAGATGCAATGTCTTCTATCTTTGTTTTCGCTTCTTTTAAGCTTTCTTCTAGTTCCGATAACTTTTTATTCCACTTGCGATTGGCCTTCTCTCTGGTATCCTTCCATGTTCTTGTTTTCCTCTTACTAGGCTCTCCTGATTCACTCGACTCTGATTGTTCTGCTGGTTTATCCTGTTTTAAGGCTTGTGCTCTAGTGACAGCTTGTATAGGAGCCACATTGCTACTACTTGAACTTGAATCTGCCACTAAGCCTACCACATTAATGGGTGTAATCTTGGGTGCACTGGAGGGGTTTCTTGGACAATCTCTGGGGAGATGGTCCTTTCCACAATCAGGACAAAAAGCCTGTATTGTGATAGCTTGTCCTTGACTCGGAGATGGTGGGTGGGGACAGTCACGAATGAAATGGTCACCTTGACATCTGAAACAAGATCTTGTAGGGGCTTGTGTTCTCATTTGTCTCAATTGGGGCCTAGGGTTAGGATTTGTGTACATGACATTGGAGTATTCTGGCTCCCAATTTTGCTCCATAGGTGGTGCCTCATATTGGTACGAGTAAATCTCACTATGTTCAGGTGACTCTGTGTAATAAGCATGTGGACTACCTTCATGGGAGTAGTCTGAACTATGAGCATGAGAGTCATTATCTGGTATCAATGGGGTTAGTGGCACCAATGCTCTATTTGGATTTTCCTCTCCCATAGCATATTTGACTGGAATCACGTTGGCAGGAGCTGGTGGTTGGTTTCCCAAGACTGGTTGTGGCCTATATTGTGCCTGATATTGCTGTTGTGGTGTATAATATGGCTATTGGTATTGGTTTTGATACCTACCTGGTTGGTAAGGTTGTTGATAATTTTGTCTAACAGCGTGCCTATTATAGGGACAATCTTGAGCCGTGTGGTTCGTATATTTTCTCTCAATAGTGCAATATGGAGCATTCCTTTCTCTCATGTTCTGGTTGTGCAATGGGCATACATTAGCCATGTGGTCGCCTCCGCAAGTATAACACCGATTCACTGGAGTGACTCTCTGTGTTTGTTTATTTTGGACTCCCAACTTCTTGGCAACTTGCTCAGCTATTTCCTCTATTTCCGTGGAGATTTTTGAAGCACGACTAGTAGAGCTATTTGAATCCTTATAGAGTTTGGATAATCCTAACTCCTCACCCAAGTTATCTTCTATGTCAATGCATGTCCGCACGCACTCTTCTATGGATCTAGGCTCTTTCAAGTATACATATGATCTTAACTTTGTGCTCAGTAAGCCATCTAAGAACAAAGCCACTTGTTTGGCTGGTGTGGGTAGCTCTGGAGCAGGGCATCTTTCTAGGTACTGTCTAAACCTTCTACCTGCTAGTCACACTGTTTCTTGGGGTGTCTGCTTGAAGCTGTGGATCAAAGATGAAGTGTTATGCATGATACCACTCTTGGAAAATTCTACAATGAATTCGTCTAGCAGTTGACCTATATCGCGATAGTTGCGACTACTCAGTGGTTGAAACCAAGCTAAGGCAGTGCCCTTAAGAGTTAGACCAAATGCCTCGTACTGGGTGAACAAATCCTCAACCTGTTCAGCTCTTAACACTTGTTTGAACTCGGCCACATGGTCATAAGGATCTCCTGTCCCGTCAAAATAATTCTTCATTGCCTTGATCACTTGAGTGGGTCTAAGGGTTCTTGGGTGCTCTCGGGGTCTAGGCAATGGAAAATCATGTTCATCTCTTTATTGCCTATGTGCTTGATATCTCTCTCTTTCAGGTCTTTCATTTTCAAATCCTGACCTATTCCTGCCCACTGTGTGTGCAAAACTTACCTCCGGTCTCTCTCTAGTTCTTTCTCTCTGGGCTTCATGAGCTTGGGATGATCCTACTCCTTGGAGGCCATGGGAAACATTGGATCTTGGTGGAGGGAAAATCAATTCATTCTTCCAAGTATATGCATGTCTATCATGTTCTGTTACCAAGAAAATTTTCTCTGACGTCTTATCCAGGTAGACAACTTTGCCTGGTATCTCTGGATCCTTGAACTCGTAGATGATGACTATGCCCATCTGGCTAGGTTGTTCTGGCTTGAATCTCCAAAAGGCTTCCTCTGTTTCTCTATTCACAAATAGTTCTATGCTTTTGTTGTCTTGAGGGATCCAGTCTGGAGTGATCACTCTGGTCAAAACTGACTTGCCTCTAGGAGTCTGGGGTCCTTGTCCTACATTTCCTTGTTCTAGGTCTCCTATCTCATTCTCATGAATGATATTTCCAAACTCTTCGGTCTTATCTGGTTGGTTGGTAACCACATACATGGTTCCTTCCTTATCAATGTATGAACCCTCTTCGAACTTGACCACCGGGTGTTCAAGTCCAAAGGATTGATCTGGATTTTTGAGTTGGACCACTGATTGCCTCAGGCCATCCTCATAGATGCGAGCACCTAATCGGTTAGTCCGAATATATTCCAACTATGTCTTATAGGGACCTTCTGGTGTTTGTAGATGGGCAGTCCCTGAGCCACCTGCAGGTTTCCCCATGCTAAAAGACATTTCTGAGTCACTTGTGTCTGAACTTAGTCCGTAAGGATGACCACTTAGTTGTTGTGCCCAAGACTTAGCTGTATGGTTGACACTAGATTGAGAAGATCTAATGCTTTGTCTATCCTTTTCTAGGTGTCTACCAGATCTCAGGTTCATAAGCTTTGGCTAAGGGTCCAAAATTTCCCCTTGGTATGGTTCAAAAATCCTTTGGAGTCCCCTTGGGTTCTTGGTTCCACCTGAGGGTCAACTTCAAAATATCCTATCTGAAAATCAATGGATTATTCTTATAAAAAACAGTTGAGGCCATGTAGGATTCGAAACGAGCTTTCCAACGAGCTATAGAGCTCAAAAAATGGACTTCGGATGAAAAAGTTATGTCAATTCAGGCTCCTGGGGGTCAAAACAGGCAAACAGGACCTTTTGGAAAAATTCGCAATTTTGTGAACTTCAAGAGAATCGCGATTTTGTGAATCTCAAGAGAATCGCGATTTTGTGAATCAGAGAATCGCGATGCTGTGAAGTCAAAGAATCGCGATGTTGAGCACAAAATCGTGTTTTTGAAAATCGCGATGTTGAGCATAAAATCGTGTTTTTGAAAATCGCGATGTTGAGCACAAAATCGTGTTTTTGAAAATCGTGATTTTGTCTCAAAGAATCGTGATTCACAAAATCGTGTTTTTCATAAAATCGTGGTTCTCAGAATCGTGTTTTTTGACATGAAAATCGCGATTTTGTCTCAGAGAAACGTGTTTTCACAAAATTGTGTTTTTGCTAAAAATCGTGTTTTTTGCTGAAAATCGTGATTGGTGAGAATCACGATTTTGAGCACAATCACAGAATCGTGTTTTTGACATGAAAATCGCGATTTTGTCTCAGAGAATCGCGTTTTCACAAAATCGTGTTTTTGCTAAAAATCGTGTTTTTTGCTGAAAATCGTGATTGGTAAGAATTGCGATTTTGAGCACAATCACAGAATCGTGTTTCCTCAGAATCGTGTTTTTGACATGAAAATCGCGATTTTGTCTCAGAGAATCGCGTTTTCACAAAATCGTGTTTTTGCTAAAAATCGTGTTTTTTGCTGAAAATCGTGATTGGTGAGAATCGCGATTTTGAGCACAATCACATAATCGTGTTTTCTCATAATCGTGTTTTTGACATGAAAATCGTGATTTTTCATAATCGTATTTTTTGGCTGAAAATCGTGATTTGTGAGAATCGTGATTTTGAGCACAATCACAGAATCGTGTTTTCTCAGAATCGTGTTTTTGACATGAAAATCGTGATTTATGAAAATCGCGATGTTGAGCACAGAATCGTGTTTTTGAAAATCGTGATTTTGAGCAAAAATTCGTGTTTTCACAGAATCGCCTTTTTCACAAAATCGTGTTTTTACTCAAAATCGTGATTGGTGAGAATCGCGATTTTGAGCAAAGAATCGTGTTTTCACAGAATCGTGTTTTCACAACATCGTGATTCTCAGAATCGTATTTTTGGCTGAAAATCGTGATTTATGAGAATCGCGATTTTGAGCACAATCACAGAATCGCGATTCTGAGAATGACCACAGAATTGTGATCCTTTCAGCCAACTTTTAGGCGGGAAAACAGAAAATCGTGATTTTTCAAGAAATTTTGAATTTTCACAGAATCGTGATTTTCATCACAGAATCGCATTTTTTGGCGGGAAATTCAAATTTCTGAGCGCCGGCCATGGCGAGCTCTGTATGAGTAGAAAATCATGAAAAAAACACAGCGCTTGCTCTCCCTCGCACTTCCTAACTCCTTCCCAGGCAATAATGCAAGAAAAATGATATGAAAATGGTGAAAATGCACTAAAAAACAAGAAATTTCTATGAAGAAGAAGATGGAAGAAGGTGGAGATGATGATGATGATGAAGATGAAGAGGAAAAAACAGAAAATGAACGGAAATGGCAGTTTTTTTACCTTCCAACGTCGCAAATCTACGATCTTACCATCACAACGCTTGTCCTCGAAGCTCTCTCCCTGGCAACGGCGCCAAAATTTGGTGTAGCTCAAGCGTAAGCACCACCTCCTTTACTTGTCAATCCGCGGAGACGTGAGGTATGCATATGCATTCATGTATGCATATGCATTCATGTATGCATATGCATTCATGTATGCATATGCATGCTTGTATACATGCATTGTGCATGCTTGTATAAATATGCATTCATGTATGCATATGCATGTATGTGTATGCATATGCATGCTTGTATGCATATGCATTCATGTATGCATATGCATTCATGTATGCATATGCATTCATGTATGCATATGCATTCATGTATGCATATGCATTCATGTATACATATGCATGTTTGTATACATATGCATGCATGTATGCATATGCATGTATGTGTATGCATATGCATGTATGTGTATGCATATGCATGCTTATATGCATATGCATTCTTGTATGCATATGCATGCTTGTATACATGCAGTGTGCATGCTTGTATACATATGCATTCATGTATGCATATGCATCTATGTGTATGCATATGCATTGTGTATGTGTGTATGCATATGAATGCTTGTATGCATATGCTTGTATGCATATGCTTGTATGCATATGCTTGTATGCATATGCTTGTATGCATATGCTTGTATATGTGTGTATGCATATGCATTTGTGTATGCATATGCATGTATATGTGTGTATGCATTGTATGTGTGTATGCATGTGTGTATGTGTATGCATTGTGTATGTGTGTATGTGTATGCATATGAATGTGTGTATGTGTATGCATTGTGTGTATGTGTATGCATGTGTGTATGTGTATGCATTGTGTATGTGTATGTGTATGCATATGCATGTGTGGATGTGTATGCATTGTGTATGTGTGTATGTGTATGCATATGCATGTGTGTATGTGTATGCATTGTGTGTATGTGTATGCATGTGTGTATGTGTATGCATTGTGTGTATGTGTATGCATATGCATGTGTGTATGTGTGTATGCATTGTGTATGTGTGTATGTGTATGCATATGCATGTGTGTATGTGTATGCATTGTGTGTATGTGTATGCATTGTGTGTATGTGTATGTGTATGCATATGCATGTGTGTATGCATATGCATGTGTATGTGTATGCATATGCATGTGTATGTGTATGCATATGCATGTGTGTATGTGTATGCATTGTGCATGTGTATGCATGTGTGTATGTGTATGCGTTGTGTATGTGTGTATGTGTATGCATTGTGTATGTGTGTATGTGTATGCATTGTGTATGTGTGTATGTGTATGCATATGCATGTGTGTATGCATATGCATGTGTATGTGTATGCATATGTATGTGTGTGTTTATACATATGTGAGTGTGTATGTATATGTATCTCTCTCTCTCTCTCTATGTCAATCGAAAACAGAACAATCACTTACATCGATGTAATTGTTTGAATCAAGGTTGTCAAAATCCATTTGAAGTTCTTCTTCGTCGAATTTCCAAAGATTTGATCCCAAAAATCTCCTGCAAAACTAAAAAGAGAACATATTAAAAAAGAAAAAACATATAGAAAAAAAAAAGAGTGCTACAATATATGCGATCTACTTACCAAAACTTTAGATCTATAAAAATAGAGGTGTGCTTAGAGAGAGAGAGAGGAAGGGAGAGGAAGAGAGAGAGAGAGAAAGAGAGAGAGAGAGAGAGAGAGAGAGAGAGAGAATTATTTGAATCAAGGTCGTCAAAATCCACTTGAAGTTCTCCTTCGTCGAATTTTCAAAGGTTTGATTCCAAAATCTCTTGCAAAACTAAACAGAGAACAAATTAGAAAAGCAAAAACATAAAGAAAGAAAAAAGAGTGCTACAATATGTGTGATCTACTTACCAAAACTTCAGATCTATAAAGATAGAGGTCTGCTTAGAGAAAGAGAGAGGGAGGGAGAGAGAGAGAGAGAGAGAGAGAGAGAAAGAGTGACAAACGAGATCTGCTATTCGTGCGCAGAAACTCGACAGTAGAAGATGTAGATTCAAAATGCTCAGAATGATGAATTTTGGTTTTGGGCCTGGTTAAAAAGACACCGTCGGTATAAGCATCGATAATTCCACTAAATTACCGACGCTTATACCGATGCCGGGTCTTTGAGGCTGAGCGGCTTTCCCAATTTGTCCGAGGGTCATACCGACGCCGACAACTGACCGTCCATATGCTGACCGTCGGTATTCCCTCGATATGTTGTAGTGTTGGGTTGCACAATTATGGAGTAAATTGTACTAATTCCCTGAGATACCCCTCATTTTTGTGGGGGTCTTTTGCACAGAGTTCGAGGTCCCTACCAGGTCACGGGCGAACACGGAGACACCTAATTTTTTTTAATCCGCCCAGCCACGCGATCGACACCAATTCTTCTCTCTCTCTCTTGGCCCTCTGAATGCCCCACATGGCCTCACACATGAGTGCCACTTGGCACTCATGTGGTAAGTCCACTTATTTACAACCTTAGGGGTGGTTCACACCCCTCTTGAGGGGTATTCCATAACATTTCCTTCCCCTTAGTTCCATTTTTGTCCTCAAAAATGGTATTGGAAGGTTTAAAAGAAAGAGAGGAAAAATAGTATCACCGCTCCCACTATATCCCCATGTATAGAAATACATGGTCCTATCTCCGTGTGTTTCCCCATATCCTTCCCCTTAAGAAAACTCTTGGGAAGGTAAACTGAAATTGGGAAACCGTCTCTGTAGGGTGCTAACCCGCTCCCATGTGGCACTATCTTCTGAACTATCTTTCCACTTTACTAGACACTCTTTATACAAGTGACTCCTCGTCCGTTTCTCTCGAGTGCGTAGTATGCTCTCTGGCTCATGTGGAATAGATTGAACAGAAATAGGCTCTACTACCTCACTATCTGGAATGAGGTTGTCAGATTCACCCAGCCTTTTCTTAAGCCGGCTAACATGAAAAACTGGATGGATTTGACTTTTCTCTGGAAGTTGGAGCTGGTAAGCCATCTTTCCTATTCTCTTAAGTATTTGGAAAGGTCCACAATACCTAGGAGATAATTTTGGACAAGGTCCCGTCTTCATGGTTTCAGACCTAGATGGAACTCTAAGATAGACTTGCTCTCCTACCTCAAAGTTGATATCTCTTCTTTGGGGGTCAGCATAGGCTCTAGCCCTATCCTGAGCTTTCCTAATGCTGTCCTTAGCAAGGCTAAGCATGTCATTCATTTCTTCCAAGAAGTCCTTTGCAGCTTGAACTTTTTCATTCTGCAAGCCAACTGCATAAGGAGCCCTTGGCTGAAACCCATACATAAGCATAAATGGACTATGCCCAGTGGAAGAGTGCTTGGCACTATTATATGCAAACTCTACTATAGGTAAGTACTCTTCCCAATTAGTTTGCCTTTCATTCACATATGCTCGAAGCATATCCTCTAGGATTTGGTTAACCCTTTCTGTTTGCCCATCCGACTGTGGATGCTCGGCCGTACTCATGCTAAGCTTTGTATCCAACCTTTTGAAGACCGCTCTCCAAAAGTGGCTAGTAAACTTCCTATCCCGATCAGAAACTATGTCTAAAGGAAGACCATACAACCGGTATAGGTTCTCAACAAAGAGTCTAGCCAACTCAGGTGTCTTCACTGTAGTATGTGTTGGAATAAACCTAGCCATTTTGGTTAACCTATCCACAATTACCCAGACCGAGTCGTGCCCTCTCTGTGTCTTAGGTAATCCGACTATAAAGTCCATGGAGATACTCTCCCACTTCCCATTAGGAATATCCAATGGGTGGAGTAGTCCTCCAATCCTCAACCTCTCAGCTTTGTTGACCTGGCATTTATTGCACTTAAGCACATATTCTAGGACGTCCTTATGAAGTCCAGACCAATAAAACTGCCTCTTAACAAGATCATAAGTCTTGTTAACTCCTGGGTGTCCCGCACTAGGTGTGTCATGACACTCATATAAAATATGCCGTCTCGTCTCAGTATCTCTAGGGACACAAACCTTACCTTTATATAACAGATCTCCATCTTGGACACTGTAATTCTTCCACTTGAATCCTTCTTGAGTACCCGTCGATACTCCATCCTCATTGGAAACCCGTTTATCACGATCCCCATTCTCTATGGCTTCCCAAATCTAGGAATATGCAGGATCAAGCTTACATTTCCCTCTAATAGACTCAAGTAGCTCACTAGTGATCTGAGTAAAACTCAGTCCATTGAGCATAGGCATGCGGCTAAGTGAATCAGCCACTACATTAAACTTTCCCTTCCTATACCTAAGCTCATAATCAAACTCTTGAAGGGTCTCTGCCCATCGGGCCTTACGACCTTTAAGGTCTGTTTGATTAGAGAGCCACTTAATGCTCTCTTGATCAAACACTATCGTAACTTTGGCACCATATAAATAATGACGCCACTTCTTCAAAGCATGGACTATTGCATACAACTCCTTCTCATAGACGGAGTAATTCTTTTGAGCCGGTTCTAGTTTCTTGCTCTCAAAAGCTAATGGTCGACCCTCCTGAACTAAAACCGCTCCTATAGCAAAATCACTCGCGTCAGTCTCAACCACAAATGGTTTGGGATCTGCTATATGTAAAAGTGGAGCTGTAGCAATTGCTACCTTCAACTTTTCCATACTTTGCTTCTGTTCGTCTCCCCAATGAAAGGCTTTCCCTTTCCCTTTAAGCTGTTCCGTCATCGGGACAGCAATTTTGGCATAGTTCTTAATGAATCTTCGATAGAAACCTGATAAACCTAGGAAGATCTGCAGCTCCTCCAGGTTCCGTGGATGTGGCCATTCCATAATAGCCCTTACTTTTTCAGGATCCATCTGGATTCCATCTTGGGAGACTATATGCCCAAGGTACCTAACCTCTGTCTTGAAAAATTCACACTTTGACTCCTTAGCAAAGAGCGAATTTTCCCTTAGCACTTGAAATACTTTTCTCAAGTGTTCCAAATGTTCCTGTTCTGATGCACTATAGATCAGAATGTCATCTAAAAAGTCTACTACAAAGTGTCCTAGATAAGGCCGTAAAACACTATTCATGAGTTTCATGAAAGTGGCAGGAGCATTGGTGAGACCAAAAGGCATCACCAAAAACTCATAGTGCCCATATCTAGTCCTAAATGCAGTTTTAGGGACATCCTCTGCCCTAATCCTAATCTGATGATATCCTGATCTAAGGTCAAGCTTGGTAAAATACCGAGCTTGATGTAACTGATCAAATAGATCTTCCAACCTAGGCATTGGAAATCTATTTTTGATAGTTACCTTATTAAGTGCTCTATAATCTATACATAGTCTCATAGAGCCATCTTTCTTTTTAACTAGGAGCATTGGCGATGCCCATGGTGAGTTACTAGGTTTGATGAAGCCTTTATCTAAATAATCCTGCAATTGCTTCTCAACCTCCTCATGCTGAGAAACACTAAGCCTATAAGGTGGTCTACAAATAGGGTTAGTGTTAGTAACAACTTCTATGGCATGGTCAATGTCCTCTCTCTCGGGTGGTAGCCCTCTAGGTAAGTCAGTGGGAAAAACATCTCTGTATTCAAACATAAGATCCTTAAAACTTTTAACTACACACTCTTGCAAAAAAGAATAGTAGAAAGTCCTGTTCATATTTACATTCAAAGCATGAAAATATACATCAAATGAGCTGTCTGTACAATGCTCCATATCATGACTATACAATAAAAACATATCCTGTACATGCTGTGAACAACAGAGACTATACAACTCTAATGATGAGATGAGAGGTGCACTAGGTACATCTCTCTCTCCCTGAATATAAACTGTACTTCCATTCTTTTCAAACTCGAGTGTGTTATTTTGATAGCTGCGTTTAAGTGTATCTCCCAACCCCCATAGCCACTCTCTTCCTAAGACTAGATCTGTCCTCTCCATATTCATAATTTGGAAGTCCATATGATCTGTATAATCCTGCATCTTGACTTCCAAATTGGATACCATAGTATCCCATATTCTTTTATCTTGCCCTTGCATCATAGATACAATGTACTTATGTGCACTAGGCTGTTGGGGAATCTTCAATTTCTTGACCAAAGCATAGTTTATGAAGTTATGAGTAGCAGAGTCATCTATCATGACTCGCACCCTGGTCCCGTATACACTACCATGTAGCTTGACCAAGTCATGTGGTCCAAACTGCGGTGACCACAATGACTGAGTCAAACAACACGTGTGCTCTATATCCTCATGCATCACCTCCACTCCCTTGCAGCTAGAGCTGCCATAAATGGGAAGGGTCTGCACTAGGTGGACCGCCTTTTTGCCCCTTTCAAGAGCCGTACTAGACTCTGGTCCTTTCTTCTTTTCTTCCCCTTTCTTGAGTGGACAGTTCCACTGTGAGTGGCTAGGGGATAGGCACCTAAAACACAGGTTCTCTCTTTTGGCTTTCTCAAACTGGTCTATGGATAGCTTAGGCCCTTGTGATCTTTGTTTTTTAATAAAAACCTTGTTTTTCCCAAAAGGCAACTTTTTCTTAAATTTAGTGGTGCTAAGAGGTTTAAGGGGCTGATCCATCTCCATAGGAGTATACTGAGGACGGTTATGGTCCTCATATATCTGTGCATATTTGATCGCCTCCTCAAACGTCTTAGGCGCATTCCTCCTGACTTCCCTCTTTATGGCTTTATCCAAGCCCCTAACAAACCCTCTGGTCTTCTGAAAATCATCTAGACCCTTAAGCTTCAAAGTGATCTCTCTATAGTGGGATAGATAGACTGAAAGAGGCCTGCCTCTTTGAGTAATCCTATCCCACTCATCCCAGTTCCTCTCCTCTTCATTTTCAGGAAGAAACTCTTTTAGAAAAAGAGTCTCAAACTGAGTCCAGTCACTAGGGATAGAGTTCGCCTCCTTAAGACTCATCCACCACTTATAAGCACGCGGGCCGAGGGAGAGACTCGCCTCTAGCACACGATACTCAGGTGGGGTGCCCTTCAATTGATGCAAATCATGCCACTTTTGTAAAAAAGTGTAGATTGCATCCTTATTCCTGTCTCGGTCATCCCCCGTGAAGGTTGGTGGCTCTAAGTATTTCAGGAGGGGAGCTTCCCTAGAGCTCTCTCCTTTATATTTACTAGGAAGAGAAGTCTCTTTCCTAGTAATCTCTAGAGGAATGGTAGGAGTCTCTCTTTCCTTCCTAGCTAGGAAAGAGGTGACACTAGTCTCAAGAGAGATCATTTGAGACTTAAGTTGCTGTATAAGAGATGTAATGCTACCCAAATCTTTCTCTAACTTGAGGGTTTGCTCTTTCAAGTCAATGAATTGGTCACGAGTGACAAATTCATCTATAAGTTCTTCATAAGTATACTCTTGCTGTGAAGGCTCTTTTTCTTCTATATTCTCTTCTATTTCTTGTCCTAACTCTACTTCTTCCATCCTAGCATCCTGATCCTCTAGTTGCTCTCTAGGTGGAGAAGTGGTCTCAACTACTTGTTTACCTTTAGTTTCCATGTTTAAGTACCCTTCCCCCGTTTGCTAACTAGACAGTATGAAAATGAATGGAAGTAGAGTTTAAATATGCAAGAAGAAGAGAGATATAACACAAGAGCACTTCCCTGATACAAAGTAGAGTTGCGGAAGCTAAATCCAGGTGGTCCTTGATGCTTCAAGCCGCTGATTTTGATTCCTCGCTAGTCCCAAAAGAAAATTGGAAATGTCCGCTTGGTCCGGGGAGGTTCTAGACACCATAAACCATCCAAAACAACACCAAAAGTGCATAGGAAAAGCCTCAAATGGGCAAACTGAATGCAACTGAACAATTTCAGAAATTTTCCAATCCTCGCCAGTCCACAAAGTGTTGCCCAGCACCTGCACTTCAAAAATTTGAGACAATCCCAAGTGAAAAAATTGGATTTGGAGTCCGGATGAAGAAAAACTAGGCTCGGGAGTGGCCGCCTAGTTCCTGCTGAAATGCTGCAGAGAGATTTTGATAGGGCAAATCTCTTCCAAATCCAACACCGATGGTCTCTGAGCGAAGCTTGAAAGCGTAGCTTCGAAACGTGACCAAGATTTTTGAAATCCGATATGGTATGAAGAAGATATGCTCCGGAGAAATGGGGTATGTCACCGATGGGAAGTGAAAAACTTCATCTTCATGAATAGATAGGTTTGGAAAGCTCAAAACTGAGGAATGAAAGCTTCTTTCACCAAACCAACACCCCCATCCCATAACCACAGCCCATAATACATATATCCCTCATGATTCTTACACAATCTTGATCTAGATCATAGATTTATAGCTCCAAAGTTTAGGAAAAAACTCGAAATTTTCTTGCTCTCAAAAGCTCATAGTTACCATCTTCGAAAATCTCAGAATCGCCTTCGATGAAGCAAGATATCCCACATAGGGGCGCTGCAACTGGAAGGCTTCTCTATATAAGGGGCACAAAGGCAAGGTAGTCTTCACCCAAGAGGAGGGGAGGAGGGAAGCCCGTCGGCTGCTCTCTGGCCGCCCGTCGGCTGCTCTCTGGCCGCCTGTCGCCTGGGATGCTTGCACTCTGGCCGCCTGTCGCCTGGGATGCTTGCACTCTGGCCGCCCGTCGGCTGCTCTCTGGCCGCTCGTCGCCTGGGACGCCTCGGTATGTGTGTCTACTGTTGCGTGGCGCGTCCGTCGCCTGCTCCCTGGCTCGGATACCAATGTACTAATTCCCTGAGATACCCCTCATTTTTGTGGGGGTCTTTTGCACACAGTTCGAGGTCCCTACCAGGTCACGCGCGAACACGGAGACACCTAATTTTTTTTAATCCGCCCAGCCACGCGATCGACACCAATTCTTCTCTCTCTCTCTTGGCCCTCTGAATGCCCCACATGGCCTCACACATGAGTGCCACTTGGCACTCATGTGGTAAGTCCACTTATTTACAACCTTAGGGGTGGTTCACACCCCTCTTGAGGGGTATTCCATAACATAAATTATAAGAAATGGCTTCTAGACATATTTCTAAAGGTGGATTTTTACACTAAAAAATAGCTAATTTGAGGGATAGTTTTGAAATTTTTGAGGCTCCCATTAGCACATTACAATGCATGAGTGTATCCATCATGCTTCTTGCTTAAGTTCTTCACAATCCCAACCATCTTCTCTCTCTCTATGGATTTCAAAAACTACTTCCGTGAGTCTCCATGTCCAACACTATGTATGTTTATGTGTGTGTCTATGCGTGTATGTGTGTGTATGTGTGTGTGTGTCTATATATATATATATATATATATATATATATATATATATATATATATATATATATATATATATATATATATATATATATATATATATACACATGTTCATGTGTGAATGTATATGTATATGTATCTATGTGTGTCATGGTGTGTACATGTGCATATGAAAGTTTATTTTTTTATTCACTAATTGTATTAATCAATTGCTTTCTTTAATTGTATATTTTTAACAGAAAATTCAATTATGATGATTTTTTTTTGTAATTAAATTGAGTGAATAAAAATTTTGAATGAAGAAATGAAAATACTAACTTGAAGTTTCTTAATTCGAATTGCATAAATGTTAACTTCCTAAGCTTTAATGCGTAGATTAAAAATTATGTACTCATTGATGTACTTTAAAACGCAGTAAAAGAACTTAGTGAGAGAGAGTACAAGCAATGGGAGAAATACATGAAAAAAGATATGAATGAATGAAAACACTTAGCTGGAGTCTCTACTCCTATGTGCAACCTCCCAAAATTACTCTTGAGAAATGCTGTGCAAACTGTGTAGGTTTTCTTTTATGTAATTGAACACGTTGATATAGCGATCGATAACGTGTTCAGTAAACTAATCAATAATTATTATTTTTCATCGTTATATAAGTTGGTATGCTGATGAAAAAATTACATGTGCAATTAAGTAATATAATAAATAAATAACAAAGTGTTGATATAGGCATCGGTATATTTGTTTCTATACTGTTCAATAAAAAAGTATGTATTCTTCAGTCAAATTTTTCACAGAAATACCTACACCTATCATTATGAGTTCAATATGCATCTATCACTAATTCGTTCTTGTAGTGTCTATAGATGTCACAAAGTTTATGTTATAGATTCATCTTTCTCTATCTCATGCATTTCTAGATCACCTCCTTCTTATTCCTCTTCATCCACATGTGATGGTGTATGTACTTATCTCCATTCTTCAATGTGCACCACATGATCTAAAACAAAAGAACAATAGAAATCAAACGATGATACAAAATAAATAACAAGAATGCACAAATCACTTCCATATCAATATCCAAAAGCACATAGAAGTCATCCAAGCACTATTCATATCCAAAAGCACATAGAAGTCATCCAAGCACAAGCACATTGAAGTCATCTTTAAGGTTCGGTATGCAATCTAAGTTTCGATATACAACCGTTGAAAATATCCTTCCCATGTTTTAAAATATCTTGTGTGGGTGGAGAGAGAGAGAGACAGAGAAATCGGGTGAAAGAAATAAAATTCTTTGGCTCTTGCCAAGGTCAATCTTTCCTTGCCTCCTTTCTTTAAATGTGCATTTTTGCAAAGAGGATCATTTAAAAATTGAAGTGGAATATCTTTGCTTTCCTTCTTCCCTCCTCCTCATCTTAGTCTTGTTCCTTTTTTTCCTCCTTCCTTCATTCGCCACCTTGTGGGCTCACAAGCTACATCACACAAAGCTATGTTTAGCCCATATGCATGAGAAAAAGACTCTTGCATGCCCTCTTCATGTTCCACTCAAGTGATACGAAAGAGAGTAAAAGGCTCTCCTCTCTCTTTCTCTCTTTCATGATAGCTCGTGAGCGCGTGAAGTACTTGGGGTTTTGCATGTTTGTGATGCCTCTCTATTGTGCAACCAGCCCTCCCCCCTCTTGCTTTCTCTTTCTCAATCTCAAGCATCCACACACTTGGCGAGTGCGATTTCACTTATGTAATTTGACTCTATGCATGTATGTATGCATGTATGTATGTATATATGCGTGTGTGTATGTGTATATAATGGTATACACATACATGCATAGATGCATGCATTTATGAATGTCATTGCGCTCAAGTTGAAAGGTAGCTTTTAAAAAGAAGTTCGGCCTTGAGGCTTAATCTCTTCGCATTACCTAGAGTTAATTGAAAGTACAAGTGAAAATGGGCTTAGTGTCCATGGGCCCCCCATATCTCACAAGATCAAGAGTTATATGCCTATCACAAACAAGATTACAGAGATCAAACGCTCATTAAGATTTAAACGAAATCACTCCAATCGAGTGATTTTGTCTAAACTAGTTGGGTCTTCGGGTCATCCCAGTTGAAAGGTACTTGGGGGTTTCCACTCGTGTGTTCTTGCAAAGATCTTCCACCCAAGTGCATTTAGTTCATGTTCTTATGTAATCTTCTTAATAGGGCGGATATGAGAGACTTCCTGATCACATGATTTTTTTTTTAAGAGGAAAGTTCATGTGTAATTGATGTACTATTCCTTTTACATGAGAATAAGGTTCTACATACATGTTTGACTCCAAGCACCTCTAGTATATATGGGAAACGGCAAAGATTTTCCACCCAAATGCATTTAGTTCATGCTCTTGTAAGCTTTTTAATAGCGTGGATATGAGAGACTTCTTAATCACATAAGATGTTCGGCCAAAGCTTAATCTTTTTTATATGTTGAATTTTGAAAGAACAACTGTACAAGTGAAGGGGCATAGTACTCATGGGAGCCCTCCTATCCCACAAAACAAGGGTGAGACTACCCAAAGGTAAGACTTCAAAAAAAATATCTGAAAACAACTGGTTTAAATCTGTCGGAAGACAATATATTGACCTAAAATTCACAACTGTTCTATTGTAGGAAGGGGTTGAACCGTCACGCCCATTTAGGTCCATCAGAGATATCTGATAACCAGCTGATGAAGGTAGAATGTCCCACATATGAGATATCTAATAACCAGCTGATGAAGGTAGAATGTCCCACATATTGGCAACTTTCTCGGGAGGATTGAGGAAGCAGATAGCCAAAATTTCCAACATGGCGTATCTCTGCGCCGGGAGGACGGGTCAACGAGAATCTTTAATTTTGTTCGAGATATGGAGAAAGACATCTCTGTATTTTGCTCTGAAGCGGTCTTCAAGGAAACGGAGCGAGGGAGACATGGATCCTTCTAGTGGTTGTCCACTGTCGCTGGATGTGAGTTTCTGCAACACAGGGCAAGATGATTTGGGCGTCGCCTGTGGAAGTCGTAAATGGAAAGGGACGTTAAAAGCTAGAATGCCCATCAGTGCGAGCCGCGTTTGGGAGGTGGTTAGCGACTTCGTAGCGGTGGCGAATTGGGGATTATTGGCGGACAGCTCGCTTGTAGACGGCGAGCCCAATGTCCCAGGGTGCATAAGGTACTGCAAGAGCAGACACTGTGGTCCTGATGGGAAAACTTTATGGGCGACTGAGAAGCTCCTTGCAAACGATCACGAGAAGCTCATTCAGTCATATTCAGTGATCGACGGCAACGTGGGACTGAACGGGTATGTAGCCACTTTCAGCATTTCAGAATGTGGAGCCGATGATTGCAGTATTGAGTGGTTCTTTGAGTTTGATCCTCTTCAAGGCAAGGAAGAACAACAAGTCGTGAAACAGATAACCAGTGTTTTAGCATCCAGATTAAACCGTCTGTATGAACTCCTTTCGAAATCAAACCAGGCAAACCTTTGAAGCCTGACCCTTATAAAGAGACATGAAGACCTGTATTTTCACCGCCAAAAGTCTTCAACACCTTAGCACGGAAGCAGTAATCTTCATCTTTTCAAAGTATGCAACGGCTGTCGTGTTCTAGCCACACATACGCAAAACGTTCACTGTCGTGAACAATGATTAGGCTGATTTTGTATGATCGCACCTTCTCTGATGAGAGAGGTGGCCCATAATACCATGCTCTAAAGAATGCAAGTATGAAAGTTCTAGAATAACGGTGTGGTTGAGAATATTCTACTAAACTATCAAAAGGAGCTGAATAGTTTACTCCTTCAAGTTGTGAAAATTGACGACGAGCGTGGCATTATGTTGTAAACCTGGCTTGACTTATTATTTCCATGTCGTAGACACTATCAGTTTCAGACATTTTTCATTCAAATGATCGTTCATTTGCCTAATGGTGTTGTCATAGCCTTTGGGCATCGTCTCATCGTTCCAAAGATATTCATATTAACCTTTCAACTTACAAACCCTCAAATCATAGTAGTACCTTACTCTGAAACTATGTATTTTAACTTCCGTTTCGTGTATGAGCTTAAATGGTCTTAAAAATACAGGAGGATTGAGCCTTTCTGAGAATGTTTCACTTAAACATTTGATCCATGAAAAGCCAATCTGCATAATGATTGTGACAAAGTAAGAGATCGAGTGTACAGAAATTTGTCATTATTACAATGAATGTGTCGAGTTCTTGCCTACGTTTGGAAATCTAAGATGCAGAGACATTCTCAAGCTTGGAATTGATGTGGGAGGGGTAGGGCTTGGGTGTATAATTTTTTGCTGACTCATAATGTGCTAGAATAAAAATACATGGTACAGAAAATGATATGCATATTGTAGACCTTCCACTCTAAGATTTTGACGCCAAACTGTAGAAAGTCGGGAGACAACATTGGAGCCAATGGAACTAGCAGTGTGATGGAGCCTACAATCTTAGATTATGGAGCTGGAACATGGATCATGAGTGTTCACGATAGCGGAGTATTATTCTAGCTTGTTTGACTGCCCTACTCTTTGGAAACACATCAATTATGCCTATGATAACTGTGCTCTGTTTACTTGTTATCTGTTAGCATTCCGAAGGTGTTTGAGAGCTGTTTTAGTAGCAGGAAAAGGGCCTTGCCCAGTTTTTTGCAAGAAGTTCATTTCTTGTTAGTTAAGACATTTTCTGTGACCAGGAATTGTCCTTGATAGTCAAGAAATGGGGTTTCCTGGAAAGATGTGAAGTCTGTTTCCCTAGCATTGGAACAGGTTGGAAGCAGTCCCTGTGAGTTCCAGTTTCATATCAGCATACAAGGGTTGAAGACATTTCTGGACCTTGACAAGGGAAGAAAATTTGTAATCGTGGCACTCAACAAACTTAGCATCCAGGTTCTGGGCTCCAGCTCTGTTTATGGAGTGTCTGAGCTCAGAGAATGATTATACTATTCTAGCTAGTCAAGCTGCAGCTGATCAATTCAAGCCTTGAGCTACACATTTAATCTGTGAGCACCTGGCTCAATTTCCTCCATTTAGAGACAGTCAGCCAATGCAGCAACCAGAAGGTTTTTAATGCACACTTCCCACTGTAGACTGCAGGGACCCCCAGGATGGTTACTGCCCATTTCACTTGCATTCAGTAAAGAGTTGAATGTATTACATCAGCTCAATATGATGCAAGCATTTACTGCATCTCTGAATTGATGCCGCCATAGAATTTTTCAGTCTTTTCTATTTCGGAAATCTTTCCTGCAACTCAACCCAGAACTGTTTGGAATGGTAGAGCTTGACCTTCTGATGTTGCTGTGACTGGGATTCTCTGTTGTGGACTTAGGAAGAAATCAAATAAAAGCATCCATCTATCAAGCATTTGCCCCATAAATTTTTGAAAGCAACGGTAGGGCACGATGGCCAGAAACAATGCTGTACAGATCTTTTACATTACTAGTGCAATGCCGCATAGACTTTTATATCATTACATAATACATGAGGGAAGACGGTGAAATTTGTACAAATGTAAAAAGACATCTATTGTCTGTGATAATTTGGAATGAGATTATATGATGAGGAAAGAAGAGGCCCAAGCTTCTAGCCTTTGGAGTCCAATATGGAGGTAAAACCTACCTATCAGTACTCTGAGCCCATCAGTTCCAATGATTAAACAACTCAAGGTGCATTCCACATTTTTAAATCCTGTGCAAGAGTCAATTATAGTAAAATTTTGTTTAACGTCTAATGTAATTCTTTATGACCATACCTTTAGTTGACTATATTTATTTACAATAATCAATGATCAAGACTGCTGCACTTGTATGGTAGTTCTTAGTGTTATGATGCATGTTTTTATATTAAACTGTGTAGGATTGGCACATGAGTCCCAAATGGCGCGCTTGTGAATACCCCTAGTGGGTGTTATGCATGCAGTAAGAGAGAGAGAGAGGAGTTGAGCTGCATGGTGGAAAGGAAAGGCTATAGGACACATCTATCATGCGTGGAGAACTTCAATCGTCATGCTCACAAGGTTTTTCTGCAACCTCTGCTACAAGAGGAGGTTATCAGGAGGATTGTATCATCAGGAGGTCATCTGGTATCCTCTGCCAGGTAACATCTCATCTCTGTGGGACCAGGCCACAAACTCATTACTATTCACACCAATGCGAGCACGTGCCAAGACACAGGACAACAGCTCACGAGAGTGCCAAGGGATGGAGATCTTCTCCTTCTTTCCTCACAAGTGGAAGAGAATTGACACTTCTCTCCTACATATACCACTTCCAAGGCACTTCTGCATATGGAACGAATTCCCTACCCGCGTGCACATCTACAGAGCATAATAGAGCGAGGAGCATCAACTTCTCCCCATCACACAAGGTATTTCAAATCTCACTTTTTCCTCATTTTGGAGAAGGAATAGAGAGCTTTTGCTTCAAGCTTTGGCGAAATATCCATGCATTCATGTACTGTGGGATATGTATATGAGTATGCTACAAAGAATTTCTCAAGGACTATGAGTCTACGAGGTTTTAAGGGCTTCCAAATCACCCCATATTTAGTTTCTTCATGTTCAACTCCAGCCAATTAGGACCCCCTCACCTTGCATGAGGTTTAACTCTTGTGCTCAGAGCTCCGATTGGCGTGATTTTATTGGGAAACGAAGCTTACCTTGCATTTTTTCTGCTTTACAAGGAACGTAGCGTTTGCAGGAGATATTAGATGTCCAAAATTGTCTGCAAGTTCTACGTAGAGCTTAGGTAACCATTCCGAAGCATCAATATTTGGATGACTCGAGTGTCAAAATTCAGTTTTGGCACTTAGAAAAGCATCGTTGATGAGAAGCGCAAGTGTTGGACATCATCTTCTTGTCTGATAATGATTTGTGAGGACTAGCAAGGATCGATTTTGGCTTCAGGATAAATTCTTCATTATTTGAAGTTGTTTTTGAAGGCGCAAACTATAGGTTGAATGCTTTTGAAAGCTCATAAAGTGCAACCGCTAATTTTCAACGGCTAAGTTCGTGCGTCGTTGGTGAGTTTGTTGAACTCCTACTTCTTGAGATGGAGGTTGTGAGATCAACCTCCCTGTATGGATCAATTTGGTCAATTTATCCATCTAGTTGTAATGCCTTCGGGCCATTCAAACTTGATTACTGTGCGAATTAGTGTTACTTTGGCAATCTAACCCCTCCTTTGTGGGATATGGGGGATCCCATGGGTACTATGCCCTTCACTTCTATACTTGTTCTTTCAATATATTCAAGCCAAGGGAGATTAAGTTTAGGCCGAACTTCCTCTTAAAAAAAAAAATTAAAAAAAAAAATCCAACTTTGCTTGTAGATGGATGGGCACATGGATGAGAGCCTAAAAGCTTCTTCGACCAAATCAAATTTGCATTGGAAGCTTTGGATATTAGCAAGAAAGTGTGCTTGTACGATTCCTCTCATTTTAGATATTTGATTTACTTTCATTTCGTTTAAAGTTTCTTATCTAGGATTGTTAAAAAATGGAACACGAGAAAAATAAAAGGATTGATAACACTTCGAAAAATGTTAAGAAAACCATAAAGAAATATAAAAAACTAGAAATGAAGGACGTAGATTAAGAAGTAGTCCTCTACGATGCAAACATAGACACACGCATAGACACACACATACACACATATATACACGCATACACACATAGACACATGCACACACATACACACATACACACAGACAAAGTTACACACACACATACACATGCATACACACACACATATATACACACATAGACACACACATACACACACACATACATATATACACACACACATAGACACATACACACTTACACACACACACACATCCACACACATTTACACACACACATACACATGCATACAGGCACATATATATAGATACACACGTATATACACACATAGACACACACACACACACACATAGACACACACATATACACATACACATAGACACATACACACACACACACACACGTAGAGAGACATACACACATACATGCATATACATGCATACATAATGCATATGCATATGCATACATACATACTTACATGCATACACACACATACAAGTATACACACACACACATGCATACATATGCATACATAATGCACATGCATATGCATACATACATGCTTACATGCATACACACACATACACACATACACATAGACACACACACACATACACACACATATATGCATACACACACACGTAGAGAGACATACATACACATACACATACATGCATACATGTGCATACATAATGCATATGCATACATACATACTTACATGCATACACACACATACACACACACATGCATACATATGCATACATACATGCTTACATGCATACACTGTAACATAATCCTGGTAGGAGATGGTTGAACCACACCCTAAGAGAGAGGATTAGGAAGTAATCCTCAACCATGGCTTTTGGGGCAAGTGGTTAGCCCATCACATTCCTAACCAAGAGGTTGTGAGTTCAATTCCTTACATTGGTATCAGAGCCTAGGAAGTAGGCTTGGGCAAAGTGGAATGACCCAATGGCCTCTAAAAAAGGCGCTTGGGCATCCTCCATGTGAAAGGGTAGGATTTGTGGAAGGCGCGCGTCCATTTCAATGATGGACCTTACAATGATTGGGGTGTATCTCCCAATCCGTAGGTCAGATTGAGGCGTGTAATATACCGTTGGAAAGCTCTCGGAACGAACTTTCCAATGAGCTAGCTTGCAATGTGTGAATTCCTTGGGAATCCTTGGATGGAACTTGATTGAGTACATCCTGCCAGTCCCATAGCTGGTCAGGGTACATCCTACCAGGGTACATCCAGGGTACATCCTACCAGTCCCATAGCTGGTCAGGGTACATTCCCGAGGGAGTTCAAGGGGGAAAGAATGTAACATAATCCTGGTAGGAGATGGTTGAACCACACCCTAAGAGAGAGGATTAGGAAGTAATCCTCAACCATGGCTTTTGGGGCAAGTGGTTAGCCCATCACATTCCTAACCAAGAGGTTGTGAGTTCAATTCCTTACATACACATACACACATACACAAATACACACACATAGACACATGCACACACATAGACACATACACACACACATACACACATATACACATAGATATACACACAGATTTACACACACACATACACACTGTTAGCAGCCGGTGTGGACGACCACCTTTCTTCTAACAAAATTATCAGTTTCAATGTAATTAAATGAAGATTTACGGAGATGCTAAGAGTTTTCGAAATTGTCAATTTCGACTATTCTGAATTTTGGAAGTTCGGAACGGTGTGAAGCCCTTAAGAAGAAGTACGGTGTTGTATCTTACGGACTGATCCCAGAAGTGGCCAATACGAAGTGTGCAAATACGCGGATATGAAAAATGGATGAAGTCTGTAATCTCCGAAGTATGATTGAAAAGGGATATTGTGATGTAACTGCACTCATACTTTATAATCAAGAAACTATTTGTTGTTGTGGAAGTACGATTCTGTGTACAATGTGTGGTATGAATTGTCTCTGTTTATAATCAATGTTATTATAAGTGGTGAGGAACAAAAATGCATGTTTACGAGTATTATATATTCATAAATTCCCGTTCCCGAACTTGTAAATTGGGGTATTGTTAGTCTATGGGCAACCAGTACGCTAAACATTATGGCGACCACGATGGGATGGGGTAACAGAACACAGCACAAAGTGGATTGATGCTGGTACAAAGTGGCAAGGAGTACTTACAAAAGACTTATCATCACGGTTATCTAGATGAATTCGCACAGCAGACACTCGCAACATTGAAGCTTGAAGATATGATGCGATCACTATTCTAGAGGAAGTGCAGTTTTGGGTGGAAAGTGGAGTTTTACCCCCCAAGCTTTTGAAGGATTTACTCTTTGAGTGGAAGGACAGCAAAGTAACTAAAGTACTGTGGCAAGGGGAATTCAACAGGACCAACTAGCAAAACCACCTATAGGAAGAGAAATACCTTGTGGAAGTAGGTCAAAGCGGCAGCAGCGAACCCCCGTCAGAATTGCAATTAGCTCTAATACCCTCACCTCAAATTGGTACCTTACAGATGCTTGGTGATTCGATGGCAAACAGGCACCCATTACCAATGTTGAATTGTACTCATTTTTATGGGTGAGTGGATGAGGATCCAGATGTGCATGTACGAACATTTAAGAATCAGTACTTATGTAACCATTGTAATATGCATGATAATAGGCACAAGTTACAGGTGTTCCAAGCCATGTTAGTCGGTGATGCAATAAAATGGCTTATTAAGTACCCTCCTGACTACTTTTCAACTTATGATAAGTTGAAGGAAGCATTTTTAGAGCAATTTTGGACTGCTAAGAATGTTTCCGAGTTGCATTCCTCACTTCAGTATATGATGCAGAAATGGACGGTCGAACAATATGCATCAGATCCCAACAGACAAATGTCCTACCAAAGAAATGTTAATAGAACTCTTTGTTAACAAACTTCAGCCACCCATCAAAGAGAAAATCTATATGTATACACTTGACCAATTCCGTACGCTAGATCAGATTATTGACTTAGCAATAAGGATGGATCGGAAGATGCAGTTTGCCAATTTGGGCTCTGAGAAGACTAATTTGGTGTTCAAGAAGGGCGTGACCCTAGAGAAGCAATTGTATTGCTTACAATGTGTTATTATGGGCCAATTATATCATAAAGACCCAACTGGCATTTGGATTTACTTCATTCCTCCACACAAGGTACAGACAGTCATTTCGAAGGCCCATGCAAGTGAAGCTGGCGGACACCATAGTCATTTGTTTACGGTGCAGAAAATCCAACAATCTAGATTATGGTGGCCAACTATGTACTCAGATGTGCAACAGGCAGTATGAGATTGTGATCCATGCCAACGTACTAGAGAACCTCGCGATAGTCAGCACTTTCCATTGCAGCCAATTGTTCCCCTAGAACCTTTTCAGAAATGGGGATTGGACTTCATCGGTCCCATCAAACCACCTGCAATGCACACTAGAGCCTTGTACTTTTTAACCTATACGGATTATTGCACATGCTAGGCCAAAGCATGGGCAACTAAGCAAGCTACTGCACAAACAGTCGCAAGGAATTTGCAGAATGATATCTTTCTGCGTTATGGATTACCGTTAAAATTAGTCTCTGATTGGGGAACTCATTTCCTAAATCAATTGATTGCTGAACTTACCGCGGATTACCAAATTAAGCATAAATTTAGTTCCCGCTACTATCCTAAGGTGAATGGATTGGCGAAAAGTACTAACAAAGTTTTACTACACATGCTCCAAAAATTGTTGTTGGATTCCATGGATCAATGGGAAATCATGCTTCCCACTGTCCTATGGGCTTACAGGACTACTTATAAAGTTCTGGTGGGTAGCACACCTTTCAAATTGCTCTATGGACAAGAGGCCATATTACCCTTTGAATTTTTGGTACCCAATCTCAGGATTGTGGTGCGGAAGTGATGGTTTCGGAGGAGTCTTTTGCGTATCGAATGGACCAGTTGTAGCGATTAGATGAATAGCATTATCACAGCTTTTTATTGTTACAGAAGAAGTGGCATGATCACAATCTCCGAACTAAGATTTTTTGGCCTGGGATTTGGTTTTGTATTTTCACTCCAAGATGAAGCAAAAAACGAGTAAATTGAAATTACGGTGGATCGGTCCATTCCAAATTCACGAGCTATGTGGACCCAGATCATTTTGGCTGGCTACGTTACCAGGAAATGTTCCTCCGACCATCATTAATGGGTCAAAATTATGGCCCTATCAGAGTGTCTGTATATATATATATATATATATATATATATATATATATATATATATATATATATATATATATATATATATATATATATATATATATATATATATATATATATATATATATCGGATCCTGAAATTTTAGACATCTTGCATAGCGTAACTACTTGATATGCAATAGTACAGGCAATCAAAGAGCGGCGACGGCCACAACATTTCAAATATGATGGTGATTTCTTATTTTGTGCGCCAAAAATCAATGCAGATTCGCGAGTTACAATTCCTTAATCAGTAATCATGGCTCAGACTCACAGCTCTCTACACGGGTAGGCCGGGCATAAAAGGCTACTTTGCCGAATTTAGTTTATTCGGCCAGTTTGTGTACAGAGAGACTACAATGAGCAGAGATACTATGTGTTGGAACAGTGAAGCAAAAGAGCAGAGGTACAACTATGGGAGTTTCTTTCTCGGATTGTCACTTGTTGTATATCCCAAAGAAGCTATCGCAAGAACAAAAGGACTGGTTTGAGTGTAGGGGTCTTTTGCAGTGTGCCATGTTGGATTGGCGTAGTATTTGAACTCACCTGCATGCGAAGGACATTGCCATGGAGATAGCAAGACAAACCGATGGCAATGATATTAACTCGCAGGAAATCAATATTAGAATTGGGTAGGAAGTGTTTTAGTTGACATATGCGCTAATAGCTGAAAGATTTAATGTGGCCAATGAGGGCATTACATCAAGCACGAAGTCTGTTGATGCCACGGAGATTTGTGCATTGCTCGATAAGCCCTGTTCGGATGAATACAGGTTCGTGCAGCTGTTGGATGATAATCCTTTGAAGTTGGGTTTATTATTAACGACTATGATTATTAATTTGCAAGATAAGCACTATGGAGTCTCCCAACAACTTTATGCATTGGTGAAGGAATCTGCGAATCAGGTCAATCGGGTGGAAATTATCTTTCAAAAATTGAAGAAGGAAGTTCATAGATTGTTCAGACATACTGGATGAGCAGTGAACACAGTGTTAGACTCCAAGGTGGGAGTAGTTTTTACTTTGCTCTTCATGACTCCAATGTACTTACCTCAAGAATACACACTATGCTCGGGTAAGATATTTCTACAGATTTTGAAGAAAAGGGCGACAGAGCGGAAATCCGGAGGTAACACTTCTCATGATCAGGTGGAGATAGAGATAGATGAAGAGGAGGAGTCTAGGAGGCGATAGGTGGCAAAGAATCAATGGAGAGAAGCAAAGAGAAAAGCAAAGGAAGAAGCAGAGAGGAAGGCAAGAGAGGAAGCGGCAACACGAAATAAGGACGAAGAAGAAAGACAAAGACAACAAGAAGAAGAAGAATTCGAGAGAAAGAAGGGGAAGAAAGGAAAAAAAAAAGCTGCCAAAGAGGAAAGATGCCGAAAGCAACAACAGGAACAAGGGGATCGTTTCAGAAGCTCATCAAGTAAGATTTCGGTACTACATACTTTTCAGGCATGCGGACTCGTAGATAAGTGGAAGACTAAGGAAGGAAGGGTGAAGTTACCCCTACTTCAGTGTACAGATAATATTTATCCCTGGATGCTAATAATGAAACCCTCAAACCGGAAATACTCGATGATCTAGCCAGAGGGTTGTCATGGAGTGCGGTGAAGCTTGAAGAATCCCAGAACAAGTATAATTCTATGATAACAGAAAAGGATAAGTGGTTTACAAAAAGGGATCAAATGATGATGGAGATCACCCGACTTCATGCAGAGGTAGAAGCTGCTTAGACTGAAAGCCCTGCCAAAGAAAGTAGAGCTCTCGAAGAATTGATGGACGATAATTTCAAAAAATAACACTTTAAACATGACTGTGGAAGAGAAATAAAAAATCATAGCCAGATTACAAGCAAAAGTTGGACAGATGCAGAAATCTCAACAAAAATTGAAGAAAACCAATAACAAGTTAGCTGCCAAACTGCAAAAACCCAAACAAGAAGTGTAGAGGTTGAAGGAAAAAGTCAAGGAACAGAGTGGTGAAATGAAAAGGCAAAGTGTATCAACCGCAGAAGTGGAAGAAAGATTGTCAGTTCGGAATTCAAAATATACAACCTTAGAAGAAAAGCTCCGGATTGTACAGGAAAATCTGGATACGGTGACGGCACAAGTTGCAAGGATCCCAGAATTGGAGAACCAAGTTAGTCAATGGAAGCAACATTGTGCAGATGCGAACCTCGTTTTGGCGGACAAGGAAGCGGAGCTGGAGAGAATTTGAAAAAAGGCATCAGTTTTGGAACTTACTTGTAAAACGAAGTTAGAACAAATGTCGAAGAAAACTACGGAATATATATCTCAATTATCTCATGTTACTGTAGCTTTTGACAAGCTATTAGAGGGATTTTAGTAGCATATCCCCAAATTAGAAGCTTTCATAGTTAGTTATAGAAGTTCTAGTCAACAATTATTAGATCCGAAGGAATTTTTTGAAGCGGAGATACTATTAGCAGAAGAAAATATTAGAGAAATGTTTAATGAACTACGGTTTGATATAGAGAGAATCATGTTTCTGGAGATGCAGAATCAAGATGATGACTTGTAAATCGTATACTTTGTAATCAGTGGGTTCAGATCCACCGTGCATGCGAGTGTTTGCAGCCGGTGTGGACGACCACTTTTCTTCTAACAAAATTATTATTTCCAATGTAATTGAATGGAGATTTATGGAGACACTAAGAGTTTCCGGAATTGACAGATCCCAAAAGTGGCGAATACGAAGTGTGCAGATACGCAAATACAAAAAACGGATGAAGTTTGTAAACTCCGAAGTATGATTGAAAAGAGATAATGTGATGTAACCGCACTCATACTTTATAATCAAGAAACTATTTGCTATTGTGGAAGTACGATTTTGTGTACAATGTGTGGTATGAATTGTCTGAAGCCTCTACACCAAAAACAAAGTTTGCTAATCTTGTGCAGGAAGAAGAATGGGCATTTACTACTGTCTACAGTTTTGACCCATTTTCTCATGAGTTGTCCATGTCTGTAGTAGAATCAGATGTTTGGTATTTTGACAGTGGGGCGACCAAACATATTACCTCGCAGCACAGTTTCTTCTCTTCACTCGAGCCTGCCCCTATAGGGAATAATGTTACATGCACCAACAACTCCTCTTATCCTGTTATGGGAATTAGTAAGATCATTTTGACTACTGCTGATGGTAGTTCTTTCACTTTGTCAGGTGCTTTATTTGTGCCAAGGATCAAGAAGAACTTGTTATCAGTTTTTGCATTAGCGAAGATTGGCTTGCTGTGAAATTTGTTGATGACAAGTGTACAGTTCATGATCTGTTAAATGGCGATGTGATTATTGCTTCTGGCATTTTATGTCGTGGGCTGTATAAGCTCATAGACTATGAAAGATCTATAAATGATTTGGCATGTGAAGTAAATGATTCTGAGGGTATGTCAGATGCAAAGCTTTGGCATGCACGCTTTGGTCGTCTGAATTTTGCTAGTTCGATATGCCTGCAGAAATCTGAAATGGTGTCCTCTTTGCCCAAGCTTGAGGCACCTGGAAAAACAAGTTTGTGAAGGCTGTATTTTGGGCAAAATGCAGCATTCGTCCTTTCCAAAAGATGGTTCAGTTCGGGCTACTCAGAAATTGCAGCTTGTACATAGTGATGTATGTGGTCCTATGCAGACACCTTCTTTTGGGAATTATCTTTACTTCGTGACTTTCATCGATGATTTTTCCAGGCATGCATGGGTATATCAATTGAAGGCAAAGTCCGAAGTGTTCATGTGCTTCAAACAGATTTTGGTTTTGTCTGAAAATCTGTCAGCATGTAAAATGGGCACCCTCCGTTCTGATCGAGGGGGGGAATATATGTCTTCTGATTTTAATGCATTTCTGGCTGATGTGGGATAAAACACCACTGTACAGTGTCGTATACACCTCAACAGAATGGAGTTGCTGAACGAAAGAATAGGTCACTCATGGAGATGGCGAGGTGTATCGTCAAGAGTCAGGCTTTACCACATAGTTTCTGGCTTGAGGCTATCATGTCTGCAGCATATGTACTGAACAGGTGTCCCACTAAAGCGCTGTAGTCTATCACTCCATATGAGGCTTGGCATGACCGCAAGCCATTTGTTGCTCATCTGCGTGTTTTTGGTTGTTTGGCATATGCATTAGTGCCTGAACAACATCGCAGAAAATTGGATGATAAAGCAGTAAAATGTATTTTTGTTGGGTACATTTCTGAAAGTAAAGGCTATCGTTTGTATCATCCACAAACTAAATGCATTCTGGTTAGCCATGATGTTGTTTTTGTGGAAGATGCTATTCAGCCATTGCTTTCATGTACTAACGAGACATCTGTTAGCTTCAAAGACATGTATGATACTTTGCTGCCTCTTTCTATAGGTGGACAGTCTAGTGTTGGTCCTAATGAGGCAACTGCTCAGCCTTTGTAGGTTTCATGTGATGATGTAGATAATTCCATTTCTGATGCAGATGTACATGATGCACTTATTGATGAGAGAGCTGATATTGAGCAGGCAAGAACTATGCCAAAGTGGCTAGTGCAGACCTTGCATGATAGCAAATTAGATGCACCTCTGTCATATCGTACTCGATCAGGCTCTGATAGTGCCTCTTTCACATCAGATTGCTATGCTATGGCTGCATCTAGTCTCTGTGATGAGAATGAGCCTGTTTTGTTTGATGAAGCATAAAATTCAGAAAATTGGATGGTTGCTATGCAATCTGAATATGATGCAATAATGAAGAATGGTATTTGGTCTTTATGTGACTTGCCACTTGGCAAGAAGGCCATTGGCACTAAGTGGGTATACAAGCTGAAGCGTAAACCTGATGGTATAGTTGACAGGTATAAGGATAGGCTTGTTGCAAAGGGTTATGCGCAAGAAAGAGGCATTGATTTTGATGAGACCTTTGCACCTACATGCCATATGAATACTGTTCGAAGCATTTGTGCACTTGCATTTGTACATCAGTTGGACATTAAAACTGCATTTCTGAATGGTGACTTGCATGAAGAAGTGTATATTTTTCATCCCCGTGCTTTGTGCAGAAAGGGCATGAAAACCAAGTGTGCAGGTTAAAGAAGGCATTATATGGTTTAAAGCAAGCACCACGTGCTTGGTATGAGAAGATACATGCCTATCTGAGAGCAGTCCAACTGAAAGCACCTTATATGTTAAGCGTGATAATGATTTGCTTCTGATCATTGTTGTCTATGTTGACGACATGCTGCTCACTGGTCCTATGGAGAAGCTGAGAAGCATATTGTTGATTTTAAGGCTGATTTGCATGCCTCATTTGAGATGTCTGACTTGGGGCATTTGCATCAATATTTGGGCATTCAGTTTATGCAAGTTGATGGTGGAATGGCTTTGTGTCAAACGAAATATATTGACACACATTATTGCAGCATTTTGGCCTTGAAGACTGTTAGCCTATTGCCACTCCTATGGAGACAGGTTTACGATTGAGTCTTCATGATGCTGGAGATGCATTTGATGTTGTCCTCTATCAATAGGCTGTAAGATGCCTTATTTACTTATGCATTACTCGGCCAGATATTCAGTTTGTTGTCTCACAGATGAGCAGATTTATGCATTGCCCAGGTGTCAAGCATTGGCAGGCGGTTAAGCGCATCTTTCGCTACTTGAGTGGTACTCAACTACTTGGGTTGTTTTATCCCAAGGGGGGATCACTACCGCCAAATTTGCATGCTTTTTCTGACTCAGACTGGGTTGGTTGCTATGACACTCGTGTGTCCACTAGTGGCTTTTGCTTCATGCTTGGTAGCTCATGTATATCTTGGTTGAGCAAGAAGCAGCCTACTGTGGCCACTTCGAGTTGTGAGGCTGAGTATAGGGCAGCTTTCATAGCTACTACTGAGTGTGTCTGGCTCAGATGCCTTATGGCTGATTTGGGTGTTGGTCAGTCTTCTGCCACCACCATCTTCACTGACAATCAGAGCGCATTGGTAGTTGCGAGGAACCCTGTGTTCCATGCTCGCACTAAGCACATTGAGGTGCATTGGGGAGATCAGCTTGGCATATGTGCCCATGCAGGAGAACATTGCAGACCTTTTCACGACGGCTCTGCCTAGGGAGAAGTTTGAAGCTTTTCGCAAAGCTTTGGGCTTACTTCCTTTTGTGGAGTGATTTCCACATAGCTTCGCACTTCCTTATACATGAGTGCCAGCTCCTTGTTCACCGCATCACTCCCAAGGGGGAATTGTTGATATATTTAGGTAGTGATGTGTGTGAACACACTAGGACTGTCGGAGCACTTTTTTCCCTCTTTAGGAGGTTTTTTCCCCAGACTTGTATATACGCATATTGCCCTAATGGGCTACTAATCTTTGTACATTCTCTAGTAATACATTCAGTATTGTGTGTTGTGCTCCAAGCTTCTTCTTCTTCCTTGTGTTGTTCGCGTGCTTCCGCAGACGTCTAACTCCAACATACACACACATACATATATATATATATATATATATATATATATATATATATATATATATATATATATATATATATATATATATATATATATATATATATATATATATATATGTACACATTTACACATAGACACATATACATATATACATGTACACATCACATATACATGCCTACATGCACACATGTATACTTATACATGCATTCACAATTATATACACACTTGCATATATTACACAAATGCATATGCATATATACATGTGTGCATACTAACACATGTATACATATATCACACACATACATATACATGAAACACATATATGTGCATAATAACACATGTATACATATAATGCACATGAATACACACACATATGCATACATACATGACAAAAATTTGCTCCTCAAAGATAAAGATATATATAAAATAATTAGGCATATCCCCAAGCTTCATGTTCTAACTTAAAAGAACATGATTTCATCTCTCTAGTAGGATTCATCGATCTAGTTGAATAAAGAAGAATCTATTATCTAATATCCATTCAAGTGATTCAAGTTATTGATCGATAACTAGAGTAGAATTTACTATCTAATCTACTCATATGTTTTCATTATTGCCATCATTTTGGTAAGACATCAATATAGTCTCATCTTCATTATCCTTATTGATTTCATTTATTACTTCCATTGTTAAATCTCTGTTTTCATGAATAACATCATCTATTAATGGATTAATATCGATTTCTGGTAATTCCTCTTCATCATCAATAGAATCAGCATGTAGATTATTATCCTCTTCATCAAAAGATTAGTATCATTATCATGTATCATGATTCTTATTTCTCTTTTAGATGTTGATGTATCAATATCTGATGGTGAATCATCAAGAGGACTTTCTTCAATCTCTCTAACAATAAATTGTTCAAACAATGACCTACCTCTAGGTTGAACATGAATGAATTGCCACCAAGGATGAGCATCTGGGTTTTTATAAAAAAATGCTTGTTCAATATGCCTAGGAAGAATATATGGTTCTCTAGTAGATCGCATTACCTTGGAAGAATCAATTGCTCAAAACCAAGATAATTCATTTCTCAATGTGGAATTACTACCTTTATACTCGGCTCGAAACCAATCAACCTTCAAAATGACCTATCAAAATATATAAAAACATAAAACCATTATTAGGTGCTTAAAAAAATAATAAACTCTATCATAAAAAATATAAACTTTTTTCTACTTGTTTGAATGTACGAAATGATATTTCGTAGATACCAACAACAGCTCCCACATACCCAACTTCGCCATCTATAAGGTTCGTGTCTTTTGAGCTAACATGTGATAGTTGCTTGAAAGAAGCAACAATACTAGAATCCTCTATTTTATGTAAAGAATCAATGGCTTTGATTCTAATATGCTATCCAAAGCCCCAAATATTAGTGAACATTCGAGCCTATGAAAGAAATGAAATTAGTAAAGAGAAACTAATATACATATATGAAAAAAACAAAATATTATTAAAATAAAATTACCTTTCGCTCACAACCTATCATTAAATCTCTCTGCTCATCTGAGATTTCTTCATTATTTTCATTGGCGCATTGCAAATGACTATATAGCCAATCCGTGAAAGAATATATATTTGTAATCTCATTATTATCGAGTTTACATCTATATCTTTTGTTCCTCCATCTTTTACTTCGGAGATTTTGAAGTCCTTGTTTGTACTCGCTAAGGAATGCTTGCATGCATTCACTATTATATGCTACAAAAGTAGAAACATCATTTTTTTTCTTGAAATGTAAATAAAAATGGAACTCCCTTACCTGATAATACCTCGTCTATTATTTTTTAAGAAGACTCGTTGGTCCATGCATGTGGAGCTTTTTCATGAACTCTTTCAAGGTACTCACTAACATAGTACATGCACTCTTCAAGCATCCAACCCTTTGCCATGGATCCTTCTGGTTTCGCTCTTTGCCGCACATAACCTTTTAATATTCCCATAAATCGCTCGATCCAAAACATCCATCGAGTGTTGACAACACCTGCAATCTCTATTTCATCTACAAGATGGACTAATAAATGAACCTGAATATCAAAAAATGAAGTATGAAGCTCTTTCTCCATCAAACATAGTAGCTCTTTGCATTCACGTTTTTTTTTGTGGGATTGAGTTTTTGTGAATCTCTTTTGATGTAATCCACCTATACATTTCATAATAAAAATTATAAAGAAGTTAATTCAAAAATAAAAGATATCAAATATTCATTTTATATATTAAATATAAAAGTATCATAGTTACCTTATAAGCGATCCAAGACGATAGATCACATCTTGTAATCCTTTGGTTGTACATCCATTGATAACCAAAGGTTAAATATGTTTCAAAAAGTTATGCCAATCATGGGTCTTTAACCCAGATAAGCTCTTATCATCCACAATAAAAATGTTCTGGAAAGATGCTCCATATCCTATAGGAGTCCGAATCAATTGAATCCTATTGTTGATAGTCTATATCTCTTTTGTCGTAAGTACCCAAGGAGCAGGTGCATAAGTCGTTTCTTGTTGATGTCTATCAAAAACGTCTAGCCATAACTTTGATTTTGAGTTTTGATCCTTCAAATCATTCCTTGATGCTATGGTATCTTTCAGTCCAAGAAGATGTTGCCATAATGAATAACCAATATTCTTGAATATATGCATAGGATCAAGAAGATGACATATTTTTAACTCTTTCTAATACTCCAAAGAATACCATATTGATATATTCTCTGCGAGTACCAATTCTCCTTTACCTCTCTTCACATTCTCATTATCTTCATCATCACTGAAGATTTGTGATTCTGGATCTATCAGAGATCCATCTATCCATTTTTTATACAAATCCATAGGCATCATAGGTTTTGGACACTGACTTGTTTAAAGATTTCCATTAAAATGTATCACTTCTCTTTTAGATCTTAATGGATGATCATCAGGCAACAATCAGCGATGTCAAAGATAAATATTGTAGTTGAGATTCTTACTATAGATTGATCTCAACCAATCACCACAATATGGACAAGCTTTATAACCCTTGGTACATATTCCTGCATCATGAAAACGATAAAAATATAATTAGATTAACTCATATTTATTTGTATGCATATAAAAAAATTACATCAATACCTTAACAAACACCATATCTTGGAAAATCATGAATAGTCCAAGCCACAATACCACGAACCATAATATATCTTTCATTGATGCTTTTCGATACATCAATGAAATTAATACCTCTCCATAACTCTTGGAGATCATCAACCAAAATGATTTTGAAGATTGAGAATAAGTATGCTCGCACTTAGTCGTGTCAAATGACGTCCTTCATGTACATGCTTTAGACATTCCTCTTGAAGATATTTCTCATTTTTAAAAATATCAATGTTCTCACTATCATTTTGATACCAACCCTCAATAAAATCTACCACCCCATCATCTTCATCATTGTCACACAAATCTTGTAACCATCATAGGTTTTAAAGGCATCTCATCTTTTTGTATTGGGTACCGCATTTGCTGACAAATATCACACCACTTCACATAGGTATGTACATCCACGTGAAGAGTTGACCACCAAAGACCTACAAATAGTATAGTTTTGATCACCCTATCTGGTCCAAAGTGTCCTTCTGTTACACCTTGATGATCAGTTTCTAATATCTTAAGGTAATCACGCTCATGGGCACACAATCTAAGATATCCGTCTTTTCCTCATTTGTATAGATTATCTCCAATGAGAGCATAGTCTAGTGCTTCTTGTTCTAAGCTTCTTTGTCTAGCCAGGGTCATCTCTTGAGGGAACGTTTTCATCCTCAAAAAGGCTACTAATGGTTCGCTCCAATCTGGTATTAGAGACACTTGATATAATGTGGACCATGGGCGGCCTAATACAACAGACTAGGCATTCCTTGCAGAACTTATGGACATCTACCTCCATGGTTGGCCAATACACACCTAATCTTTGTAGTGTCTGTAGGGTTCTGTGTTTGGAGTAATGTTGTTGGAGTGCACCTACATGTGCTATTTACAACCACTTTGCATGCTCGTCTTCTTCTACACAACAAGCCAATATGCCTTGGTTGGTGTGCTTATACATGTCGACTAGTAGGTAATATTTTTGAGATCTCATCAGTTCTTTATCTTTGGCTTTCAGTATGGGGTGCTTGGGTCCAAAATTAAGAATAGGCACTATATTCTTGACCCACTCAGGTACTACTTCTAGATTGAACAAGTATGCATCAAGCAGCTCATGTGATACTCCTTGAGGGGACTCTCCTGAAGTGAGTCAAGAAAGGTGATTTGCCCCAAGGTGAGTCCTACCTTTCCTCTCCACAACCTCAAAGTCAAATTCCATTAGTAAGAGGAACCAACTTACTAATCTGCCAATATTGCAAGGTTTGTTCACTAGATATAGCAATGTTTGATGGTCTGTAAAAAAAATTTAAACTTATTTGCAAGCAAATAATGTCTAAACTTCTTCACCGCATACACCATGCCTAATCCTTCCCTCTCCGTAGTAGTGTGATTTTTTTCAACTGCATTCAATTGTCTACTGGCATTCAATTGTCTACTGGCATTCAATTGTCTACCTTCACTAGTAGGTTGTGCTAACAAACACCCCAAAGCATAATTGGATGCATCCACATGCACATGGAATGGCTTGTTCCAATCTGGTGTTCTCAAGATTGATATTGAACATAATCGTCTTTTAAGCTCATTGAAAGAGTTCTCACATTCATCCGTCCACTCAAAGTTAGTCAAAAGAGAGTAAAGAGGCTTTGCAATGATCGCATAAATGTGAATGAAACGTCTATAATATCCACAATGCCCCATGAAATCTTGTACTTCCTTGACATTCTTTGGCCTAGGTAGCTCTGCAATAACTCTCACTTTCTCTTCGTCTATGGAAATGCAATTCTTTGACACTGTGTCCTAGAATCTTGCCTTGCCTGATCGTAAAGACACACTTTTTTGGGTTCAAGCAAACCTAATATTCTTTGCATTTGTCAAAGATAGCTCTTAGCTCCGAGATATGTGTCTATCTAATGTTGGAATGATCATAGAGATCATCCACATAGACTTCCAGGTTCTTCCTCAAGAACTCTTTGAACACATGGTACATCAGCCTCTAGAAGGTAGTTGGCGCATTAGTTAGCCCAAATGGTATTACTTGAAAAGCGAATATGCCCCACTCAGTAGCAGAAGCCATCTTATGTTGATCTATTTGGAGCAATGGCCACTTGATTGTAGCCCGAAAATCCATCAAGGAAGTTGTATACTTCCTTGCCGGTTACCCTCTCTAATAGATGTTTAGTGATAGGAAGTGGATAGCTATCTCTAATAGTGGCTGCATAACTCATAACTTGCCATTGTTTTTGGGGATCACTACAATGGGGGATACCCATTCAGTGTGCTCAAATTCATAAATAAATCTAGCTTCAACCAAGCAATCTATCTCCTCCTTGATCTTGGCAGCATAGTTATCATTACATGTGTATGGCTTCTGCTTAGAGGGTTTGGCATCTGAGGTCATGGGGATCGTATGTGAGCATATATCAGGGTTTACTCATTTTAAGTCCTTATAACTCCATGCAAACACATCACGGTATTCTCTTAGCAAGGCTATCAGCTCTTGTTCCTCTTCCTCAGTCAAGTCATGTCCTATGTATGTGCATCTTTCTTCTCCTTCTTCTATGGTTACGATGATTTTCTTAGTTTTCTCTTTGTTATCATAGGCCTCTCCTGTTTGCCTTTCATGTTTAGGCATTCTTATCATGACTCCTATACTTTATCTCATATTTCTTGAAATTTTCAAGGACCTCAAATAAAGATTCCTCTTCATCTGATGTGACTTCTGTCTTCTTCCTCTTCTTGCCTTCACTCTTGATAGTCACCTATGTGGTTAACCTCACATCATTTGTAAGTTCTTCGTGTCTCTGAGGGTGAGCTTCTACTTTGTAGAGATATTCCTCTGCTGATGTAAAAGGAGGATCCATAATGATTGACTCTAGATCTGAGTCACTCTCTTGTTCAATTTCTTCAATACTAGGCTCACACTCTTCTACCACTGGATCACACATGAGTGGTTCGATTGTGAAAATTGAAATGTCATAGCCATCTTCATCACAGTGTGGTGTCCATTGCTCTTCATTGATGGCTACATCCATTGCCACTAGGATTTTTGCCCAAGCATGAGGTTCAAACTCTACTACATGTGCATAGGTTGGGTCTCGAATTGATCTATTAGTTTCCTATGCACCTACCTCTCTTGCATGTTTTGTCTTCTCTTCTTCTACTACCACTTTGCACATCCATAAGTGAGTGTCTTCATGCATCCAAGAGGATGCTAATCCTATGGAATGCACCGATTCTGTATCAATAGTGGCTCTATGGATGGGATTCCATTAAATAGGGGGCATGTCTCTATGAGAGTAATCTTTGAGATTGACTTTGGTTGTAACACCTAAGTGTTGCAAATACAAGGAATTGGTTCCCCAATCTTGTACTACTTGCAACTGTCTCAGGAATGGTCTTCCCAAAATTATCTCGTAGGCCTGATTTTTGCTAAAGACACATATAGCAAAAGAATGCTCGAACTCTACACCACAAGTAGTGAGACTTATCCCTTCTAGTAGCCCTAAGGGTCTCTCTATGTGACCATTAGCCATTTGTAATTTCATTCTTGTTGACCTGAGTGTTTGTTTGCCACAATGCTTCCACAATGAGGTGGTAGCGATTGCACTCCTACGCCTCAGTCCAAAATAGCCTTGGTGGTGTAACCTTGATGAGTGATTGGAAGATAGGTGTTTCCTTCTTCTCCTTCACTCATGTCTCCTATCTTGTCCAAGGGTATTTCTGGCACTGTTCTATAAGATCCTACCTGGGAACGAGGTTTCGCTACTTATGGCACTTGGTTGGCTATGTGTTTCCACAACTCTGACTTGACCTTGAGTAGCTCCTCTAAGGTGAGATTGCACTGCACTTTAGTGTTCTTTACTACCTCCATATTTCTAGGTATGACTGAGTCTTTGTGTCTTAACATGAATGTGGGTGCTCTCATATAGGTAGATTTTGCTTCCCATGGTCCTGTGAAATGGGGTAGTTCTTGCAAGGAATTAGAATCAAAGTCTAATCTCTCACTAGACTGGGCATCCTCTTGTTCTCCATAAATAGAGGGAATATCTTGTGGGAATTGATCATGCAAATCATCCACAAGTTCAATGGGAGGAGTATTTTCACTTTCTTTAGCCCACTTCTCTTCTTGAATCCCTCTTAGAAATTCTTGGGAATACCGATTCATAGAAGAAGAGGTGTCTGGTTCAGTGGAATTTGGCACATAAGCTTCCTAGGGAGGAAGGCTTATCCTTTCACTTGCCTTGTCCTTACCCTGGGAGGTGGCTTCTTCTCCAGATTTTGCAATTAAGCTCTCCAATCTTTCTAATAGTCCATCAAAATGCAACTATGTCTTAAATGAACTAGAGTAGTTAAAGAGGCGACTAGCATCAAACATGGTTTGAGCTAATTCCACCATCTTAGCACAAAGCTTGGTTCATTCCATCTCTAGGTCAGCTCTAGGGTAACACTTTTGATGATCTGTTACTTTTGTCCCTTCTTGGATTCTGGCTTGATATGCTTTAAGCATCATGTCTAGGTCTTCAGCAGTGGGATCTACAAGGACTGATCCTACTCTAGGTGGTGGATTAGAAGGTGGTGGATTGGAGGTGATGGGGATGGTAATGATCTGTGAGAGTGCATTTGAGAGGTGAGTTTTCCTCAAGCTCTCTCATTTTCTTAGACCACTGTCTCTTCATTCTCTCTCAGCTATCTTTCCATGCTCTAGTCCTTTTCTTGGTTATACTCTCAGTCTCACTAACCTCTAAACTCTTTTCCTATCCTAAGCCTTGGTTTTGCTTCATTGCTTGAGCTATGGTGACTACTTGCACTAGGGTAGTGGAAGTCACACTTCCCATAGAATCTAATACTAACCCAATCACATTAATGGGAGTGATTTTTGCTGCATTGTGTGGGTTCCTTGGGCAGTCGTGTAAGAGGTGCTCTTTCCCACAATCTTGACAAAATCCTTGAATTGTCATTGAAAGGGATTGCATAGGTGTGGGCCTAGGGCAATCATGAATGAGGTGATCTCCTTGACATCAATAGCATGGTCCTCTAGGAAATGGGGGTCTTATCTACCTAGGTTGGGGCCTAGAGTTAGGATGGGGTCTTATCTACCTAGGTTGGACTATCAATATGAGTCAAGTCAAAACCATGATCATTTGGGTCATTTTCTGGAAGCAACGATGATATTGGCACTAAGGCTCTATTCAAGTTTTCTTCAGCAGCTGCATACTTCACTGGGATCACATTGGCTGGAGTTGGAGGTTGTTGAGCTAGCATAGGTTGAGGCCTTTGTTGGGCGTGGTAGGATAGGGTTGTTAGGGTCTACCATAATGCTGTGGGTATTGAATTTGATATCTCCCTTGTGGATATGGCTATGGATAAGTTTGTCTAACAACTTGCTTGTTATAAGGGCAGTCTTGTGTGGTGTGGTTAGTGTACCTCCTTTCTCTGGTGCAGTATTGGCTACTCGGGTTTGCTTGGGGTTGAGCCATAATTGGACACACATTAGTCATATGGTCTCTGCCACAGGTATAGCATCATTTCACTAGGGCAAATCTAGGTATAGTTTTGCTAGAGAGTCCTAGTTTTTGAGCTATCTTCTCTACAAGTTCTTCAATAGATGTGGATTGTTTCAAAGTGAGGCTAGTAGAGCTATCTGAAATTTTGTAGACTTTTGAAAGCTCTAATTCCTCCCCTAGATTATCTCAATGTCTATGCACATGCCCACACAGACTTCTATGGATCTAGGGTCCTTTAAGTACACATACAATCTCAATTTGGTGCTTAACAAATCATCTAAGAATAAAGCCACTTGTTTGGTGGGTGTGGGTAACTCGAGCAAATGGCATCTCTCTAAGTATTGTCAAAATCTTCTTCCTACAAGTCTCACTGTCTCTTGAGGTGTTTGTTTAAAACCATGGATCAATGAGGAAGTGTTGTGCCTTATGCCACTCTTTGAAAATTCTGTGATGAAGGATTCTAGTAGTTGGTCTATGTTTCTAAATTGCCTCTACTGTAGTGGTTGAAACCACGTAAGGGTAGTGTTCTTCAATGTTAGACCAAAAGCATTGTATTGTGTGAACATGTCATCAACTTGTTTAGCTCTCAAGACTTGCTTAAATTTTGCCACATGATCGTATGGATCTCGAGTGCCATCGAAGCAATTCTTCATGGCATTAACCAATTATGTAGGTCTCAAGGTCCTAGTGTGTTCTCTAGGCCTTGGCAGAGGGAATTCATCTGCATTTCTTTGATTCCTTGGGTCGCTATGTCTCTAGTTTTCCATTCTATCCAGCTCCATCCTTGTTCTTTCTCTTCCCAGTGGATTAGTGAAGCTTATTTCAGGCCTATCTCTACTCTTGTCCCTTTGAGTTCCATGAACTTGGGATGTCCCAGCTCCTTGGTGTCCATAAGAGACATTGGATCTTGGTTGGGGAAAAACAAATTCAGTCTTCCAAGTGTAGGCATGCCTACAATGCTCTGAGACCACAAAGACCCTCTCTGAAGTATTGTCTAAGTAGGTCACTTTGCATGGGGTATCAGGATCTTTGAATTCATAGATGGTGAGTGCTCATATCATTAGGTTGGTCGGGTTTATACCTCCAAAAAGCCTCATATGTCTCTCCATTTAGGAGCAAATCTATGCTCTTATTGTCCTAGAGAACCCACTCAAGACTGATTATTCTAGTCAGGACTGATTTGCATCGAGGGGTCTTTGGCTCTCTTCCTAAGTTCCCTTGCTCTATGTCACCTATTTCAGCCTCCAAGATTACGTTACCAAATTCATCTTTCCTATCTCATTGATTGGTGGCCACATACATGGTCCCTTGCTTGTTTATGTATGCACCATTTTTTAATTTGACAACTAGATGTTCTAATCCAATTGGTTGATCTGGGTTTCTAATCTGGACAACATATCTTCTTAGACCGTCCTCATATATGTCAGCACCTAATCGATTGGTCCTGATGTATTCCAATTGAGTCTTGTAAGGTCCTTCTTGTTTTTCTAGGTATACCACTCCTGAGCTACCTATAGGTCTCTCCATGCTATAAGACATATCAGAGTCACTTGTTTCCAAACTTAGATTATATGGGTAATCACTCAACTGTTGGGCCCAAGATCTTGCAATATGATTGACACTAGCTTCAGAAGATCTGAGGCTTTGTCTATCTCATCCTAGATGTCAGCCATATCTCAGGTTCATATGCCCTAATGATTAGTCCCATGAACTTTGTACAACCATATTGCAATAATCCTTTGTATCAGTCCCTTGTTCTTTTTCATTTCCTTAGGATGTCACTTCTTGTCCAATAGTTTTCGTCGCAAGGAATACTTGAGTTTCAAGGCACTTGAAGATTGATCGCTCAATTTACGTTCTTTTGCTTTAGACTTGGTCACAAAGTTATCCTACTTATGCTTGCACTTGAGAAATTAGGGTTCTTGAACTTGATCGTGCTTAATGTTGCCCTAATTAATAAAAACCTCTATTTGTACTTAGGCTAAGCTAAGAATTGACAAAGGGCTTGAAAATGATCCAACCTCAAGTTGCTTATCCCTTGCTCAGGCTTGAGTGCTCAAGATAGTTGTTCTCAAGCTTGCAATACTCTCGTGCTTTGGACGCCCTTTGATGCTCTGGATGTTACCTCAAGATTTAAATTTAACTGTCATAGCAAACCATGACCATTCATGTAATTCATGGACCCAATTTTGCTTTGTTTTTATGAAAATTCCCTTAGAAATCCCTCAACTTTCTCAGACCTTTGGAAGGTCAACTTCAAAATACCATATCTATAACTCACCGTATTATTTTTACCAAAATCAATGGATATTTTTATGGGATTCAAAACGAGCTTTCCAAGGAGTTTGAGATCACTAGAAATAGAGTTTGTATGAAGAAGTTATGTCTGTTCAGGGTTCTGGGATTAAAACAAGCTAACTAGCAAACGAGATTTCTCGAATTATTTGTGTAGGGGCCTCACAATGCTCTGATTGCTTGAATTTTATGCTCAAAATTGACCAAAAAATGAAAAATTAAAAACCTTAAAAATTAGCCGAATTAGCTTGTCAATCGTGATGGACAAGTGTCAATGGCGATGGACAGAGCTATCCGTCATGGCATGTGAATCACGATGGATAGATGTCAATCGTGATTGATGGGTGTCTATCGCAATTGATGGGTGTCCGCTGCAATTGATGGGTTGATCATGATGGACCAATTTTTAGGTTTTTGCATGAATACGTATCAATCATGGGTCTCTAAGTCACGATGGATATGTTTCTCACCAAGATAGGGTGTCAATCATGATTTTTCTATCGATCGTGATGGACAGGGGTGTCTGTCACGATGGACACATGTCAATCATGATGGAATCCTATCAATCATGATAGATAGGCAGTCAGTCGTGGGTTGTCAATCGTGATGGACTGATTTTTCAAGATTTTTGCATTTTCTTCTGTCAATCATGCCTCTATGCATCACGATGGACTAGATTTTCATCGAATACAAGTGTTAATCATGATTTTCCAGTCAATCATGATGGACAAAGGTGTCTGTCATGATGGATGCTATCAATCGCAATTGATGGATTTTCCATCGGGGTCTGTCGATCATGATGGATGGGCTATCCATCGCGATGGACATTGTCAATCGTGATTGATTTTGTTAATCGTGATGGATAGAGAAAATGCAATTTTTCTGAAAATTCCTGAGGATTTGTGATATGCAAGGTCCCTAGATTATGTTTGTGCACTTAGTTTTACCAAAGAGTCAATTTTTCTATCAATCGTGATTGATAGAGCTCAATGCAATGGGACTTGTGTAGACATTTTATGTACCTGTGCAAGCTTCTGGAGATGATGATATAGTCGAAACTTATAAGAAATGCTCAAAAATGCACAAAAACATATCACACACAAGCTCTCTCTAACTCTCTCTCTCACACAAGTGAAATGAGGGGAATGAGGTGGGGAAGATGATATGACCAAAAAACTGAAGGTTTTGCGAAGGTGGAGATGGAGGTGGGAGATGGTGAGGATGATGATGGTGATGATGTTGGTGAAGTAAAAAAGAGAAAATAAGGAAAAGTAGAGAAATTGCCTATGACTCCAATGTCACAACTCTACATTTTACCATCACACGCTCGTCCTCAAAGTTCTCTCCCCAACAACGGTGCCAAATTTGGTGTCACTCTAGTACAATGGCAAGTACCAACGTGAGGATATCCACCTCATAATTGTCAATCCGTGGAGATGTGAGGACTAGTATTATGACTATGAGCAAGTGACGGCACAAGTGTGTGAGTGAGAAGCACACAAGCATGCACACACATATACACACATGTGCACACAAGGCAAGAACAAAGAGAGTAACAATGGAGTTCTTTGTATTACTCAAAAAGTCTCTTAGAATAGCTCAAAACTCTAACAAGCTAATTTGGAGTTGCCCTTCAAGTGGGATTAGGAAGCCAAGGTGGCCTCAAAGGATTTTAAGCAATACAAAGGGGAACTTTAGGACTAGTAGACAACGCTTATGAACCCTAGATCAAGTAGACACCTAGGCCAAGATAGAAAAAGCATTAGATCTTCTTAGGCTAGTGGTCTCAGCCCCTAAATAGTTGCATCTATCGAAATATAGGTCAACTACTAGAAGCATTCATCGTAGAATTTTCCAAGAGCAGGATCAAGCATAACACATCATCCTTGATCCATAGCTTCAAGCAGATACTCCAAGAAACAATGCAGCTAGCAAGACACATATTTAAATAGCATGTGGAAAGATGTTCCACACCTGAATTACCTACATAAGCAAAACAAGTTTCCCTATTTTAGATGGAATTCTAAGTGGGAAACTTAGATCATATGTATATCTCAAGGAGCCAATCACACTAGATCAATGCTTGAGAATGTGTATTGACATAGAACACAACTTGGGTGAGGAGTTAGAATCATCCAAACTCTATAAGGATTTTGATAGTTCTACTAGTCATACTTCCATACCCTCCACTAAGGTAGATGAGCTAACTGAGCAGGTTAGTAAGAAGCTGGGAGTTCAAAATAGACAAACACCAAGGGTCACCTCGTTGAAGCAATGCTATACTTGTGGAGGGGACCACATTGCTAACGTATGAACATTGCAAAACTAGAATGTGAGAGAACGGAATGCCTCATATTGCATTATTGAGAGAAAATACACAAACCATACAACTCAAGATTGTCCGTACAATAGGCAGGCTATCAGACAAAGTTATCAGCAACCTTACCAACAAGCCATGTATTAGAACCAATACCAACACACGTACTATAGGCCACAACAGCAATATCAACCTCAATACCAACATCAATATCAGGCACCATATAGGCCACAACCAGTATTAGGAAACCAACTGCCACCTCTTTCCAATGTCATTCTAGTTAATTATGCAGTGCTAGAGGAGAACCCTAATAGAACATAAGTGTTGATGACCCCTTTGGTCTCAATAAATGACCCTCATGCTCAGAGTTCTGACTACACCCATGAAGAGCATCCACGAGCTTATTACATAAACTCACTTGAGAATAGCGAAATTTATCCATATCAATATGAGGCACTACCTATGGAACCGAATTGGGAGCCAAAATACTCCAATGTCATGTATACAACTCCTAACCCTAGGCCCCAATTGAGACAAATGAGACCATAAGCCTCTAGAGGGCCATGTTTTAGATGTAAGAGCGGCCATTTCCTTTGTGAATGTCCCCACTCATCGGCTCCAAGACAAGGATCACAATACAAGGATTTTATCTTGAGTGCGGCAATGAACATCTCCAGAGACATAGTCCAAGGAACCCCTCTAGTGCACACAAGGTTACACCCATTAATTAGGTAGGCTTAGTGGTGAATTCAAGTTCAAGTAGCATTAATGTGGCTCCTATATAGGCAATCACTAGGGCACAAGCCTTTAAATATGCTAAACTAGCCGAACAATCAAAGTCAAGTGAATCAAGAGAGCCTAGTAAGAGGAAAACACGAACATGGAAGGATACCAGGGAGAAGGCCAATCGTAAGTGGGCTAGAAAGTCATCTCAATTAGAAGAAAGCCTAAGAAATGCAAAAATATAAATTACAGACATTGCATCCCAAAACCCCTCGTATGCTGAAAATCCATCCACTCCACTTCATCCCACCCCACCATGCATTGTAAATAGACCACAACTAGGGTCTATTCTCATAGATCCAACCACAAACGGCTTGGAAATGATGTTCAAGGCCTACTAGGCTCGACTTCAAGAAGAGCCAACAACTACAAACCTAGACAGGAGTTACCCTAGACGATATTTAGAGATTAAACGGACAAAATTTTGCATAAAATGATAGAATTGGCTCAGGCTATGATTGAGGCCAATCAATTGTTCAATCGAACAAATTCTATCAAACCATGTTTGCATTTCCAAGGCTTATTAGAAAGACTAGAGTAGTTGGTAAATAAGCCGCATGTTTATTTACCTCCACAGGCTCAACCATTTGTTGAAAGAGAAAGCTCACCACCAACAAAATTTTATGTTCCTAATTCCATGGATGGTGGAACACCTCTTTCAATTGAACAATACTCTCAAGAGTTCCTGCAAGGAATACAAGAAGAAATATGGACCAAGGAGAAGGGTAATCCTCCTCCTATTCCTAAAATTGATGATCTTCATGATCAATTTCCCCCAAGACATCCCATCTATTTACGAAAACCAAACAGAGCAACAAGAAGATGAATGGTTAGATTTTGAATCCAATTCTTTGTAAGAGTTTCCATAATTCATAAGCCAATGGGAATCTGAATCTCTTCATATCAAAGCTCCCACAATACTGATAAGAAATCAAGACTCAATGGTCCCAAGAAACATTGAATTCATGACGAACACTAAGGTGCAGTGTCATCTTACATTAGAAGAGCTACTCAAAGTAAAACCTGAGTTGTGGAAACATGTGGTGAATCAAGTTCTAGAACTTGGTTCCAATATGTAAAAATGTGGCTCTAAGCAAAAATTCCCAAAGATACCTCTAGAAAAAATAGGAGACATGAGTGAAGGTGAAGAAGGTAATACTTATCTTCAAATCACCTACCAAGGTGACACAACCAAAGCTATCTTAGATTCAGCTGCTAGTGTTGCGATTGCAACCACCTCTTTGTGGAAGCAATGGGGCAAACCCACATTCAGACCAACTAGAATGAAGCTTCAAATGGTTGATGGCCATATTGAAAGAGCTTAAGGATTGCTAGAAGGGATAACTCTAACCACTTGTGGTGTAGAGTTTGAACACACCTTTGCTATATGTGACTTTGGCAAAAATAACATCTATGAAATGATCCTAGGAAGGCCCTTCCTATGGCAACGGCAAATAGTACGAGACTGGGGAACCAACTCCTTGTACTTGCAGGACTTAGGGGTCACAACCAAGGTCAATTTGGAAGATTATATCTTCAAAGATGTAACTCCTCTACAGTGGAATCCTATCCACAAGACGCAAGAAGATTCAATCTTTGTGCATTCTGTAAGTTCTTCTAATCCATCTTGGATGCATGAAGAAGCCCATGCACTAACAGACTTACCCATCATTCATTATGGGTTACGGGTACTTGGCATGACAAATATGAAACCCATGTTTCAAATATCCAAAGGACATCAAGGTTACAACATTAGTACCCATGAAGTGATTCACAGCCGACAACTGCTCAAAATTAACATTGACAACCTCTTTTGAGCACCTCACAATTTTTGAAAGCTCACAAATACACAATCGTGTTGGAATCCAAGGAAGAAGTACATACAAATGGACTAAAACTTGCAAAGGCTAGCTATGATAAAATGAAGAACTAGACAACTGATCCTGCTACATTTGGAAGATAGACTACTTTTGTTGATAAATGATGGACACTACCTCTCAAAGTACTACATGGAACACCCACTTCAACAAGGGTGTGTCAGGGACGACAAACTCAAGAGGGGGTGGAGTGTTGGCACTCAAGGTCAAGCACAAGGTGCAAGAATGCATCAAAGAAGTGGACACATAAGAAGAGGGAGCCTGTAGGGAGCTCCAAGAAGCATATGCCAAATTTTCAGAAGAAATCCCTATAAAAACAGTGACTTTGATCACTTAAAACCATTGTAAATATCATTTCACATTTTTACAGCTCTATTTTTGTTCAAGCCAAGGAATCCTTAAACTTGAGGATTATTAGAAGTACCTACATACCAATTTTCATAATTTTTAGATTCTATTTGAGCCCTCAAATAAGCCCTGGAACCTAATTTTTAACTAAGCCAAACACTAGGTCTGGACAGGGCCAAAGCTAGTGAAAAACTATAAAAAGATCTAGAGAGCTCATTTTTTAGCTTGGCTTGGTAAAGATTAAAACTTTTGTAAGAGATTTATTTGGTAATTGAAAGCACTCCATTGTTCCACTCTTCATTCTTGCCTCGTGTGTGTGTGTATGTGTGTGCATGCTAGTGTGCTTCTCACTCATGCACTTGTGCCTTTACTTGCTCATGGTCATCATACTAGTTCTTACGTCTGTGTGGATTGACATTTATGAGGTGGATCTCCTCACGTTGGTATTTTCCATTATGCTAGAGTGACACACATGAACCACATCATAGAATCAACCCTACAAAAACCAAAGAACTTTGGAAAATAAGAAACCTTCACATAGTGGCAGGTAGCTTATATTTCAAAGATTCAGATGGAGTTCTTTTGAGCTATATGGAGGAAAAAGAAAGAATAAACTTGATTTGACAAGATCATGTGAATCAATGGAAAGGTACTAAAGGAATAAATGGAACTAATTAAGATCTAAGACATTTAGGACTCTTTATTGGCCATACATGCAAAAACAAGTACATGATTATGTGTCTAACTATTGTTGGAGTTTGAGGTCTCTAGAAGCATGTGAACATCACAAGGAAGAAGAAGAATCTTGGAGCACAACACACAATATTGATTGTGTTACCACTTGAATGTACAAAGATTAATGACTCGTTAGGGTTGTAGGCATATATACAAGCCAGGGAAAAAACCTCCTAAAGAGGGAAAAAAGTGCCCCGGTGGTCCTGGTGTGTTCACACACATCACTACCTAAGTATATAAACAAATCCCCCCTGGGAGTGATGCGGTGAACAAGGAGTTGGCACTCATGTATAAGGAAGTGCCAAGCTATGTGGAATCAATCCACAAAAGGAAGTAAGCCCAAAGCTTTGCGAAAAGCTTCAAACTTCCCCCTAGGCAAAGCCTTTGTGAAAAGGTTAGCAATGTTCTTCTATGTGGGCACATATGCCAAACTAATCTCTTCAGTAGAGAACCTCTCCCTAACATATTGATAGTGCACCTCAAAGTGGTTAGTGCGAGCATGGAACACAGGGTTCTTCACAATTGGCATTGTGCTCTAACTGTCAATGAAGATGGTGGTGGCGGAAGACTGACCAACACTTAAATCAACCATAAGGCATCTGAGCCACACATGCTCAACAGTCACTGTGAAAGCTACCCTATACTCAGCCTCACAACTAGAAGTGGCCACAGTAAGCTACGTCTTGCTCAACCAAGATATGCATGAGATATCGAGCATGAAGCAAAAACCAATGGTGGACACATGAGTGTCTTATCAACCAGCCCACTCAGGGTCAAGAAAAGCATGTAAATCTGGTGGTAGTGATCCCCCTTGTGATAAAACAATCCAAGTAGTCGGGTGCCACTTAAGTAGTGAAACAGGCGCTAAATTTCCTACCAATGCTTAACACGTGCATAACACATAAACCTGCTCATTTGTGAGACAGCAAAACTGGATACCTTTTCGAGTAATGCACAAGTAAATCAAGCATCCAACATCCTGCTTATAGACAATAGCATCAAATGCATATCCAACATCATGAAGACTCGATCATAAACTTGTCTCCATATGAGTGGCAATAGGTTTGCAATCTTCAAGGCCAAAACGTTGTTATAATGTGTCAATATATTTGGTTTGACACAAAGCTATTCTGCCATCAACTTACATAAACTGAATGCCCAAATAATGATGAAAATGAAGCATGTCATCAACATAGACAACAATGATCAGAAACACATCATTTGCATGCTTAACATATAAGGTCTCTCAGTTGGACTATTCTCACAACCATATGCAATCAAATAGGCATGTATATTTTCATATCAAGCATGTGCTGCTTGTTTTAAACCATATAATGCCTTTTTCAACCTGCACACTTTGTTTTCATGCCCTTTCTATACAAAGCCATGGTGCTGAAAAATATACACTCCATGCACGTCACCATTCAAAAATGTAATTTAATGTCCAACTGATGTAAATTCCAACCATGATGAGCTGCAAGTGCACAGATGCTATGAAGAGTGGTCATTCAACAAGGAGGAGCAAATGTCTCATCAAAATCAATACCTCTTTCCTAGGCATAACTCTTTGCAACAAGCCTAGCCTTATACATGTCAATTGTTCCATCAGGCTTATGCTTCAACTTGTATACCCATTTAGTGCAAATGGCTTTCTTTCTTGGAGGCAAGTCACATAAAGACCAGGTACCATTCTTCATTATAGCATCATATTTAGATTTTCATAGCAATCAACCAATTTTCTAAATGTTGTGCTTCATCAAATGAAACAAGCTCATTCTCATCATAAATCCTAGAGGCAGCCATAGCATAGCAATCTGATCCAAAAGAAGCACTATGAGAGCCAGAATGAGTACGATATGACAAAGGTGCATCTAATTTGTTATCGTGCAAATTCTACACTAGCCATTTTGGCATAGGTTTTGCCTCCTTAATATCAGCTCTCTCATCAACAAGTGTGTCATGTAAATCTGCATCAGAAATGGAATGATCTGCATCATCACATGAAACTTGTAAGGACTGAGAAGGTGCCTCATTAGGACCAGCATTAGATTGTCCACCCATAAAAAGAGGCAGCAAAGTTTCATACATGTCTTTGGAGCTAAATGATGTCTCCGAGTCATTACCACAATAGACAAAGCATGAAGATGGAGGAGAGAGTCTCATACACAAGTTTGAGCTGGTAATGCCAAGATCAACATGTGGTAATGTTTGGCATTGAGTTTGAGCTGATAAGTTACTTTCTTCTTTCTTGTGCATCATATGTTGGTTTAGCTTGCTAAAATCATGAGGTTTCTAAAGCAAATCAATGCGTGACATTGAGTTTTAGTGCAAAGTCATCGAATTCCCACATAAAAGTGGTTTTCTCCATACCTATGGTTCACGAAGGTATTTAAGGTGCTGAAAAAGTGGCTGAAAACACACCAATTCAATGTCTGGCATCGAATTCTTGCTCCAAGTTGATGCTAAGTTGAAAATTTTTATATTTAGACAGGCGTTTTTACTAAAACAAGCAAGATTTCCTGTTTTGGTAGCTCATACAAGGTCATATTGTGAAGACCATAACTTGGTGTGTAGTGCAAAGTTTTTAGCAAATCATAGCTTCTTGGAAACCTCTTCTCTTCTATTTTCATCCACCAAAAGATCTTGGCAAAATAGTATTTTGTATAAAGAGAAATAAGTAAAAGAGTGAAGGTATTTCATTTCAATGACTAGAAATTTTTGAAGAAGTAAAGTTCTCAGTTTTGGCTATCATTTTTCAAAGTTTGGAGAAGAATTGAGTTAATGGTGACCGTAGATGTTGAAAGTAGTCAAGGACTGACTAGACAAGGAAGCCAGCGGAGAGAGTCAGAGCGAGGTGAAGGATTAAGTAGACAGAGCAGTCGACGCAAATTTGGCAGATAGGCCCTTCAAATTTTTCCAAATCAACATCTTTATAACAGTGATTCTTATCACTAACAAGCATTGTAAATACCATTTCATATTTTTGTAGCTCCATTTTGTGCAAGCCAAGGAGTCCTTGAGCTTGAGGAGCTTTAGAAGTACCTACATATCAATTTTCGTATTTTTTAGACTCCGTTTAAGCCCTCAAATAGGCCCTGGACCCTAATTTTTAACTAGGCCGGACACTAGGTCTGGACAGGGCCAAAACCTAGTCAAAAACTATAAATAGAGCTAGAGAGCTCATTTTTGGGGCTAGCTTGTAATTGATTTGAACTTGTAAGAGCTTTTTGAAAGTAATCTAAGAACTCCATTGCTTCCCACTCTTTGTCTTACCGTGTGTGCGTGTGTGTGTGTATGTGTGTGCATGTTGGTGTGCTTCTCACTCACCCACTTGTGCCTTCACTTGCTCGAGGTCTTCATACCATCCTCATGTCTTCCCGGATTGACATTCAAGGAGGTGCTACTCATCACTGAGCTACACCAAATTTTGGCGCCGTTGCCGGGGATTCGAGCTTTGAGGACGAGCGTGTGATGGTAAGACGTAGAGAGGACGCGTTGGAATGGTAAGTAGTAGGTAAATTTCTGATTTTTCTCCATCTCCATCTCCATCTTCATCTCCACCTTCATCTCCTTCTCCACCTTATATTCTCATTTCCAAACAATTTCTTCATTTGATTTGTGCGAGTTTGAGAGAGAGCGAGTGTGTGTTCTTGCTTGTGTGTGTTTTTTTGCATGTTTCTTGCAGGTTGCAGCTCCATCATCATCTCCAGCAAGCTCAGCAGGAACTGTGCATGCACTCAAGGTATTCCAGGGCAAGCTAGCAAGGGTGAGTACCAGGCTTGGGAGAAGGCTTCCTAGGTTTGTGCAACGGTTTTGAGCAACCAGAGGATTGAGGTTGGAAATTCTTACAACCCTCCTTTGTCAATTCCTAGCCTAGGCTAAGTACGACTTAGGTGTGGTAATTAATTAGGACAACGTCAGGCACGAATTAAGTCCAAGAGAACTAATCAACCAAGTGCAAGCATTAAGTAGATCTTAGGTGCGAAAACCCTAAGGGACAAAAGTAAACTTGAATCGATCATTTATCAAGTGTGAAATTCACTTAAGTATTCTTGACGACGTGATATCAGACAAGATCATAAACATAATAATCAACTAAAAAGAACAAAGTGATTGGTGCCAATTAACCTGCAACGAGAGTGTACTTGGAACCAAGGGGGTAGAGAAACCAGGCATATGAACCTTAGGTCCAGCAGACACTTAGGCCGAGACAGACAAAGCCTCAGATCTTCTGAAGCTAGTGTCAATCACACTGCTAGGTCCTGGGCCCAACAGTTGAGTGATTACCCATACACTCCACGATCAGAAACAAGTGATTCTGAAATGTCCTATCACATGGAGAGACCAGTAGGTAGTTCAGGGGTGGCTTATCTAGAAAAGCCAGAAGGACCTTACAAGACTCAATTGGAATACATCAGGACTAATCGTCTAGGTGCTCGCATCTACGAAGACGAACTGAGAAGATCTGTGGTCCAGATTAAGAACCCCGATCAACCCCATGGACTAGAACACCCGGTAGTCAAGTTTGAGAATGGAGCATACCTAGATAAAGAGGGGACTATATATGTAGTCACCACTCTTCCTGATAGAACTGATGAGTTTGGAAATGTGATTGCGGAGACCGACATGGGTGATATAGAGCAAGGGAATTTAGAGAGAGAGCCAAGAACTCCCCGTGGTAAATCTATCTTGACCAGAATCATGACTCCTGAGTGGATTCCACAGGATAATAAAAGCATAGATTTGCTTTTAAACCGAGAAACCGATGAGGCCTTTTGGAGATATAAACCTGCTCAATCTCAAGAAGTGAGTGCTCTCACAATCTATGAGTTTAAAGACCCTGACAACCCAGGCAAAGTAACATACCTAGACAATACATCGGAGAGAATCTTCATGGTCACCGAGCATGACAGGCATGCTTATACTTGGAAGGGAGAATTCATTTTTCCCCAACCAAGATCGAACGTGTCCTATGGTCACCTTGGAGCTGGAACATCCCAAGCTCAAGGAACTCAAAGAGACAGAAGTAGAGATAGGCCAGAAGTAAGCTTTGCCAACCCAGGGGGCAGAGAAAGAACGAGAACAAAAACAAATAGAGTGGAACCTGAGGTACTTAGAGCTCCAAGGAACCAAAGAAATGTTGATGATTTTCCTTTGCCAAGGCCGAGAGAACACACTAGGACTCTGAGACCAACTCAACTGGTGAAGTCCATGAAGAATTACTTTGATGGCACTGGAGACCCTTATGACCATGTGGCAGAATTTAGGCAAGTCTTGAAAGCTGAACAGGTAGAGGATCTATTCACACAATATAATGCTTTTGGTCTAACCCTTAGGAACACTGCCCTCACGTGGTTTCAGCCACTGAATGAGAGGCATTTCAGAAACATAGACCAGCTCCTAGAAGCATTTATCATTGAGTTTTCTAAGAGTGGTATAAGGCACAACACTTCCTCACTAATTCATAGCTTCAAGCAAACACCTCAAGAGACGGTCAGACTAGCAGGAAGACAGTTTAGGCAATACCTAGAGAGGTGCCCAATGCCTGAGTTACCCACACCAGCCAAGCAAGTGGCTTTGTTCTTAGATGACATGTTGAGCACCAAGCTTAGGTCATATGTGTATTTGAAGGACCCTAGAACTATAGAAGAATGTGTGCGCATGTGCATAGACATTTAGGATAATCTAGGCGAGGAGTTAGAGCTATCAAAAATCTATAAGGATTCGGATAACTCTAGTAGTCTCACATCTGGTCAATCCACATCCATTGAGGAACTTGCCGAGAAGGTAGCTCAAAAACTAGGTGTCTCTAGCAAACAAATTCCAAGATTTGCCCCAGTTAAGCGGTGCTACACTTGTGGAGGTGACCATATGGCAAATGTATGTCCCATTATGGCCCAACCCTAGGTGAATCCTAGTAGCCAGTACTGCACCATAGAGCGAAGGTACACCAACCACACTGCACAGGACTGCCCATATAGCAAACAAACTGTTAGGCAAAATTACCCTCAGCCATATCCACAACAGGGTAGATACCAGAATCAGTACCCTCCACAACAATACAGCAGACCACAGCAACCTTATCAGCCACCTTATCAAGGGCAGCAGAGACCTCAACCAGTCCTAGTGCAGCAACCCCCTGCTCCAACCAATGTGATCCCAGTGAAATATGCATTTGCTGAAGAAAATCTGAACAGAGCCATAGTTCCAGTCACCCCAATGCTATCAGACAGTGATCCAAGTGACCATAGTTTTGACTCCACACATATTGATAGCCCACAGGCTTACTACATGCAGTCACCCGAGCATAACGAGTCATACTATTATGAGGATCCAAGTGAAAATAGTGGGGAGCTTGAGTATGCTAATGTCATGTACACAAACCCCAACTCTAGACCTCAACCTAGGCAGGTACGACCCCCATTCCCTAGAGGACCATGCTTCAGATGTCAGGGAGATCACCTTATACGTGATTGTCCACTGCCTGCCTCTACACAACCCCAACCAATGACAATTCAGGGTTTCTGTCAAGACTGCGGAAAAGAGCATCTCCTACGAGATTGCCCAAAGAACCCTAATAACATACCTAAAATCACTCCTATCAACGTCATTGGGTTAGTGGTAGACTCTACGGGAAGTATAACTGCCACAGCCCCAGTGCATGTGGTCACTAGAGCCCAAGCCTTGCAGCAAACTCAAGGAGTAGGGCAGGAAAAGAGTGCTGAGGTTAGTGAGACAAAGAGTATAACCAAGAAAAGGACAAGAGCATGGAGAGATAGCTGGGAGAGAATGAAAAGACAATGGTCACAGAAAATGAGTGAACTTGAAGCAAGCTTGAGAGAAACCAAAGCAAAGATAAGTGAACTCGCATCTCAAAACCACTCTCACACCACCCATCCACCACCTTTCCCTTTACCTGCCAATCCATCTTCTTCCATTCCCCAACCTTTCAATACACCACCCTTGACCCACCCACCACCTAGAGTAGGATCAGTCCTAGCCGATCCCACTCCTGAAGATCTAGATATGATGCTTAAAGCATATCAGGCCAGAATTCAAGAAGGGCCAAATGTGGCGGATCATGACAAGTGCTACCCTAGAGCTGACCTAGAGATAGAGAGAACCAAGCTGTGTGCGAAAATGGTCGCATTGGCTCAGACCATGTTTGAAGCCAGTCGCCTTTTCAACCACTCAGGCTCAGCTAAGACACAATTGCACTTGGATGGACTCCTAGAGAAGTTAGAGAGCATAATTGCAAGATCTGCCAAGGAAGAAAAAAATCGAGAAAGAGATGAGGCAAGCAAAAACATAAGCCATCCCCCACAGGAAGCTTATGTGCCTAATTCCACTGAACCAGACACCTCCTCTTCTATGAATAGGTTCACACCCGAATTCCTACGAGAGATTCAAGAAGACAAATGGGCTAAAGAAAGTGAAGTCCCTCCTCCTATTGAACTTGTGGATGATGCACACGACCAATTCCCACAAGACATCCCATCCATTTATGAGGAGCAGGAGAGCACCCAATCTCAGGAAAGATTAGACTTTGAGTCTAACTCTCTACAAGAATTACCCCACTTCACAGGCCCATGGGAAGCTAAGTCTACTTGTATGAGAGCACCCACGGTCATGGTACGAAATGAGGACTCAGTCATACCTAGGAACACGGAGGTAGTGAAAAACACTAAAGTACAGTGCAACCTCACCTTAGAAGAGCTACTCAAAGTAAGGCCAGAGCTATGGAAACATGTAGCCAAACAAGTACCAGAGATAGCAAAACCTCGTTCCCAGGTAGGATCCCAGAGAACAGTGCCAGAAATACCATTGGAAAAGATAGGAGACATGAGTGAGGGCGAAGAGGGAAACACATATCTTTCTATCACCCATCAAGGATACACCACCAAAGCCATTTTAGACTTAGGCGCAGGAGTTGCAATTGCTACCACTTCCCTATGGAAGCGTTGGGGCAAGCTAGCACTCAGGCCCACTAGGATGAAATTGCAAATGGCCGATGGTCACATAGAGAGACCCTTAGGGCTGTTAGAAGGAATAACTCTCACCACATGTGGTGTTGAGTTCGAGCATACATTTGCTATATGTGATTTTAGCAAAAATCATGCCTATGAAATGATCTTGGGACGACCCTTTATGCGACAGTTGCAAGTGGTACAGGACTGGGGAACCAACTCCTTGTACCTGCAACACTTGGGTGTTATGACCAAAGTGAATCTCAAAGATTACTCTCATAGAGATGTCCCTCCGATCCAATGGAATCCCCTCCATAGAGCCAAAGATGATACGGAATCGGTGCATTCCATAGGATCAGGATCCTCATGGATGCATGAAGACACCCACTTACCGATGTGCAAAGTAGCAGTAGAAGAAGAGAAGAGAGAAGAAGCCATGGAGATGGGTGCAAAAGAAACACATAGATCAATTCAAGACCCAGCCTATGCACCTGTAGTCTTTCCTGATGAAGAATTTGAACCCCACGGCTGGGCAGAGATCCTAGCAACAATGGATGTAGCCATCAATGAAGAACAATGGACACCTCACTGTGATGAAGATGGCTATGACATTTCAGTCTTCTCCATAGAGCCAATCATGGGAGAGGCAGTGTTAGAAGAGTGTGAACCTAGCCCTAATGCATTTGAGGATGCAAGTGACTCCAATCTAGAGTCAATCATTATGGACCCACCTTTTGCATCAGATGAAGAATACTTCTATGAAGTAGAATTTCAACCCTAGAGGCATGGAGAGCTTACAAATGATGTAAGGCTAGCCACACATGTGACCCTGAAGGAAGAAGGAAAGAAAAGAAAGAAGAGAGAAGTCACACCAGAAGAGGAAGAATCTTTATTTGAGGTCCCGAAAAATTTTAAGAAGTATGAGATAGATGACAGGAGAGTCATGATCAGAATGCCTAAACGAGAGGCACAATCGGGGGAGGCCTATGATAACAAAGAAACCACCAAGAAAATAGTGGTAGTTGTGGAAGAAGGAGAAGAGAGATGCACGTACATAGGCCACGACCTGACGGAAGACGAAGAGCACGAATTGATAGCCTTGTTAAGAGAATACAGAGATGTATTCGCTTGGAGTTACAAGGATTTGAAAGGCGTGGACCCTGACATATGTTCACACACTATCCCCATGACCTCAGATGCCAAACCTTCTAAGCAAAAGCCATACACATATAATGATAATTATGCTGCTAAGATCAAAGAGGAGATAGATAGACTGGTTGAAGCGGGATTCATCTATGAAATTGAGCACACTGAGTGGGGGATAGGCAAGGAAGTGTACAGCTTCCTTGATGGATTTTCGAGCTACAATCAAGTAGCCATAGCTCCAGAAGATCAGCATAAGACGGCTTTTGCCACTGAATGGGGCATTTTTGCCTTTAGAGTAATGCCATTTGGGCTTACCAATGCACCCGCTACCTTCCAGAGACTGATGTGTCATGTATTTAAAGAGTTCCTGAGGAAGAACTTAGAAGTCTATGTTGATGATCTTTGTGCTCATTCCAACATTAGACAAACCCATATTCCTGAACTCAGACAAATCTTTGACAAATGTAGAGAATATCAAGTCTGCCTGAACCCAGAAAAGTGCGTTTTTATGGTCAGGCAAGGCAAGGTTCTAGGACACATAGTGTCAAAGAATGGCATATCCATTGATGAAGAGAAAGTGAGAGCCATAGCGGAGCTACCTAGGCCAAAGAATGTCAAGGAAGTACAAGCTTTCATGGGGCATTGTGGTTATTACCGACGGTTTATACACATGTATGCCATCATAGCAAAGCCTCTGTATGGACTTTTGACTAACTTTGAGTGGACTGATGAGTGTGAAAATTCCTTCAATGAGCTGAAACGACGATTATGTTCAGCCCCAATCTTGACTACATCAGATTGGAATAAACCCTTTCATGTTCATGTGGATGCATCCAATTATGCTATTGGATGTGTACTTGCACAACCTACTGGTGAAGGTAATATGGATCTCCCAATTGCCTATGCCAATAGACAATTGAATGCAGCTGAACGAAATTACACCACTACTAAGAGAGAAGGCTTAGGCATGGTATATGCAGTTAAGAAGTTTAGACACTATTTGCTTGCAAATAAGTTTAAATTTTTTACTGACCATCAAGCATTGTTATATCTGGTAAACAAGCCATGCAATACAGGTAGATTAGTAAGATGTTTTCTCTTATTAATGGAGTATGACTTTGAGGTTGTAGTGAGGAAAGGTAAGACTCACTTGAGAGCAGACCATCTCTCTAGGCTCACATATGGAGAAGCCCCACAAGGAGTGTCAGATGGCCTTCCTGATGCTTACTTGTTTAATTTGGAAGTGGTGCCACAGTGGGCTAAGCCATTAGTGCCAGTATTGACATACGGGCCTAACCACCCAGTAATAAACACACAGCATAGAGAGGTAGTAAAAGCCCAAAAGTATCACATCATGGCAGGTAGTATGTACAAGCACACAGATCAAGGTATCTTGGCTTGTTGTGTAGAAGAGGACGAGTACGCTAAGTGGTTGCAGTTAGCACATGTAGGTGCATTAGAGCAACACTACTCAAAGCAACGAACCCTACAGACACTAAGGAGACTCGGAGTGCATTGGCCGACGATGGAAGCTGATGTCCAAAAGTTGTGCAAGGAATGCCCAATCTGTTGCACTAAACCACCTGTGGAACATGCCACACTTTATCAAGTGTCCATAGTGCCAGATTGGAGTGAACCATTAGTGGCCTTTCTAAGGACAAAAACATTTCCTCCAGATATGACTTTGGCTAGGAAAAGAAGTTTAGAGCAAGAAGCCCTAGAGTACTCACTTGTTGGTGATAATCTGTACAAGCGAGGTAAAGATGGTTACCTAAGACTATGCATCCATGAGAGTGAATATCTCAAGATCTTGGAAACTGCTCACCAAGGTGTAGCAGGAGGACACTTTGGACCAGATCGGGTGATCAAGGCAATTCTATTTGCGGGCTTTTGGTGGCCGACCCTTCACATGGATGCACATACCTATGTGAAACGGTGTGATGTTTGTCAGAGAACTCAGTATCCTATATGCAAAGATGAGATGCCACTGAAACCCATGATGGGTGGATGTGCATTCTCTAAGTGGGGAATAGACTTTGTAGGTCCTATTAATCCCCCAGCCAAGGGTTCACATGCTGAATACATCATTGTTGCGATAGACTATCTAACAAAGTGGGTAGAGGTAAAAGCTACGACAAAGAACGATGCTCAGACAACTGCTAAGTTCCTATTTGAGAATGTGTTCACAAGATACGGGCTACCTATAGAGCTGGTAAGTGATAGAGGCACTCACTTCTTGAATGAAGTTATTGAAAATCTGCTCCAAGAATTCTTGTTAGTACATAAGAAGTCTGCCCCCTATCACCCCCAAGCTAATGGCCAGGCTGAGAGCACAAATAAGATCTTATGCAATGTATTGACAAAATTAGTGAACAATAAACGCTCTGATTGGGACAAACAGCTACACCATGCTGTTTGGGCATACCGAGTCGCCTACAAAACGGTACTCCAAGCCACCCCCTTTCAGATGGTATTTGGCCAAAATGCAGTGCTACCATTGGACTTCTTAATACCTACATTGAAAGTAGCACAGGAGCATGAGTGGACGGGTCATGAACTCTCTTCGAGAATTTTTGACCTTGAACGATTAGGTGAAACCCGACTAAGAGTTGCAGCAGGAGTATATGCAGCTAAGAAACGACAGAAGGCATACTTTGATGCCCACGTTAAGGATAAAGGTTTGAAGGCAGGCGACCTAGTACTAGTCTACACTTTGAAACAACATGCGAGGAAACTAGAAAAGAGAGGCTACGGACCCATGATCATTAATAGAATCTCAACAAGTGGAGCAGTGCAACTAGCCACATTGGAAGGCGATATTCTCCCGAGCTACATAAGCGGGTGCAGAGTCAAGTTATATCAGGAACCTCTGACGGAAGAGATGCTAAGTCGACTCAACACTGCTAAGAAACGCAAAGAAGAAGAAAGACGAATTTGAGAAGAAGCTAAAGCAGAAGCATTGGAACGTATCCGGAGAATGAAGTTGAGAAGACAGGGTAGAGAGCAACCTAGGGCAGAGGCATATGCAGATCAAGGATATCATGTGGCTATGTGTGAAGTTTCAGGTATTAGCTCTCATAGGATAATTGATCGACGTCCTTTTATAACCTTAGAGATAGGACAAGGGAAGGGTGCAAGGACTGTAAGAGCCTTGATTGACTCAGGTGCAGCCACTAGTGCCGTTAAACTTTCTTACTGTCAAAAGTTGAAATTAACTGTCAATCCTATAGAAGCATATCTCATAGGATTGGGAGGTGTGGAAACCCCTTGCATGGGTGAGGTGGAACTTCCCCTCTACATCCAAGACGAAGTAATGACAGTTAAAGTGCTAGTGTGTCAAGATGAGGACCTCACGGAGCCTCTTGTCTTGGGTCAAGACTGGATCTATGATCATGCAGTCAACTTGAACCTAAGAAGCGGACTTCTTCAGGTACGGGTAAATCAGAGTCGAATTATAGTTGAATTAGAAAATAAAGCACTCAAGGAACTAGGAAAGGCACAAACTCCTGGTCCTTCCAGGAGTACACATGAAGATGACCATGCTGTTCTTGTCCAAAACTGTGTGATGCAGAGGAATGATGATCTCAATCAAGAAGTCAGGGACGCAACAAAACTCCCTTCTTTTCCAAAGGCCAGAGGGATGCATCAACCAAGGGCAGATCAAACACAGAAGGAGCAGAGTACTACCTCTGCTGGAGGCCAAGAGTACGTGCGACGCAGGATGTCTCAGCCATTGAAACAAGTGTGGGTGCGGAAAGGCGAACACCCTGTTGCGATCAAGCCAACCACACGGGCAAAGCTTCTTATTAGTAATCAACAACACAACACTAATCAGAAGTCTTTCAGAAATTCCTCTGCAAAAGCGAAGCCTATTTGGGTACCCAAGAAGTCGATGAAGGCTAGCCCACAATCAAGACAAATTTGGGTGCCTAAGGCTTGCTTGCGGGCTCAAATAGCTACACCGAGACCACACCCTGTACAACATGGTTCACTCACTCGCACAACCGATACCCACTTGTATTCATCACGCGCGAACACACATTGGCACATGAGCACGAGAAGAATCACTTGTAAATGGGTCCCTAAAAAGCCTCATTTCCAAGCAGACACTCTTATAAAGCCCTCCAGAGTCTCCACAAAATCAAGACCAACAGCCAATCAGTTTGTTTGGCAGCCCAAAGCATGTAACAAAGCCTCGACCCCATTTGTAAATTCATTACCACTGACTAACTGCATCACCCTCACACTGCACCCGACCCCCCCATTAGCTCATAGGTATTCAGCATCAGCTAACCACACTTCACACTCACATCCACGCGAGCACTAACTAACCAACTAACTACATCACAATTCATCAAGTTAATGTTGTAACGGGGACACAGTGTCATTTTGTGTCCATTGCAATGTTAACGTTTGTTCATATATTCTCACAGAACCGGCAGCGAATTCTGCAACATGGCTGACGCTGCGGGAACAAGCTCTCAAACAGGAACGAGCCAGCAAGTGGTGGACTTAGACAGTTTACCCGTTTTGCCTGAGACAAATGAAAGACCAGAAGAATTGCAGGCCATCAAAATCATACCTATTGCGGACCCTCCCAGTGGCAATACCATACCCGTAGGAAAAGCTTCCCACTGGTTTAGTGAAGTGGCAGGACCCTTGGGAGAGGGAACATACCTATGGGAATCAGAGTTGGACTTCAATGGGAAGCCAGGTAAATACCATTTCTTTACAAGGGAATTCAAGAAGTTACAAAATGCAGAAGGTCTACGTCCGGTATGGGAGAAGGGAGGATTGGGTGCATACTTCAGTGCCCAGCTCCCAAAGCCTGACTTCATGCGATGCTACTATCTCATCAACACCTTTACTCCAAACAAGAACCCAAAAGGTGCAAGCTCATTTGTGCTTCCATCTCTGACAAAGGGAAATGAGCTCAAGAGGTTTAGGCTATCAAACAACTTGGTGAGAGAAGCCCTAGATATGCGCGGAATGCATATTTCAACAGAGAAGGAGACCCTAGTGCCTGATTACATGAAGAATCGAAGCCTCAACAAGCTCAAGGACATGGTGGCCATGACGCCTAATATTGCAATCCACCTTCACATGTGCATGCAACACTTTGCTTTTCCTGCCCAAGATAGATTCACCATGCCACCCAAAAAGATATGGTTTAGTTTGTATCTGGCAGAGACACAGAGCCTTACCATCAACTTACCCCACTGGATAATTGACCACATACACCTAACCCACAAACGATGGCCATGGAAGCAGGTTTTATATGGATGTTGTGCTCTGACTAGAATCATTTATAGGTGTTTGGCTTATGACATCCCTATTCAAGGGGCCCTGATGTGGAATCGAGTAGAGCAGTTTAGAGGCTGGACATCCACTGGACCCCCTTCTAAGAAGATGAGAGGTACTATCCAAGTCCCTTGTGCTCAACCACGTGGAGCCACCCTAACACCAGACGTTACCCCTCCACCCCAGAGAGTTCGGCCATTCACACTACGACTTCCAAGACGCAGCACCGATGGGCCTAACTTGATATTTCCTCCAGTCCCAACCGATCTTGAATTTCCTGGTGGTGCACCCTTGGAAGAACTCACGAATGAAGACTTCGAACAATTGTTACAAGACGTGGAGCTGGAGGCAGAAGAGGAACAACAAGTGGAGAATGTTCAACCGCAGGCGACAACCTCCCAAGTACCTGTCACCACAGTTGAAGTGGATGAAGAGGATGATGAAGATGAAGAACAAGAGGAAGATAAGGAGGATTATGATCAAGAGCATCAAGATGAGCAACAAGAAGTGCCAGAACTTGTAGGTGCACTTGCATACACAGCTCAACTACAAAGGTTATACGATACAATCAAGGCAGTACAAGAAAGGCATCAACTCTCTCTTGTGTCAGGCCAAGCTTTGATGCAAGAAATGCTATCAGATGATGGGGTGGATCAACATTTTATTGACACCCTCAAATTAGTGTCAGAATCTTTAGGAGTTCCGGAGGCTGTCCACACAGCAGTCCGCCAATCCGTGAGGTATGACAAACGCAGAGTTGACACATTACCACGAGCAGGTAAGACTATCAGGACACCCGTCACAGAACAAGAAGTAACCATTGAAACCACAGCTACCCCCACCACCACCATTGACCTCTCTGCTGAAACCTTCGTTCAGACATCACCCATCTCACCCCATCACCACCTTCTCCACCCCCACCACCACCTCCCACCATGGAAGAAACGGCAGTCATCACCTCTACCTTCACTTATAACCCAACCTCATTCACATCATTCTCATTTCGAGAACCCACCTCACAAGACACCCTCTTCTCTTCCATCACCAATCCCTTGTACACTTCAACCCTTTTGTCCTCCGAACCCATAATTAGCCATCCCATAATTCCAAGTGTGGTTGGAAACCCTGCACCCACAGAAGGCACCCTGTGTTTCCCAGCCTATCCCCCAATACGGATACCTCCATTCCATGACCCTCACTTCCCATCTGTCCCCTACACCTCATTCACCCTAACCGCACCACCCCAACAAACATCCTTCGTGACGCAGTCCACCAGCACTCCAATGTTTCAGAGGCACATTTCCCCGATGTTCGCAATGACATCAATCTACACGAACACCACACTCACTTCACCTACCATACCCACTTACATGGTAGCCCCTGTACACACTACTATGTCTGACCCAATGGACATTTCACCCACCACAGCACCTCTCCCCACAATTCCACCCTCTCCCCCTCCACTACCCCCCACCTCACCACTCAACACATCATTGGCAGACATAGCATTCACTACCTCCCTTCCCATTCCCACCTCCCCTGCATTCCAAACTTTCCCCCTTGCATCTCATAATGTAATATCACATTTAATACATTACTTCAGTGTGCACATCAACTACAACGAGAATACCATCAATTGGAAGAATGCAATGCTGCCCTCCAGGCAGAATCTCGACGCCTACAGGCTAGAGCTAACACTTTAGAAGCTGATTACCAAACGCTCCTAACCAAACATACCACTTTACAGCAAGCTCACTCAGAATTGGAATCAAAAATATCGACGGTGGATGATACAGCAGTCAAGGAACTGGAAACCGTGCTCCAGGCGCAAATGATATCTAATGCTACACTCAGACGCAACCTGGGGCTATTAAGGAAGCATATGGCAGTAGCATTGGAAGAAAACAAGCGGCTTCAACAACAAAACCAAGATAATTTTGAAGCAGCTATGGAAGGAACTGCAAGAGCAACCATTAGCCCTACCAAGTATCGAGCAGTCCCCTCAGAAGACATTCGCATCTTACTCGAGGAACATGCAAATTTCTTGGAGTCATATGAAAAGCTAGAGGCTGAATGTGTGGACCTTAAGAAGCAGATAGCCAGTGCCCCCTCAGCTCAACAGCAGTCGATAATCTTGCAACACTCTATAGAAGAATTAGAGACCCTCCAGAAGCAGGTGGCAGAACTCCAAGCACGCCTCTTACCATATGAAAGGCCACCCTCGCCAACTGAAAAACCCGAACCTGAAACAGTAGTGGAAATCCCAGTCGATGACAGCTATGAAGAGCCATACGAGCCGATGCCAACACCCGGCGGTCGGGTTACAGAGGAAGGACAGGACACTTTAGAAATTGAAGTTCCAGATTGGGTTAAAAGGGTCGAGAAAGTGGGAAAGACACATGATGATCGCGTTGCCATGCAAATTCAATCTCTCACAAATCTAGAAGAAACTGTCCTTCAATCTTCTTACTTTCAGAACCTATCCCACCAACGGTTGATCACAACATTAGAGCCGCAATACATGCCTTACTTTGTCTTGCTACATGATTATAATGCAGAAGTTAAAAGGCATACAGGGAAGGAGCCCTCATTCGCCACTCAATTTGAGCCCGAGGACTTACCAACAGATGCACGTGCTGGCTCGATCTTCCAACCTAATTGGCGTGCACGTCTACTAACCGATTACCCTGAGATGATGAGCACCTGGGCAACCATGCCACTGTATATCAAGTATAATCCATGCTATTGCCCAATGGTACGTCGCAGATCTTGGCAAGCATTTGCAATCAAGGTACGCAACAATAAAGAATGCTCGGCTTGGGTTAACTATCCGAATTTTGCTCCACCTCGAGGGACCCCAACCGTCGCTTACATGATATCAACAATTCGACACTGGTCTACCCATCTAAACAATGTACCCGACATAGCAGCAAAAATGTGTATGAAAATATTCGAACTTGTGACAATTGTCTTCAAAACCTTTTGGAAGGTACAGGCTCCATACATCTCTGCCCCCGGATTCTCTCAAGGTAATAAGGATTTAGTCTACGACATGAGCCAGGCTCCCTCGGTCAGCATAATCTTTGCATGGCATGCACGTATAAAGTATTTACCCGCATGCTTCAAGCAGACATTTGAGGAAATGTTCTCTACAGGGTTCTGGGAATATCATTCGAAAATTTTCATTCCCAGACCGACACATTTGCTACATCTATTCGCCGTCGAACAAGCCATCCATGCAGATCAGTTACATCTGCCACATCCGGACATTCCAGGGCCCATTGATTGGGATCGCATGATGACAGATTTTGGCCAGAGGACTACGCATCCAAGAACATCAGCTTGCCACTCATGTTGTGGAATATTACCTACAGCACTCCCAGCAACAAGGGTCTATCAGGGACGACAGACGCGAGAGAGGGGGGGGTGTTGAAAGTAGTCAAGGACTGACTAGACAAGGAAGCCAGCGGAGAGAGTTGAGCTTGAGGAGCTTTAGAAGTACCTACATATTAATTTTCGTATTTTTTAGACTCCGTTTAAGCCCTCAAATAGGCCCTGGAACCTAATTTTTAACTAGGCCGAACACTAGGTCTGGACAGGGCCAAAACCTAGTCAAAAACTATAAATAGAGCTAGAGAGCTCATTTTTGGGGCTAGCTTGTAATTGATTTGAACTTGTAAGAGCTTTTTGAAAGTAATCTAAGAACTCCATTGCTTCTCACTCTTTGTCTTACCGTGTGTGCGTGTGTGTGTGTGTGTATGTGTGTGCATGTTGGTGTGCTTCTCACTCACGCACTTGTGCCTTCACTTGCTCGAGGTCTTCATACCATCCTCATGTCTTCCCGGATTGACATTAAAGGAGGTGCTACTCATCACTAAGCTACAGTAGAGGTTGTTTAGTGTCACATTAACTCATTTCTTGTGATGTTTCCTACATCAACAAGTGGTATCAGAGCAGAAAGATTCTAGAGATCAAAAGGCATCAAAGGTATGATAAGTTTTGGAAAGTTTAAAACAAAGACACAAGCCATCAAAAGATTACTTCAAAAGTATATTTATGCACAAAGAACTCCAAAAGGTATTATTCTTTATCCTTTAAACTCACAGGTTGAAGTAGAAGCAAAAAATTATAGCAAATCATATTTCCATTGACAAACTGGACAGAGATAATTATCATGCATAGCTAATGAGAATGGAAGCCTTACTTTATGATTAAGGATCTCATGGTGTACATAACAGGTGAAGAAGAGAAACCAGTATTTGAACATGAAGGCCGACCAAAGAACGAGGAACTGGATGCTTTAAAGCATCGGAAGAAGAAGGATGCAAGTGCAAAGGCCTACATCTATACTACACTTTCATATCATTTGCTACCACACATCAGAGGATTGGAATCAGCTGAAGATATATGGAATGCATTGGAATATTATTTCCAAAGTAATACCAAAGCAAGGAAAGCAAGTCAATGGTCAGAGTTTACTACATTCAAAAAGAAGGCAAGTCAAAGTATTAGTGATTATGTCACTAAGATGAAGGATCTGGTAGATAGTCTTGGATCCATAGATGAAGATGTTGAAAATCACAAATTGATTGCTCAATTGCTTGTAGGTTTGAGAGCAGATGAAAGGTGGAAACCTTCTGTCTTGTCAACAGAACTTTCTTTGAATCATTATGCTCCAGATTTGAATCAATTGCTTGGTTTGATACTCACATTTGAGCAAGACTTGAAAGGAGATGGAGATAATGGACAAAGTTCTTCAATGTAAATGAAGAAAAAGAAGAAAGGAGATAAAGGTAAAGCAAAGGATGAAGAGGAATCGAGTTCTCAAGTTTATTATGCAAGAGGTAGAAGCACTGGCAGAGGAAGAGCAAGAGGTTTTGGAAGAGGAAGAGGTAATCAAAATAACAATAAGAAGGCTTGCTGGACCTATTGATTGAGTAATCATTTGGCTCCTGACTGTTGGCATAATCAGCAAGGATCAAATAAAAAAATAACAATAGTAGAGGCAGAGGTGGAAGATATCAAAGTTATTCTCAGAAAGGTAGACAAAATCAAAGAGGATGCTATGGTAAAGGTGGAGGAAGAAGTTGGGGACATAATCAATCCTACAAAACCGCTACTACAATTATGCAAATGACACACAAAATGAAAGTCATACATCATTGATGATGAATTCAATCATCACATCAGATAAAGAAGATCAAAGGTATTTTACATTGACTCCGGATGTTCTAATCATTTGTCAGGAAACATAGAATTGTTGTCAGAATTGGAAAAAGGCATTTCTAGTCATACAGTTCAAATAGGTGATAATACAAGACATTGTGTACATTCAATTGGAAAAGTGAAATGCAAGAGTGGAGCAGATTTACTAACCAATGTTTTGTATGTTCCCACAATATCTAAAAATCTGATTAGTGTGGGACAAATAGTTGAAAAAGTTTTTCAAGTCAGGTTTACAAATGAAGGAGTATTTGTTGAAGATCCAGAGAATGGATATAATCAGATTGTTTGTGGTAAGAAAGAAGGTAGACTCTTTACTTCAAGAGTGCAAGGGAACATTGGCAACCTCTGCTCATACATGGTGGAGGAGTGATTACAAAACTTGATCTCTGGTGTAAGAGATTATGTCATTTCAACGAAAGAGGAATTCAATATATGGTTGCAAATCAGTTTGTACTAGGATTACCAAATGTACAGAGTCAACATATGATTTATAAATGTGAAGCATGTCAGATGGGAAAAGCACACAAGTTACTATTTCAGAAGAAAGGATTCAAACATGATGGAGTACTAGAGCTCATTCATACAGATGTTTGGGGACCAACAAAAGAAGGATCTATCAGTGGCTCAAAGTATTAGGTTCTTTTCATTGATGATGCTACAAGATGGATAGCTTTGTATGTTTTGAAGGAAAGATCAGAAGTGTTTGGAGCTTTCAAGCATTTTCATGCATATGTAGAGAGAATCACATGTCAAAAGCTTTAGAGACTGAGGTCTAATGGAGGGGGAGAATACTTCTTCCAAGAGTTCAATTATTATCTTTGGAATGCAAGTACTAAGGTAGAAATAACCTACAAGTACCACAACAAAATGGAGTAGCAAAAAGAAGAAACAGGACTTTGGTTGAGTTTGCTAGAGCTATGCTGAAGGATTATCTTTGGGCGGAGGCTTTAAATACAGCTACATATCTTGTGAATAGATTACCATGTACAACTCTAAATGGAATGACTCCATATGAAGCTTGGTGGGGTATGAAACCAACACTAGATCATTGTAAAGTGTTTGGATCGATTGCATATGTTTATGTGCCATCAGGACTTAGACATAAACTTGAACCAAAGGTAGAAAAATATGTGTTCACTGGTTATGATGAAAATCAGATGTGTTACATGTTGTGGAATCCTCTAACCAAACAATTTCTTGTTTCTAGAGATGTTAGATTTGATGGACAACAAAGTTGTTATGCAGATCAAAGGCATATAGTTGAATCTCATGCAAGAACAAAACATATAGAGATACAGTATCATTTCCTGAGAGAAAAGGTAATGTAGAAAGAAATTGAAGTGGAGTATATTTCTACAAAAGATCAGATAGCAGACATAATGACAAAGAGCTTGGATGGTGTGAAGACCAACAGATTCAAAAGCATGGCAGGAGTAAAAAGAAAACAAGATGATATGAAGAAACAGAGAATGTCAATTAGTGATTGAGGGGGAGCTATTGGAGAACGAATCACAAACTAGACATAAATTTGAAGGTCAAATTATAAGGAGAAAAGTGCATGCCTATATGAAGGGACAATTTCACACATGTACAATATTTGTAAAGTTAGACTTCACTTTAGTTCAAGAGTTTTCAAAAGTCAAGAGATTTAGAAAATCTATATAAGTTAGTTTGTATCAACAGATGCGATGAGAAAAAGAGAGAAAAAAGTGAGAGAGAAAGAGAGATTTTGTATGACTGAGAAATAGTCGGGCTTCTCTGAGTGAGAAAGCACCTTTAAAGTTTTTTTGAGTTTCCATAGTTATCAGAAGAAATAATAGAAGTTATGTGTATGAGACTCTCTCCTCCATCTTCTTGCTTTTTCTATTGTGGTAATGACTTCAAAAGTTCAAGTTTCCCAAGCAACTCGATGTCTGGCATCGAGTTTGAGCTGATAAGTTACTTTCTTCTTTCTTGTGCATCATCTGTTGGTTTAGCTTGTTAAAATCATGAGGTTTCTAAAGCAACTCAATTCTTGGCATTGAGTTTCAGCGTAAAGTCGATGCCTGGCATCGAATTCCCACATAAAAGTGGTTTTCTTCATACCTGTGGTCCGCAGGGGTATTTTAGGTGCTGAAAAAGTGGCTAAAAACACACCAATTTGATGCTTGGCATCAAATTCTTGCTGCAAGTTGATGCTAACTTGAAAATTTTTATATCTAGACAGGCGTTTTTACTAGAACAAGCAAGATTTCTAGCTTTGGAAGCTCATACAGGGTTATCGTATGAAGGCCATAACTTGGTGTGTAGTGCAAAGTTTTTAGCAACTGACCGCTTGTTGGAAAGCTCTTCTCTTCTACTTTCACGACCAGGAGATCTTGGCAAAATAATATTTGTGCGAAGAGAAATAAGCAAAAGAGTGAAGGTATGTCATTTCATTAACTAGAAATTTTTGAAGAAGTAAAGTTCTCATTGGAAATGGATCATGTAGGAGCAACAAGAGGTCATTTATCAGCTAATAAGACTATAAAGGTGATTCTCTTTGCAAGATTATGGTGGCCAACTCTCCACATGGATGCAAAAACACATGAGAGAATTTGTGATGTGTGTCAATGAATAAAATACCCAATCAAGAGAGATGACATGCCCTTAAGACCAAGTGGGTTCTCAAGATGGGGAGTATATTTTATTGGACCAATTATCCCCCCAACAAGAGGCTCTCATCCCAAGTATATCATAGTGGCTATTGACTACTTGACTTGGTGGGTAGAACCACCCCAAACTTGCACCACTTGCAGTTGGCAAAATAAAAGTGTTTCTAGGAGTAAGTCATATCTAATAGCCTTTTCGAAATTGTAAATGGCAAGAGTGTGTGCAAACTCTACACCACATGAACTAAATGTTGATGATTTCTACCAGTATTTATGGTTTATCCATATGACCATATGCTAGTTGTAACTTCATATGGGTTGGCCTTAATAATAGTTTACCCCATTTGATACACTTGGTAGTGATAATTATACCGGGCCCTAAGACAATGATCACCTTGGTGGTAACATCATTGAAAATGATGGGAATACAAGCATTTCCTTCATCACCCTCACTATGCTCACCAACTTTTTCTAAGGGTAGTTGTGTCACTTGAGAGTCCAATTTCACCTTCTTGGGATCTATATCTACTTAGAGATATACTCCTAGTAGTGAGGCTAATGCTTGATCAATTCTTCTACCATAAGAGTGCACTTCACTTTAGCCTTCTTTAGATCCTCGAGAGTCCCTTGGGAACTCTTTTGATCACTCTTACTAAACAAAAAGTTGTTGTCTTCTTGCACTCTAGAGTGTCTTCGTATGGTCCTAGATACCTTGATAAGGTATTCAGACTTGTCTTTTCATATTCAAACATCTGCTTACCAACCAATCCAATGGTTTGGTCATCTAGGTCATTCATGGGATTGTTTGCTCTAAGCTCAAGCTCAATCAAGGGAGGTTTGGATACCTACCACTTTCTTCCACTTCTCTTCTTGTACCTATTGCCAAAATTGGTCTTTTCATGACTCTACAATATCTAAGATATTGGATTCAAAATCCACATCATGTATTGGCAATATATTCTCATCCTTTGGCTCTTCTTGATTCCTAACCTCATGCTTGACATCCAAATCTCGGACACAAGGTTTACTTGGTTCCAAGCTTTCTTGATATGGCTTGACTAGATTAGCCTCTCTTGCCTTTTGCTCTCTAGCTTGAAGTAGTTTCATATATTTTAGAGAGGTTATAGGTGATTCTTAGGGTGCTGACTCTCCTTTTATAATCTCTAAGAAAAGAATGCACACATTAGGGCTCAATTCTTGTTCTTATACGGTATCTTGGTATCGGAATTGGTGTTGACCATTTACCATTAGTTCAATAGGGAGTACATGGATGCGAGGATAGTTCATGGGATAAGTTAAATGATGGAACCACGACTCAAGAAATCTAGTGTTAGATAGAGGATTGGGTACCTTCTCTAACAATTACTGAGCTACCTCGATCATCCTTTTGCACTTATCTAATATTTCTCTCTATAAATCGGCTCTTGGATAGCATTTATCATGATTCTCAATAGATGATCTTGCAACTATTCTAGCTTGATAAGCGTTCAAGAGCAACTATGGGTGTTTAGGCATTAGGGTTGTCAATACATACCCTCCATGCTTGCATTCTTGTTGTAGGCTCTATCTTTCCTATTGGAATCTTGCTTTCTCGTGCTCCTCAACTTTAACTCTAAGATCTATTTCTTGATCATCAGTTGTGATTTAAATTGTGATAAGTATTTTCTCATTTCATCAAGTTTTTCATCAAAAGTGACTTTAGAAAATGTGATCTCTTTTCTTCCACATAGGATTCTACTTCTTTTCACCTTGAGATTAACTTATCTCATGCACTTGATCATTTCGTTATTTCTTAGACTTATCTGTTTCTTTTCTTGGTACTTGCATGCAATTTAGACTTGGAATGTCCAAGCTTGAGTGATCCCTCTCAGAATCGAGATCTCCATTTTTCTCTTCTTGGGCTTTAGCATGTGCCCTAGTAATCACTTGAATTGGTTTATCCTGATCGCTATCATTTCTTAAAGGAATATGTGATACTACATTCAAAAGTGTTACTTTAATGGTGGGTGGATTCTTAGGAAAATCCTTGATTAAATGGTCTACACCACATCCTAGGTAGTATCCAAAGCCTCTTTTTAAAATGTAAAATCTTCATTTGGCTTGGAGTATTGGACGTTGGCAATTGTGGAGAACTAGTTTGATTAAGGAACTATGATGTTGGATTGGCATACCACACTGTTGTGGACTCCCGCACATTGTAATCATATGCACTTTGGCCATGATTCTATTGACGGTTGTGTCCTTGATTATAATCCCCTTGATCCTCACAGAAATTCTCATAACCATAGTCATATAGATACTCATTACTTCCTGAATTAGTTGGTGGTTCAACTGGCACAATTGATCTTTCAAGGTTCTCTTCTATTATATATTTGAGTGGAATGATATTGTATAGTTAAGGAGGCCATTCTCCTAGCATTGGTTGTGATAGTTTTTGTGCATATGATCTTTTTTATGTCCCTTGAGGAAAATGATGTTGCACTTGACCATAGAAATCCCTATTTGGATATGGTCTAGGTACTTGTGCTTCATATGGCTGATTCCTATTCCTATTCCTATTGGGATGAAATTGTTCTTCATTATTTTGATACTATTGTGCACTTTGATAAATTTGTGGCCTTAAGTTAAGTCTGGTTATGGAGTAGCTTATCAATTAAGTAACAATTTATTATAGAATGATTGGTTATTTTTTGTTCGATGTCACATTGTTGAGAGATATTACATGGTTGTGGTTGAGTAGGTCTATACCCTTGACTTTTTCTAGGATGAAAATGGGTAAAGTGGTCACTACCACAATGTTGGCAACATCTATTTTGATTAGATATGTCATTATTTCTTTCAGCCCGTGAGGAGAGGTTCAACTTTTTAGCCAATTTATCTACTAGATCATTTAGGGATGAATCCGATTGTGTGCTAGTAGTATTGCTTTTCTTTTTAGGTTTCTTTGCTAGATCCAAGTTGTCTTCCAAATCAATACACTCCCTAATGCATTCGTTTATGCTATATGGTATTTTCATAAACACTAACTTCCACATTTTGTGGTACACCATCAATTAATAAAAACACCATGTTTTCCTCTAAGGGTAGTTCTCAAGTTCGACATCTAGAGATGTTGTTTGAATCATCTCATGGATAATCTTAAAGAATCCAAATCAATTATTTGAAGCTATTCGTTAGAGAAGAGGTATCATTCTTGAATCCTCACTTAGAGAATTCTCTAATGAACTCATCAATCTATCTATCCAAGTTTGCACACTTCTCAATCCTTATGGATTGGAACTATGCCAGAGTTGATCCTTTGAGGGTAAGCCCACAGGCTTCATACCGAATGACAAATTCTTCAACCTACTATGCATGGAGACTTCGTTTGAATTCCATGATGTGATCATAAGGATTTCCATGTCGTTCATATTAATCTCTCATGCAATTGGTTACTTGCATAGGCCTTAACCTCCTACCCAAATCAATTCTTTTGATTGGTATTTGAAGTTCTAGAGGGTTTGCCTTTTGCAAATTTGGTCTTCTTTCACGTTGAATGTCCAAATTAAGCATATTGTTCCTCGTCTAATTGAATCTTGGATCCTTATTGTCTTGAGGAACTCTTGCTTGGTGACTAAAAACCTACGAGCAATTATCTCAACTCTAGGAACATCAATTATTTATATTGATAATCTAGGAATAAGACCCAAAACGCATGCTTCATTGGATCCTCATAGACTTCCATGGCCAGATCTTTGGAAGATCAAAGTTCATAAACCTTAAGGAGGGATTCTCTTGACCCAACTATGGGTGGAAGGGTCCAAAACACCTCCTTAGTTTTCACGGAATAATATAATTCAACAAAATCTTGGTTAAGAACAGAATCCTTGTCACTTTGATCTATTCTTGGTCATGTACCATTAATGACTCTAGATGGATGCCTGTAAATCCACTAGGAACACAACTAGAGGTTACATGAGGTTTTTTGGGGACCTCATTCCCAAAACTCATCCAAATTATCAAGATGTTCATGAAATATGTAGAGAGAGCCTTTCTTATCCGCCTATGGGTTACCTTCTTTACAACATGGTGGTGACTTGTCCTACATTAGAGCTCTTGATTACGACTAGGGTGTATCCCAATGGATCCTTGAACAAATGAGCACCATGTCCATTGTCCGTTTCATAGGTTAGGATTGTTTTGTAATCACCCTCTACCTTGGATAAAAGTGCTAGGTCTTTTTGGATCTCATCCACATTGATAGAATGCAATGTCTTTTGACTCACTATTAGACTCACTCAAGGTGCCCAAAAGAGATCTAGGAAGAAAGTTCTCTGTAATTGGCCTTACTATTGAAATTCCTATCTCATGCTTCGCTATTGTGTCTTTGTGAACTAGTCATATGCTTTCTACCTAGTGTTGTCCCTAATCTGAAAATCATAAAGATGACTCTTTCAATGCATGCACAAGTGTACAATCCACAATCATTTGAAATGAACACACCACAATGTCCATAAGAATGATTTATTCACAAACAATCCTTCTATTTCTTTGTTCGCTCAAGATGAAAACCCATAAAGAAGTTAAAGAATTGTACCAGAAGTATCTCCTGTTAGCGTTCAAGAAGACTAGATTACTCCACTTCTAGCAAGTTCCTAGAATACATGCAAGGTTAACATTCTTTACACTTTAAGCACAATGCATCAAGCATAATTTTTGTATATACACACACACAAAGGAATGTCAATCAAAAGATTTACTTTACCTTCTTGTTGATATCTACGTTGCATTATTTGATGGAATAATAGAAATACCAAATATAATCAATTAATTCAAAGATTTTTGAATATCTCTGAATACAAATTTGGGTGCCATTACTTCTTTTATTGAAAGATTTTTATAGCAAAAGCACTTTTGATCGAAAACACTTTTGATCAAAATACTTTTTTATCGAAAAGTAAATCAAACCAAAAAACTATAAAGCTTTGCATTCAATCAGAATGCACTCATTTGAGCAAGTTTTTTTGATAAAAAATCATAGAGCAGAGTGAATAGTACAACAAAGAGTAGACCCTTATGAGCTACTTCAACATAGCATTCATGTAATGTCTCTTTATCTATTTATTTTCTTTTGTGTTCTTATGTCTGTTATTTATCATACATATGTTATGATTCACATATGTTTCTCTTACATATGAATGATTTGTTTTTACGTAATTGTCATTTATGTTATTTTTAATCATCATAAGTATACATGTTTTGACTTGTGGAAACATTTCTTACTTGTATGCTTTGATTAATTAAAATTTAAAACCATCAACTACCATGATTGTCTTGATTTGCTACATTGATTCTTACTTTCATAGTACTTTAGGGATATGAGAATTAGATCAATTAAAATTGTTTGATTCACTGCCTTGATTACTACTCTTTTAATAGTATAGGGAGTGTCTAGGAACTTATGTGATTTTCTAATTCTTTGAGTCTTTGACCTTTACATTCATAACAACTACATAGATTCACTTCAACATCATAAGCATACTTTTTATTTATGTATCCATTCGCTTATCTATCTATCCCACTATTTATCTTTTTTTTCTATTATTTTTCGATCCATTCATCCATCCATTTATTTTATTTATCTATCTATGTATGTATCAATCAATCAATCAATCTATCTATCTATCTATCTATCTATCTATCTATCTATATATATATATATATATATATATATATATATATATATATATATATATATATATATATATATATATATATATATATATATATATATATATATATATATATATATATATATATATGTATATATGTATATATGTATGTATGTATGTATCTATCTATCTATTTATTTATGTAATTATCTATCTATTTATGTATATGTATATGTATGTATGTACATATGTATGTGTGTGTGTGTGTGTGTGTGTGTGTGTGTGTGTGTATATATATATATATATATATATATATATATATATATATATATATATATATATATATATATATATATATATATATATATATATATATATATATATATATATGTGTGTGTGTGTGTGTGTGTGTGTGTGTGTGTGTGTGTGTGTGTGTGTGTGTGTGTGTGTATATATATATATATATATATATATATATATATATATATATATATATATATATATATATATATATATACATATATGTATGTATGTATGTATGTATCTATCTATTTATGTATATGTATATGTATGTATGTACATATGTATGTGTGTGTGTGTGTGTGTATATATATATATATATATATATATATATATATATATATATATATATATATATATATATATATATATATATATATATATATATATATATATATATATATATGTGTGTGTGTGTGTGTGTGTGTGTGTGTGTGTGTGTGTGTGTGTGTATATATATATATATATATATATATATATATATATATATATATATATATATATATATATATATGTATGTATGTATGTATGTATGTATGTATGTATGTATGTATGTATGTATGTATGTATGTATGTATGTATGTATTCATCTATCTATACATTTATTTATTCATCTATCTAGATATGCATATATCTATCTACTCATCTATCTATCCATTCACTTATTCATCTATCTATATATCCATCTATCTATATATCCATCTATCTATCTATTCTTCTATCTATCCACTCATTTATTCATCTATTAATCTACTAATTTATTTATCTATTGATCTATCTATTCATATATTTATTCACATCTTCATATATCCATAAATTTATTCATATATCCATACATTTATTCATATATAATCCATACATTTATTCATATATATATCCATACATTTATTCATATATCCATACATTCAATCATATATCTATCTATACCTCTAACTAGCTATTCATTTATTTATCCATTCATCTATCTTGCATTCATTTACTCATCTATTTATCTATCCATCCATCCGTTGTTTGTTCAGAGCTTTGGCATGCACACTTTGGTCATCTAAATTATGCTAGTCTGCTATGCTTGCAGAAATTTAAAAGGGTGTCCTCTCTCCCCAAACTTGAAGCACCTTGTAAACATGTTTATAAAGGATGTATTTTGGGCAAAATGTAGTGTTCATCATTCCCAAAAGATGGTTTAGTTAGAGTTGCTCATAAATTGAACCTTGTTCATAGTGATGTTTGTGGTCCTATGCAAACACCTTCTTTTGGGAACTACATTTACTTAATGACTTTCATTGATGATTTTTCTAGGCATGCATGGGTATATCCATTGAAAGCAAAGTTGAAAGTATTTATGTGCTTCAAACAGTTTATAGTTATGGCTAAAAAGCATGTAAATTGGGTGCCCTCCATTCTGACCAAGGGAGGGATGCATTTATGGCTAACTGTGGGATAAAATATTAGTGTGGAGTGCCATATACACCTCAACATGATGAATCTTCATAAAGGAAGAACATGTATCTCATGGAGATGGTGAGGTTTATGGTCAAAATTCAAGCTTTACCACATAGCTTCCGGCTTGAGGTTGTTATGTGTGCAACATATGTACTTAATAGGGTGTCCCACCAAAGCGCTACAATCTATCACTCCATATCAAGCTTGGAATGGTCTCAAGCCATCTCTTGCTCATTTGCATGTTTTTAGTTGTCTGGCATATGCATTAGTGTCTGAAGAACAACACAAGAAATTGAATGATAAAGTAGTGAAATGTATTTTTGTTGGGTATAGTTCTATAAGCAAAGGCTATCATTTGTAGCATCAATGGACTAAATACATTTTGGTTAGCCGTGATGTTGTTTTTGTGGAAGATGCAATTTGGCCATTACTTTCATCTACTTAGGAGACATCAATCAGCTCCAAGGATTTGTATGACACTTTTCTACCTCTTTTTATAGGTGGACAATCAAGTGCTGGTCCAAATGAGGCAATTTCTCAACCTTTACAAGTTCCACATGATGATCCAGATCATTCCATTTCTAATGCATATTTACATGATGCACTTTTTGATGAGAGGAGTGATATGGAGGAGGCAAAAACTATGCCTAGATGGCTGGTGCATACTTTGAGACATGGCAACTTAGATGCACCTTTGTCATATCATACTTGTTCAGGCTCTCATAATGCTTCTTTTGGATCCAATTACTATGTTATAGTTGCCTCTAATCTTTGTGATGAGAATGAACCTATTTCTTTTGATGAAGCACAAAGTTCATAGAATTGGATGGTTGTTACGCAATCCAAATATGATGCTATTAGGAAGAATGGTACCTCGTCTTTATATGATTTTCCTCCAAACAAAAAGTTCATTGGACTAAATGGGTATACAAGCTGAAACGTAAGCCTAATGGAACATTTGATAGGTATAAGGCTAGGCTTATCGCAAAAGGTTATGTTCAAGAGAGAGGCATTGATTTTGATGATACCTTTGCACCCACTTGTCGAATGACCAGCCTTCATAGAATATGTGCACTTACATTTCATCATGGACATTAAAATTGCATTATGAAATCGTGACTTAAATGATGAAGTGTATGTATTTCTACCCCGTGGTCTTGTGTAGTAAAGATTGCACATCGTTTTGAGAACAATCCAACTGAGAGCACCTTATATGTTAAGTGTGGAGATGATATAATCCTTATCATTTTTGTGTATGTTGATGACATGCTGCTCATTGGTCCTATTGAGAAGCATATTGCTAAATTTAAGGCTGATTTTCATGCCTCTTTTGAAATGTCAGATTTCAAACATTCGCATCATTATTTGGGCATTCAGTTTATGCAAATTGAAGAGGGAATAGCTATGTGCCATATAAAATATATCGATGATTATTGCAACATTTTGGCCTTCAAGACTACAAATCCATTGCCACTTCTATGGAAATGGGTTTATGGTTGAGTCTTCATGATGCTAAAGATGCATTTGATGTTGTTCACTACCAGAAAGTTGTTGGATTCTTGATTTACTTATGCACAACTCAGCCTGATATTCTGTTTGTTATCTCTTCGATATGTAAGTTTATGCATTGCCTAGGTGTCAAGCATTGGCAAGTAGTTAAGCACATCTTTTGCTACTTGAGTGGTACTCGACTACTTGGATTGTTTTATCCCAAGGAGGGATCACTTTTGCCAGATTTACATGATTTTTTTTACTTTGACTAGGTTGGTTGCTTTGACACTCGTGTGTGTCTACGAGTGGTTTTTGCTTCATCCTTGGTGGTCATGCATATCTTCGTTGATCAAGAAGCAGATGTTAGGGGAGCACTAGATTGTGCCCTCTGACTAGACTAGACAAGATTTTGGAATTATATGTTTGATTACAAGATCACCCATGTAGGGAAAATAATACAAGGATATGTAGGTGATACAAGAAGTCCCACAACTCGAGACTGATTGTTATAGATAACTTGACTAGAGATGATACAGGAGATCCCACAAATCGAGATCATAGGGAGAAACTCCCTTCAGGGAGATGAACCGGATACAAGAAATAAATCGTTAAGATCTCCTAGTACGAGATTACAACACACAATAGGATGCCCAAAATACTAAACTAGAAAAGACTAGAATAAGGCACAAGGCTAGAACTCAAACAAGAACTTGGAAAGTACTTACTTGAGATCGTGACTCCTTGAGCTCCCAAGATTGGGATTGGCAAGACTATGTATGTATGTGGCCAACCCGCCCTTGTATAGGTTTTCAAGTGTGGTTCATTAATGACAGTTATGAATTGATGATGTCATCAATTCAAAACATGACCTTTGGATATCAGAATCAAGCAAGTAGACAATTGATCTTAGGGTTTTGGCATGTTCTAGACACAATGGAAGCATTCGCTTTTCCAAATTTTGAACCAATTATGCGATATAGAAGGTCACATAGAATTTGAGGTTCAAGATGGTTTCCATTGTCCATGACATCACCTTCCCCTCAAGCGATGAGTTCCACGAGGAGCATTCATGTTCTCTGGTCTTGGATTCATTGGATTTTTCTTATGAAATTCTCGAATCTTGATTAGTGCTCTCTAAAGGTTTTCTACGGGTTCCTAAGCATGATTGCTAATGTCATATCCTTTCCAATGAACAAGGTACTCCAATCTTCCTTGGGACATTCCCGAATCTAGGACATGCTCGACTCTGAACTCTTCATGATCATCAATCTCCATAGGTAGTGAAGGACTAGGTCTCTCTCCCCTCAATGATGAAATTAGATATGGTTCCAACATGGACACATGGAAAACTAGATGTATTCTCATGGTACTTGGTAATTGGAGCTTGAAAGTGATTGGATTAATGTCAGCCAAGATGGTGAATGGACCAAATCTCTAATGGTCTAGCTTTGCACAAGGCTTTGAAGTCTGTAGATTATTTCTGAGTAACCACACTTTTTCCCCAATGTGATAGGCTAGATTTTGAACATGATGCTAATCTGCATAATACTTATATTGTTCTTGTGCTCTTTTCTTCCTTGATTTCTTTCTGAATATCCATCAAGTACTTGGCCTTATCTTTGGTAGCTAGGTTCTTGAACTGATTTGAGAGTTTTATAACCATCCTTGGATGTTGTCCATAATTTGCAAAGAAGGTGGTCTACTTGGTAGATGTATGAACACTGTTGTTACAAGCAAACTCCACAAATGGTAAGAGCTCAAACCAATCATTTGGATGATAGTTGATTGTGCAACGAAGATATTGTTCTAGGACTTGATTCACCCGTTTTGTTTGTCCATCAATCTGTGGATGATTGGCTTTAGAGAGTTTAACTTGAACACCAAGGAGCTTGCAAAGACTGTTCCAAAATCTTCATATGAACTATGGACCTCGATCACTAACAATATCATCAGGTAATCCATGAAGTCCAAAGATGTACTTGAGAAAAACTCTAGTAGTGGTTGCACCTATGATTGCCTTGGTAGTTGTAATGGTGTGCCATCTTTGTAAATATATCCATTATAACAAGAATGACATCATACTTATCTGACTTTGGTATATCTATGATGAAATCCATAAATAATGAAGGCCATGGCCTTTCTGATATAGATAAAGGTTGCAAGAGGCCATGAGTTTTATGTTGTGGTGGCTTAGATCTATTGCAAGTGTCACATGTTCTGATATATTCTTTGACTTCCTTCCACATTTGAGGCCACCAAAAAACCCTTGATATGAGTTCTATTGTTTTATTCACTACCAAATGTCTTGCTGCAAGGTTTTCATGATGTTGTGGAAGTACTTGGATCATGGGCTTTCTTAGAGGGACATACAATAGGTTCTTATAGAATACACTTGTAACTTTTTGATAATGAAAAAGTGCAGAAGCACATGCGCAGGGAAGTGAGATGCCAGACTATGGGTCTGTGCGATGTGCTTGTGGGTTGTTTCAGTGCAAGTTTTACTTACACTGGTATTGATCTTTTACTGTTCTGAGTATTAAGTTATTTCGGTGATCTTGTCTGTGTAATACTTTGTCGATGAGGATATAAGTTTAATTGTGGTTGTGCATCAATCATCGGTGGAGAATCAGTGTTACTCTACATAATTGAATATCATAACTTTATCGTGGGGACATATTTAGTGTACTGTTAGAAAGTCTGGTGATGAAATTATCAATTGCAAGTTTGTTGGTGAATAATCAGAGTAAAGTGATGAGTAACTCTGTGCGATGAATGTTTTCTTTGGGAAAATAATCATAGGGCCTCTGTAATACAGACCCCTAACCATCCCAAGAACCTAGTAGTTGATTTATTCCTGATAGCTGTTAACACTGACACCGGACATGGGGCGTGGAATAGCCAGCTTGAGGGCAGATTAAGGTTGGATGGAAGAAAGAATTCTATGATATATGCCTGTAATGCGTTTCGGTGAATCTTATCCGAAGTACCCAAGTGATTAGCATCCGTGGAAAGTTACCAGCACATTGGGAACGCCCTCCGATGAGAGTGGTGAAGGACAATCATCTGAAGGAAAGCGTGATACCAAGACTAGTGGAGTGGCACCATAGTATTTTCTTGTTCAAGGATTACAGAGTATACCAGAATTCCAACATGTTCAATCTGTTGAAAGTGTGGTTAGTGGATTTGTACCTAAGTACCGACTTAGGGACTTGTAGAGAAAGAGACTATACCTCGATCCCCCTCAAGTGCATATACTGGGGACTCACGCTTTAATTATCAATCCAAGGAGTATCAAAACCTAGCCGATTGTATGAAGACATGCATTCAAAATATGGTCAATGCAAATGAACTCTCACAAATTGCAAACAAGCATAAATCTATTCCAAACAAGTTTCAAGGATCAGTTATGGTGTCGCGACATTTGGAGCAGCAATCAACAGTAAATCGAGCTTTTCTCTCAGCTCCAAACTCCGAATATAGGGAATAGGAGGTTCCTTTCGAAGCTCTCGAGAAGACGCATCCAATGGTGGCCTTTTCACTCAATTTTGATGCCTCTACTTCAAGTTATGAGCAAAATGCTGAGTCACGGGATTGATCTTCCTACACTTCAGCACTTCCTACACTTCACACACACCTTACCAATAGTAAACAAGCACTTTCATGGATAGACAACACTTCTAAGCACTCTTTCCAAGCATCACACATGCATGCAAGCTCACAAGGAAGAAGATACAGAGAGGAGAAGACACAAATTCAAAATTCTCTGCTCTTGATTCTCACAATGGCAAAAAAGTCTCTACAAAGAGTCACAAATTGACTTATATACATGTGCCCTAAAAATGGTCCTTTCACACAAGAGACCGGCACTTTATTAACTAAAAGGCTAATTTCCTACTAATTTACAAGGGTAAGCTACAACTCTTTGTGGGTATGCATCTAGAGGACTCCTCTAGTGCATTTACATCGGAAAATATATTACAAAATGGCTATAATACAAAAGGAAAGTGCCCAAATCGGAAAAATTTTAGGGCCCTTCTTTTTCTCTGCCTCTTTGCTCTTCTTTGCTCTGCAACACTCTCCCCCTCTTTGTCTCTATCGGCCCTTGACAGGCTTCGCTTTTTGTCTGCAGCTCGTTTACTTTTTTCCTCCGCTCACAACCTGTGGATCATTTTCCAATTGCTCCTTTTAAATCTGGGTTGTTGTGTTAAATCCGGCTGCCACGCACGCAACCAGTAGAAGGTATGAGGGTGTGGACCTTCAACCTTCAACCTGGACCTCCCGAAGACCTAGATGTTGAAGGACCTTCTTAAGGATCAGGATCTGCCACATATGTTCTTGCACTTCTTCATGGATACTTGTTGGCCTTGATCCGCCCTTGTCGCTTATGTGCCTTCCCCCGTTGTATGCCCCTGCAGGGCTCTGTGCAGCCCTTGCGGGGCTTCCTGCAGAGATATGCCTTCAGATATAATATGTTTAGTGAAGCTTCTTTCTTGGTCTTCTTCTTCTTTTCTTTTTGCTGGACTCTCCTTCAACACTGCCCCCCTCCTGAACTCTGTCATCCCCGATAGGCTTTGGAATGTGGCGGGAGTACGTTCTGTAAACATTTTGCTCTGTCTCATTAAGCAGATTAGCTTCGCGTATCAGTAGTTGCTTCCATTGTTCAGTTTTCACACCGTCATGTGGTGACTATCTGTGATCTGCGAAGAAGCTTAATTCATATGCCACCATTCTAGCATTTAGATTCGTTGACATTTTTAAGAAAATCTCGGAATCAATTTCAAAAAATCTAGTAAAAAAGGCTTCATCGAAGGTTTGCATATATGGGCTTGGTAAGAACATGAGCCTTGAATAGTATGCCATGATTGTTGGGCGGTTGGGCATAACAGATAGATAAAAGATAAGGATATTTGTGCCCTGGTTAATGCCAATGAAATTCAAAAATGTATATGCTCCATGTTTGAACACTTTCAAAACTGTAAGTATCATGCTGAGGATTTTATTAGTCATCTTGATAGTTAGATCGGGTGTTGTTGCATATCGATGGAGCCAAAATTCAATGGTTTTTACCATGTAATCCTTAGTCGGTAAGTAATTGTGAGGTGGACTTGGAAGCAGAGGATAATTTAACCACTGTTTATTGAGCACACCACTCTTTTGCATATCCAAAAATTCACGTGCTTCTCTGTGATGTGGTGTTGGGCAAAAAGAAGGATTTACCTGTAATAAATATGGTGCTGCTTGCTAGTGCACCCGCAAAGTAGGATTTTTCTCCAAAAATTTTCTTCTCCATAAAGGTTGTGTAGCTTCAAATTCTTCTTGAGTGTAATTGAATGTGTTTTCCTTGAAGTGCAATTGCTCATCTAGATCCTTTTGTGCAATCTTCTTTATATTTTGTCGTGTTTTCTCTTTCAAGGGCCCATACGGAATATTGAAAGGCTTCATTAATGTATCCAAGTCTTTTCCTTTTATTTTGGCTTCTTTCATGACTTTGACAACTTCATTTTCAAAATTTTCTATCAATCACGACACCAATAGTGCCCGTTCCTTCTGACCTATTTCTACAGTATATGGCATGGGATGATCATCACATGGTTCTGCCATTTGCTCTTTTAGTGGAGAATGATAGATCGGGGGAGATAGAGGACATACCTCTACCTTGTCAGTAGGATTCTCTGGTTGTGGCTCTACTGGTGTCTCGATGTTTGCTTTTTGATCTTCTTGAGCTTCCAATTGTACAATACGCTCAGTCTTTTCTTTAACTTCGTGAAGGGCTGTCTGGAGCGCATCTTTAGCCGCGAGAAGCTCATTGCCGATTTCCGCTATTTGATCTGCATTTTCATTATAAATTACCAAGAGTTTTGCTTCAGTAGCTTTGAGTTGTTTCCTAAGCTCATTTGTGTCTTGTATGTACTTTTGTTCCCATTCTTCTTTTAAGCTTTGCTCTTGTTTCAGCAGATTTGCATATTTTGCAACCTGATCATTCAATTCCTTCTGGTCAGTTGTTGTTGTCTCTTGTTTATCTATTGGTTGGTCGTAAAGCAGTGCCTTCATCAGTTCTTTATTCTTGTTGCGTAGATTATCATTTTTGTCTATATATACTTTGAGTTGTGTTTCCAACAGACTGCTTCTAGTCTTCATTCTTTCTTTGTTTGCTTCACTTGCTTCATATTGTCTTTGTAGCTCTATCATTTGTTCTTGTAGCTTGTGATTCTGCTCCATTAATGTAGTGCATTGGCCTTTGACTTCTATTATTTCCCTCTCTTTAGCTGAAACCACTTGTTGAACTTGGATCAATTGCGTCGATAATTGTTCACTCATCACTTGAAATTGGTTCTTTTCTCTCATGGCTTTGTCATAATCTGCATTTGTTTCCATCATTTGCTACTGTGTATCCATGGCCGTTTGTATCATTTGTTTGACTACTGGTTTTAGTTGAGTAACATCGACATTTAACCATGTTGTCGGGATGCTAGGTTCTTCCCCTGTGGTAACATCTTTTCATTGTGCCACATGCAATGTTGTGTCGTGGGGCTGCCGAATATGAAGTTGTATCTTTGGCTCGGCCTCGTTACTTACTATCTTACCTTGTGGCATGTCATCAGGAATCTCAATCACAATTTGTTCCATATTTTGTTGTAGTCACCTTTCTTTTTCCATGCTTGTTTGTATTTCTTCTTTTATGGGTGGCACTGCATCTTTAGGTGTGATTGAAGCTTCTTTTATGTTGATTTGTGACTTTTCATTCAATTGAATGAGGTGTGTTTGTTCAGTGGATGCTTCCTGGTTCTGTATACGTGATTGTTGGTTGTCAGGTGTGACTTCGACCTGGTTTATCTCTGTGCATTCCTCATTGTTTGTTTCTGTTCTTATGTCAGTGTCCAAGGTGTCCTTCTCAGGGCTAGATTCCTCATTAGAAATTGAATCCTCCAATCCCAATTCTTTATACCTGGCGGCTATTTTTGGAGTATGTTCTTTGTCCTTTTGTTGCTGCCCTCATCTTGCTTGTCTATATTGATGTACTTGGACATTGAGATTCACTTGACCCCGCATGTACGTATGTGTTTCTTCTAGTGCCACTGTCTCTTTTTGTGATAGGCGGCTGTGTTAAAGGGATCTTTGGTAGTGTATGTGCTCGCTTGGATTGTGGTGTTTCTTGCGCCGCTTCGTCTCTAGCGCGCTTCATCCCTCTCATTGGTTTCTTGGAACTTCTTCTTTGGAGATAATTGTTTTCTTTTTCTTTGGCACAATAGCCGACTTTACATATTTTGCCATTTCTGTGAAGTTTGGCATCAAACATAGACATTCTTTCATCTCGAGAGCTTCATAGATTAGCAAGGTCAATGCCGAACTTCCATTCAAAAACTTCTTCTGACTCCATTTCTTCTTAGCTTCGAATAGACGGTCTTGAATATATGGAGTAAGATTTACTTGATTTCCAACTTGCCTCATCGCATGGGAGAGAAATTGGACTACAATTTTTTGAGGTGTTGTATATCTATTCATGTTGGGAAAGCAAAAATGCTGATGCACCAATCTAACCGATTCTTCTATATCCATCCGGTTGATTTCCAGGAAGGCTTTCTTTTTGGCATCATGAATTTCATCTTTGACATTAGTGAGACCATCCTGACTCCAACCAAAAGCTTTATTGATGACTTCATGAGTGAATCGAATTGTTTTCCATGTACCTGTTTTGTTGATCACTTTAGCCTCCGAGATGGACGGCTTATCTGCTGCGGATTGGAGTGTGTTCATAACTTGTGTGCATCTCTAAAAATCTGGTAAATATATTGGAAGTCGCAGAAATGCATCAATTCCTGCTCTTGTCCAAACATCTGTGATGCGTGGTAGTCCTTGTATTATGGTTTGAAAATCTTGTGACATGATAGGGAAGTAGTGGTCCCTATCCATAATCTTGATGGTGGCCATGAAAAGAAGATCTGCCACAGGTTGGTCTTCAAGGAACCAATGACCTCTCGCTTTAGAAATCGATTCCAAGGGAAGAAGCAGGACCTCTTCCTCTTGCCTCAAAATTTGAAGATGCCATCTGCACTCAATATATACCAGTAATTAGTGTAAGGCTGGTATCATGAGGTATCCTTTACTTATCCTTCATGAGTTTGGCAACTCTCCGAGTGACGTGTGTCGTCCCTTTCCCGTGGGTGTGAGAAAGGTAGTACCTGGGAATTTTCTTCATACATATATATTTTTTCTATTTCTTTCTGAAAGAAAACAAAAGCGTTAGTACCTAGCCAAAGCTTTTATTGTACCGTTAGTTATTTTCCTTGAGATTATTGTACAAGTGCTCTCCTTTTCCCTAAGAGGGAAATGTGCTTCACTATCCAGTAGAAGAAGAATTAGGTGCTGAATGCATGGCCTTGTGATGTGGCCCTATTATGCATGCTCGGGACTCTTGCAACCCAAGATGTGTGAAAATTAAAATTTTTGGCCGATGCATACAGATTGTTTTGCCTTTGGGCATCCAGATCTGCTTTATTCTTCTGCGGCAGACTGTTTCTCCATTGTTTCTGGGGCGTGGTGTGATTCTCAAGTCATACTTTTGCTTTGCCAGCCCTTCAAATTGTTGACTTGTTTTTGTTGTGTATCTCTGTTCTGAGCATCCATGTAGTTACTGATTTCTTGATTGTTAGTTTTCCTGTGGTACTGATCCTTCTTGTTTGTTGATGTTTTGCCTTTGATGATCGTCATTGGTGCATATGATTTGGGAATCCATATCCACGTTCTCGTTGGTTGGGCGGCAATCACTTTCTTTGGAATCCATACTCTAGCAATCCTTTGTGGACCTCGGAATCTAGCTTGACTGGGGTCCTCATACTTTTGTTGTTTCCTGTCTAGGATATAGCTCCGTTGTTGATGATATGCTGTCACCTTATCTTTTCTGATCCAAGCCTATCTAGTGTGAGGAATGGAATGGATCCTAATGCGAGAAAGTTCATGACAGTCTTGCTGACTAGTCCCTCTTGTGCTCGATTTCTCACAGGGGCTTTTATTGGAAACGATGCTAGCAGTGAGGTTCACTGGTTTAGGAGAGTGTGCGAGATTGAGATTCGGTGTATTTTCACATGAGGTACTTGATGGTGGTGTTTCCATAGTAGAGGTGAATGTACATTCATCATCATGTAGGCGTGAGTGATCTCTCGGGTTTACACATTTGGCTTTGACAGGTCGTTCTTCTAACACGCTGAATACCTCACGGTGTCCTATCTTGGCCGATATGTAACCCAAGGCTAATTGGATAGTCACTTGATATTCATATATCCAATCTTGACCCAACACCAATTCTTATAATAAGTCTTTTTTTTAATATAAAGGAAGTTCGGCATTAGCCTACTCTCTCGGACTTGAATTAAATAAAGAAAGAAAAGTACAAGAGAAGGGGACTAGTGCCCACGGGACCCCCCAAATCCCACAAAGCAGGGAAAGTTTTAACAGAGCTTAGATGGCGTTACAAAGAAGGTTAATCACCCTCTCGTCACCCTCATGCAGGGCCCACTTGGGTTTAAGCTTGTTATTGATCCAAAGGAGAACTTGATGATGCCTGAAGGGGGGTGATTTCTTGCAATTAACAATCCTTTTGCCAAGGAGGAATAATGATTTCTCAATTGACCACTCCTTGGGGGAGTCACCGAAGTTGAGAGCACATCTTTCCCGCTAGATTTTCCATAGGACCTCCCCTCTGATGGTGTTCCAGAGGGTCGCGGAGCAGCCGATCGCTTCTCCCAGTAGGGCTTGCTGCCAACTCAGATGTTTCTGAAGTCTAATTTTCATTCCAACTGTCTGCCAAAGTCTATTGGAGTTGGGGCAGGTAAAGAAGATGTGTGGGACATCTTTGATAGACCGGTAGCAGCGTTTGCACCAAGGAGAAATCCCACAAAGTTTGCTAGCCTTAAAGTTGGTCCAGATTCCATGATGAAGAATTTTCCATAAGAGGACAAACTTTTTTATTTCTATGAGGGGGTGCCAGATAGCCATGAACTTCATGTCCCACCGAAGCCGCGTCCATGACAGGCACCACTTCTTGTTGAGGTTAACCTGATAGTCAATCGTTTCTTTGATGTTCGGGATTTTTGATAGGCTATTCCCATTGTGCCATTTGAGACCAAGCGAGCTTGATGTGTCGTGTCCCATGAGAAGGCGAGTTTTGTGTCGATCCCAGGCGAGACATCTGCTTTGCAAAGTGTTCCATTCTTCGTACGAAATGTTGACGCAAGGGTCAATATCCTCGAAGTTGATCCAGCGGTTGGTGTCATGTTTCCAGAGATGTTTCCATTTTTTTAAGCCTTTGTTCCATAATTTCTTGGCATTTTGAATGTTCCAAGGTTCCACACTCCGGATGCCATGGATCGGAAACCAAATGGAGTCGTTTTGTCTGATACCGACTGCCCACTTCCAGTCTTCACTAATTCTTGTGTAGCTTTTGACTTTATTCCAACTCTTCCATAGGGAGCATACGAGATTAGAGCCTTTCGGGAAGACGGGAACTGGGGAAAACAGTAGGGTCAAGATGTCGAGATTCTCCAGTTTGGGAAACCCATGAGAGCCAACTCGTTCTTGTTTCTAAAGATCAACTTGGCCCACGAGGCCTCCCCATTGCTCCAAGCCTTAATCATCCATTTGGCTGCCAGTTTGTTAGCCATGCACCCAATGTCCAGGATACCAAGTCCCCCACTATCTCTAGGGCTAGTGCAAATGGACCATTTGATTTTAGGCACCCCCCTTCTATTGTGATCGCCCATCCAGAGGAAGTTTCTACAAATACTATCCAGTTTGGACAGATCTTGCTCTTTCGGTCTCCAACATGAAAGGAAATAAATGGTAGAAGAAAGGAGGAACGTGTTGATAACCATCGCACGACCAGCAAGATTGATTTGCATACCTCTCCAATAGTTAAGCTTGTTTTCGAGTTTGGCCAGCACCCAGTTCCACCGCTGTTCCATAGAGACGCCAAACCCCAAAGGGATCCCAAGAAGCCGAAAAATTTGGCCCTACTGAATGATTTGACAGCCATGATCAATGAGAAGGCCGGGCTGAGACCCCACAGTAGCTCTAAAGGCGGTCTTAGAGTGGTTGATTATGGATCCAGAGGCTTCACAAAAGGTAGCAAGACACCTCCAGAACGTCTCAAGGCTGGCACTATCATTGTGAACAAACGCGTTCATATCATCGGCAAAAAGTCTCATGTGATTTGACTATGGTCGTGAGGCAAACGGAGGCCTTTGATATTACCAGCTTCCACCTGGTGCGCCACAAGCCTGCTAAGCCCCTCCATGGCGATGGCAAAGAGAAGGGGAGTCAATGGGCACCCTTGTCTGATAGATCTTCTAAGTTTGATCACCTTCGAAAGTTTGCTGTTAATGTTAATTTGGGTCGATGCGTTTCCGAGAAGGGTCGCGATCATCTTGGTGAATTTATGACTACATCCAAGATCTTGGAGCGACTGCAGAATATAGTCCCATTCAAGCCTGTCGTAGGCTTTATCAAAGTCAATCTTGAGGAAGACCACATCTTGTTTAGACTCATTTGCAAATTCAAGTCCTTCCCAAATATCAATAATGGTTTCCAAAATTGACCTGCCTTTGATGAAACCTTTTTGGTCCTCACTTAGCCACGCTCTCAAGTGGCAAGAGATTCTATTGGCAATGACTTTGGTGATGATCTTGTATCCTGTTTGGAGCATCGTAATAGGACGCCAGTTCTCTATTCTGTTCTTTTCCCCTTTTTTGTGAATTAACTTGATAATACCATTGTTGAGACAAGAAGGAAGTGCGCCGAACCTGAGCGCCTCCTGCCAAACCAGACGAAGAGGGGTGGAAACCACCAACTTGAAGGATTTAAAGAACTCGTTAGTGAGCCCGTCGGGTCCCGGGCTTTTACCGAGAGGGAGCGCATCAATGACCTCAATGATTTCTGCTTCAGAGATAGGGGCATGTAGCAGGGAGCGAAGGTTGGGTTGTATCCTGCGGGGGGAAACCCTAGATATGGCTGCCATACAGTCCCTTCTATGGTGGGAGAGGGGGTTCGAGGTCCCCAGGAGTCTCGTGAAGTGCCCTTCAATGATCCCAAGATTATCTTCTTCTGAAGTGCATACATTACCATTTAAGTCTAGCAATAGGGGAATCGATTCTCTATTATGTTTCCTTTTAAGGATACGGCACATCTCTTTGGTGGGTTTGTCGGCTTTGCCAACCCACCACTCCTTGAAGAAAATTTGCAAGTTTTTCCTTTGTATTTCTTCCTCGTATCTCAACAGCGCTCTGATTTTTCGAAGACCTTTCTGGGCTTGAGGTTTTCCTTTGTTCACTTCCTCCTCGAGCCTCCAGAGTCTGTGGTAAAGAGCTTCCCTACGAGCCCGCCGCACAGTCTCGAGCATCTTCTTGGTTCTAATCATGATCTTTCGAGACTTATCGACCGCACTTCTCCAGCACTTGGCTGGGGACAAGCCGGAGGCAAATGCCTCCTTCCACACATCAGCAATCTCTTGATGGACAGAGGGGAGAGAGAAGTTGGGCGCACTGGCATGGAACCAAGGCGCCTTGCGGATCTTGTTGGAAGGTTGGAAAGTGATAATGATCGGGTAGTGATCAGAGATGGTGAGGTCGGTGCGTTGCGCGAGGGACGGGTGGCCCCATTGATGGGTAAAACTCTGAGAGATGTAACATCTATCAAGTCTAGCTTTCCTCATGTCCTCGCCCGCTTGGAGATTAGACCAAGAAAAGCCATTCGAGTCTTTGAATTCAACCAAATCCAAGTGAAGTTTGGTCTTGTCCCATGTTTCTTTCTCCCGACTGTCGATGACCCTGCCCTTGCCCATCCATCTGTCCATAGGGTCCTCCACCATGTTGAAGTCTCCTTAGATAAGCACGTTGTGGGGGAGCGAGTCCATGGAGGCCCATGTGTTCAGTCTCTCTAATTCCTCGTTAGGGGCGTACAAAGAAACCAGAGTAAAACAAAGAGGAGCACCAAAAGAAACAGCGATCCATCGGTGGCTTTCATCTTCAATGGAGTTTTCAAGCTTTTCAAACCAGAGTTGATTAATACCGATTACCGTTCCACTGGACCCCCGCTGGTGCACCGTTGAAATCCAAACATGGGTCGAGGAGACCTGTCTAAGCCGTTTTTGGAGGTCTTCTCCGTCAATTTTAGTCTCTTGAATACATATAAAATCTGGGTTTATGCTAATGTCGCGAAGCCATTGACCAATGATGGTCGCTCTTGAGGGGTCGGTTAGCCCTCTAGCATTTAACGAGATGATGATCATTGTCGTAGTGAGCCCTCTTTGCGGGAGGGAGCTTTGTCCTTTCTTTTCTTGGATTCATCTTTCTTTTTAGCTGGGATCGAATCCCGAATTAGCAATAGGTTCTTGTGGGGGCTTTTCTAGGGTAACTCCATAGGTTGTTTTCCTTTGCGGGATGCCTCCTGCTGGGAAGACTTGGGCACCGTTTTCGGTACCATTTCCGGAATAGTCGATCCGATGATGGAACTTTCACTATCCATGTTATCTTCGTTACTAGTGGTAAAGCCATCTTCTTTGCTTGTAGTGTAGCCCTCCTGGGAGGTTTCTTTATTGTCAGGGATCTCTAGGGCTTTGTCGTTGGTGTCCACCTCACGTAGGTTCCCACCTGGGTCGTCAAACTCATTGATCTCCTTTTCTAGATTGCAATACAAATTGCTAGAGGGGGTAACTGACAAGTTGTTTCGCTTAGAAGTCGCCCTAGGGCTTCTTTTCCTTCTTCTTCTAACTTCGATGAACCCATCCGCATCAGCTTCTGGATTAAGGGGGCCCTTGCCTTCCTCTTCCTTCATCGAGTGGGTCAAAGCGCCTTTGTTGTCTTGAGCGTTTTTGGAGGCTTCTTGATTTCTCTTGCTTTTTTGTCTCAAAGGGCAATCTTTAATCCTGTGACCTTGTTGGCCACAACGAAAGCACGCGTTGGGAAGGTTTTTGTAGTTGATGTCTTGCTCCCATACATCCCCTTCGCCCAAGTCCACTTTGATCTTCGATGGGAGCGGCGTGCTGAGGTCGGCCTCGACACAGATTTGGGGGTGCCACCAAGCGTTGAACGAGTGTCTTGCACCTTCATAGATGAGACCACCAATGTCCTCGCGTGAGGCAAACAGCTTGCCGATAGGAGAAACAATGTCCCACACGAAGTTGTACAAAAAGTAAGGAAGGTTAGGGAGCTCAACCCAGAGAGGGTACCGAAGCGATTTCGATTTGTCGGGAGTAAAATCAGGGGACCATCTGAATAGGCAGAGGGTCGCCCGGCCAAGTTGCCAAGTGCCGACGCTTAGGGCTCGAAACGCCATATCTTCATTTTCAAAGACTAGCAACAAGTGGCTAGCCCGTAAGAACTGACACTTACAAACAATTAGTCCACGGGGGAACCACTCGTTTCGGAGCCACTGTCGCACAGTTTCGAGCGGGGGCCTAGGGCCAAACATTTGGCCGACGAGGCAAACTTTCTTGAGCTCCTCCTGAGAATCAGATGTGCTTTAGATGGGCGTAATTCTCCCTTGAGTTTCTGAGTCAATGAAGACTTGATACAGCTAACAGCTGCTCTTGTGTCAATGAGAGCATCCACCAAGTGGTACTCTTCTATTCCAGCACCTAGATTCAAATATGGTTGTTTTGTTTGATGTCCTAGGTTTTCAGAGGCTCTCACGTTAGCCATTGGAATGAGTTCCTCTCCTTGTCAATATCTTTCATCCCTCTCTCCCATCCATTCTTTTCGTTTCCTGATTCGTTCTAGAGCTTCTTGTCTTGCTTCTTCTCGTATTCTTTCATCCTCTTCTTGTCTATTTTTAGCCATTAAAAGTCGTGACATTATTTCCTCCATCAATATTTTTTTACTCGGCAACCACTTATATAGTTTGGAAGTACTTCTCCATCTAGGGTTGCTAAGTTGATGGCTCCACTGGTAGATATACGATTGATTATCAAGGGGCCATATCCTCTTTTTTTTGTTTCTTTGCATGTTGTTTCAAAGTATAAACCAGGACCAAATCTCCTTCCTTCAGGTTTTTATCTTTAATATGAGCATCAAAATATGCCTTCTGTCACCTTTTTGCAGCGCAAATACCGGCCACAGCTTGTAATCTTGTTTTGTGTAACTTTTCTATTTGATCCAATTGAGTTGATAACTCATGTCCAGTCCATTCATAATTTGTAGCTACTCTGAGAGTAGGTACTAGGAAATTAATTGGTAAGATGGCATTCTGTCCGTACACTAGGTTAAAGGGAGTAGTTCTTATGGTTGTTTTGTAGGCTACTCATAATTCCCATAAAGCATGATGTAATTGCTTGTCCCAGTCGAATCTACCATTATTAACAATTTTGGTGAGGACTGTGCATAAGATTTTGTTCGAACTTTCAGCCTGTCCGTTGGCTTGTGGGTGATAAGGGTCTGATTTCTTATGAATCACTAAGAATTCATACATTAGGGCTTCTATCACTTCATTGACAAAGCGTGTGCCCCTATCACTCACAATTTCAATAGGCAATCCAAACCTAGTGAATATGTTCTCGAAGAGAAACTTTGCCATAGTCCTTACATCGTTTTTCTTGGTTGCTTTGGCCTCTACCCATTTGGTCAAATAATTCGTTGCTACAATTATGTACTCGGCATGAGAACCTTTAGCAGGTGGACTAATACGTCCTACAAAATCTATTCCCCATTTGGTAAATGCTCTGGCACTCATCATAGGTTTTAGTGGCATTTCATCTCTTCTAATAGGATACTTTGCTCGTTGACATGTATCGCATCTTTGGACGTAAGTGGCTGCATCTTGATGTAGAGTTGGCCACCACATTCCTGTGAAGAGAATCATTTTTGCAGTTTTATCTGTAGAAAAATGTCCTCCTGCAGCTCCAGTATGAGCCATCTCTAAGATAGAAAGATACTCGTCTTCATGAATGCACATTCATAGATGATTGTCTCTTCCTCTCTTGAAGAGTTGTTTTCCTATAAGAACATAGTCTTTGCTTTGCTCTGTGAGGGCACGTTTTCTTGCTAGAGTAGCTCCTTCTGGGTACTCCTGTGTTTCAAGAATTTTACCAGAGGCACACTCCACCTTGGTGCTACAATGGAGTAACATAGAGTAGAGTTCTCTTGTGGCCTTCGTTCTTGACAAGTTGGGCAGGTAGATACATAGTTATGTGTATCCCTCTGCATGGTTGGCCAGTATATGCCTAATCTCTTTAGTGTTTGCCATGTTCCATTCGCATTTAGATGAGTTTTCCATTGATTTACATGTGCTTTTTGAAGCCACATCTCTTGTTCCTCTTCCTCCACGCATCTCAAGAGTAACCCACTTGGATCTTGGTGGTATAAGCTTCCAACAATGATGTGGAGATTTTTAGTCTTCCATAATGTCTGACTTTTGTTTGTAGTGATCCCATGTTTAAGTCCATATGTGAGGATAGGGATCAACTTTTCTGCCCATTAGGGACATACCTCGAGATTGAAAAGATAAGTATCTAGTAAGTCATCTGGTACTCCTGTGGGGGGCTCTCCATGTGTCATTCTTGATAGGTGGTCTGCTCTGATGTGTGTATTCCCCTTCTTGACTACTACTTCAAAATCAAATTCCATCAGCAATAGAAACCATCGTACTAGTCGTCCAGTATTACAAGGTTTATTGACTAGGTAAAGTAAGGCTTGATGATCGATGAAGAATTTGAATTTGTTTTCCAATATGTAGTGTTGAAACTTCTTTACTGCATAGACCATCCCTAAACCTTCTCGCTTTGTAGTGGTATAATTGTGCTCTGCTTGATTTAATTATCTACTGGCATAGGCTATAGGGTGGTCTAATTTTCTTGTATCTGCTGGCTGCGCTAAGATGCATCCAATGGCAAACTTGGAAGCATCCACATGAATATGAAAGGGTTTGTTCCAATCAGGCACTCTGAGGATTGGTGCTGAACTCAAGAGACTCTTCAATTTGTTGAAGGCCTTTTCACATTCTTTCGTCCAAATACACTGAGACAATAATGCATAAAGAGGTCTAGCAATTATGGCATACATGTGGATAAACCTACGGTAGTATCCGTAATGTCCCATAAATGCTTGCACTTCTTTAGCAGTCTTTTTCCTTGGCAAATCTAGAATTACTTTAATTTTGTCTTCATCTGTGGAAATTCCATTTTTAGAGACGATGTGCCCTAATATCTTCCCTTGTCGAACCATGAAGACGCACTTTTCTGGATTAAGGCAAACTCTATATTGTCGACATTTGGCAAAAATCTTTCTTAGTTCAAGAATGTGTTCCGCTAGTATAGCTCAATAGGTGCATAATTCGTCCGCGTATACCTCCATGCTCTTCCTTAGGAATTCCCTGAACACATGACACATCAACCTTTGAGAAGTGGCTGGGGCATTGGTTAAACCAAAAGGCATAACCCTAAATGCATACACTCTCCATTCAGTTGCAAAAGCTGTCTTATGTTGGTCCTCAGGAGCAATTGCTACCTGATTATACCCTGAAAAGCCATCCAGAAAACTATAGACTTCCTTTCCTGCAACCCTTTCCAGAAGATGATCGGTGATAGGTAATGGGTAACTATCCCGTATGGTGGCAGCATTTACTTTTTATAAATTAATGCATACCCTTAACTTGCCATTCTTTTTCGGCACGACCACTAAAGGTGACACCCATTCTGTGTGTTCGATCTCATAAATGAAGCCTGCGTCCAACAACTTATCTATCTCTTCCTTAATTTTTGCTGAGTAAACATCGTTATATGTGTATGGTCTTTGTTTGGAAGGTTTGGCTTCTGATGTCATAGGGATACTATGGGCACAAATAGAGGGATCTACTCCTTTTAAATCCTTATATGTCCAAGCAAATACATCCCTATATTCTCTTATGAGTCATATTAACTCTTGTTCTTCCTCCATTGAGACATCATGTCCTATAAATGTACATCGCTCTTCTCCTTCCTCCAAAGCTACTACTATTTTCTTGGTCTGTTCTTTGTTGTCATAAGATATTCCTGGTTGTGCTTCCCGTCTTGGCATTTGGATAGCAATCTTCCTCTCTTCTACCTCATATTTCTTGAAGTGGGTAGGTACTTCGAATTGGTCTTGAGGCCTGTTTTCTCCCTCTTCGTTTGCTTTATCTAGTTCAAGTTCTTCTCCTTGTGTCATTCCTTGATTCAACCCATTAGTTATGACACTTACTCTTTGATTTTTGCTTTCTACCTCAATTTGTTCATATTCCATTTCAATGCTCTCATAATCCTCCTTCCATTATTTTTCAATTACTTCTCCTTTTTCGACTTCTTGGAGAACAACCACGTATAAACTTACATCATATCCTTCCTCGTCAATGCATTCATTCATGGTTATTACCTCTTCATTTACACATACATCAAGAGTAGCTAAAATCTCCATCCAACCATGAGGTTCGAATTCTTCATCTAGGAATATTTGGGGCATGTAAGTTGGATCTTGCACAGATCTAGCAACTCCCTGCCGTTGCTACCATCCTCTCTTCCTTTCTTCTTCCCTTTTGTTGTCATAAGATATTCCTGGTTGTGCTTCCCGTCTTGGCATTTGGATAGCAATCTTCCTCTCTTCTACCTCATATTTCTTGAAGTGGGTAGGTACTTCGAATTGGTCTTGAGGCCTGTTTTCTCCCTCTTCGTTTGCTTTATCTAGTTCAAGTTCTTCTCCTTGTGTCATTCCTTGATTCAACCCATTAGTTATGACACTTACTCTTTGATTTTTGCTTTCTACCTCAATTTGTTCATATTCCATTTCAATGCTCTCATAATCCTCCTTCCATTATTTTTCAATTACTTCTCCTTCTTCGACTTCTTGGAGAACAACCACGTATAAACTTACATCATATCCTTCCTCGTCAATGCATTCATTCATGGTTATTACCTCTTCATTTACACATACATCAAGAGTAGCTAAAATCTCCATCCAACCATGAGGTTCGAATTCTTCATCTAGGAATATTTGGGGCATGTAAGTTGGATCTTGCACAGATCTAGCAACTCCCTGCCGTTGCTACCATCCTCTCTTCCTTTCTTCTTCCCTTTTAGCAGCTTCGCATATCCATAGATGAGTATCTTTGTTCATCCATGTTTGGTCACTCAAACCTATACTGTGAATCGATTGATCGTCTTCCTCCTTATGAATCAGATTCCATTGTAGGGGGGGATGTCTTGATACGTATATGTATGGATATTTATTCTAGTTGTGTTTCCTTCATGCTGCAAGTATACATCGTCTTTTGCCTAGTCTTGCACTACCTTAAGCTATCTCATGAAAGGTCTTCCAAGTATCATTTCATAATTGCTAGCCTTTTCAAATTGATAGATTGCTAAGGTGTGCTTTTTCCAATAATCCTAGGGGTCGTTCAGTGTGTCCATCTACCATTTGAATCTTCATTCTGGTTGGTCTTAAAGCTGGCTTTCCCCATTTTTCCCAAATTTCCTTGGTGGCGATTCCTACTCCTGCTCCGGAGTCTAAGATGGCTTTAGTGGTGTAACCTTTGTAAGTGATGGGGAGGCATGTGTTTCCTTCATCTCCCTCACTGAAATCTCCAACTTTATCGACTTGGATTTTAATTGTGGTAACTCCATCCAACATCTCCTTCTCATCTGACTTTGTCTGTAATTGACTAGTTAGCTTCTCCTTCAATTGCGGTTTTACCTTCAGGAGTTCTTCCAACGTCAGAGTACAAGGGATTTTTATTTTTTTAAGATGTTGTATAATGTATGATGTTTGAATCGATGGGTTCTGCTCTTTTCTGCTCACTGAGGGAATGCAATATAATTCAAAATTATGTTCGTACTCTCTCGTGTAGTTTGGCAAAGCCTTCACACTGTCTTCCTCATTTTTGCTCTCATCCAGTTGTAACAATCCTTCTGAGTTTATTTCAGGTATTGATGCTTCAAATTCACCTTCTGCTTCTAACTCCTCAAAGGGAGGTTCAATTCCTTCCGCTTTCTTCCATCTGTCTTCCTGGACTCTTGCCCACAAGTCTTTAGGCCATTCCCCATTGACTTCAGGGACAACCGATCCTTCTCTTTTATTCTCACAGTAATTTTCACCACTGGTCTCATCCTCTTCTCCTTTCTTGGGGTCTTTAGGGGTAACATACTCTTGGAATTCTTTTTCAGAAATTCTTGAGTTGGGTAGTCGTTGAACAGGTTTTTCTAGGGTTCGTTGAGCCACTTCGATTAATCTCTTACATATCTCCAAACTTTCTCTATCTAGGTCACCTCTTGGATATTCCTTTTCATGTTGTTCAATGGTTGGTCCTATTCTTATTCGTGCCTCGTATGCCTGAATCCACATGGCTAACTCTTCTGGCATAGGGTCAGCTAGAACTGATCCTGCCTCTTGTTTTTTACACTTTTCTATCTTTTTGTCTCCTTCAAGTTTTTGTTTTCCTTCATGGCCTTGTTCAGTTATTCTCGTCCTCCATCTTTTGTTGTAGTTTCTTTTCTTTCATCCTTTCTCTATGATTCTTCCATCTTTGGGTCCGTTTACTTTTAATACTTTTCCCAGACTCTTCGGAGTCTTCAACTACTTGAGGTGTGGGTATATTTAAATCTTTGTTGGCGTGATCATCTTCTCTGATTCTTTATGAGGTCTCTCTTGCTTTAGCCCTCATTATTGCTTTCAGTGGTACACTGTACTCTTTATCACTCCCCGATGACTCTATCACTTCTATCACGTTGATCTGCACATTTGAGTTAACTTTGTTGGGGTTCTTGGGGCAATCTCTAAAAAGATGTTCTTTACCACAATCACTACAATATCCTCCCCAAATTCATTGCAGTGGTGGTGGCTTGGGTAACGTACATTCTGTGATAAAATGATCTCCTCCACATTTATAACATGGTCCTCTAGGCGTAGGTGGTCTATTCATTGGTTGAGAGGGTAAGGGTGCTCTGGGCACTGTGTACATTAATGACACATAGTCCTGCTCATATCTGTAAGAGCTTTCCAGTCCTTCCATACCATAAGCATATGGCTCGTAAGATTGTCCGTATTCAACTATAGTGCCCTCATATGCGGAATAATTTCCTTGAATATGGTCATAAGAAGGGTCATAAGGCTCGTTACTAGCCAATGGCGTGGCTGGGACTATTGCTCTCTCCGGGTTCTCTTCAAATTGAGCCATTTTTACTGGGACAACATTCTGAGGATGTGGTGGTTGTTGTCCTAGCATGGGTTGTGGTTGAGTGTACCCTGGGTAAGCATAAGGTCGTGGTGCTGGTGCTGGTGCCGATTGCTGATATGTGGGATATCTAAAGGCTTCTCCACCTTGATCTCTCTGAGGGTATCCATAAGGTCTTATGGGTGGTTGTACCGGTCTTGACTGCCGATTGTAAGGACAGTTTTCTGTGCTATGATTTGTGTACCTTTGTTCTATGCTACAATAATGCATAGGGCCCGAGGCGGGTGGTCTATTGTAAGCATAAGTAGGTGGTGGAACTATTCCCCTATTGCACATGTGAGAAGGATGATCACCTCCACAGTGCATCTTCTAAGCATGGGTACTTTCATAGGATTGTTTGGGTAGTTCCTCTGTCCTGGGGTTTGATGTGTTGTTGGCGGTATCTTCACTTTTCACACTATCTTGAGGTATTTTCAAACCTTCCGCTAGATTGTCCTCTAGGTCGATACACTCTTTCATACATTCTTGCAAATTTTGGACTCTTTTCACATATACTAATGATCTCAATGATCCATTCACTAATCCTTCCAAAAAAAATGAAACCATTTTGTTTTGAGTGGGTCTCTCTTCAATAGGGCATCTATCCACATATTGCTTAAATCTTCTTGCTGCCAATCTCACTGATTCCGTAGGAGCTTGTTTAAAACTATGGATTAATGAGGATGAGTTGTTTTTTATTCCAGACTTGGTAAATTCTTCAATTAGTTCTTGATAGACTTGTTCCATGTTTTGGAAGTTATTAGGTCTAAGGGCTGGAACCAAGCTAAGGCTGTGTCTGTAAGGGTTAGACCAAAGGATTCATATTGGATCAAGAAGTCTTCCACTTGTTCGGCTCTTATTACTTGTTTGAATTCAACTATATGATTGTATGGTTCACTAGAGCCATCATAGTGGTTTCTCATGCACTTGGCAACTTGGATGGGACTTAATCTTCTCCATGGTTTAGGTGGTCTAGGCATTACAGGGAAGACCAGTCATCCTATTGGTATTCCTGGTCCTCTTCCTGCTGGTGGTCTCTCATGTACAAGAATTCTATTCCTCGGTTCTACATGTGTAGGTGGTCGATAATTCGGATTATTGCCAGGTGTAGCAAACTGCACATGGGGTCTAACTGGGATGTTCGTTTGTTGTGTTTGACCCGAGTGCTGATATGAGTTATCCTGATAGGTTCCTTGGGGGTTTTGCGAAGTTGTGGCTTGATTCCTAGGTGGAAACATTGGAATGTTTTGATATTTCAACCCGGCTCTTTCTAATTCCGTTAAGGGCCACTACCTTCTCTGATTCTTGTCCAGATACGTTACGTGAGTGGGGTTTTCAGGATCTTGCAATTCATAGATGGTGACTGGGTTGATGGCTTCTTCCCACAATGAAGAGTGTGCTCTAAGTAAATGCTCCATTCCGTTGATTAAATAAACATCTGTTGCTCTAGCACAATGGTGAGAACCACGTTAAGAAGCTCCACCTCCTTAATGTCAATCCGCGGAAGAGATAGGAGTGATATGAAGATCGTGAATGTGAGATGAAGTGAGAGTGAAGGTGAGAAGCATAGAAATGCACACACACATACACACACACTACGAAGAGACAAGCAAGGCACAATGGAAGGTGAGGAATCAACTCTATTACTCAAGAACACTATTACAAGTTCAAAATAGCTCTAATCTCTTCTCTACTCCAACATGCTACTCTCAAAAATGAGCTCTCTAGCTCTTTTTATAGTTTCTAGACTAGTTTTGACCGGTTTCACATCTAGTGACCCGCATAGTTAAAAATTAGGTCCTAGATGCTGTTTGGAAGGGTAAACGATGTCTAAAAATAACGAAAATTGATACGCTTGTTCTACCTAAGCTCCTCAAGCTCGAGGACTCCTCGGCTTGCACAAAATGGAGCTATGGATTACAAAATGGGGTTTTCTATGTTACATATGTTACAATAGTGATAAAAATCACTGTTGGAGGTTTTTGAAAAGTATTTTTAGAACATGATTCTTTAAAAAACGATTCGACTGGCTCCCTGCTCTGTCGTTACATGCTTCCATGTCGTCTGTGCCTCTGGCTGCTTCCAACACCCCCTCCCTCTCGCTTCTGTCGTCCCTGGCAGAACCTTGTTGTGAGGTCTGCCGGATATAGTTCTGTAGGAGGTCTTGAGCGAGGGTGTGCTCGGAGATACGAATGCCTCGGGCCAGATCTGCCTCGAGTTTCTCCCAGTCGATTGGTTGCAGTTCTTCCGGTGGCGGGAGCTGATAGTGTGTGGAATAGACCATTCGTTCACAGGCAAATAATTGTAATAAATGTGTAGGCCTGCTTATGAATACCTCTGAATGGTATTCCCAGAAGCCGGTTGTGAACATCTCTTCGAACGTCTGCTTGTAGCACGCCGGTAGGTACTTTATTCTGCAGTGCCAGGCATAACACACCCGTAGCGATGGCGTTGTACTCATATCATATACCAGATCAAAATTGCCATGCTCAAAGCCCGGGGTGTTGACATGTGGTGCCTTGACGCGTCAGAAGACTTTAAAAATCATTTGCATCATGTCAAAGATTTTGACAGTCATATGCGCCGCTATATCATCCATATGCTTTAATCTAGGGAGCCAGTGGCGAATTGTAGCCATCATGTAGCCAACAATTGGTAACTCATTGGGGGCTTAAAATAGGGGTAATTCAACCAGTCCTGGCACTGCTTATTGTTTTGTACCTTAATAGCAAAGGCAGTCCAGGAGCGGCGTCGTGGCACTGGTCCCCAACACGGGTTATACTTCAAATGCAAAGGTGCCTTTACCCATGTACTCATCATTTCTGGATACTGCTGTAGTAAATCTTTTCGCCACTCTGGTTGATAGATCCTTCCTTTCTGTGCATCTAGTGGCAAATCATCCGCCTCAAATTGAGTTGCATGCGATGGTTTCTTACCTGTCTCTTTCTCAATGGCTAACTGGTATTCGGCCATTAACATGAAATACGGTTTATACTGTAGCTCGTGCCCAGATATGTATCGTCGCGGGGCCAAATGAGCAAAGATGGAGACTGTAATATCTTTTCTTCTATCATCGCCATGGCATGTAATTGTGCCTCTACTCTCGCTGAGTGCGTTGTTCCAAGTTCCTCAATAGTCTTCATCCACGCGGGGGTCGGAAGTTCGTACGTCATCTGACCTTCGGCCGTGACGCGTCCGCCTGGGATGGGTTGTGGCTCGTACGCTTCTTCAAATGTTTCCTCCACCGGGATGGTGACCGTTTCTTCCTCAGCTGGAAGCTCAGGTGGGGAATCTAGCCTTGGTGGCGCTTCATATACTGCAATCCTTGATTCAAGGGTCGATACCTGGGCCCGTAATGAGTTGAGTTCCTCTAGGAGGTCAGGAGAGGGGTCCACAGGTGCTGGTATGTCGTGGTGTGCCGATTCTTGTAAGTGGAGTAATTTGTGATCTTCTTTGAGTTTTTGTAACTCCTCGTTCATGCGGTCGTATTCATCTAGCAATCTCACATGATCGTCTAGCAGCATCCTCATCGAGTCTGAAGGAATGGCTTTGAACCTGCTAGGACTGAGTGGTTGGTCTGGGTGGTCGAGCGCTGCTTCTAAGTTTTCTCGGTTCTGATCCTGTAAGCGCTGGTTTTCTTCCTTGGCGGCTGCTAGGTGTCTTCGTAGTAAGCCCATGTTTCGTGTTAGCGTTGCATTGCGGACTGTCTGGGCTCTTAATAAGTTATCCAGGTCAGCAGTGGCTTCCTTGGTCTTTTCTTCGCTTTCTAGTTCCAATTTGTGATAAGCCTCGCGTAATTCCTGGTAGCGGGTGTTCAGAGAGGCATTCTCAATAGACAATAAATTAAGCTGCGACTGTAAGTCATTGGTTGTCCTCTGCAGCTGCTGATAACTATCACCAAGAGATGTGAACTCATCTCTTACTTGCATCATACACATGAACATCTGTCGAAATGCATTATCTACAGTGGGTGATAGTATTAATGGGGTGCTAAATGAAGATGCAGTTGGTGTAGATGCAATGGGAATGGGGAATGGGGGTGGGAAGGTGGATGATGTAGTGATTGTTGAAAATTGTGATGTGCCTAAAAATGTTTGTGCCGTGAGTGAAGTGAGTGATGGTGCAGTGGGTGGTGAGATGTCAATGTCAGTGGATGTATCTAGTGCGGTGACCGTGAATATGGGTGTGATCGTGGGTGCTCGTGCTGGTGTAAATACGGGATTTACAAAGGTTGAGGGGTAATTTACAGGGGGGCTGGCTGGAGCAGCTTGGTGGAAAGGGGAAAGAGGGGTTACAGTGGGTCGGGGAGGTGAGACGGGGGAGAAGGTTAATGGCGGTGGGAATGGAAAAAGGGGTCTTGAAGTTGTGGGGAAAGATGGAAAAGATTGATGAAGGAATGGGTTGGATAGCAAGGTGGGTGTGGGAGGGGGTACACTAGGGCTAATGGGTGCAGGAATTGTGGGGTGCGTGGTCGTAAAGACGATTTCTGCAATGCCACCGGCGAATGAAGATGTTGGTATGGGGGAACGAGGGTGAAGAGGTGAGGCTGGAGGGACGGGCGGTGAGAGAGGAGCGGTTGGGGTGGTCGGTACGTCAGTGACTTCTGAGGTCTGTACAGTTGTAGCGCAGGGTGGGGAATCTACAAAGATGGTTTCTACTGCCAACGAACTTTCGGGGACGAGGCGTGCCTCCCTGGCTTGTTCTGAAGACTGTGCTCCTGTGGGTACACGAATGTATTCGCCGGGCTTTGAAAGTAGTCGTACTCTGCAGGGGTCAAACTGTGGTAGTGGCTTTCGTTGCAAGTACCTGAGTGCTTCGTTGGAGCCTACTGATTTGACTAACTCTTTGAATCCTTTGATGTATGCGTCTTCGAATCCGTCTGTGACAAGTTCTTGTTCTATTATTGTTTGACTCTCTTCCTCTGTCAGGTTTTTGCGTGCCCAAACTTTTTCCATAGTTCTATACAGCTTCTTGATAGCTAGTGTGTAAGTTGCTGCCTCGTAAGTTTCATCTTCATGGGTACTTGTATCGCCATGTGTGTCTGTTTGTTGGCCTTGGCCATCTGTCTGTTCATGCTCTTGGGATTCCTGTGTTCCCTGGCTAGCTTCGTCGTCTCCTTCGTCGTCATCGGTTGTTGTTCTTTCATCATCAGAGCTGGACACGACCTGTCCTTGTGGCTGATCCCTGGGTGTGGTAGGGTAGCTAGGCCTTTCAAATTCTTGAGAAAACAATTGTCCTTCTGAAAACTGGAACTCATTGGAGAATGCAACAGGCATCTCAAAATCAAAAGTTTGGTCCAGTGGCTCTGCTTGTCCTGGTTCTAAATGCGGTATTGGAAAAGAGAAAGCTTCCGCACCAATAGTGGTGGGAAGTTCAGCTGCTGTGGTGATAGGTTCTGTGGTTGTGGCTGCTTGGGGTGCAACAGTACTAGTGGTGCCCTCCGGCGTAACTGGTCTTGATAACCGTATACGAATTGGTGGTACCGTGGGAGTGGCTGCTGTTGGTGACTGCTCAGGAGATGGTTGTGGCAAGGGTGATTCTGGGACTTGTAGGCACGGAATAGTACCTCTCATCCGCTTTCCGGCTCTGCCTTTGCTAGACTTTCTAGCCTTCCTTGTGGTCCCTTTGAATGCTTTCAGTTCCTCACTGGTCATGGCACGCTCAATTGGTAAGTCATACGCCAAGCACATATATATGATCCTGGTGAGGGCGCAGCATCCATTGATTACCTTCTTTCGCTCCCACCTATGTTGTGCCAAATAGAGCTGATCAATGATCCAGCTGGCTAGATCAACCGTTTGAGGTCCAGTACAGGCTAAGTATAATCCAAACCAGATTCTCTTGTGAGGCATGGTAAAACGATCTTGAGTTGGGAAAGCAAAGTGCTGCATGCATATCCGTAATGGCTTGGAAAGCTCAGGGGTTATGGCTGAGATATCCTCCCACTTAGTTACGTCACCACGTTTCATCTGCTCTGGGATTAGCCGTTCTCTCTCCGTCGGAGTGTGTGTTCCATGTATTTTCAGAGCTGCGCCGAATTAAATCTTTAGACAGATAAAACCTTCTGAATGGAGGATCATTTACCCAGGATGGTAACATGAATGTGCCTGGTAGATCCTTGTTCTCTGAAGCCGTTAAGGTGGTTACCAAGTAAAAACATCTATAAAAATCAGGTTTAGGCAGAGGGTCGCTAAAATACTCTGTAAATCCTGCTCGTGCCCAAACGTGCGTTAGATCTTGTGTATTCTGCAGTCCTTCAAATTCTCTTGAAAAGAACTGGTACTTGGTCCATGTGCGAAGATCAAATGCCAAATTGGCCTCAAATATGAAATCAGCGTCTGCTAATGGTCCTGCTAGGCCTTGAAACCAGTGAGAATTACAATGAATCTTCTCAGTATATCCTCTAGGAGGATCGTCGATTGGCATGGGTCCTGGGAAACCTTGAAACTCTGGTGGTTGCGTCGTCGGATAAGATTCCGCTAGTAATTCTCCAATAGTGGCCATCGGTGCACTGGGGCCAGCTTCTGATGGTCCTGCTTCGGTTTGCATGATGACTGATGAGCTAATGAAAAGATCTGCTACAAAAGATTAACACATTAGTATGGAAATTAATTATGATCCCAATAAGGTGAGACCGCAATCCTTTTCCATGACCGATGTGTAACCCGTGTAGCCAAGTGTCGTGAAGTGATTGATGCAATGATCTTTTTGCAGAGCTAATGCAGGTCTCTAGACACCTACATGGTTCAGATTATGCCTACAATTCTTGATGAGCTTTTATTATGCATGATGTGGGGTTTGGGTGTATGAATTTATACAAGGTTTGGTTGAGGGTGAATTATTACAAGGGTGGAGTTTAAACGGGGTGGGAGAATTGTTAGATAAGGGGGTACAAGAAGACGTCTGGATACGTTTCGGTATCCATTTCCTAAGAGTCTTTGAGTGGGTGGTGTGTTTTTGCTGAGGGACAAAAAGTGGTATCGGGTTTGGTGGTATTGAAGGATGAAAAGATTTCGGAGGGGTATATATTACATGGCTAGAGGGTTGGGCTATAATACATTGTTTGGGTACCCAAATCTGCATGGGCGTGGGTCAATTGATAAGATACTTCTTGGCGATCCAAATCTGCCGAGTATTTGTACTTGGGGAAGAAGATCGAGGGGACTTTGGATGCTGACTCTGCTTCTGTTGCAACTTTGTCCTGTTCTCGTCTGCAGTGTTGCCAATAGCCTGTGGTTGCTGTCCTTTTGGCACCCATATTTGTCTCGTGCCACTTGTTCTGTGATGTTGATACTGTTGCTTTCTTTGCCTTGTCTGGTGGTGTCGTCGGTCTGGGTTCCTCTGTTGTGGTTGACTCCTTCGAGGTTGGGTTTGAGAGGTCCAATGGACGCTCTACTTTGGAAAAGAAGGGAGATCCAACACTTGCGTGACATGCCCATTAGGAAGTGATTCGTTCTTTATCTTTAATCTAGGCCAGTCCGCAGCAAGTTTGGAAGGATGAGCACCGCAGGGTGTTGTGCTCATTTGGCCGCTGATGCAACCCACCTGACCGCTGATTGTGTTCAACTGCCCTAGCGGTTGGGTAGCTGCCCCTTCTAGTTTGCAGGAAGCCCCAGGGAAGATCTCCTGTCGTCCTTCTGATTGACAACTGTCTATAGCCAAGCCCGAGTGGGTTGGTGTAGACGTGACGTGACTGGTCTGACCCAAGATCTTCCGGTCTTCCGTCGCATGCGTTTCATAGGGTCTAGGGTTACAAACCTCAATCGGAATGCAATTAGGGAAGTCAAGCGGTATCACTCGCTTCTGTTCTAAGGTTCCAATCTGTAAGGAGCCTTGTCTAAGATTTAGGTCCACTGAGTGATTGTATAGCCAATCTTGGCCAAGGATTAGGGGTTCTATCAGGTCGTCATCATGGCACACTAGTAGCTTCGCTGTCATGGTCACATCCTTAATGAGGATAGGAAGGTCCACCTCACCCATGCAAGGGGTTTCCATGCCTCCTAAGCCTATGAGGTATGCCTCAATTGGCCGCATTTCTATTCTTGAATCCTTATAGTGGGACCATCTAATAGCACTAGTCGCAGCACCTGAGTCAATTAAAGCCCTCAGCTCTTGGCAAGGGTTGCCGTGCTCTAGCCTGACTGTAATGAATGGTCTCCTGTCCACTATGCTAGGATGAGTAGTTGACTTTACTTGACACATGGCCATGGGGTATCTGGGTGTATTTTCCAGATGGTTATAATGTTCTCTCCCTAGTCCTTGTCTTCTTAACTTCATGCGTTTAATGCGTTCTATTGCTTCTGCCTGAGCTTCCGCTCGTATTCTATTTTCTTCCTCCTTACGCTTCTTTGCCAACGTGAGTCGTCTAAGCATATCCTCAGTAAGAGGTTCCTGATATAGCTTGACTCTACAGCCACTAATATAGTTAGGCATTATATCTCCTTCTAAAGTGGCTAATTGTACTGCTCCACTTGTTGAGAGTTTGTTAATGATCATAGGTCCATAACCTCGCTTTTCTAACTTACGTGCGTGTTGCTTTAGCGTATATACTAGAACTAAATCTCCTTCTTTTAGGCCTTTATCTTTCACATGTGCATCAAAATATGCTTTCTGTCGCTTCTTCGCTGCGTATATGCCTGCTGCTGCCTTTAGCCTGGTTTCTCCTAATCGTTCCAAGTCCATTATTCTCGCTGATAATTCATGGCCGGTCCACTGATGTTCTTGTGCAACCTTAAGGGTCGGTATCAAGAAGTCCAAAGGAAGCACTGCATTCTGACCAAAAACCATCTGAAAGGGAGTTGCATTGAGTACGGTCTTGTAGGCCACTCGATATGCCCAAACAGCGTGGTGTAACTGTTTGTCCCAATCTGAACGTTTGTTGTTCACGAGTTTCGTCAGTACGTTACAAAGGATCTTATTAGTGCTTTCAGCCTGACGATTGGCCTGAGGATGATATGGTGCGGATTTCTTGTGAATCACCATAAAATCCTGTAACAAATATTCAATGACTTGGTTTAGAAAGTGAGTGCCTCGATCGCTCACTAACTCTATAGGCAATCCATATCTTGTAAAGACATTTTCAAGTAAGAATTTTGCAGTTGTGTGTGCATCATTCCTTTTTGTGGCTTTTGCCTCTACCCATTTCGTAAGATAATCTGTGGCAACAATAATGTATTCAGCATGTGTACCTTTTGCAGGGGGGTTAATGGGTCCTACAAAGTCTATTCCCCACTTAGAAAATGCACGTCCGCCCATCATGGGTTTCAATGGCATTTCATCTCTGCGAGTAGGAAACTGAGTTCTTTGGCACACATCACGTCTCTTTACATAGGTATGAGCATCCATGTGAAGAGTGGGCCACCATAATCCTACAAAGAGGATGGCTTTGATTATCCTATCGGGTCCAAAATGACCTCCTGCAACACCTTGGTGTGCAGTCTCTAGTATGCTCAGATAATCGCTCTCATGAACACATTGTCTTAGATATCCATCTCGTCCTCTTTTGTATAGGTTATCGCCAATAAGTGAATAGTCGTGAGCTTCCTGCTCTAGACTACGTTGTCGAGCTAAGGTCATTCCTTTAGGGAATGTGTTCGTCCTCAAGTATGTCACTAATTGTTCACTCCAATCTGGTGTGAGAGACACATGATATAATGTAGCATGCTCTACTGGTGGTCTTTCACAACAAGCATGGCATTCTTTACACAACTTGTAGACATCTGCTTCCATCGTAGGCCAATATACTCCTAATCTATGCAGAGTCTGTAATGTTCGATGTTTTGAATGATGTTGCTTTAATGCACCTATGTGTGCTAATTGCAACCAATTCGCATGTTCTGATTCATCTACACAACAAGCAAGAATCTTTTGATTATCCTGTTTATATATGCTTCCTGCTATGATTTGGTATCTCTGAGACTTGGTAATCTCTCCCTCTTTGATCTTTATCCTAGGATTCTTGGGTCCGTACGTGAGAATAGGGACTATAGGTTTAGCCCATTCTGGTGCTATCTCAAGGTTAAACAAATATGCGTCTAGTAGATCATCCGCTACTCCTTGAGGAGCTTCTCCTAAGGTTAATCTTGAAAGGTGGTCAGCTCTAAGATGTGTCTTTCCTTTCCTGACTACTACTTCAAAATCATACTCCATGAGTAATAGAAACCAACGTATTAGTCGTCCTGTGTTACATGGCTTGTTGACTAAATACAATAGTGCTTGATGATCTGTAAAGAACTTGAACTTATTGGCCAACAAGTAGTGCCTAAACTTCTTTACTGCGTAGATCATCCCTAATCCTTCTCGTTCCGTCGTGGTGTAGTTTCTTTCTGCTGCGTTCAATTGTCTGCTCGCGTAAGCTATGGGGAGATCTATGTTACCTTCATTCGTGGGTTGTGCTAACACGCATCCTATGGCATAATTGGATGCATCCACATGTACATGGAATGGCTTACTCCAATCTGGGGTTGTCAATATAGGTGCTGAGCACAAGCGTCGTTTAAGTTCATTGAATGAATTTTCACATTCATCTGTCCATTCAAAGTTGGTTAAAAGAGAGTACAAAGGCTTGGCTATTATTGCATACATGTGTATGAATCTCCTATAATATCCGCAATGACCCATAAATGCTTGTACCTCTTTCACATTAGTTGGTCTAGGTAAATCTGCAATTACCTTCACCTTTTCTTCATCCGTAGAGATTCCATTTTTTGACACAATGTGTCCTAGAATTTTGCCTTGTCTGACCATGAAAACACATTTTTCTGGGTTCAAACAAACCTGATATTCTCGACATTTGTCAAATATTTGTCTTAACTCTGGGATATGTGTCTGTCTTACATTTGAATGTGCACATAAGTCATCGACATAAACTTCCAAACTCTTGCGTAGGAATTCCTTAAAAACATGACACATGAGTCGCTGGAAAGTGGCGGGTGCATTTTTTAAGCCGAATGGCATCACACGAAATGCAAATATGCCCCATTCAGTGGCAAATGCCGTCTTGTGTTGGTCCTCTGGAGCAATGGCTACTTGATTATAGCCTGAAAATCCATCAAGAAAGCTGTAAACTTCCTTGCCCGAAACTCTTTCCAATAGATGTTTTGTGATAGGAAGAGGATAACTGTCTCTAATCGTGGCGGCATTAACTTTTTTAAGGTTAATACACACACGCAATTTTCCATTCTTCTTGGGCACAACCACAATGGGGGATACCCATTCGGTATGCTCAATTTCGTAAATGAATCCTGCTTCTATCAAGCGATCTATCTCCTCTTTAATCTTCGCAGCGTAGTTATCATTGTACGTGTACGGTTTCTATTTCGTAGGTTTTGCATCTGGAGTCATAGGGATTCTATGAGAACATATATCTGGATCTACTCCTTTCAAATCTTTGTAACTCCACGCAAAAACATCTCTATATTCGCGCAATAGGGCAACTAGCTCTTCTTCTTCTTCCTTCGTCAAATCATGCCCTATGTATGTACATTTTTCTTCTTCTCCTTCTATGGCTACGATTATTTTCTTGGTTTTCTCTCGGTTATCATATACTTGTCCGTCATTTGCTTTTCTATTAGGCATTCGTACCATGATTCTTCTATCTTCGATTTCATATTTCTTGAAGTTCTCGGGTACTTCAAATAAAGATTCTTCTTTTTCTGACATGGTTTCTTTCTTCTTTCTTTTCTTGCCTTCACTCTTGTTAGTCACTTCCATGGCTAACCTCACCTCATTCATAACTTCCTCGTGTCTCTGAGGGTGAGTGTCTACTTCGTAGAAATATTCTTCCTCTGATGCAAATGGAGAGTCCATGATAATTGATTCTAAATCAAAATCACTCGCATCCTCAAATGCATCAGTGCTAGGTTCACATTCTTCTAAAATTGCATCGCACATGATTGGCTCTATCGTGAAAACTGATATGTCATAGCCATCCTCGTCACAGTGGGGTGTCCATTGTTCTTCATTGATGGCTACATCCATGGTTGCTAGGATTTCTGCCCAACCATGGGGTTCAAACTCTTCGTCTGGGAATACTACAGGTGCGTAGGCTGGATCTTGAAGGGTTCGTGGATGTTGTTCTGCGCCTAAGGTCCTGGCTTCTAACCTTTCTTCCTCTTGTTTTGCAACTTTACACATCCGTAAGTGAGTATCCTCATGCAACCAAGAAGGATCTGATTCTAATGAGTGCACAGATTCTGTCTCTACTGGTGTCTTATGGATGGTATTCCATTGTATTGGGGGTACATCTCTATGTGAATAGTCTTTAAGATTGACTTTGGTAGTCACTCCTAAATGTTGCAAGTACAACGAATTAGTTCCCCAATCTTGTACAATTTGCAACTGACGCATGAAGGGTCGTCCCAATATCATCTCATAAGCATGATTTTTTGCAAAATCACAAATGGAAAAGGTATGCTCAAACTCCACACCACAAGTCGTGAGGGATATGCCTTCTAGTAAGCCTAATGGTTTTTCTATGTGTCCATCAGCCATTTGTAGCTTCATCCTGGTGGGTCTTAATGCTGGCTTACCCCAACGTTTCCATAAAGCGGTGGTAGCAATGGCTACTCCGGCTCCTGAATCTAAGATGGCTTTCGTGGTGTAGCCCTGATGGGTTATCGGAAGATAAGTGTTACCTTCCTCTCCTTCGCTTACATCTCCGATCTTTTCTACGTGTATCTCTGGTACCTTATTTTGTGATCCTATTTGTGAGGGAGTAGTAGCAAGCTCAGGGAATTGATTTGCTACATGTTTCCACAATTCTGGTTTTATCTTCAGCAACTCCTCTAGAGTGAGATTACATTGTACTTTGGTATTCTTGATCACTTCCGTGTTTCTAGGGATTACTGATTCTTCATTCCTCACTATTATCGTGGGTGCTCTCATACTAATAGACTTTGCTTCCCAAGGTCCTGTGAACTGAGGTAATTCTTGTAACGAATTAGATTCAAATCCTGTGTGTTCACTCAGTTGTTCTTCCTCTACATCATCGTATATAGAGGGAATGTCTTGGGGAAATTGTTCCTGCAAGTCATCTATTTCTTGAATAGGAGGATGGGTTCCTTGTTCTTTTCTCCATTTCTCTTCCTGGATTTCTCTCAAAAATTCATGTGAATATTTATGTATGGAAGACAGGTTGTCTTGACTTTCTGAGTTGGGTACTTGAGACAGGGATGGTGCATTCCTTTCCTGTGTCTCTGGGACAATAGGGTTCCTGTGCTGATTTTTTTTCTCTTTGCTTTCAATCAAGTATTCTAGCCTCTCCATTAGTCCTTGAAAATGTAATTCCGGTTTTGCCGTGTTATTCCAATTAAGATATCTAGAGGCTTCGAACAAAGCTTGTGCTAATTCTACCATCTTCATGCAAAGTTTAGTTCTCTCAATTTCTAGATCAGCTCGAGGGTAGTCTTTGCTCATTTCAACTACCTGAGGTCCCTCTTTTAATCTAGCCTGATATGCACGAAACATCATGTCTAGATTTTCTGGTATGGGTTCCGCTAAAACTGATCCTGATTTCTGAGCTGGATTCTCTTGATTCAATTCCTGTGAAGTCAATTCTAGAATTTTGGCTCTCGACTCTTTTAGACTTCCTTCCAACTCACTTATCTTTTTACTCCATTTTCTCTTTATCCTTTCTCTAGAATCTCTCCAAGATTTTGTCTTTTTACTGCTGGATTCTGCAACTTCACTAGTTCCGGCTACTTTCCCTTGATTAAACTATTGGTTCTGTAAGAGCGCCTGGGCTCTGGTTATAGCTTGGATAGGCACGTATGTAGGGTTGGATCCATCTGCGTTATTTACAATACCTATCACATTGATCGGTGTCACATTCGCAGCATTAACAGGGTTCTTGGGACAATCTTTGATTATGTGCTCTTTGCCACAATCGGCACAAAAGCCTTGTATGTTATAGTACTGTGACTGTCCTGCTATCGGGGGATGTGGACAATCCTTTATGAAGTGATCTCCTTGGCACCTAAAGCATGGTCCTCTAGGGCCCTGTGGTCTTTGTTGTCTCAATTGGGGCCGTGGATTTGGGTTTGTGTACATCACCTGAGCGTAGTCGGGCTCCCAACTAGGTTCCACTGGTGGACTATCATAATGATATGTTTCTACGTGTTCTGGTGACTCTGTGTAATATGCGGGTGGACTATCTACATGAGTGGAGTCAAAACTGTTCGAATTCGGGTCACCCTCTGTGATCAAAGGTGAAGAAGGCACTAAGGCCCTACTTAGATTCTCTTCTGCAGCAGCGTATTTGACTGAGATGACATTCGCTGGTGGGGGTGGCTGCTGAGCTAAGACAGGTTGAGGTCTCTATTGAGCCTGGTATGGGTAGTTCTGAGGAGGCCTATAGTAATAAGGCTGAGCATTGTATTGGCCTTGATACCTACCTGGCTGCGGGTATGCTTGCGGGTAGTTCTGTCTCACGGTTTGTTTGTTGTACGGGCAGTCCTGAGCCGTATGATTCGTGTATCTTCTCTCAATTGTACAGTATTGGCCACTAGGGTTGGCTTGTGGTTGTGGTGCATTGGGGCACACATTTGCCATATGGTCACCACCACAGGTGTAACAACGCTTGTTCATTAGTACCCTAGGTTTACTAGAAACTCCTAGTTTCTGGGCCACTTTTTCTGCGAGGTCTTCTATCGAGCTAGACAATTTTGTGGATGCTAGAGATGAACAGTCTGAGTCCTTATAGACCTTTGAGAGTTCCAACTCGTCTCCTAAGTTGTCCTCAATGTCTATACAAATTCTTATACATTGCTCTAGCGTTCTGGGTTCTTTTAGGTACACGTAGGAGCGTAGTTTAGAGCTCAACAAGCCATCTAGAAACAATGACACTTGCTTGGCTTGTGAGGGTAGCTCTTGCATTGGACATCGTTCAACATATTGTCTAAACCTACGTCCTGCCAGTCTTACTGTTTCTTGAGGGGTCTGTTTAAAGCTATGAATCAACGAAGACGTGTCATGTCTAATCCCACTTTTAGAGAATTCAGTGATGAATGACTCTAAAAAGTGATGGATGTCTCTAAATTGCCTCTGTTGCAATGGTTGGAACCAAGTTAAAGCTGTATTCTTTAACGTTACTCCAAATGCATTGTATTGCGTGAACATGTCTTCAACTTGTTCGGCTCTTAGTACTTGCTTGAATTCTGCGACGTGGTCATAGGGATCTCCTGTCCCATCAAAGTAATTCTTCATGGATTTCACTAATTGAGTGGGTCTTAATATTCTTGCGTGTTCACGTGGTCTGGGTAGAGGAAAATCATCTCTACCACCTGGTATTCCACGATCTCTTTGTCTATCCGCTCTATTAGTGTCCGTGGTTGTTCTATCTCTCCCCATGGGATGATTAAAGCTTACTTCCGGTCTCTCTTTATTTCCCTCTCTTTGATTTCCATGGGCTGAGGATGTTCCTGCCCCTTGTTGACTTGTATTCATGTTCGTCCTAGATGGAGGGAATACCAATTCACCTCTCCATGTGTATGTGTTTTTAGCGCGGTCAGGCACCACAAAGACTCTTTCTGAAGTCTCATCCATGTATACAACCTTTCCAGGTGTATCCGGGTCCTTGAACTCGTATATAGTGATGATGCCTACCTCACTAAGTATTTCGGTCTTGTATCTCCAAAAGGCTTCATCAGTTTCTTTATTTACAAACAACTCTATGCTTCTGTTGTCCTGAGGGATCCATTCCGGGATTAGTACTCGTGTCAGTACAGATTTCCCTCTAGGTGTTCTAGGCTCTTCTAATCGTTCTTTTCCTTGAGATTTTGCTTCCGTCTCTGGTTGAATCACGCCAAACTCGTTGGTATTGTTTGGCTGCGTACTTAAGATGTACATCGTTCCTTCTTTGTCTATGTACGCGTCTCTCTCGAATTTCACCACTGGACGTTCCAATCCAATGGGTTGATCGGGGTTGTGCATTTGCACCACTTGCCTTCACAAACCATCCTCATAGATGCGAGCACCTAATCGGTTGGTTCGGAGAAACTCTAGTTGTGTTCTATAGGGTCCTTCTGGTTTTTCTAAGTATGCTACATTTGACCCTACTTCTGGTCTGTCTGTGCTAAATGCCATTTCTGATTCGCTAGTATCTGAGCTCTCGTAGGGGTAATTACTATTCAATTGCTGAGCCCACGATCGTGCAGTAGTTCTTACACTTGCCTCTGATGATCTAGGGCTTCGTCGGTCTGACTTACCTATATGTTTGCCCGATCTAAGGTTCATTAATTTTGTTCCTTGCACACTCAGTACACGCTCAGATCGTCACAGATTCTTTGTTATTACTTTCTTGATTCTTTTTAAATTTCTTTAGATTCTTGTCTCAATGTATGCGTCAGGAATTCGACTTTCCGTTATAATTTTGAGTTCTCGTTCCGTCAGACTTAGGTTCCTTCCTTTAGGTTTTCGTGTCACACACCTTTACTTTAGTCTTGAACTTGATAAATTTAATTCTCTTGAACTTGAGGCGTTCCTATCGTCGTTAATCCACAACACTACCATTTATCCTAAGCTAAAAATTGACTGAGGGGGTTGAGTAATCTTCCAACCTCGAGTCAGCCTTTCTGGTTGCTCTGATGCCCAAGAAGTCGCGCTTCCCAAGCTTTATGCCCTTCACTGCCTTGCTTTGGTTGCCTTCGATTGCCCTTGCTAGACCTGGAAAAATCCAATATTAGACCAATTCACAGTTGGATGATCAAGCACTTGAGTATATACACCTTTTAAGTCCCTTCCCTTTTGCCCAACTTTTCAATGTTTGCCCCCTGGCTTTCTAGTCCCAAACTAGGTCAACCTCAAAATAGCTTATTTAAAAATAGACGTATCCTTTAAGAAAAAAAACAGTTGAGATCACGTAGTACTCGTCAAGAGCTTTCTAATGAGCTATTAAGCTCAAAAAACGAACTTCGGATGAAAAAGTTATGACCGTTCAGGCCCTGGGGGGTAAAAACTGACAAACAGGTTTTTCTCCAAATATGAGCTAAGGGGTCTCCTATGAGTATAATCACCCAAAAATTTCCCAAAAATAGCCCCAAAATTGGCCAAAAAATGAAACCCTAAAATTTGCGATGGGGGTGCACAATCGCGATGGTCTGGGACCGTCGCGATGGCGTGAGGGTCAACCGTCGCGATGGCGTGAAAGTGGACAATCGCGATGGCGTGAGTGTGAACCGTCGCGATGGCTCGATCAGGCGGACAATCGCGATGGCGTCAGTCAACGGTCAACGTGAACAATCGCGATGGTCCAAAGTGAACCGTCGCGATGGTCACAGATGCGATGGCTTGAGCCAATCGTGATGGTCTGGACGCGATGGCGTGAGCCAATCGCGATGGTCCGAATTTTTGAAGTGTCGCGATGGTGTGAGGGTGTCGTCGCGATGGTCCAAAAAATGAACCGTCGCGATGGTCTAGCTTGCCACGTGGCACCGTCGGCGCGATGGCGTGAGCCAATCGCGATGGTGTGGGGTCAACCGAACAGTCGTGATGGTCTGCGAACCGTCGCGATGGTCCAAATGAACCGTCGTGATGGCGTGAGACCGTCGCGATGGTCCGAGACACAATCGCGATGGTCTGAGACCGTCGCGATGGTCCACCAAAGTATGATTTTTTGAGATGCAGCTATGGATTCCTGTAGGCGCAGGTGTGCTCTTTACGCTGGTGTGGTCGCCTTCTTCAAATTCCGAACTTTGCAGACCATCGCGATGGTCTGACACACTCGGAAATTTATGACAGAAACTGAAAATTTTACCTTTTCCAAGCTTTCCTGATGCACTGGAGCTCTGTACCTGCAAGAAAACTCAAGAAAGAAAAAGTACACACAAGCACAAAAGCTCTCTCTCACTCTCTCGCATGCACAAATGAGGGGAAATGAGGAGAATGGGTGGATATGGTGAATTTTCTGATTTTTTTGGAGATGAAGATGATGATGCGGTGATGAAGATGGAGTGTGGGGGAGGTGAAAAACACTAAAAACTAAGTAAAAACAACAACAAAAACTGAAATTTTTACCTTCCAACGCCACTTCTTGCTATACTCTTACCATCACACATTCGTCCTAGACTCGATCCCCGGCAACGGCGCCAAATTTGGTGTTGCTCTAGCACAATGGTGAGAACCACGTTAAGAAGCTCCACCTCCTTAATGTCAATCCGCGGAAGAGATAGGAGTGATATGAAGATCGTGAATGTGAGATGAAGTGAGAGTGAAGGTGAGAAGCATAGAAATGCACACACACATACACACACACTACGAAGAGACAAGCAAGGCACAATGGAAGGTGAGGAATCAACTCTATTACTCAAGAACACTATTACAAGTTCAAAATAGCTCTAATCTCTTCTCTACTCCAACATGCTACTCTCAAAAATGAGCTCTCTAGCTCTTTTTATAGTTTCTAGACTAGTTTTGACCGGTTTCACATCTAGTGACCGGCATAGTTAAAAATTAGGTCCTAGATGCTATTTGGAAGGGTAAACGATGTCTAAAAATAACGAAAATTGATACGCTTGTTCTACCTAAGCTCCTCAAGCTCGAGGACTCCTTGGCTTGCACAAAATGGAGCTATGGATTACAAAATGGGGTTTTCTATGTTACATATGTTACAATAGTGATAAAAATCACTGTTGGAGGTTTTTGAAAAGTATTTTTAGAACATGATTCTTTAAAAAACAATTCGACTGGCTCCCTGCTCTATCGTTACATGCTTCTGTGTCGTCTGTGCCTCTGGCTGCTTCCAACAACATCCATCAGGGAATCATCTTGGGGGATTAGGTCTCCTCTCCAAACCCTAATTACAATGGACTTCCCTCGAGGTGTAGATACCTGTTCTTCATGTCCCTCTCCATTAAGATTGTGAGCATTGCCTTCTTCCCTTTGTTCATTGATGTTTTCAGGATGCTCCGTAACTACATACAGAATGTCCCTTTTGTCCATGTAGAATCCTCCTGCATACTTAACAGCTGGCCTAGGTACTATGTAAGCATCCGTAGCTTTCTTCAACCTAGCCACTGATCTGTTTAGCCCATCTAGGTAGATGGGTAAACCGTGTTGATTGGTGTTCACATATTCTAAAGATGTTCGATATTCACCCTCAATAATTGACATCATGCCAATTATTGGTACAAAATTCTGCATGTCTTCTGAGGCCATAAGGGTTTCCTCCTCAGACTCAGTCGAGGTTTCAGAGTAGTGTGAGTGACTAATTGGTTCGGCTACACTTCCCACAGAAGAGATTACACTTCTTCGGCTCCCTAGGTTTCTTTCGGATCTTAGGTTCATTCACTTAAAAGCTCTAGTAGAGTTTTGACAACCCCCTAGCTCCCAATGCTCTTTATTGAATCTCAGAGTTGTATGAAATATTTGGCTGACTTGGAAATTCACACTGAAGTATCTAAAAATCTCCCTGCACAACACCTAACAATGGCTAAATTTACGATACTCAACACAGGATAAATATTGTTCTCAGAACTTCAAGACACTCGACATTCACCAAATGTTGCGAAGGCAGATCCACGACATCCGCCACCTGCAGAGTCACAACATACGACACTCGACAAATGTCGTGAGAGAAATCTGCAATACTCGACACCTGATAAATGTCGCAAAGAAATGACACACGACACTTGAGGAATGTCGCAAGGAAAATGGACGACACACGATATGCAACAGATATCATGAGAAGAATTTCACGATACTCGATATCAGTTAGATGTCGCGAGACTGAGTCACGACACTCGACACTCGTCTGGTATCACAAAGTCAAGTCAAGGACACACGATATTTACCAAATGTCGTGAGGAATTTCCCACAACACACGATATTCAACAGGTGTCATGAAGCTAAGTCCACGATATCCGAGACTCGTTAGATGTCACGGAATAAATCACAACACTCGATATCTGTCAAATGTCGCAGCACTTCTCATGATATCCAATGTGGCCAGATATCGCGACACTCAACCACATGAGATCACGACACCTAGGTGTCGCGATACTCAACCACGGGAGAACACGACACTTGATATTTTTCCAAATTTTAGCAAGCAATTTTTAAGTTTCTAATTAATGTAGGTATTCCTAGAGCTTGTCTCCCCTCTTTCCAATGCCTGAATTAAAAAAGAAACCTCCTCAACCCTGGAATAGCCCTTCACGACATCTGCCGTAGGTCGCATTTTCTTCCATTGATGGACATTGAAGGAAATTTTTTGCAAGCACAGGATAAACCATATGCTCTTTCCCTTTCATAGCCAATCCAGGAGGTTGTTTCACGTAAACCTCTTCTTGCAAATCACCATTCAAGAAGGCTGTTTTTATGTCCAATTGATGCACTTTCCAACCTCGATGGGCAGCCAACGCAACCACGGTACGAATGGTAGTCATGCGTGAAGTAGGTGCAAAAGTTTCCTCATAGTCAATGCCATATTGTCGCGCATATCCTTTGGCAACCAATCTAGCTTTGTAGCGATCAATGGCACCATCAGATTTTCTCTTAATCTTGTAAACCCACTTTGTACCAATGGCATTCTTTCCTTTTGGCAATTCACATAACTCCCAAGTATCATTCTTATGTATGGAATCCATTTCTGATTGCATAGCACTCATCCATTGTGGATCGTCACATGCATCTTCAAAAGAAAGTGGCTCTTCATTACATGATGTAGCAATAAGAGAATAATCCACAAAATTACTTGATGCATGGTGAGAGCTTGATCTTGTTCTACCAAGTAAAGGTGCACTCAATTTGTTGTCCTGCAAAGTTTGTTTCAGCCACTTTGGCATAGATTGTGCACTCTTGATAGACATGCGTTCATTATGTAAAACATCTTCAATATGTACATCATGCGTGGGCTGAATTTCATGCTCAGTTTCAGCCATATTTTGACGCAAATGTTCAGCCATATGTGGCTGGAAATTTCCAGCAGTTTGGACATCTATTGACTGAAATTTTTCAGCCATGTTTGGCTGGAAATTCTCTGCATTTTCAGCCCTATTTGGCTGGAATTTTTCAGCACTTTGAACCTCAGTTGGCTGGTCTACATGTCCATAGTCAAGCGCACCATTTTGAAACAAAGGCATGAGTGTATCGAACACATCTTGTGAGCTAACTGTTGACAATTTTTTGCATTCAAGTAGAGGGAAAACTGAATTTTCAGCAAATACCCCATCTCGACTCACAATAATTGTGTTCGTCAATGGATGGTACAACCAATATCCCTTACTTTCAGCACTATAACCAACAAATATACATTTATTTGCCTTGTCATCAAGTTTGTGACGTTGTTGTGATGGCACAAGAGCATATGCCAAACAACCAAACACACGCATATGACTAACCATAGGCTTATGAACATTCCAAGACTCATAAGGAGTGATGACTCTCAATGCTTTTGTAGGGCAGCGATTCAACACATAGTTTGCACACATGACCGCTTCCATCCAAAACTTATGAGGAAGATTCTTTCCTTTAACCATACATCGTGCCATTTCAAGTAGAGTTCTATTTTTACGCTCGGCAACACCATTTTGTTGAGGTGTATATGGCACCGTACATTGGTGTGAAATACCTCTTTCACGAAGAAAAGCATTAAACTCATGTGACATGTACTCACCACCACGATCTGTGCGTAGAGTCAAAAGCTTTTGTGAAGAAAAATTTTCAGCCATAACTAAAAATGCTTTGAAGCAAGAAAATACCTCATTCTTTGCTTTCATAGGATACACCCATGTATGGCGAGTAGCATCATCAATGAAGGTAACAAAATATACATGCTTCCCAAAAGATGGAGTCTTGACGGACCACATACATCACTATGAACAAGTTGCAATTTTCTTGTAATGTGTGTATGACTATCTTTTGGAAAAGAAGCACGATGCATTTTTCCAAGAATGCAACCTTCACATGCATGCTTTTCAATGGACTCAAGTGTAGGCAAGCCAATAACCATGTCCTTCTTTTGCAAGTAGAGCAAACTATTGAAGATTAAATGACCAAAACGAGCATGCCAAAGCTCCATTTCAGCCATGGAAGAAGTATGAGCAACTAAGGCATTCGAGGCAGCCCTCTTGTATGTATCCATGCGATACAAACCATTACATAATGTACCGGACATCACGATAACATCGCCATTGCTGAAATCATGAACCATACACTTATCATCAACAAAGTGTACATGAAGTCCAACTTTGGCAATCAACGGAACTGAAATTAAGTTCTTCTTGATACCGGGCACATACAATGCATTTTTTAAGAGAATCACACCTCCATTTGCAGCCATAAGCTCAATTTCTCCTACTCCAATGATAGGATAAGAGGCATTGTTTGCACACACCACATGTCCTCCTTTAGGTGCATCTTTCAAAGAGGCAAAAAATCTTTTGCATGATGTTATGTGCTTTGAAGCACCACTATCAAAGAACCAATCCGAATCAGCCTCACTCACAACCATACATTTAGAATGTAAAGAAGCATCATAATGACATGTAACAACACATGCCCAAAAATCTTGAGCCATGTTAGCTTCATCGTTCTTTGCATTTGCTGAATTTTCCGCAATAGACATGCCAGATTTCTTCTTCTTTTCATTGCGTTTTGCAAGCTTTCTACACTCATCAATAGTATGACCAGCCTTCCGGCAATATTTGCATCTCTTCTTCTTTTGCAAATCGCTATCATTAGAGGAATGAGTGGAAGAGGAAGCTTGAGGCTTTGGTTTTGATGAACCCAAAGCTAAACCATACTTGCTTTTCCCCTTTTGTGAGATAGCAAGTGCTTGTGTTCCTTCAATCAAACCACTCCTATTCACTCTAGATTGCTCTTCTTGCAAAAGAAGAGACACAACCTCATCAAATGCATACATACTAGGATTTCCTTTTGCAACCAAACGAAGTGTAGTAGCAAAGCTTTGAAAAGATTCTGGTAATCCTTTCAACAATGTAGAAATGAGTGATGCATCTGGAATGATCTCATCTATGTTTGCCAATTGCTCTTTCAAGTCCTTGATGCGTGTCACATACACATCCACTGACTCATTTTCACCCATACATACATCCTCAAGTTGCTTTCTCAAGTATGCAACACGTGCTTCATTACGCACGGCATACAAAGAAGCAAGAGTGTCCCATGTCTGTCGTGATCTAGAACATGATTGAATGTGTGGAACTATATGACGCTTCACTAAAAGCGCAATCAAAGCATGAGCTTGAGCATCTTTTCCATCCCATCTAATCTGCTCCTGTGTAGGTGGAGAAGGAGAAACCACTGTACTCGAAGAAGAAGCTCCATCTGTGACAATAGACTGTGAAGCAGAACCACCTGCCGGTCTTCGATCTACATCTGCCACTATGTTCCAAAGTTGTTTTGCAACAAGAACATGCTTCATCATGTAAGACCACATCGGATAGTTGGTCCCATCAAGCTTATCTTCAGCTTGAAGCATGCCAAACAAGTCATTGTTGCCCGCCATTTCATTGAGGAACAAGAATGTGACAAAATCTTCACTTCGATGAAAGCTGAAATGAGTGCTGAAATTTCAGCTCACAAACCGTCACTCTAATGGCAATTTTGACTGCACGAATGGCTTCGAAATGGGGGTAAAACCCCAACGCACCTGGTGGAAATGTTTCTGGGCTGCTGAAATTCACACTTCTATGCTCCAAAGTCGATTTGCACTGTTAAAGTGCACGCACGCCACGACGCGAAAACCGAAGAAGAAGCTGAACATGCTCTGATACCACTCTTTGGTGTGTGTAGAAGTGCGAGAGACATACGAGAAGCACACACAAAGAGCACAAACGCAGCAAGACACACAGAGAAGACGATGGCTGGAATAACTCTCTCTATTGATCGATGTACTGAACTGAAGTAAGAGCTGAATAATATCCCTAAGTACAAAGTACCACCACATATGAGAGTATCAAGTATGTGGTAACATGGGAAAAAACCTCTAGCCAACACTAGAGTAAAAAGTGCCCATGTATAGGGAAAAGGTTCACATCAAAGCTACTCGAGGAACACATAAGTGTAACAACTAAAAGGCTAATTTCCTACTAATTTACAAGGGTAAGCTACAACTCTCTGTGGGTATGCATCTAGAGGACTCCTCTAGTGCATTTACATTGGAAAATATATTACAAAATGGTTATAATACAAAAGGAAAGTGCCCAAATCGGAAAAATTTTAGGGCCCTTCTTTTTCTCCGCCTCTTTGCTCTTCTTTGCTCTGCAACAGTGGAGTAGGCACTGATTCTAGTGATAGCCTAGTGAATTCCGGTGACAACCCAATTTTTAGTTCTGATTTTGGTGGTACTAATACATTTGTGGGTGAAAGTTCTAGTGAAAAGTTCATCGTAGTCACAAAATACGATGAATGGAAGTTGAATTCAGACATGTGTGATCGAATCAGTGATACCATACGACTAGAGACTTCACAAAGTGACTAGACAACACAGCAGAGATCAGAATCAACATGTTCAAGTAATTCCGAATTAATACTTCCTCTTGATTTAGACGACATGAGTAGTATGCAGCAACAACATCAACAACAACAATAACAACAATAGCAACATCAACAACAACATCGACAGCAACAGCAACAACAGCAGCAGCAGCAACAGCAGGTCCTACACCCACGACCAATACCTGTCGGAGTCACATATACTAGATTTGGTGGATTTCCAGGTGATGATCCTGATGCTCATGTCTGTACTTTCGAAATTAATTATGTTGTACTAACTATCCAACGGATCCGGCATATGAGGCTATAGTGTTTCAATCCACCCTTGTTAATGAAGTTGCTCGTTCGTTAAACGAATATAATATTAATCATTTCAGTCAATACGACGATGTTAAGAATGTCTTCTTACAACGCTTTCGATTAAAGAAAAATGTGGCTGAAATCTTTGATTACTTACACAACAATAGATAGAAACCACATCAGAGTGTGCAAGAGTATGCAACTTTATTATGCACTCATCTATGGTAGCTGCCTCTAGTGCATGCTAATCTGCTGGATGATGTGATTACTCAATGGTTTATTATTGGATTGAACCTCCAACTCAAACAAGTTATGATTATTCAATGTGTGGGTAGTATGACCTTGGATGCAGTCATTGCTATGGCATTATAGTTGAAACATAAGGTTGGTGGTTTTACCGAAGACCTGGATTGGTTAAAAGCCTCCAAGAGTACGAACGATGATCCATTGAAACAATTATATTGCACCAAATGTAAGAACCCAAGGCATACTACTTCAGCTCGTGCGCTCAATCAAATGTACTATGCTATTTCTAATAGGGCGAGTCATTCTACCAAAACTTGTCCATATAATGCAAAAGTATAGACCAGACCGATAGTAAATGCGATAATACAGGAGCAGGGACAATTGTCTGCCCACTACGGACCGCCGCATTTGAGAAATACATCTTATCAGACTTACAAAAATTACAGAGGACCATGACCAAACAATTTTGGATAGCCTCGTTGGAATTCGGGACAATCTAATGAAAGTGCATCTCTCCCACCACCAAGATGCCATTTTTGTGGAGAAATTGGACATATTTGCCAATATTGTAAAGAAACATCCGAACATGATATGCGAAGAAAAGAACGACAACAACATACAATGGCAAATATGGTATATATTTCAACGGTAGATACACAAGCGGCAGCAGTACAAAAATAGTCCGATAAGAAGTTGAACCCAACTGCTGAGATTTTTGAACCAGGAATTCGAGAACAACACTAGATGTTTACTAAAGCAAGCATGTGGTCAAGTCAAGAACCAACTGTCTTTCCCGATCCGGTACTAGTGGTCCCGCACACAATACAAAATACCCGACCAAAAGAGATGGATCCAGTCCAATCACCGCCAGAGGACACACCGGACTTGATACCTGGTACGTAGAATTTTGATTCTATGCGGAATATTTTATCAAAAGCATCTATTACGATCCCATTGGGGCAACGTTTATCATTGTTCCTTGGTATTCGACAATAATTTAAGCAACAAATTAGTCCAGGATCTTCATGCACACCCTCTACAGCAACCAGTAGCCCAGAAATTGATTCTACGGTGGATCATGTTGTTCCTTTAATTACGCTAGGGTATAAAAACCACAAAATTTCACAAGTATTAATTGACGGAGGCTCAAGGGTTAATATTGCTTCAGTCACACTCTATAAGAAGTTAGGATGGACTCAGATCGAACCCGTCCAATTCTTTGTAAAAATGGTTGATCAATCTCACGTACATCCAGTGGGTTTGGTGTGTGATATACCCATTACCCTACAGGGGGTAGTGTTTAAAATGACTTTTTTTGTCTTGGAATTACCCGAATCAAGCCTGGATTACAACTTATTATTTTGAAGTCCCTGGTTGAAGCAGACAAAAGTATTACAAGATTGGTCTGCACATGAACTTATTTTTAAAAGTTATCACCGGAAATATGTTGTACCCTTGAATGATATGAGGCTTTGCGACTTTCATGCACGACCTTACGTGGCAGAACCCGTGCATATGTTGGACGGTCTTTCGGATGATGAAGAAGAAGCTTTTTTAAATGCTAACCAGGATTTGTTAGCACTGGGTACAATTGATTTACAGACCATAATGGATAATTGGACTCCGGATGCATGTACGGTAGTCTCTCTCACCGAAGAAGTGGAACCAGTTATGGATCAGGTTTTGGATGCCACTGATCTTCAAAACTTACTCCCTCCACTTGAGGATATTTCCATGCCTTGAGAGTTTTATGTACGAGAAGATCAACTAATCACTTGCGATTTGGGTGATGAGGTTAGCCTGCATCCGATCAAGATTAAAGTCGGATTACCTGAACATTTTCAAAACGATTTGCTACACTTACTGAAGGAATTTGTTGATGTATTTGCTTGGGACTATCGCGATATGAAGGGACTGGATCCTCGCATCGACCAACACCATGTGATGCTGAAACCGAATGCTTGACCAATTAAACAACAGAGTTACCGAATGAATCCCAATTACGCTGCGCAAGTGAAAGTTAAACTGGATCGGCCATTGAAAGTAGGTTTCATTGTTCCCATTGAGCACGTCGAATGGATCTCTCCTATTGTCCTCGACCCAAAGAAAAACAAGCAATTACGAATCTATGTGGATTACTGGAAGCTAAATGCAGCGATGGTATCTGATCCATTTCCACTTCCCTTCTTGGATACTATGCTAGATGATGTTGCAAGAAGAGAAATGTACTCTTTTTTGAATGGTTATAGTTGTTATAATCAGGTACAAATAGCTGAAAGGGATATTCCCAAGATCGAGTTTATTACGAATTGGGGAGTATATGCTTGTACGGTGATGTGGTTCGGTTTATGCAATGCTCCAAGCACTTTTTAGCGATGCATGCAGGAAATCTTTTCTCCCTACTTAACTACGTTTATGCGGGTGTATTTGGACGATTTTTCATTATCTGGTGATACATCAGCTCACCTTTACCACCTCAGATGTTGCTTTTCCAAGTGTCGGAAGTTCCGTCTTTGTTTAAATCCCAACAAATCCGTCTTTTCATTTTCTTGTGGCAAGCTACTCGGGCACGTTATCTCACAACAGGGAATTCAAGTGGACCCTGCTAAAGCTTGTGTGGTGTTGAATGCACCCCCTCCTATGACACCAAAGGAAGTTATGCGATTCTTTGGTCAAATACGATGGCATGGTTGACATCTCCGGTGGCTCGCTCATGTGGCTATACTGCTTAATCGTTTGATTACCAGTAACCCTCGACAATTTGTGTGGACGTAGGAATGTCAATTGGCTTTTGATCGATTGAAAACTCTCCTTACACAGGCTCCTATGTTACAAGCTCCTAATTGGCAACTTCCTGTGGATGCTTTTGATATTGCAATCGACAGTTTGTTAATGCAGCAACATGATAAGTGGTTTTGTCCTGTTTATTATGCAAGTCGACGGCTAGCAGCTGTTGAACATAATTATTCAGTTACTGAACGGGAATGCCTTGGTCTAGTCTATTCGGTGAAAAAATTCCAGCACTACCTACCAAGATGCAAATTTACCTTTCATGTCGATCATGCGGCCTTGGTTTATCTTATATGACAACAACATTTAGGTGCAAGATTAGCTCGGTGGGTGTTGTTGCTTCAAGAATTTGATTATGATGTTGTGCATCCCCCATGATCAGCACATGCTCTTGTAGATTTCCTTTGTTGATTGGATTCTTGTGAGCCTCCCGGTGGTATTGATGATACCAGTCCGGCCATCTATGTGACCGACTTAGTTTAGGATGATTCCCAGGCATTACTTGTCTCACCTTAGTATTATGACACCCTCATGTTTTTCTAACTAGCGGATGTCCTCCAAATACTACTTCGACATCAGTTCGCTGGCTATGTATAGTCACCAATTTCGCATCATTGTGGGTAAATTGTATTATACGAATCCATCTAGCGTGTTCTTACGATGTATTCCACCATATGAAGTTTCTTTGGTAATCGCAATGGCTCATTCTACTCCTTTCGATGGGCCTTTTTTGGTAGACCTTATGTACCGGAAAATTCTGCATAGTGGATCATGGTGGCCCACAATGCATTGTGATATTGCTACTTATATTCAATAGTGTGATGCCTTCCAACATACTAGACAACCCTTACACCGGCATCATTTTCCGCTTCAGCCTGTCCTTCTCCTTGAGCCCTTTCAAAAGTTGGGATCGGATTTTATTGGTCCTATTACGCCTCCAACTATTGTTACAAATCATCATTATATCCTTACCTATACTAATTATGCTACTCGTTGGGCCGAAGCTTGGGCATTATGGCCAGCAACTGCTCCAGTGGTCGCGAAATGTTAACTTCATGATGTTTTTCCTAGTTATGGGCTTCCTTTGGAGATTATTTCTGATCAAGGCACTCATTTTGCTAACACATTAATGCAAGTTTTAACCTGAACTTTTAGTATTGTCCATAAATTCAGTTCCCCTTATTATCCTCGAGCGAATGGATTGGTCGAAAATACTAATAAAACTCTTCTTAATATGTTGAAGAAACTTGTTCTGGAGTGCCACCAAAAGATGGGATCAATCTCTTCCTTCGGTCTTATGGGCTTACCAAACTACCTATAAATTTGCTACCGGAAGTACCCCTTTTAAACTGGCATATGGTCTTGAAGCAATCGCACCTATGGAATTGGTTGTACCTAGCTTACGAGTGGCATTGGAGCATAAGTTATTACCCGAAGATTCTTTCCCTTTTCGGCTGGATGTTTTACGGTCTTTGGATGAGCAATGTCTGGAAAGCTTTTTGGTTCTTCAGGAAGTTCAATTGCGACAAGCTAAAACCCATGATCGGTTCCTCAAGTCTCCTATCTTTACAGTAGGGAAATTGGTTTTTTTTTACAATGGCAAGTCTAATCGCTCGGCCAAAAAGTTCAAGGTTCATTGGTTCGATCCCTACTTCATTTCAGAGCAGATTGGTCTGTCTACTTTTCGGTTATCTACATTGACTGGCACTCTACTCCCTAAACCCATCAATGGATCTAAACTCCATCTGTATTGCATGCCATCCACTTCTCCCTAACTTTGTGTATGCTTTACTTACCTTCATTAGGATCACATTTGTTTCAATATCTTTGAGCCACTATCTACGCTACGCGCTTTCTAGTTGACCATACCACCGTAATCCTCCCGTTTTTTATTAATTACCCGTGTTCCGCCACCGTCCTCCATGATTTGGAATTCCTTAATGCGCTTTCATAGTAATGATCCATGCATGTTTCCCTCCACTTGTGATGATTATGTTCTATACCCATGATTCCACCCTATGTTTTCTACTTAATCGGTGTCCTCGTACTCTTTTTCTTTATTGTGTTACTTGCGCTTCATTCATTGTGCATTCTGTATTCTGTGCATTTTGCTTACCTTCTGCATCACGAAAGCTCTTGTGAGCATCACCACATTCCGTGTTGGCCTTTCCCCCGACCTAGTGGAGTTTCTTCGTCCTTGCAGTTTGCTAGCATTCACCAAGTTGCCTTGGCATTCGGTAGAATGTCATCCTTACTTCACCCCAGTGATTGCGGGCATTGCAGATATCACCCTCACGGAATCTTGTTGGCCCCTTACTTGCCTTAACCCATGCACGGTGGTTACCCTTAACAATATGGCCATGATGTTTCATCTGCCACACAAAATGTGTACTGAAGTTCCTCTTCTACTATTGGCAACATTGAAGCAACTCTTTCCCCGACATTCCTCCAACAAATTTGCCATCCTATGGCAACCCGAGCCCGAATTTTCAGCATTACAATTTTTGGTGACCGCCCTCAACCTCCAAAAATGAACTTACGGTATATCTCGAACCTTCTTTGATCGATGCTACCACCCGTGAACCTATCAATTGGGCATTATTCTTTTTTCGACGCATCCATCGTGAGTGCCAAACCATTATGCGTCAGTTATCCAAAGGAGAATGCCCTCGCACCCATCTGCCTTACCTTCTTTCATTCCTTCTCCAAGTCGTGAACCTTGTTTCGAACCCCCCGACGGGTAATCTGTTGTTGTGCGAGGAGTCTGAGCAGGTGATGGAATGTGACGATGATAATGAAGACCTTTTCCAATTTGCTGGGGAGAAATGCAAGAAGGTCAGCCCTTCTCAAAGCACAGTTCATGCATCCACCAGTAAGGTAATCCTTCAGGACATAGCTTCATCCCTGCATGCATCTTCTACCCCACCCTCGCGTAAGGAAAAACCATTGAAGACACTGTTATGGAAGATGTTCAACACACCGTGATGGTAGACAAGCAACAAGAGGTCATTACTGACACTATGTCAAAGGATACGGTTGCTGACATCACCCATCAAACTACGCAGGAAGTGACAGTTGAATCCCTCGTACACCATGAAGCCCAGTCAGACAACGTTGATTCAAATGCGCCTCCATCTCCATCGAAGTCCATGCCTGACGATAACACTACAGCGAATCTGGTAACCCCTCCTCCTTCACCTTCTCGGGCACCCTTACCCCCCAGTCCCTCGGTATGCCCTTCGTCCCCTAATCACTTGCTTGCAGTATCCCACTCTCGTCCTATACCCTCTTCACCCGATTATTCTCCCCCTTTCTCTTCTGCTACGATTTCTGTAAAAACTTCTCTCTCGTTATCGAATTTTTTAGTACCGGATGCGTTTTTGTAATTAGCCCAGATTGGTGACTTCCTTATTCATTTATCCAAGAAACTGGTCGCTCAGCTTAATGATGCTTAACAATCCCTGCGCACTGAATATCAATCAAAGGTTGATGTGTTAGCGACAGATATCACTCCATGACAGGAAGAGATTTTAGCGGCTCGAGCAATTGAATGTTTATTACAAGAACATGTTAAAGCTAAGGATGATGTTATCGAAGCTAAAGATGCGGAGATCGGTCTTCTCAAGCAGGCACTGACTGATAAAGATGATGCTATGACAACTCTCGGTTGTGAGTTGGCTAATACTCGCACCAGATTTGCAGAAATTCAACAGGCCTATAAGATACTATTTGACAAATCACTACAAGGTGAAACAGATCTTAGGCAGGTTAGAGAAGAATTGTTCCAAAAATTTCAAGTTCTCGATGCAAAAATTGGTCACACAATTAAGTTAAAGAAAGAAATTGAAGCGATTCAGAAGGAGCGCCAAGACTTTTTTAAGACAATGCAGTTTCAGCAGCAGGAGTTGGACCGCCGCAAAAAACAATTAGGTATTCAGCAGGATCGACTTTCACGAATAGATGCAGAGATTGTTGATGCCAAATTACGAAGAGACACAACCATCGCCAATGTTTTCTATCTTCAAGAAGCCTTCTTACATAGCCAAAGTGAAGTTTTGCTATCTCAAGTTATTGCTTCCAGTTCGGTGTGCACAGATGCTCATCTGGTAGAACCGCACGTTCTCCAGGAGATGTTAGAGTCACTGAAGCAAAAAAATTTGCACACTTTCACATTAGCTCGCACTACGTATATTCAAGGCATTGTTGATTATTCTTAGCTATTTTTTGTAATTAACCAATTCTAGGTTTGATTCCATCGTGCGTGCCAATGTTAGGCTGCCGAAATGTAATTGTAATTACTGGAAAAATATAATTGGAAAGGACGCACATCGAAAGGATGTAGCATAACACTTGTAACTTTTTTATAATGAAAAAGTGTGGAAGCAGATGCACAGAGAAGCAAGACGCCGGACTATGGGTCTGTGCGATGCACCTGTGGGTCGTTTCAGCACAAGTTTTACTTAAACTGGTGAATTGATCTTTCACTGTTTTGAGTATTAAGTTATTTCGGTGATCTTATCTGTGTCATACTCTGTTGACGAGGATATAAGTTTAATTGTGGTTGTGCGTTAATCACAAGTGGAGAATCAGTGTTACTTTGCGTAATTGAATATCATAACTTTATTACGGTGACGTATTTAGTGTACTGTTAGAAAGTCTAGTGGTGAAATTATTAATTACAAGTTTGTTGGTGAATAGTCAGAGTAAAGTGATGAGTAAAATGTGCGATGAATGTTTTCTCTGGGAAAATAATCATAGGGCCTCTGTTATACAGACCCTTGACCATCCCAAGAACCCAGTAGTTGATTTATTCCTGATAGTCATTAATAGTACATATTCTTGCTTGTCTCAGGACCTATCTCTTGGCAAGTAAGAAGTAGCCTATAGTTTCTCCATCATCCATCAATGTGGAGTATCGAGCATCCAACTTTGTAGCACATGAGGCCATATGACTTCAACATTTATTATGTGGCATTTGTATTTTGCAGGATACACCTATAGGCATCCACACTAATAGCTACTGAGCCTTGGCCATGGCCAATAATCTAGTGTTCCATGTTTAAACCAAGGACATAGAGATCTAGTGCCACTTCATCCATGAGAATCTTGTATCACAAGAGATTACTCTAAATCAGTGTACCTCTCAAGAGAACTTGGTGGACATGTTCACAAAAGCTCTACCTCCGATTTCACTCCAATGCTCGATGGACCTCTATAACATTCAACTGCTCCGAAATGGAGCTACAAAGGGAGTATTGATGACATAAGTTCATCTACTTCATTTCCTTTTGTATCCGCATGAGTGCATCTCCATTTTATATCTAGGAGACACTCCATTTCTCATTATTTTAGTTGTATCTCATTGTATTTGGGTGCCTTGCCATTTGCTTCTACCATTGTATTCATTATCTTTCAAGGGGAATCATCCCACATATGATGTACTTTGGAGAGCCTCCTCCAACTCTATATAAGGAGGGCCTCTTCTTCATTTTGTACTTGGTTAGAAGCTTGGAGAGCCTACTTCAAGCTCTTAAAATTTCTAATCCATGCAAGTTTACCCATTTTTTGGTCTATTCACTTTGAGTCTCTCACACTCATTTATTTTGTGAGTACACTCTTCTTTTCATTTTGCTTCTGCATGTGTACTCTCTACATTACATTGGGATTTATTCTATCTAGGTACACCATGACACCACAAAATTGGTATACATAAACTCAAAAGTGGTACAATGCTTGCTCTCTACCTTGCACATGAATTCATCACTCATAGGTTGTCCTTGCATGTCATGGGAGCATGCCTTCCAAGTCACTTTCAGACTCAATAGAATACCTAAAAGTGAGTGTTTATATGGTAATTGAGTCACACTTCAAAGCAGAGTGTGACTCGAAGATTAACTATTTGCACTAGTGTACGACTGGATCTTAAGTGCATACATCAATTTTCACTTTTTTTGGAGCTTTTCTTTAGTTATCAAACCATTAGTTTTTTTAGTCTCCGATTCTTATTATCAATGATTTAGGCATCCAGATTATGTTTAGATCATTCCCTTAACTTCAAGTGAACAAAACAAGAGTAACTAGATCATTTCCATAAGCTTCAAAGTCCATGGGAGCTCTCGATGTTGAAGCTCTTTTTGAAAACACTAATTCGTTGGTTTTTACGTTTTTCCATGTTGCACACTAAATTTGATGCGACAATCCTATAGAACAAGAGATAAGGATTAGAATCATGCAAAAGAAAATCAAGAAAAGAAGGATGATTTCCTAAGTGACACAATTTCCCAGGGAAATCTAAATTTCCCAAAGCAATGTGATGGTTGGAGGGCGATCACAATGTCTATCAACCCACATGATGACATCGAGAGTAATAATGATACCTCTTTGCAATGGTGATGCCCCAAATGCAATGGCAATGTCAAACATCAATGAGCAATCATGATGTCAAATTGCAATGCAACATCCTGACTGCTTGAAGTTATCGTGATGGCAATAGCCATGCAATGGTCCTGATGTCTCAAAATTCAAGACAATGTCTGGTGTATGATTGGGCAATCATGATGTTTGGGAAAGTTGTGATGGCTCTTGCACAAAGGGATTCCCCACCTAAATGCTAAATAATTTCCCTAGTTTTCCAATATTTTTCCACCTTTTCTTATGTTTGATAAGTCCTTTCCTATGACTTGGCACATGGGAGTAAGAACTCACAATTTTTTTTTAACAAAAATAGACAACCTCTTTGAAAATGACGTTCCACAAACTTTGAACACTCATAAGTCAACTCATGCAGATCCAAATGTTGTGAAATTTGAAGGATGATAGTTCATATCTCAAAGAACATATGCCTCAATTCTCGAAGTAAACAATGCATTGAGTAGAGAGCAACAAGATTCAAAAGTTATATCCTCTCTCCTCTCTTTGCTATCACTATTCTGTACTCGAAATCGATGCGAATGAGCTCAAAGTTTAGAGCTTGGTGCATAAATGAAGCTATATATACCTGTAAACTTAGTTTGAAGCATGTAAATTCTTCTTTTAGCTCTTTCAACTCTTTTGAGCTCCTTCTTCACTTCTAAAAACTTCCTAAAACAATAAATGAACAAAAGTGGATGATTTTAATAGAAAAGGCTTTGCATAACCCACAAGATTTCTATGCTCCAAGTGATCCTTTACTTCAAAACAAGCTCAAAAAAGATTCTCCTTCACTGACAAAGGTTTGTCAATGGCACGAAGGCTATTTGCTGTCGACCCCTAAGCCTCAAAAGAGCTACCTATGTGTGGCTTCAAGTGGGAATCAACAATCAACAAACTGTCAAACAAGCATCTACCCTATGGGGGCATGTAAACCTTCAAGAAGAGCCTCAAGGAGAAGAGATATGGAAGAGAATGGAATGAATCTTTGGACACATTGCAGAACTTCAAAGAGTGATATCTCTCAATGTGTCAGAGATACCCCCTCTTGTAAGTTACTTAGCTTATTGTCATGAGAGGAGTCGTGGCAGGACAACTTATCAAGGTACTCTTTGACACAGGTTCGACTCATAATGTTATTAGTTCCCAATTAGTCAAGAGATTATGCTTAGATACGGTACAGTCAGATTATACTTATACCGTACAACTAGCAGACGGAAAGGGAACTGAGACTTGGGATAGACGAGTAGTTGATCTTCCTATTCAAATCCAGTCCTATGAGGATAGATTGGATTTTGAGATAGCGAGATTAACTCAATTCGACATAGTTCTTAGTAAGAAGTGGCATGCGAGGAAGAAACTAGTCATTGATTTTGCTTCGCATGTGTATCAGTTTGAGCATGAGGGAAGGAGATTATTGATCCGTGGAGAACCAGATCTCCAAGAGACACGATTGGTGACTGCTACCAAGTTGCTTAAAATTGATTGTAAGTATATCTATTTTCTTTATTTCATGTATTTGTCGTATGATGAGATGGATTCATGCAATCATGGAGACTCAAGTTGGAATGCTCCAGCACTTTCAGCCAAAGTGACAACAGAATTCCAAGAGTTGTTTTTAAAGGAATTACCATCGGGTTTGCCTCCTTGCAGGAATATAAAGCATAGAATCGAATTGGTACCAGGAGCGAGTCTGACCGGTCCACCACCATTTCGAATAAGTTTGCAGGAAGAAAATGAAGTCCGCAAGGTTGTGGACGAGTATCTTCAAAAAGGGCTGATTAGACACAGCTATTCACCCTTTGCCGCACCCGTTCTTCTTGTGAAGAAGAAGGATGGATCTTATAGGATGTGTGTCGATTATCGAGCACTCAATAAGATCACTATTAAACATAGATATCCCATGCCCCAGATTGATGATCTTTTGGATGCTCTAGGTGGAGCCATTGTGTTTAGTAAGATAGATTTAAAGAATGGCTATCATCAGATTAGAGTAAAAGATCATGATGTACATAAGACAGCTTTTAGGACCCGTTTTGGTCATTATGAGTATTTGGTCATGCCCTTTGGTTTGACAAATGCTCCAACTACATTTCAGATGTTAATGAATGATATCTTACGACCTTTCATAGGAAAGTGTGTTGTTGATTTTGTGGATGATTTGCTAGTGTATAGTGGGATTGTGCATGAGCATGAAAATCATTTAAGATTTGTGTTGAATATTTTAAAAGAAAATCAGCTGTATGTAAATCCGGAGAAGACACAATTGTTTCTTCTGACGATAGAGTATCTAGGGCATGTGATTTCAGCCGATGGGGTTCAGATGGATCCCAAGAAGGTATCAGTTATTTTAGCATGGCATCTACTCCTCAGGATGAGGGGCAGCTATAGTCATTCTTAGGACTTTCCGATTTCTATCGGAAATTCATCTCTTCATATTCGTCGATAGCAGCACCTATGACGAACTTGCTTCAAAGCAAAATTCCATTTGCATGGAAGAAAGAGTAGCAAGAGAGTTTTGATACTCTGAAACAAGCTGTTTTAGAGGCTCCTATACTCAAAGTGGTGGATCATCAGAAACCATTTGAGTTAGAAACTGATGCTAGCGGCATAGCCATAGGCGCAGTCTTGAGTCAAGATGGCAGGCCAATAGCTTTTGAAAGTAAGAAGTTAAGTAGTGCACAATGCAATTGGCCGGTGCATGAACAAGAGTTGTATGCGGTGGTACATGCACTTAAAGTTTGGAGACACTATCTTTATGGTGCGGACTTTAAGGTATTCACAGATCATCATACACTCAAGTATTTATGTAGTCAACCAGATCTTCGAGGCCGACAAGCTCATTGGGCTGAGCTTATGCAGGAATTTCACATGGAAATCTTGTATAGAAGAGGCAAAGAAAATATAGTAGCTGATGCATTATCTCGTATAATGTATCACATGAGCTTTACAGTTTTAGAAAGCTCATTGCTTCAAGAAATTAAGGAAGCACAGTTGGAAGATCCACATTTGTTATAGATAGTTAGAGCCATTAGTGATGACTCTATTTTATGAGACGAGACAGTTCCAACTGTTTCTTCTTCTACTAAAGCAAACAAGTCCATTCCGTATTCTAATTTCTCATAGGAGAATGGAATAGTGAAGCGGAAAGGAAAGGTTTGTGTGCCAGATTCCCGGGATTTACGAAAGAAAGTCATGCATGATAACCATGATGTTCCCTACGCAGGACATCCTGGTGTTGACAAGACAATATAGCTTGTTAAAAGAACATTTTGGTGGCCTTGATTAGCCAGAGATATCCATACTTATGTTCAACAATGCTTTATGTGCCAAGTCAACAAAGCAGAAAGGGTAAAGACACCAGGTCTTTTACATCCTTTACAAGTTCCATATCATAATTGGGATAGTATATCCATGGACTTCATAGTGGGGTTACTTCAGACCCAAAGGAAGCGGGATACAATCCTACTTGTGGTAGATAGACTGAGCAAGATGACTCATTTTATACCTACGCAGGAGACGATAGAAGCTCCATAGGTAGCGGAGTTGTTTATCCAGCATGTCTTCAGATTGCATGGGTTACCGACATCCATAGTCTCAGATAGGGATGTCAGATTTACAAGACATTTCTGGAAGTTTGTATTTGACAAACTAAAAGTGTCACTAAAAATGAGTAGTGGTGATCATCCAGAGACAGATGGTCAGACCGACAGGGTTAACCAAATTCTAGAGGATATGTTGAGGTCATATGTGTCTGAAAGACAGACAGATTGGGATAGTTATTTGCCACTAGTAGAGTTTGCTTATAACAATAGGCCTCACAAGGTGACTGGGATGTCTCCTTTTGAGATGAACTATGGCATGAATCCCACTGCTCCCAATACCATAGGAATGCCTAAGAAATGTCCTAGTGCTTCCGAGTTCTTAGCGAATCTCCAAGCAAACCTTGAAATAGCTAAAGCCAAGATGCAGCAAGCAGCTGATAGAGCAAAAGAGTATGCTGATAGGAAAAGATCTCCTAGATCCTTTGAGGAAGGAGACCGAGTCTTTCTTCAGGTACCTGCTAGATCTATTTCATTGTCCATAGGGAAGTGTAGTAAGTTATCACCAAGGTATTGTGGACCTTGGAAGATAGTAAAGAAGTTGAGTGATGTGGCATACCGATTAGAGCTTCCTCCAGATTGTAGAGTCCATCCAGTGTTTCATGTTAGTAAACTCAGAAAGTATATTTCTAGGGAGGATCATCTAACAGAGGGTATTGTTTCTTTGCAGGAAACCGATAGAGCAGATCATTCTCAAGACAGAATACTAGATAGGAGACAGAAACGGTTAAGGAATCGTGTCATCTAGAGTATCTGGTAGCCTGGAGAGGATTACCACTTACTGACTCTACTTGGGAATCAACAGCTCTGGTTCGCAAGTACTTTCCCTCATTGATCATTGAGGAGAATGATCTTTAGAAGGGGGAGAGAGTGTCAGACATTGGTCTCCAGAGATCATTCCATGTGTGTGTGGGACGATGGCTAGTTAGCCAAGGTCCTAAGCTTGGGGGTATATCCTAAGGTATTTGATGGTTAGTGGGGATGAGTGTTGCATGCTGGCCACATGGCGATGCCAGATCATTCCAGATCACTGCTATTTTATATACAAGAGGGCTAGTTAGCCAAGGTCCTAAGCTCGGGGGTATATTTCTAGGGAGGATAATCTAATAGAGGGTATTGTTTCTTTGCAGGAAACCGATAGAGCAGATCATTCTCCAGACAAAATACTAGATAGGAGACAGAAACAGTTAAGGAATCGTGTCATCCAAGAGTATCTGGTAGCCTGGAGAGGATTACCACTTACTGACTCTTCTTGGGAATCAGCAGCTCTTGTTCGCAAGTACTTTCCCTCATTGATCATTGAGGACAATGATCTTTAGAAGGGGGAGAGAGTGTTAGACATTGGTCTACAGAGATCATTCCATGTGTGTGTGGGAGGAGGGCTAGTTAGCCAAGGTCCTAAGCTCGGGGGTATATCCTAAGGTATTTGATGGTTAGTGGGGATGAGTGTTGCATGCTGGCCACATGGCGATGCTAGATCATTCCAGATCATTGCTATTTTAGATACAAGAGGATATAAATGGATGGGAGGAGAGTGGCACACACATCATTCGCATGTCTTCTTTGAAGAAAGCCTCACATGTGGCTTCAAGTGGGAATCAACAATCAACAAACTATCAAACAAGCATCTACCCTATCAGGGGCATGTAAACCTTCAAGAAGAGTCTCAAGGAGAAGAGAAATGGAAGAGAATGGAATGAGTTTTGGGAGTTGATAGATTGCAGAGCTTTAGAGAGTGATATCCGAGCTTTAGAGAGTGATATCTCTCAATGCATCAGAGATGCCCCCTCTTGTAGCATGTCACAATGTGCATAACAAAAAGTTCTATAGAAGTTGATATTCGAACGGTGGAAAAAAATGAATTGCAAATAGAAAATTGCTTTTGAGCGATTGTTGGGAAATGTCTTACCTCATTCTAGGGCTCCTTATGCACTCACAAGACCTCGAACACAATGAAAACCCTATTCCATAACTATACAAAACCTTGGGACACTCTTTTCTCATCATATACTTCACAAATGGGAAGAACGAAAGAGAAATTCGGGGAGAAAAAGGAACTTGCGAGATTTGTCAAAGATCTCTCTCTCATTAGCTTTATATAACAAATGGGCAGCTTTGTTCATACCAGAATGGCCGACTCAATAAAAAATAGTAGTAGACTACTTATGCTATTCTATCTAGTTTGTTGAGCTAACTAGGCTACTGAAAATAGGGTACTTACATCCGAGTGTTTCCCCACACTCTTGGGAATTACAAAATTTAGCATTATAAGAATTGGTTCTAACCTAAAGTGATGTATTACAAAAGTGTGGCTTTCAAAAAATTATGCTTATCTTCAAGCTCCTCTTCTTCATAAGTCTTGCTTCTTGAGTCTCTTGCAGCAAGCCGTTTTTGTCGGATGTATGCGTAACACAAATAGTTAGCTTTTTACAAGGAGATTCAAGCATTGAGGCTCAGATGAAAATGGCAAAACTTATGGTAGAGGATCAAATGTGAGCCCAAATTCAAGAGTTTGTGACATGTGTTCATTGAAGTGAAAAAACCAATGTTTATTTGGCAAATATTTTACAAAGGGATCTAGACCAATGCAAAGGCCAATAAACTAGCCATATATCCCCCCCCCCCCCCCCCCCATAGTGCAAGAGATGTCTATGTGAAGAAGAGGAGGATATTTTGACCTATTTTTCAACTATGAAAACACTGTGAGAATCTAGAACAGGGTCTAGGTAGTCCTACATCTTAATAGGACAATCTCTTGGCAATGAGTTATACTTGGAAAAGCAACCAAACGTTCAACTCCCCATATGGAATGCTATGAAAGGTGAAGTTTATTTGGAAAATTTGAAATGTTTAACTCTCTTATGGAATGCTATAAAAGGTGAAGTTATTTGAAAAATTGAAAAAATCAAATGCTCAATTAATTTTGGGAGCACCCCCAAACATTACTCCATAAAAAGAGTGCTATAAGAGCTTCAAAAGTTGATCCTCCATTTTATTTTGTCACTCGATGGCCTTTCTATTTTTGTAATTTTGTCAATCGATCCGCCTTTTGTAACGTTTTTCTTTTATAGTAGAAATAGAGAAAGTGTTGAATTAATAGAACCTTACAACAAAACCATCACTATGTACATGAGAATATCATATCAAATCTCATGGGGGAATACAAAGAGAGGAGAGTGGATCTCCATCTCATGGGGCATATAAAGAAAGGAGATACCTCTACTTTGTGGGATACTGGGGATTGCGAAGGTACTATGCCCATTCACTTGTACAATTGTACTTTTAAAGTTAAAGCTGAGGGAGTAGGTGCTTATTTTAAAAAGAACATGTTTTATGGAAGTCGTTTAAAAAGAACATCTTTTGTTCAAGCCCGCATAACCTAGTGGCTGATGCCTTGAAGCTGTAGGAGAAAGTCCTGAGTTCAAGTCTTGGTTGGACATGTCCATGAGTCTCTCATGATGAGTGCCTCTATTGGACAACTCCATGAGTCTCTCATGATGACTGCCTCTACGTTATGAGGTTGGGTGTGTGAGTGTGTATTTCCAATTCATTGTACTCTAAAAAAAAACATGTTTTCTTAGTGATACGTATTTTTGAAACATGGTTTTTTTTTTTAAATGGAGGTTCAGCTGAGGCCTATTCCTCATGGCTTTAACTTTGAAATTGCAACTATACAAGGAAGGACATAGTACCCATGGCACCCCCCTTATCCCACAAGAACAGGGTTTACATAGCTCGGTTAATGGAAATGTATTTTTGAAACATTCATTACTGCTATCTTATAGATCAGCTACACGCCTTCTATTAATCTTTTGCGCCGGGGAAAAAAAAGCTGTGCCGAATGAGAGTTAGGGTTTGCGTGTTTTAAAATACGTGTGGTCGTTCCACGATAGGAAACGATTTGGGAATCAGAAGGAATTCCGACGCTCCGTCCTTCTCAAGGGCGATGGAGATGTCGGCTAGACCGATTCCGACAGTAAGTAGGATGCCTAGATTTTATCAGCCAGGGCACTTGATGTTCAAGTAGTGTTCTGGTGAAACGTCTTTGCTACAGCAAGAAGCTTCGATCTTCCAGGGTGTAATCTCCTTTATATTGTAGCTGCTGGTAGTAGTGTGTAGTACTTGATCTGTCAGTCATCTATGCCATGTCGCTGCTCTCTGATGTACTTTGTTTATTTGATAGCTTATTGATTTTAATAGTTCGAATGCTCTCAGCCCAGTGGCAGTTGTAGGAGAAGATCCGCACGAAAGTTTGGGAAGCTGTGGCTCTCCTAATGTCTGAGTGTCCCTATTTACTCTCAAATCGATCTTCTTCTGTGGCATGTGGACTAATGCTGTCGAATCAGTTCGTCATAGCATGCAACGCTGAAGGATTACCGAGGAAGTACTCCACGAATTCTAGGAATTTTACGTGATGTCGATTGTGTATCCCCTTGTGATGATCAGAAGCATACTTTCGTTCTTCCGAGATTACCATATGCGGAAGCAATGTTGGAGACCTGAACTGATGGGGATGTTAATGTTTTAGTGGAGACCTGAACTGATTGGAGCACCTTTGATTATGAGAGTTCTTCAAGTTCAGGTCATTTCAAAGGTTCTAGTGACGATGTATGTATTATGCAATGTATCGTGGATGTTTTAGTCGAAATGCGAATTGCAATTGAGTTTCCATGCGTACATGTTTGCAAGTGACTTGTCAAGTAATTGGGAGGTGTTTTTTTTTGTGGTTTTTGGGAGGTGTCCAAATAGCTTATTTTCGTGACGTTTCAACTTTTCATATGTACATAGGATTGCGAGATGTGCTTGTTGATTCAAGCTAGACGGGCTAGGGCAGAAGGAGTATACTCGTTTCTCTCACTGCAGCGAGGTGATTGTGTTTGGAAACTGGTCAAACAGTGAAGCTATCTTGCAATGTTTTTCTGCTGAGTTTGTCAGTAGTCGAAAGACAACTCGAAAGTGCTTCGAGAAATGTACGTGCTACATGATTTCGTTGTTGATGCAGTAAGGAGCTCGAATGTTTTTTGACTCCTGAGATATGCTGGAAGGTTAATGTTGTTGAGGGAGGATCATGTATGGTAGCTATATTTTTCCCAATTCCTGAGACCAATCAACAATCTGTGGCGCTGGTGAGATATCCCTACAGTTAGCCTATTGAATCCTTTTGAGAAATCAAAATTAGGGTAACGTGAAAGATCCCTACAGTTGGCCATAAGCAAATATCTTGGATGAGGTATCATCAAATGAGTGGTGTGGGTTCTGACGTCATTTGCAATTGCTATTTCGTCGATGTGGCTGCTAATGGTATGATGACTCTGCGAAGTTTCAATCTTGTTCGTAGACGAAGTTGTCAAGTTTGCCAGTTTGAACGGCAAAAGAAGCCGGGTTGAGCTGAAGGTTGAAGTGTTTGGAATAGAGAACACTGGTTATACTACACTCCATTGCTGCTGCTTCTACATGCACTTCGGATGGATAACGATATAAAGACCCTTGTGGAAGCTTTGCCGAACTCTCTTAACTGTGGTCCAATTTAGGACATTGTGGTCCAATTTAGGACATGAAAGGGTGAAAGTCTTTATGGTACTCTCGAAACTGCTGAACAATCAAGGACATGGAAGGGGGCAGTAGAACTGAGAAACAAATTTGTATATAGCTAAAAGATAATCAATTTATCTCAACGATCAGAAGGAGAAAGTGGATGATCACGAAGTGCTAGATTTCTCAAGTTTTGCACGCCTGCTCATCAGAAGCCAATTATCACCAGAATACGGGGAATTAAAATATAAGTATGTCAATAGCAGAAGGCGAGGAATTATTCTATAAGCTATTACTTATAAGCTATAGGAATCAGAGCTATAGAAGTTATTAGGCAAACAAAAAATCGCTGGGAGACAACTGTTAATTAATACAAAAACTATGTTATTAGCCAAATAACAATCCCAAAGAGTCAACAATGACGATCGTAAAAGTAGGCATGTAGACTACACTATTAAGGAGATCAGGCCGTTATTGAAATCAAGTAGGAATCCAACAAGGAGACGACAATAAACACCACAGAATCAAACATATAAACTATATTATTAGTCAAACAAAACAACAATGAACGGCACAATATAATGCATATGAACTAGATATTAGTCAAACAAAACAACAATAAACAGCACAATATAATGCATATAAACTATGTTATGTTATTAGTCAAACAAAAATCGCACGGAGACAACTATAACCAGCACAAAATAATGCAGGTTTACGTTATTGAAATCAAGTACTAATTCAGCGATTGGTATGAATGCTGATACATTGCCTTTTCCAAGGCATCCTTGAAATTCATTTGGTCAATCATAGAATTGCACGAAATTTGGTGAGCATAGTTGAGCTCTTTAGAAATTTGTAATTGCTTCAGTTTCTGGCATTGAAATTTCGATTTGATGTTGTTATGACCATGGCCAAAAGTAGTGATGTATTGTATATGTTGGTTCTTGAGGATAAGTTGGATGGTTCTAACTACTCATTGTGAGCATACATGATGGACCATATTGTGGAAGCAAAAGGCATGTAGAATATTGTGCAAGGTGTTGAAAGATGTCCTCCTATGCTTTCAAACATTGTGATAATAGATGATATAAGTGGTATTGAAGTTCATGATCTTTAGTACTTGATTTCGTGTTGGTTTCTATTTGTAATGAATTGAACTTACAACCTCTTGGTTAAGAAAGTGATGGTCTAACCATTGCCCCAAAAGCCATGGTTGAGGATTACTTCTTAATCTTCTCTTATGGTGTAGTTCAATTGCTCTATTTGTCAAGGGAGTTGCCATCCATGTCCTATCTATCACATTATTATATTCTTCTTCCCTTGCTCAATCATTGTCCTTAATGATTTGCTTTTGATTCCCATTGGCCTTAGTGATTAGTCCCTTGAACATTCTAGATACCCTGGAATTGATGTCCTCAACCTCTCATAGTTCCTCAACCTCATAGTTTTTGGATGTCTTCATAATGGCTCAATCATGTCCAACCTATCACTTTATTATATCCTTCTCCCCTTGCTTGATCATTGTCCTCAATGATTTGCTTTTGATTCCCTTCAGCCTCAGTGATTAGTTCCTTGAACTTCCTAGGTACACTTGAATTGATATCCTCAACCTCTCAGTTTCCTCAACCTCATAGTTTCTTGATGTCATCATAGTGGCTTAATCATGTCCTTCCTAACACTTCATTATATTCTTCTCCCCTTGCTCAATCATTGTCCTCAATGATTTGCTTTCGATTCCCTTTGGCATTAGTGATTAGTCCCTTGAACTTCCTAGGTACCCTTGAATTGATGTCCTAAACCACTCATAGTTTCCTCAACCTCATAGTTTCTTGACGTCTTCATAGTGGCTCAATCATGTCCTACCTATCATTTTATTATATTTTTCTCCCCTTGCCCAATCATTGTTTTCAATTATATTTTTTGATTCCCTTTCGCCTCAATGATTAGTCCCTTGAACTTCCTAGGTACCCTTGAATTGATATCCTCAACCTCATAGTTTCCTCAACCTCTTAGTTTCTTGATGTCCTCATAGTGGCTCAATCATGTCTTACCTTTGACTTTATTATATTGTTCTCCCCTTCTCAATCATTGTTCTCAATATTTTGCTTTCGATTCCCTTTGGCCTCAGCGATTAGTCCCTTGAACCTTGTAGGTATCCTTGAATTGATGTCCTCAACCTTTGATAGTTCCTCATAGTTTCATGATGTCTTCATAGTGGCTCAATCATGTCTTACCTATCACTTTATTATATTCTTCTCCCCTTGCTCAATCATTGTCCTCGATGATTTGTTTTTAATTCCCTTTGGCCTCAATGATTAGTCTCTTGAACTTTCTAGGTATCCTTGAATTGATGTCCTCAACCTCTCAATTTCTTGAATCTTCTTCGCAACCTTGGTCTCTTGAACTCTTGCTCTCAACCTTGATCTCTTGAACCTTCTTGTTTGCAATCTTTGTGTCTAGAGCCCTTGTTCTCAACTTAGTCTTGAACCTTAATTCTCACCTAATTTTGGTAGCTTGAACTCTCCATCAAGCTCTACCCATGGCTTCTTAATGGCTTTACACTTTCTAGCTTTTTTGATTAGAATTGGAAAGTTAACCTTGAGAGCATTTCCAACGGTATGCTAAATGCCTCAATTTGACCTATGGATTGAGAGATACTCATTCTTTTTTAGGCCAATTTTGTACCTTTTCATATAGAGGATACCCAAGTGCCCTTTTTAGAGGCCATTAGGTTAATTCACCTTTCTCAAGCCTACTTTCTAGGTTTTGACACCAATGTAAGGAATTGAACTCACAACCTCATGGTTAGGAATATAATGGGCTAGCCACTTGTCCCTAGCCATTGTTGAGGATTACTTCCTAATCCTCTCTCTGGGTGTAGTTCAACCATCTCCTATCTATCAAGGGTGTGGCTAAATCATGTCCTACCTATCACTTTATTACACTATTGCATCTATTGTATAGAGAAGTTTTCTTTGGGCATGTATTGATAGTTGTGTTTGTTGAACATGTCATTATCCCTCACATTCACTAATGCAAAAAAACTAAAATTGGGATAATCTTATTACTTTGCTTGGAAAGAAACGAGTCTCATGTTGGTTAGCTTTGTAAACAATTGGAGAGTGGGCATATGAATGAAGTGGGTTCATTGGATCACCTTTTTGATAAAGATCAAGGACTTGAAAGAGCAATTTAAATTCGCTCATGAAATCTTGCTAAATAGTTCACTTGTTGATTGTTCCTAATGATCTTTAAGATTCTTATTTGAGTTTTGCTTCTACTCTTAATGATGAAAGGTAATCTAGCTGCCCTAACCTTGAGGAGTTAGTTTTTATTTTGTTGCAAGAAGATAAATCTAGAGAAAAGAGTTCAATTATGCATGTTATAGGTCAAGCTCTCTTAGTTAGTTAGAAGGACATAGGTAAATTGAGCTTAGATAGATAGATAGATAGATAGTGTTGGATCTTAGATAGATAGATAGATAGTGTTGATGTTGTGTAGTCAAACGAGAAAGTTAAAGATGACAACAATAGAAAAGTAAAAATGATGAAGTATTGTAAGAAAAACGACCATGTTATTAAGTGATTTCTTAAACTAAGTGCAAAAGAGAGAAAGAAAGATGGTGGAATGGTTACTATAGAGACCTCTACACTTGAAACTTACATTTGTAAACCTTGCTCAAAATGAAGAATGGTTGTTTACTAATTACAGCTATGAAGCTTCTTCTCCTGTGCAATGTATGGTTGTAGATTCTAATGTTTCATATTTTGATATTGGTGCAAGAGAACTTATTACCTCACAATGTAGTATTTTCTTCATTCCACTCAAGTTTGCCCCCTACAAGGAATAATGTCACACGTGAAAGCTTCTCTTATCCTAACATGGGATTTGTAAAGATCATTCTTACTATTGTTGATGGTAGTAATCTCACATTGTGAAAAGCCTTATATGTGCTAGAGATAAAGAAAAATATATTATTCGCTTGTACAATAGTCAAGGTTGGCTTGGTTGTTTAATTTGTTGATGATAGATGTAAAGTTCACTATCTCTCAAAGAATGATAATAATGATTGCTTTTGGAATTTTATATCCTTGGATATATATGTTCATTTACTATGCAAAGTCTTAAAATGATTCAACATATGAAGTTCATGATTCTCAATCTATTATGGATACAAAACTTTGGCATGCATGCTTTGGTCATGTGAATTCTACTAGTTTATGCCACATGCAAGAATATGAAATGGTGTCTTTTTTGCCCAAACTTGAGGCACCTTCTAAGCATGCTTGTGATGATTTTATTTTGAGTTGGTGAAGTTTTCTTCCTTCCCTTAAGACTCTTCAATTAGAGATGCACATAAATTGTAGCTCTTATAGATGGAATGCATATCATTTGGATATTAAAATTGCATTTTTGAATAGTGACTTACATGAGTTGTCCTTGGGCATCATAGCTTACATCTTGGACCTTGTAGGGAACATTAGTTCAGATATTCCTCTTGAATATTTTCAGGCTTGTAGTGTTTATTTATTTATCATATTATACATTTAGAGGTGATTCTTTTATTTCTTATTCTTCAATGTTTTCTTTTCAATTGGATTTTTCATTTACTTTTCTCAATTCAAGACTTTAACTTAGTGAAGATTGAAGATTTGACTATTGGTAAATGAATTTGAGAGTGTACCATATCTCTTAAGATTCTATAGTATGTATCTTCCTTTCCACATCAAATACAAGTTTCTTGAGTACAAAATTTTCATATGCATATTCTTAAGGAAGAAAAACATTCCTTCATTGTAGGAGAAACATCTAAATGGTAGGAGATAAGAGATCTACAAGTTATCTATTTTGCAAAATAGACAAACATTTGCATGCTATTGAAAAATATAACATTTGCAAAGATGCACATGATGTAGGTTAGGTAGTGGTTTTATAAGAATCTATGGTAGTTGATATGTGAGTGATGATGATGATGTCACATTTTTCTATGGCTCATCTCAAGATTCTTCTTCTTCATTGGATGTCACACAAATGGCGTGGTTGATTGATGTAGTTGCCACTTTTCATGTTACTCCACATTGCGAGTGGGTTTCTTTATTCTTAGGTGAGAGTCATGGATGTATGCACATGCTTCTTGGTTCAACATATGACATTGAGGGTATATTAGATGTATGCCTTATGCTACCGAGTGGTGCATTATATATACTTAGACATGTATGTTATGTGCCATCATTTCTTATGAGCTTGATTTAAGTCCTCCATTTGGAGGAGAGCAAATGTTATGCATTACTTGGTGAGCATAATTTTCAATTGTAGTTAGGACAACTTATGCTTGTGAGAGGTGTTAGGATTGGGTATAAGTGTCCACTAGAGGTACTCCACACGAGAGACAATCTTGTCTCATTGGGAGTTCATCCTTGTGTGGAGTGTGAGACTCATCACGTATCATTTTTCTACCTACAAATGGGTTTATTGATATTCATGATGCAAATGGATGGCAAGATTCAAATGCTAAGATGGATGCACATGTAGAGCATGTTTTGGATGCTCATGATGCTTATAGAGAGCATGGTTGTTTGACTAATCATATAGATGCTCATGTTGAGCGAAAATTTGGATGATCATTTAGAAAACCATGTGGAGCTTAGAGCATTGTGATTACACTCAACTAGAGTTTAATCATTAGATTGACATTAATATCGATGTTGTGTGGCTAGCTTATGTGGAGCACGATGATACATTGTGTGGTATAGTAGGATGACTCTTATGATACACAATGTGTGATTGAGAAGGATAGCTCCCATGATGCACAACTAGATACATCCTTGTTGATTGGATAACTAATTTAGATGTTGAGGATTAAACATTTATGCACTCATTCTTGGTTTTGATCATGCCAGATGTTGACATGAATATTTTATGATATGATAATCTTGATGATGATGCTTTAGATGCCTTGGATGTAGGCATGGTTGACATGGTTGGGTTAGCGAAAACAACACAAATTTTGTTATCATCTGGGAGTCTCATGTATGAGTTATGCTCAAGACCAGACATTGTAGTTGGTATTGGTGAATTTGCACTTAGATTTGTTAGTCATTTGATGATTGACGCAAACATAGAGTGAGTGGGAGCTTTGTGGGAACTTCATAAGCTCTTGCATCAGGGAGATGTTAGCTCAGGTCTTGTTGACATGAGTCTAGAGCACTTTGGTGCTTGATACACCTTTTTTGAGGCAATTCATTTTGGTTGATTGGTATGGGTTGAGATATGGAATCTTCTTGTACATTATTGTATAGTCCTATATCGTTCTTTATATGTTCTACCGCTTATGGTCACATTAAACCTTCAGTGGGAGATTGTTGGTTATATAAAGTTCATGTAACTTTACACACGCACATACATACATATATACATACATACATACATACATACATACATACATATATATATATATATATATATATATATATATATATATATATATATATATATATATATATATATATATATATATATATATATATATATATATATATATATATAAGAAAGCATTGCCTCATATTATCATTATAGGGGTTTCGAGGCTCCCATGCAAGTGTGCACGTCTCTTCTTCTTGTTCTCTCCCTCTCTCTCCCTCTCTCTCCCTCTCTCTCTCTATCTCCTCCTTGCATCTCTTCTTTATCCCACCAAAGTCCATTTACTTCAACCAAATATTAATCATTGGTTCCTTTTCGTTTTTTTTTTTTCATTTTCATCAACAATGTCTCCATTGTTAGGGAATCCAATAAAGTATTCTGCTGATATGTTGATACTATTTGTGCTTCATCAAATAATGCTACCTTGGCTCGTGCAGTGGAGAGTTTCTCATGCAACTTAGAAATGGTATTGAGATTATAGTTATTTCACCTAGTTCATCCCAATGTGTAGGGATTCCATTTTTGTGTCCTTGAATTCGATAGCATCAATTCTTGTATACACTCTTTATTTTCTATGACTTCAATTCTAATATCATACAATATTCTTTCATTTTCTAGAATAATGCTCTATAAATATGAGATTGTATGTTCATGATCTCTTATTTCTCTTTATGCCTCTTCCAAATGGTCCTCAATAATATTCTTCTTGCCTCTTTAATCGTGATTTCTCAACTTGTAAGGCATTGAACCCTTGATGTAATACTATGTATTTGGCTTCCTTTTTCTTCAATCTGGTCTTGAGCATTTTTGTTATGGGTTGCAAGTTGTACAATTAATCTTGAAGTTCGATTACAATGTGGTGAGCTAATAAAGCTTGTTGTTGATAATAAGTAGGGCTTTGTGTGTTTTGATCACATCCTTGATACCTCCTAATAATCCTATAGATGCCCTAATCGTTTATTGAATACTCACCATTTGTACATCAACTTCTACAAAGCCACTTCATGCACCTTATATTAATCCAAGAAAATCTCACAATCATGCTTGATTATATGTAAAATTCTAGTGCGATGCCAAGCCCACAATTTTTAGATTAAAAGAGAGCATCAAATCACAAAAAGTGAGTGAATTACGGAAATGCCCTACATGTTTATGTACCCCTTGGATTTATGGCAATCCCTTAGACTAACACATAAGCAAAAAACTATATAAAATTTATTGGTCACTATATGATGATCCCAATGCTCGGATTAGAATGTTTGAAAAGAATTACAATAATTAGGATGGTAATAAAGATCCCATACACAAGTGCCAAGTTTTTCATACCACTCTTATAGAGGGAGTGAAATGGGTAACAAAATTTGACCCTATGCATTTCGTAGACTATGAAATCCTAAAGAGGAAATTTCTTAATTGGTTCAAAAAAACTAAATGAACCTTACGACTACATGACATCTTGTAGGACCTTAGGAAATAGTCACACCATGTACAAAGTTATACATAAAGTTCAGAAGCACCTACAAGTAGTTCTTGATTGATAATCATCCTCTATTGTAGTAGTGGATATTGCATGATGGTGGTTGCAAGAACTTAGGCAATAGTCTTATCAGTGTGTAGTTCTTGATTGATAATCATCCTCTATTGTAGTAGTGGATATTGCATGATGGTGGTTGCAAGAACTTAGGCAATAGTCTCATCAGTTATGCGCTTTTGCTTAGTTCTTTTTAGGTGCCACTTCATTTGCTTCTACCACTTGGTATTCCACACGTCTTTAGCAAGTCAATCCCATTATGGTCACCAATTATGTTTGGGGTGTACTATCATGCAAGCTGAGTCTCTAAAGTCTTAGTCATGGGACCAAACAACCGAACTCACCAATAGATGTCCTACTTATAATTTTGTCCACATTTGACAATTTCACAAAGGGTGGTTGAGAAAGCTAGCTACTTCTTAAGGAAATGTGCATTCCTATAGAGGAAATGGACTAACTACCTCCTTGCTCCTACTTTAACGATTGAGATGATTGAGAAACACTCAATAATGGTTATTCAGAGATTGTACCCTATCCAACTAGCCAAATTCAAATATATGATGTTCCAAGTTCTATCCTTCCTATCTTGGCTTAGAATTATCAGTATAAAGTTCATATAAAACTTCCTACAATGTCCAAAACTATCCATTTTGAGCTACTAACTTCACCAACCTTACAAGCCACCTTTAAACCCATTCTTTAAATCACAATAAGGCTACAACTAACCAAGATCTCATCATTACACTACCATATTTTATTCTAAACAAAAACAAAGATCTTGTTACAACCTGACTCAAAAGAATGGGATCATATGAGTAGATGGACAGATAACGGAAACCATATAGGAAGACATTACAAAATTGCTTAATACAATTTTCAAGAACTCACATTCATTAACAATGAAGAACTAAAATTACATAATAGTAATAATATTACATTATATTCTCTCCTTGTTAGCCTTCTATCTCCCCCATTTCTCCTTTTTCAACAAGGATTCCAATTTTTAAGCTTCTTTTGTTGGTAGCTCCAAGTAAATCTTATCGATGTATGCACTTTAGGGTTAGTTGCTCATGTTGTCATGAAATTCCCTTGTCATCCTTTCCACACCATCAAAATAGCTTGATGTAAGCTTCTTCTGTAGGAAAAGCTCCCCTTCGTGGTATTAAGCAACTCCATGTGGTTCATGGTTGTCACCGTCATTGCCTCTAATGATGATGTTTCCTCTTGAGGTCTGCATTTGGATGTCGCCAAACACTGAGTTGTGTGGATCCTGGTAGTGCTCGATGTTGAGACTAGACCATTGAAATGCAAAGCTTTTATAATCGGAGTCCGACTCAACTAATTTTGAAGTGAGAAACATAGTAATAGCCTCTTGAAGACTGTCAAAATTTTTTCAAAGGATCCTTCTGACTCTTGGGACAACTAACTTTGAAGGGGGTAGCATAGTAAAAGCCAAGAGCCATCTAATCTATTCATCTTGTAATAACTGTCTTCTCCATAGAATCATTCAAGATTAACAAATTTCACCTATTAACACCCAATTCATAAAATTTTTCCTAACTTTTGAGATGCATCTATATGCATGGCATGATTTACAATAGAGTGATCTCTCCCATTGTGCACTTTTTTCCTAAATCTTGGAATTTGATCCAAATGGGTGTGGTGCAACAGAATGCCTTGAATGCCATGGGGTAGAGTGCTTGGGTTCAAGTCCCACTCATTGGACATTTCAAATTTCTTGTACTCTAAAAAAAAAAGAAGAGTTGATCAAGTGCAAAATTCGTAGTAAGATGAGATGTGATTTTTTGATATTTTAACATGTTTTGGTCTCCTTGTAGTTCATGAGAGCTCAAATATGCTCCATAGGTCGTGGTTGATTATGTATTAAGATTTTATTTGCTTCAACTCATCTCCTTTAACTTCGTCTTCATGCTCAATGCTTTGTTTGCAAAGATTTTTATGAATCTTCATATTTGAAGAGCTTCAACATTAAAAATTTTACTAAGAAAATGAAAAATTGATTGGTAAATGGTAGTGATTATGTTTGATAAGAGCTTTATGATGATTCCTAGTTGTCTCAAGTAGAGTCTTGCACTATACATCCCAACCAACTCTTCTATGGGCTTGAGCTAGGGGAGAGTTTCCAAATTAGGACATGAGTCCATATGGGCAAGTGCATGCATACATTTACACATGCCTTGATTCTTTAGAGTCGGCTTATGGTATTTATCTGAACTTAATTCAATTAATTGTAAGTTGGGTTCCTCTAGAGGGCTCTAGGTCTTTTCCAAGATATGCTTCCATGCTGCTCATGTGAGCTCAACCAAGATTTCCTCCTTTGCATCCATAATACTAGGTAGACATGTTATCTTTCTTAGTACCTTAGAGAACTTTCCTCTTGACTTGATTTCTAGGCTAGCTCAAGTTAAAAGTCACTTTATAACACTATTTTCCCTTAAAGACTAGCCATAGGTTTAATCCCTTAAGCATTATGATTCATAGAATAATTATAGTTGGTAAGTAGTCTTTTTACATCAACTTGGCTATCAAACCTATATTCTCCTATCATATAATTGAGAAATCACTTAACCCATTTTTGAAGGTTATCCCCATGCATGTCTTTTGCTTGGTTCAGTGTTCAACCAACTTACCTTATTCCCTCATTAATGTGTTGACATATTTTGAAAGTGATATGTGAATAGACTTAGGATCATTTGGACACTTTTTCTCATCTTTAGGACATTTTTTCCCTTGCCTTTTATATACGCCTATAACCCTAGCGGGCTAGGAAGCTTGTCTTGTACATTCACTTAATAATACAACCAATGTGTTGTGCTCCAATATTCTTCTTCCTTGTGTTGTTTGCATGCTCCTCCAATCCTTGAACTCCAATGATTGGTATCAAAGTAGGACATCGCCTTTTCCAAGGCATCATAAAAAACCTTTCAGTCACATAATCAAATGGAATTTGGTGAGCATACAAGGGTCATTATAACTTCAAAACTGCCTAACTTTGTGGCATTGACTGTTATAAATTATGGAATATGTTGAACAATGCATTGTTGGAGTGTAACATGGAATATGAGTGCATTTTTCAACATATTCCATGTTACACTCCAACAATGCATTGTTCAACATATTCCATAATTTATAACATTGACATTTTGATTTGAACTTGTTATGACCATGGCTAAAAGTAGGGATGTATTTTATATGTTATTTGTTGAGGATAACTTGGATGGTTCTAACTCCCATTGTGGGCATACATGATGCATCATGTTTTGGTAGCAAAAGGCATGTAGAATATTGTGCAAGGTGTTGAAATACGTCCTCTTATACCTGCAAATATTGTGATAATAGATGATGCAAATGCTGTCAAAGTTGATGATCTTGAGTTTTTGGTCTTGCTTCGGTTCCTATTGCACCTATTGTAGAGAAGTTTTCTTGGGACATACATCGATAGCTTTGTTTGTCAAATATGTCATTATCCCTCACATTCTCTCATTCAAAACAATCAAGATATTTGGGGTAATCTTACCACTCAATACCGGACACGAAATGAGGCTCATGTTGCTTAGCTTTGGGAGCAATGGATGAAGGAGACTCATTGGACACCTTTTTGATAAAGATGGACTTGAAATAGCAATTGATTTTTGCCAATGAAATCTTGCTAGATAGTTCACTTGTGTAGATTGTTCTTTATGGTATTTGCGATTCTTATTAGTCTTTTGCTTCTACTCTTCATTTGATGATGAAAGGCAATATAGATGCATTAGCTGTTGAGGAGTTAGTTTCTATTTTGTTGCAAGAAGATAATTCTAGAGAAAACAGGTCAGTTATGCATGTTATAGATCAAGCTTTCTTAGCTAGTTAGAAGGACAAAGGTAAATGGAGCTTGTCTACTATTAAACATAAGTGTGATAATGTTGCATAGCCAAAGACGGAAGATAAATATGACAACAAAGAAAAGCAAAATAATAATTTTGTAAGTATTGTAAGGAAAAGGATCATGTCATTAAGATTTGTCTTAAACTAGGTGAGACAAAGAAGAAAGATGGTGGAATGGTCGCGATAGAGGCATCTATGCCTAAAGCTATGTTTGCTAATCTTGTTTAAAATGAAGAATGGTTGTTTACTACTCAATGTAGTTATGAAGCGTCTTCTTAGTGTATGTTTGTAGTAGGCCCTAATGTTTTGTATTTTGATAGTGGTGCAACCAAACATATTACCTCACAACATAGTATTTTCTTATTTTCACTCAAGTTTGCCCCTATAAGGAATAGTGTCACATGTAAAAACAACTTCTCTTATCCTATCATGGGATTTTGAAAGATCATTCTTACTATTGGAAGACCCAAGAACCAAGCAATGAATGAACCTAAGATTTGGACGAGTATTAGGCAGTCAAAGAAGTGTTGTATCCTCAGTGAGAAGTGTAGCTCAAAAAAATACACACTCTTTTTACTCTAATACTTCTAGTGATTCAGAGCAGGAGAGACTTATGGCCTCTGATAATATGCATACTTCAGTGCCTATGATTGGATTCATGTCTATTGTTGAAGGTGAATATAGGACATCCCTATAGTACATTTCTACAAAACTTGCATGGATTACCCATCTACCATGACAGCTGTTGAAGAATCACTCACAAATTTGACATACAGACAGACATAAAGACAAAGAGAAGCAGAAACAAAGTCAGTCAGAAAATTAATCCTTAGTGAAGGGACAAATTCACGACTGTAATATAGTTCATAGAAACTTCCAGAAATACGAGTTTTGAATCTCGGAACAAAATGTATATATATGAGGTAGAAGATCATAATATTGTGTGTGAGAAGAAGAGAGCAGTGTGCTCATAGAACCGGAATAGAATAGCGCATATAGAAACTGAAGATAGTGATATAGAAGATGCCAGAGGTTGCATATGTAGAGATGAATAATAGAACCTGAACTGTCAGGTATTCATCTGAGAGAGATGGTAAGGAATAACTACTCAGACTAGGAGAGTTTTCCATAGCTTTGAGCAAAGTGAGGCCAAGCTATTTTTGTACACATCTTCTCTAATAGAAAACACATGTTCATGTGGAAGTTTGAGCGCATTCTTCGTATGTGAAGAAATCTGAGTAATTTCATGTTACTGTGAAAGTTAGTTAACAGTTACAGTTTTTCTCAGTAAATATTTTCTGGTACATCTACAAGTTAGATCTCGTAACATTGTGTAAAGTTTTTCATAAGAGATAGCTCATCTTGAAGCCAGTAGTCTCAACTATAAGTTGATCAAAAGACTTCTGTGAAACAGGACAAGTACACAGTACTATGTCTGATCGTAAAGCATCCTGAACTAGTGAAGTTTTTCCTTAAACTTCAGAAAGAGTTCATTTACTGAAGGAAGCTCAAGTATTACTTCCTTACTTGATCAACAATCATTTGAAGTAACTACAAACAAAATTGCAGTTGATTCCGGTAAGATTCCGGTAACATTACGGTGACATTCTAGTGACAGTCCGGTGAAGTTTCGGTGAGATTTTGGTGAGTTCAAAACACAGTTGTAAAGTTTTTCAGTTTCAAGAAGTTTGCTAAGCTACTGATGATTATAGAGGTGTTCTAATATCACTGTAGCTTAGTTCTTATGGCGTGGTGAATTCCGCAGTTGAGCTTTAGCTAGTTAAGCTCACTCGCTGCGTCAACAAGTAGTACAAGAGCTCAACAGTTGATGATGGTTTGTTAGAGCTCAACAAGTTGCAATATTCTGCAGCTTAGTGTTAAGCTTTTGTCACAAAATCAACAGTGGTATCAGAGCAGAAAGGTTCTGAAGAGCAGAAAAGGTTTCTTAGAAGTAGAAACGGAAGTAAAGATACAAGAGAATTTGAAGAACTTTCACAAGAAAGGTGAAAGCTGAAGTGATCAACAACAAACGGTGTCAAGAAATGTCCCGAAGTAATTCTCAAGGGTAAAGGTTTGTAAAAGGTAAAACCTTTTAACATTACACTCACCAAAAGTAACAGAAACAAGAACATTATGGCAGATCATATCTCTATTGACAAATTGGACAGAGATAATTATCCTGCATGGGTAATGCGCATGGAAGCCTTACTTATGAGTAAGGACTTAATGATATATGTGACAGGAGAAGAAAATAAGCCGAATTTCGAAGACGACAATCAACCAAAGAAAGAAGAGTTAGAAGCCGTGAAGCTGTGGTAGAAGAAAGATGCAACGACAAGAGCTTATATCTACAATACCATTACAGATCATCTACTACCGCACATTAGAGGTCTGGAGAAAGTGGAAGACATATGGAGTGCATTGGAAGATCATTTTCAAAATACGACGAAAGCATGGAAGGCTAGCTTATGGTCAGAATTTACAACGTTCAAGAAAAAGCAAAGTCAAAGCATTAGTGATTATGTCACTAAGATGAAAGACTTGGCGGACAGTCTTGGATCTATTGATGAAGATATCGAAGATCACAGGTTGATAGCACAAGTGCTTGTAGGACTGAGAGGAGATGAAAGGTGGAAACCTTTGGTACTCTCAACTGAACTTTCTTTAAATCATTTTGTACCAGTAAATCAGTTGCTTGGACTAATGTTAACGTTTGAGCAAGATTTGAAGACAGACGGAGATAAAGGACATAGTTCGGCTATGTATGCAAAGAATAAGAAGAAAGGTGATAAAGGTAAAGAAAAAGATGAAGAAGAGATGACTACACAAGCAAATTATACAAGAGGAAGAGGTAATGCCAGAAGTAAAAGTAAAGGTAAAGGAAGAGGTAATCAGACTAACAATAAGAAGACTTGTTGGATCTGTGGATTAAGCAATCATTTGGCTCATGATTGCTCGCATAATTCTCAAGGATCAAGTCAAAATCAGAACAATAACAGTAGAGGCAGAAGCGGAAGATATCAAAGAGGAAGACAAAGCCAAAGAGGTGGATATGGTAGAGGTGGAGCAAGAAGTTGGGGACAGAATCAGTCTCACAACACTACCTACTACAACTATGCGAATGATACGCAGAATGACATTCATACAACGTTGATGATGAACTCGATAAGTATATCAGAGAATGAAGACCTCAAGGTATTCTATATTGACTCTGGTTGTTCAAAACATTTGTCAGCAAATATAGAATTGTTATCAGAACTTGAAGGAGGTATTTCAAATCATACAGTACAAACAGGTGATAAAACAAAACATAATGTAAGGTCAATTGGAAAAGTAAAGTGTAAGAATGGAGCTGACCTACTAACAAATGTTTTGTATGTTCCAACAATTCTGAAGAATCTGATTAGTGTGGGACAGATAGTAGAAAAAGGTTTTCAAGTCAGGTTTACAAATGAAGGAGTATTTGTTGAAGATCCAGAGAATGGATACAATCAAATTGTCCATGGTAAAAAGGAAGGTAGACTTTTTACTCTTAAAGTACAAGGGAATGTTGGTCAAGCCTTGATCACACATGGTGATGAGGTATTCACAGAATTAGACCTCTGGCATAAGCGGTTAGGACATTTTAATGAATCAGGAATCAAAACTATGGTGGAGAAACAATCCGTGAGAGGATTACCAAATATGAAGAATCAACATATGATTCACAAGTGCGAAGCCTGTCAGATGGGAAGAGCTCACATGTTACCGTTTCAGAAAAAAGGGTAGAAACACGATGATGTGTTAGAACTCATACATACAGATGTATGGGGACCAACAAAAGAAGGATCTATCAACGGCTCAAGGTATTATGTTCTTTTTATTGATGATGCAACAAGATGGATAACTCTTTATGTTTTGAAAGAGAAATCAGAAGTATTTGAAGCTTTCAGGCATTTTCATGCATATGCTGAAAGACTTACAGGACAGAAACTCAAAAGACTAAGGTCTGATGGAGGAGGAGAATATTTTTCTCGAGAGTTCAATGATTATTTGTGGAATGCAGGTATCAAAAGATAAATAACTTGCAGGTATACACCGCAACAAAATGGAGTAGCAGAAAGAAGAAACCGAACTCTACTTGAGTTTGCAAGAGCAATGCTAAAGGAGAAGAACTGTTCAAATTATCTTTGGGTTGAGGCTGTAAATACAGCTACATATCTGGTAAATATGTTACCATGTACAACTTTAAATGGGATTATGAAGCTTGGTGGGGTAAGAAACCAACACTTGATCATTGTAAAGTGTTTGGATAAGTTGCTTATGCTTATGTACCATCACAACTGAGACATAAGCTTGAACCAAAAGCTGAAAAATATGTGTTCATCGGATATGATGAAAACAGATGGGTTATAGGTTATGGAGTCCTCTAACCAAACAGTTTATTGTTTCCAGAGATGTGACATTTGATGAAGGAAAGAGCTGGTATACAGATAAAGAGCATAGTGTTGAAACACTTGAAGAAGAGATAAGAAGGAAAGAAAAAGGAAAATCACATATGCAGGTGAATGAAGATGAAGATCATATGCAGGCAAGTACGTCCAGGATTGGATCAGGTATGAGAAACGAAGAAGGACCAAGATTTGATGAAGATGTGTATTCAGATACACATGAAGAATATGAGCTAAGAAGGTCAAACAGAGTAAGGAAACAACCAATAAGGTATTCCTATGACACTTCTTATTTGACTCAGAAAAACTATGCTTACTTAGTAAAGGAAGATGAAGAACCTCATAATTACAACGAAGCAAAAGGTAAGAAACAATGGGAAGAAGCAATGAAGGAGGAGTTCAATGCTCTTGAAGAGAACAAGACTTGGGAACTTGTTCAAAAACCAAATGGTAAGAAAGTGATTGGAAATAAATGGGTTTACAAAGTTAAGAAACTTGCAGATGGAAGGATAGCCAGATACAAAGCTAGACTGGTGGTCAAAGGCTATGCTCAGACGCATGGCATAGATTATGATGAGACTGATGGAGAGTGTTAATCTCCAAAAGAACAACCTACTCTTGAACTTAGAGCACCTCTATATCAAGAGTAAGTCAAAACCTTCACCAATTTAAAGGATCAATGACCAATTATCAAATTCTTGAACAAAATGTGAAGAAGGAGATTACTCAGAAAGTCTGCTGCACATAATTCACTCATTGACTAAGTAAATGTGTAAAGTTTTTGATAAAACTTTGCACGAGGTGTTGACTAAAGATTGGGCACCTCCTCCAAGTTAAATTACCTCAAAATACTCAGTAGATCTTGAGAAATCTACTTAACAAGTTACCTATGTCTAAATCTGTATTTCTGAGAAGTCGATTTGGACACCCCTAACTTTTAACTCATAGTTCTCTCAATCTAGAACCCATTTAAGCAAACACTTTTATCCACGAGTAGCTTACCTTCCAACTTAAAGATTGAGTGCTTGCTTGCTCAAAACTTTAAACTGTGGAGGGAGAACTGACCAAAACATTAAGATCCAATTTTGCGCCTGTTTCAGGAACCAGTGAATACTTCTTCACATGCAAATGTTCCTACACATAATTCTCTTAGCCTGATCACAATTGGAAGTTAAAACTTTGTACAGAAGTCGATCAACTATAGACTTAGACTTGTACAAAAGCATTTCACAAAAGATCTACCACAAAAGGAGAAAACACAGAAACATCGGGCGCAACTTTTCTTCTATTTCTCAGAAAATTACAATTGAGTGATGAGAGAGACTTTAACTCACTTCTAGGAGGTCTAATGATTCTTACAACTTCTCAATGCACTATTCTCATACTCTCTCATACTTGCCCCGACATTTTCCATAGTATTTATAGGCAAATATGTACAAGCTTATGACTAATCAAAAGTATAAGTGACCTATATCTGAACTAATGTACATATGTGTACATTTATTTCAACCCCTGAATGTAACCATCTTCTATGCTTCAAGAATTGATCTTGTCTCCATTCTTTGACTTCCAAAACTTCAATTGTTGATTGTTCTGCACCAACAGCTCCCCCTCAATCATCAATTGAGGTTTCTCTTATCTTCTTTATGCCTGCCATGTCTTTGAACTTCTGTAGCTTTGGTCCATCCAAGCTTTTGGTAAGCATATCAGCTATCTGATCTTTTGTTGAAGTATGTATAACTTCAATCTCTTTATCCATCACCTTCTCTCTTAGAAAGTGATACTGAATCTCAATGTGTTTGGTCCTGGCATGAAAAACAGGATTAGCAGCTACATACAATGAACTCATGTTATCTCCATAAATGATAGGTATGCTCTGTTTAGTGTCAAAACTCTTCATGAGAGTCTTAAGCCATATTACTTCCTTTGCAGCTTCAACCATGCCTTTGTACTCTGCTTCTGTAGATGACAAAGCAACTGTATGTTGCTTCTTTGAACACCAAGAAATTAACTTATCTCCCACATAACACATGTATCCATAGGTTGACCTTCTATCATTTGGATTACCTGCCCAATCTGCATCACTATATATTTTGATATTTGTATCTGATGTAAACCCATAATACAAACCTTCTTTGAGTGTACCCTTAATGTACCTCAACACTCTTTGACCTGCAATCCAATGTTCTTTCCTAGGACAATGCATTAATTGGGACAAAACCCCAACTGCATATGATAAATCAGGTCTAGTTAATGTAGCATAGATAAGACTACCAACCAAACTTTGATATTGTTTCATGTCCTTGAACTCTTCACCTCCATATATGCTCAATTTGTGATTCACCTCCATTGGAGTAGGTGCTACCTTGCAATCATTCATTTTAAACTTGATTAAAAAGTTTTTCAAATACCTTTCTTGAGTCACTCCATGTTGAGTGTATGAAATCTCCATTCCCAAGAAGTATGACAAATCTCCCAAATCACTGATTTTGAATTCTTTCTCCATTTGCTTCTTTAGGCTTTGAATGCCTTTCTCATCTGTACCTGTAAGAATGATATCATCAACATATATGCACATGTAAATAAACCCATCATCACTTGCTTTGACAAGCAAGCTACTATCTGCTTTTGATACTTGAAACCCAAGTTCTTTCAAGAACTTTACAAGTCTATAGTTCCATGCCCTTGGGGCCTGCTTCAAGCCATATAAAGCTCTCTTGAGCTTACACACATGATCTGGATACCTTCCATCTCTGAATCCTTGAGGTTGCTCCATGAAAACATCATCTGAAATATAACCATTCAAAAAAGCATTCTTCACATCTAATTGACACAATTTCCAACCTTTACATGCAGCAATTGCTATAAGTGTTCTGATGGTTGTCATCTTTGCCACAGGACTATAAGTCTCATCATAATCAATACCATATGTCTGAGCAAACCCTTTCACAACAAGTCTAGCTTTGTACCTAGACACACTTCCATCTGCAAATCTTTTTGTCTTGTAGACCCACTTACATCCAATGATCTTCTGGCTATTTGGTTTTGGAACCAAATCCCATGTTTGATTCTCCATCAATGCATCATATTCTTCCTGCACAGCTTTCTCCCAATTTTCTTTACCTTTTTCCTCTTCATATGTAGAAGGGTCTTCATCTGCTTTTATCATGTAAGCATAATCTTTGGTAGCCAAAAAAGAAGTATAATAGCTATACCTTGTAGGTTTCCACTTGTGTCTTGATGACCTTCTAAGTTCTCCACTCCTTGAGGTTTCTGGTTCTTCACACTCAAGATCAAATCTTGGCATTTCTTCAACTTCAACCTGCACTTCATTATTCTCTTCTTCATCAAATATCTGTACCTTTGACTTACCTTTCCTTTGACTCACAATTTCTTCATCATCTGTATTAATATTGATAGTACCTGCATACCAAGTACCTTGTTCATCAAATGTAACATCCTTAGACACAATAAATTGCTTTGTGGATGGACTCCACAACCTATACCCCATCTGCTTGTCATCATAACCAATGAACACATACTTTTCAGCTTTAGGTTCCAATTTGTGCCTTAATTGTGATGGCACATATGCATATGCCAAACATCCAAATACTTTGCAATGGTCTAATGTAGGTCTCTTACCCCACCATGCCTCATATGGTGTCATACCCTGTAAGGCTTTACATGGTAGCCTATTGACCAGATAAGTGGCTGTATTTACAGCCTCAGCACACAAATAATTTGGGTAATTTTTCTCCTTCAACATGGATCTTGCAAACTCAACAAGAGTCCTATTCCTCCTCTCTGCTACACCATTTTGTTGAGGAGAGTACCTGCAAGTAACCTCCCTTTTTATACCTGCATTCCACAAATAATCACTGAACTCATTAGAGAAATACTCTCCCCCTCCATCTGACCTTAGTCTCTTCAACTTATGACCTGTAATTCTCTTTGCATACACATGATAATGTTTGAATGTATTGAACACCTCTGACTTATCTTTGATCACATAGATAGTGATCCATCTGGTAGCATCATCAACATAAATCACATAATACCTTGAACCATTGATACTGAAATCCTTTGATGGTCCCCACACATCTGTGTGTACCAACTGAAGCCTCTCTGAATACATAAAACCATGCTTGGAATAAGATTGCTTATGAGCCTTACCTAATTGACATGCCTCACATCTGTATGTCATATGTTGACCTGTAACATTAGGCAATCCAAGCACTGAACCATTATTTATCATATCTTTGATACCTCTTTCATTGAAATGTCCAAGCCTCTTGTGCCAAAGATCTAACTCAGAGATCTTATGTCCTCCATAAGTGAACAAGGCATGACCAACATTACCTTGAATGTTCAATGTGAACAATCTTCCTTCTTTCTTCCCTGAAACAATTTGTTTATACCCATTGCTAGGGTCTTCCACAAACACTCCTTCATTAGTGAACCTCACTTCATAACCTTTTTCAACAATTTGTCCTACACTTATCAGATTCTTAGGAATTGTAGGAACATACAAGACCTTACTCAATAAGGTGCGACCATCCTTGGCCTTTACTGATCCAATTGACTTCACATTGTGCTTTGTATTGTCACCTGTTTGAACAACATGATTAGACACCTTATTTTCTAAATCAGTCATCAATGCTATGTTACCACTCAGATGATTGCTACACCCTGAGTCAATGTAGAAAACTCTTTGGTCTTCACTTTTCCTTTCACAAGTTGCATTCATTATCAATGTTGAATCTTCCTTTTGATCTGAAGCATACTTGTAGTAGGTATTGTTGTATTGTTGACTTTGGAATCCTCTACCTGCATTTCTTCCAAAGTAACCCCTACTACGTCTACTCCTGAAATTACCTCTTTGATTTCTGCCACCTCTTCCTCTTGAATTATAGTTCTGATTATATCCACCATTACTCTGATTATTATGCCAACAATCATTAGCTAAATGATTTGTCTTACCACAAATCCAGCAAGCTTTGACTCCATCTTTTTTACTCCTTCCTCTTCCTCTACCTTTGCCACCTCCTCTTCCTCTTAGGAAGTGGCTTGACTAGTTGTGCCTTCTTCTTCATTTGCTTGTTGCTTTCCTTTGTTAGCTTTCTTCTTGTCTTTAGAGTACATTGCATGACCTGCACTCTTGTCAACATCTCCTTTGATATCATTCTCAAAAGTTAGCATATGTCCTAACAATTGATTCAAATCAGGAGTGAAATGATCTAATGAAAGTTCTGTAGACAAAATAAAAGGCTTCCACTTCTCATCTCCTCTTAGTCCTGTGAGAATTTGCCTTACCAATTTATCCTCCTCAATGTCTTCATCAACTGCTCCTAATGCATCTGCAATGTCCTTCATCTTTGTCACATAATCAGATATTGATTGTGAAGCCTTCTTCTTGAAAGTAGTAAACTCTGCCCATAATGAAGCCTTCCTTGATTTGGTTGTGTTATGAAAATGATCTTCCAAAGCATTCCAAATGTCACTTGCACTTTCAAGACCTCTAATGTGAGGTAGCAAGTAGTCATTGACTGCCATATAGATAATGCTCCTAGCTTGAGCATCTCTCTTCATCCAATTCTTCAAATCTGACAATTCCTCCCTAGTTGGAACACTAGGATCTCTAAATTGAGGCTTTTCTTCTTCACTTGTAATGGAAGCTATCAAGTCTTTGCTCATAAGATGAGCTTCCATCCTCATTGACCATGCAGGATAGTTTTCTCTATCCAATTTCTCTATCTGAAGAGAATCTCCCATCCTTCCTTTACCTGTGTATTGAATTCTTCAATCTTTATAAAGTATAAGGTTACCTTTACTTCGAATGACACTCCTTTTGAATTCCTTGATGTAGTATGATCTCCTTCTCAAGCTTTATCCTCAAGCTTTCACCTTTTGAACCTTCAGATGTTAAATTCTTTGCACCTGCAATAGTCAGGATCCTCCTTCCTTCAATTCTGATGCTTCCTGCTCTGATACCACTGATGGAGAGTGTTAATCTCCAAAAGAACAACCTACTCTTGAACTTAGAGCACCTCTATATCAAGAGTAAGTCAAAACCTTCACCAATTTAAAGGATCAATGACCAATTATCAAATTCTTGAACAAAATGTGAAGAAGGAGATTACTCAGAAAGTCTGCTGCACATAATTAACTCATTGACTAAGTAAATGTGTAAAGTTTTTGATAAAACTTTTTACGAGGTGTCGCCTAAGGATTGTGCACCTCCTCCAAGTTAAATTACCTCAAAATACTCAGTAGATCTTGAGAAATCTACTTAACAAGTTACCTATGTCTAAATCTGTACTTCTGAGAAGTCGATTTGGACACCCCTAACTTTTAACTCATAGTTCTCTCAATCTAGAACCCGTTTAAGCAAACACTTTTAGCCACGAGTAGCTTACCTTCCAACTTAAAGATTGAGTGCTTGCTTGCTCAAAACTTTAAACTATGGAGGGAGAACTGACAAAAACATTAAGATCAAATTTTGCGCCTGTTTCAGGAACCAGTGAATACTTCTTCACATGCAAATGTTCCTACACATAATTCTCTTAGCCTGATCACAATTGGAAGTTAAAACTTTGTACAGAAGTCGATCGACTATAGACTTAGACTTGTATAAAAGCATTTCACAAAAGATCTACCACAGAAGGAGAAAACACAGAAACATCGGGCACAACTTTTCTTCTATTTCTCAGAAAATTACAACTGAGTGATGAGAGAGACTTTAACTCACTTCTAGGAGGTCTAATGATTCTTACAACTTCTCAATGCACTATTCTCATACTCTCTCATACTTTCCCCGACATTTTCCATAGTATTTATAGGCAAATATGTACAAGCTTATGACTAATCAAAAGTATAAGTGACCTATATCTGAACTAATGTACATATGTGTACATTTATTTCAACCCCTGAATGTAACCATCTTCTATGCTTCAAGAATTGATCTTGTCTCCATTCTTTGACTTCCAAAACTTCAATTGTTGATTGGTCTGCACCAACAGAGACGTTTAGTCCGGTGGCAAAGATGTCAACCATAAGGACATTGATTGCTATAGCAACATCAAAAGGATGGAAGCTAAGTCAGCTGGATATAAAGAATGCATTTTTAAATGGATATATATCAGATGAAGTTTACATGGAACAATATGAAGGGTTTGTAAGTTCCAGTTACCTAGATCATGTTTGCAGATTAAGAAGAGCTCTTTATGGATTGAAGCAAGCTCCAAGAGCTTGGAATTACAGACTTGTGAAGTATCTCAATGAACTTGGATACCGAAGCTCAAAGGCTGATGCAAGTCTACTCATTAAGAGAACAGATGAAGGTATGATCTACATTTGTATTTATGTAGATGACATAATAATCACAGGAACCTCAGATGAAGGAATCAAGGAGGTAAAAAGATTACTTGAAAAGGAGTTCAAGATTAGTGACCTAGGAAAGTTATCATACTTTCTTGTAATGGAAGTTACATATACAAATCATGGTGTATATGTTTCACAAGAAAGGTATCTCCTAAACTTACTGAAGAAGTTTAACATGGAGAATTGCAGAGAAGCTTCAACACCGCTTGAAGTAAATCATAAACTCAACAAATATGGTGGTGCAGAGTTTAAAGATATGAAGAAGTATCAGTCGTTAGTGGGAAGCTTAATTTATGCTACACTAACAAGACCAGATCTTAGTTATGCAATGGGAGTTCTCTCACAGTTCATGCATTGTCCGAAAGATCAACATTGGGTTGCAGGACAAAGAGTTCTTAGATATATCAAAAGAACTACAAAAGAAGGATTATATTATCCTTTTACGTTAGATATAAAGCTGAGGGACAGTGACTCAGACTGGGCAGGAAGTCAAGATGACAGAAGATCGACACATGGGTATATGATATACCTAGCAGATAAGCTTGTAAGCTGGTGTTCAAAGAAGCAACACACAGTGACTTTATCGTCAACAGAAGCAGAATATAAAGGACTTGTGGAAGCAGCTAAAGAAGTGATATGGATGCAGACCTTGTTCAAAAACATGGTTATTGATCAAGGTATACCTATCATACATGGAGATAATATGAGCTCGTTGTATCTTGCAGCAAATCCAGTATTTCATGCAAGAACAAAGCACATAGAGATTCAATATCATTTCCTAAGGGAAAAGGTAATGGAAAAAGAGATTGAAATAGTATACACATCTACAAAGGATCAGATAGCAGATATTCTGACAAAGAGCTTAGATGGAGTAAAAACAATCAGATTCAAAGAAATGGCAGGTATAAAAGAAAAGAAGAATATATGAAAGATCAGAGAATGCAAATTAGTGATTGAGGGGGAGCTGTTGAAGAATCACTCACAAATTTGACATACAGACAAACATAAAGACAAAGAGAAGGAGAAACAAAGTCAGTCAAAAAATTATGCCTTAGTGAAGGGACAAATTCATGACTGTAATATAGTTCACAGAAACTTCCAAAAATATGAGTTTGAATCTCGAAACAAAATGTATATATATGAGGTAGAAGATCATAATATTGTGTGTGAGAAGAAGAGAGCAGTGTGCTCATAGAACCGGAATAGAATAACGCATATAGAAACTGAAGATAGTGATATAGAAGAAGCCAGAGGTTGCGTATGTAGAGATGAATAATAGAACCTGAACTGTCGGGTATTCATCTGAGAGAGATGGTAAGGATTAACTACTCAGAGTAGGAGAGTTTTCCATAGCTTTGAGGAAAGTGAGGCCAAGCTATTTTTGTACACATCTTCTCTAATAGAAAACACATGTTCATATGGAAGTTTGAGCGCATTCTTTATATGCGAAGAAATATGAGTAATTTCATGTTACTGTGAAAGTTAGTTAACAGTTACAGTTTTCGCAGTAAATATTTTCCGGTACATCTACAAGTTAGATCTCGTAACATTGTGTAAAGTTTTTCATAAGAGATAGCTCATCTTGAAGCCAGTAGTCTCAACTATAAGTTGATCAAAAGACTTCTGTGAAACGGGACAAGTACACAGTACTATGTCTGACCGTAAAAGGCATCCTGAACTAGTGAAGTTTTTTCTTAAACTTCAGAAAGAGTTCATTTACTGAAGGAAGCTCAAGTATTACTTCCTTACTTGATCAACAATCATTTGAAGTAACTACAAACAAAATTGCAGTTGATTCTGGTAAGATTCCAGTAACATTACGGTGACATTCTGGTGACAGTCCGGTGAAGTTTCGGTGACATTTCGGTGAGTTCAAAACACAGTTGTAAAGCTTTTGAGTTTCAGGAAGTTTGCTAAGCTACTGATGATTATAGAGGTGTTCTAATATCACTCTAGCTTAGTTCTTGTGGCGTGGTGAATTCCGTAGTTGAGCTTTAGCTAGTTAAGCTCACTCGCTGCGCCAACAAGTAGTACAAGAGCTCAATAGTTGATGATGGTTTGTTAGAGCTCAACAAGTGGCAATATTCCGCAGCTTAGTGTTAAGCTTTTGTCACGAAATCAACAACAGTCTTAATAGGTCCATACCAATAATGAGAAATTTAGCCGAATTAGAGATAGTCCCAGGACCAGTTGTAAAATACGAAGGAGGTGTCTACATGGATAAAAGAGGACAGATATATGTAGTGACTGAGAAATTGAAGTAGATAAATGAAAGAGGAGTGGTGGAGGAACCAGAAAATCCTTGTAGACCCATGAGTGGAGACACTGTGACCACTCCTAAGGGAAAATCCGTGGTCACTCATGTCCTAAGAGGCGATCTAATTCCCCAGGATGATTATCTAATTGATGTGTATATGCTAAGTGGGTCGGACATACTACTGCATGCCACTTCAACTGTACAAGGAGAAGGCATCAACCCAGGCACTGTCTATGAATTGAGAGATCTTGAAGACTCATCTAGAGTTACCTACCTAGACCGAAATCAGAGAAGATATTGGCTAGGTGATGATCATGATAGGTCAAGGCTGAGATATATGGGGTTGCCTGTATTCCCTCATTGAGAACAGGCAACCACTTCACAGAACCCCTTTGGGACCTAGCAAAGTACTGCCTAGCATCTAGAAAAACCAGTCAATGAAGTGCACCAGCTAGACCTCAAGTGCATTTTTCCATGCCAAGAACTAATTCTAGAAATCAAACTAACCTTGGGATTGGAAATGCGAATAGAACACCCTTCCAAATGAGACCGCCTCAAGGAGCTTGACCAGGAGTACATCCAGTACGTCTTGCTGTCCCCATAATTCTTCGACCACCAGAATTGGGCAGAAGGCTAAGGCCAATTCAGGTAGCCAAGTGCATGAGGAATCATTATGATGGTTTTGTAGAACCATATGACCATATGGCTGAGTTTAAGCAAGTGCTAAGTGCAGAACAGGTGGATGATTTCTTTGTTCAGTATGAATCCTTCGGCTTAACCCTTATGGGACAACCAACACTTGGTTCCAACCATTGGATCCAAACCACTTTGCAAATATTGAACAATTCTTCCAAGAATTTATTGGTGGATTCACGAAGAGGGGCATTAAACACAAATCCTCTTTGTTGATTCACAGTTTTAAGCAAGCCCCTAATGAGACTTTGAAAACGGCCGCTAAGAGATTTAACCAGTATGTAGACAAATGTCTTGTGACTAAGAGACCGTCTCAGCAGAAGATGATATCTCTGTTTCTAGATGGTCTAACCAATGGAACATTAAAGACTTTGGTTTATGTAAAACGTCTACAAACATTGAGTCACTGCCTACAAGAGTTCATAGATTTGGAAGACAACCTAGCAGAAGACCTAAAAATTCCACAAAATTCCACTAAATCTGAGGATATTACAAGCAATTCCACCTCTAATACTGGTAACGTAGTAGAACTAGCAGATTTAGTGGCTAAGAAGTTAGGTGTTCAACGATAGAGACACTACAAAAATCCTCCTAGAATTCCTATGTTACGAAGATGCATGCATTGTGGTGGAGATCATCCATCTCACACTTGCGTAAGGGGAGGACCAGTACCCCCACAACCTTTCTAGTACAATCAACAGCTAGCCTAAGGAACCAACTTATATTGTCACATTGAAAAGGAGTACACAAATCACATTACTAAAAATTGCCCCCTTTATAGACAACCTAAGCCCTCTACACATGCACAATATCGACCTTATGGATATCCACCTAGGGTTCAAGGTAGAGAGGTTCCAAGCTACAACCCATACCTAGAGCCACCCTTAGCACCAATACCATATGAGTACATGGGATACAAACCACCTCAACCGGTGTTAGGGCAACAACCCCCACACCCTCAGAATGTAGTACCAGTAAAGTATGCACAAATAGAAGAAAATATGGAGAGAGCAATCATACCTACACCATTGGCAGACACAAAAAAATTAGGCCAAGGATTCAACCAAAGCCAAGGGGATTACTACTCCTGTGACACCAGCCTAGTGGAATATGATGAGACCTATGAGCAATAATATTATGGGTACGAAGGTATGGAAGCTCATATGGACCAAAATATGCTAATCTCATGTACACAACTCCTAGGGACCCTATTCTGTCTAGACCTTCAGTTAGACCACCCGCACTAGGAGGACCATGTTATAGATGTGATGGAGATGACTTCATTAGGGAATGTACTTTTCCATACAACCCACCAACCCCACGAGCTTGGGAAGGCTATTGTAGTGATTGTGGCAAAGAACATTTGTTTAGAGATTGCCCAAAGAACCCAAATAAGGTCTCAACCATGATGCAAATCAATGTGATTGAAGTAGTCGAATCCTGGGGAAGTGATAAAGAGTATACAATGCCACTAAAATCCATTACCCGAGGACTAAAGAAATCTTAGATAAAGAAGCAATGAATAACCCCAAAAGTAGGGAAGAGCTAGAATCTGAAATCCAAGTTATCGCAGACTCAGAGGAACCTGAGGATACCTCCAAACTTAAGAAGGTTCAAAAATGGAAGGCAAGACGAGAGAAAATAAAAAGCAAATGGATCAAAAAAAGAATGGAGGAGAAAGAACCAAAACTAAAAAAGACTGAGATTGGAGAGAACAAGGTGGCAAGTGAGAAAACCAACATAGTGATAAGGAAACTAGTAGAAGAATAGGTAGGATCAATTCTAGTGGATCCACTTGAAGATTTAAACATGTGGCTAAAAGCCTACCAGTTTAAGATAAAGGTAGGAGCAAGTTTAGAGCAGCATGAAAAAATCTATCCACAAGGAGATCTTGAGAAAGAAAGACTAGAAATATGCAAAAAATTAATTGAAATGTACCAAACCGCACTAGACAAACCTATGACAACTCTTCCAAAAACCAAAATATCAGAAGCTAAATTTCAAGGATGTAAAGGAATCTTTTAATTCAAAACAAGAAAAGGAAAAGAAACAAGAGGGAAGGAAGACTTGATTGATGAAAATGAAGGAAAACTCTCTTTAGTACCTCAAAATCGAAGCTAACTAGCCCGAAGACCTATGGGCCAAAACTCATAATGATCAATGGAGAAAGGATGAAAATAAGGAACCACATTTTGAATAAGTAGATGTATCTAGAAATCAACCAGACTTAGAACCAAGAGCAATCTATGAGGAACTATCAAATATAGACCATGAAAGAGAAGAAGGAATGAGCTTAACAATGCTTCCTAATTATACATGAGAATACAAACTCAAATCCAAAATTTTCCATGCACCTACAATAAGGGATGGAGGAGAGAAACTAAGAGATGGAGCCTCAAGCACAGTGTAAGAGTAGAAGAAAACAAAAGTCCAATGTGCATTAACATTGGAGGAGTTGCTTCAGATCAAACCTCAGTTGCGAAGAAAACCAGCCCAACAATTGAACTTGGAAGAAACTAACCCACTCGTGAAAAAAGATAAGGTGGCGACCACACCCACAATAAAAATTCTGATTGATAAAGTGGGAGAATTTAGTGAGGGAGATGAGGAAAATACATGTCTCCCCATCACCTTTAAAGAATACATGTCCAAAGCAATTTTAGACATAGGGATGGGAGTGGGAATAGCAACCAAAGAAATATGGGAAAAATGGGGAAAATCAGCACTACGACTTAGAAAAGGTCATTTTGGCCACTTGCGGGGTGGAGTTTGAACACACTCTAGCAATTTGTTAGTTCGAAAAAGCAAGTAACTATGAGATGATATTAGGATGACCTTTTATGAGACAATTGAGAGTAGTGCAAGATTGGGGAAGAGATGCATTATACCTTCAACATCAAGGTGCCACAAAAAAAATCAATTTGCATGCTTTTGCATATAGATATGTAGCACCCTTGCAATGGAATCCTATACACAAAGAGGAGGACAATGTATCGATTCATAGTGCTGGAACAAGTGACCAATCTTGGATGAATGAAGATGCTCGGTTGTGGATGTGTAAAGAGGCGAAACAAGAAAAAGAGAGACAACAAGTATGGCCAGTGGGACATGAAAACTACAAACCCATAGAAGACCTAACATACATCCTGCAATTATTTCCAAATGAGGCATTTTAACCACATGAATGGATGGAAATATTAGCAACACTAGATGTCTGTGTAAATGAAGAGGTGTTAAACATGAATGAATGTGTTGATGAAGAAGGATACAATGTAAATTCATATATGGTAGTCCTCCAGGAAGTAGAAGCAAGAGTAATAGTAGAAAAAGAGTGGAGTGATGACTATGAAATCATTGAAATGGAACTAGAGTTTGATACGAAAGAACAATACTTAAAGGAAATAGGAAAGGAAGAAGGCCAATGAAAGGCCAAAGTGCTAGTCATAGAGAAATATCAAGGGAGCTCACAGGATAAGAGAAACAAAGTTCAGGTCAAACAACATCATGAATCATTGGTACCTGAACATTTTAAGTGATATGAGGTTGAAGAAAGAAAAATAGCCATTCAAATTCCAAAAGAGAAGATCAAGAAAGAGCAACATATGACAACAAAGAATAGACAAAAAAACGTAATAGTAACCATGGAGGGAGAAGAGGAGAGATGTACTTACATAGGTAAGGATGTGTCAATGGATGAAGAATAGGAACTGATAGAACTAATTTGAAAATATATGGACGTGTTCGCTTGGACATACAAAGATCTCAAAGGAGTAGATCCCTCTATTTGTTCACATAGAATTCCAATGACTCCAGAAGAGAGACCCTCGAAACAAAGATCATACACCTACAATGATGTTTATTCCACCAAGATATTACGGAAGAGATCCATAAGTTATTAGCAGGGGATTCATATACAAGATTGAACACACGGAATGAGTATCACAATTTGTAGTCATGCCCAAGAAAAATGCGAAGCTTAGGGTTTGTATTAACTTAAATAAGGTTAATGCAGCCACAATTTGTGTTAGTTACCCATTACCCATAACGGATCATCTCTTGGAAAGAGTAGGAGGCAAGGAAGTCTACAACTTTCTTGATGGATTCTCAGGTTACAACCAAGTAGCTATTCTATTGAGGATCAGCATAAAACTGCTTTTGCTACTGAATGGGGAGTGTATGCCTTCAAAGTTATGCCATTTGGGCTGACCAACACTTTGCAACCTTCCAGATGTTGATGTTGTGTACCTAAGAACCAACTTAGGGACTTGTGGAGAAAGAGACTATACCTCAACCCCCCTCAAGTGCATATAGTGGGGATTCACGCTTTAATTATCAATCCGATGAGTATCAAAACCTAGCAGAGTGTATGAGGACATGCATTCAAATGGCGATCAATGCAAATGAATTACTCAAAGAGTGCAAACGAGGCAAAGACTGATCCAAACAAGCTTCAACTGTCAGTCATGGTGTCGTGATACTTGGAACAGCAGCCAACAGTAAATTGAGCTTTTCTCTCAGCTCCGAACTCTGAATATAGCGAATAGTATATGGGTTTCGAAGCTCTTGAGAAGACGCATCCAATGGTGGTATTTTCACTCAATTCTGACACTTCTACTTCAAGTTATGAGCAAAATACTGAGTTGCGGGAATAACCTTCCTACACTTCAGCACTTCCTACACTTCACACACACCTTAATCACAACAAACAAAAGCTTTCATGGATAGACAACACTTCCTAACACTCTTTCCAAGCAACACACATGCACATAAGCTCACAAAAAAGATGATACAGAGAGGAGAAGACACAAATTCGAATTTCTGTGCTCTTGATTCTCACAATGGCAAAAAGTCTTTACAAAGAGTCACAAATTGACTTATATACTTGTGCCCTAAAAATGGTCCTTTCATACAAGAGATCGGCACTTTATTCACTAAAAGACTAATTTCCTACTAATTTACATGAGTAAGCTTCTACTCTTCTGTGGGGATGCATCTAGAGGACTCCTCTAGTGCATTTACATCGGAAAATATATTACAAGAATGGTTATAAACAAAAATTGGGTGTCCAAATCGAAAAAATTTTGGGGCCCGTCTTTTTCTCTGCCTTGTGCTCTCTTTGCTCTGTAACACTCTCCCCCTCTTTGCTTCTATCGTCCCTTGACAGGCTTTACTTCTTGTCTTTCCCTTGTTGTACGCACGCATCCCTTGGTCAGTTCTGCCTACTGGTTGGACTGGCGTTTCGTTTTAATGGTCCTGTTCTTGATTTTTTTCTTTTACATCCTCTCGGCCTGATGCATTTGTACTGCCTATTCTTTTCTTTTCATTGCTCACAACCCTTGGTCAGTTCTGCCTGTTTGTTAAACATGTGTTCAGTTTTGATGGCCTCTTCTTGATTCTTGTTTTACATCCTCTAGGCCTGATGCATTTGTCTTGCCTAATAAGTCGGGTTGCCACGCACGCCACCAGTGGAAGGTATGAGGATGTGATCCTTTAGCCTTCGATCTGGACCTTCCAAAGATCAAGAGGTTGAAGCACCCTCTTGTGGTTTCGGAACCGCTAGATATCTTCTTGCACTTCTTCATGGATACTTTCCTGGCCCTGGTTCCTCCTTCCACCTACGTGTTTTTCCTTGATGTGTGCCCCTGCGGGGCTCTGTGCAGAGATGGGTGTTGCGCCCATGTGGGGCTTCTTGAAGAGATGTATCTTCTGATATTATCGTTTAATGAAGCTTCTTTCTTTGTCTTCTTCTTTTTTTTCTTTTTACTTGATTCTCCCTCAACACTGCCCCTCTCCTGAACTCTGTCGTCCCCGACAGGCTTTGGAAGTCGACGGGAGTATGTTCTATACACTTTTTGCTCTATTTCATTAAGCTGATTGGCTTCACGTATCATTAGATGCTTCCACTGTGTAGCTTTCACACCGTCCTGTGGCGGTTGTCTATGATCGGCGAAGAAGCTTAGCTCATATGCCACTAATCTGGCATTTAGGTTGGATGACATCTTTAAAAAGATCTCTGAATCGATTTCAAAAAACCCTGTGAAAAAGGCTTCTTCGAACATCTGCATGTATGTACTTGGCAAAAACATGAGTTTGGAATAATAGGCCATTATGGTAGGGCGGCTAGGCATAATAGACAAATAAAAAACGAGAATGTCTGTTCCCTGATTAATGCTAATGAAGTTCAAAAATGTACATGCCGCATGTTTGAAGACCTTCAATACTGTGAGTATCATACTGAGTATTTTATTTGTCATCTTGATAGTTAAATCTGGTACTGTTGCATAACTCTGCAACCAAAATTCGATGGTCTTTATCATATAATCCTCCGTTGGTAGATAACTATGCGGTGGACTTGGAAGTAGTGGATAGTTTAGCCACTGTTTATTGATTACACCGGTCTTTTGAATATCCAAAAATTCTCGTGCTTCTCTGCGCCGTGGTGTTGGACAAAAAGAGGGATTTACCTGTAATAAATATGGTGCTGCTTGCCAGTGCACCCGTAATGTAGGATGTTTCTCCAAAATTTTTCTTCTCCAAACAGGCTGTGCCGCTTCAGATTCTTCTTGAGTATAAGTGAATGTGTCATGTTTAAAGTGCAACTATTCGTCTGGATTTTTCTGTGTGATCTTTTTGATGTATTGTCTTGATTTCTCTTTCATCAGTCCGTACGAAATGTTGAAAGGCTTCATGATCATCTCCAAATCTTTACCTTTAATCTTTGCTTCTTTCATGACTTTGATGACTTCATCTTCAAAATTTTGTGTCAACCGGGACACCAATAGTGCTCGTTCCTTCTGACTTATTTCTGTAGCATATGGCATTGGATGATCATCATTTGGCTCTGCCATCTGCTCTTTTATTGGAGAATTATAAATCGGGGGAGATAGAGGACATACCTCTACCTTGTCAGTAGAATTTTCTTGTCTTGGCTCTACTGGTGTCCCGATTGGTGCTTTCTCTTCTGCTTTGGTCTCTAATTGGGCTAAGCTCTCAGTCTTCTCTTTTACTTCTTGCATTGCTGCCCGTAGTGCTTCCTTGGTAGCTAGTAACTCGTTACCAATCTCTGCTACATGATCCATATTTTCACTATAACTCGCTGCAAGTTTTCCGTGGGCTGTATTCAACTGCTTTTTTAGCTCATATGTTTCTTGAGTGTACTTACGTTCCCATTCTTCTCTCAATGCTTGTTCTTGTTTCAGCAAATCTGCATATTTCTCAATTTGAGCGCTTACTTCTTTTTGGTCAATATCTATTGTCTCTTGTTTTTCTATAGGTTGGTCATATAGCAATGACTTCATCAGTTCTTTATTTCGGTTTCATAAATTGTCATTTTCCTCCATATACACCTTGAGTTGTGTTTCGAGTAAGTTGCTTCTAGCTTTTATCCTCTCCTTATCTGCTTCACTGACTTCATGCTATCTTTGTAACTCCGTCAGTTGTGTTTGTAGCTGATGATGCTGGTTCATCAATGTATCACATTGTGTTTTGACTGCGTGAAACTCCGTTTCTTTGGTTGCAATTTCTTTCTGGGCTTGGATGAGTTGTGCAGATAGTTGTTCACTCATAATTTGAAACTGATTCTTTTCCCTCATGGCCTTGTCGTAATCTGCATCTGTATCCCTCATTTGTTGTTGTGTATCCATGGCCGTTTGGATCATTTGCTTGACAACAGGTTTTAATTGAGTGACATCCACATTTAACCAAGTGGTAGGTATACTAGGTTCTACTCCTGTTGTCACATCTTTCGCTTGAGCCACGTGTAATGTGGTGTCATGGGGTTGCCTGATATGAAGTTGGATCCTCGGCTCAGCCTCCATGTGGTCAATCTTGCCTTGAGGTGTATCATCTGGCACTTCAATCACAGTTGGCTCTTTGTTTTGTAGTAGTCCTGAGTCTGCGTTCACCGGAGTTTATATTTCTTCTTTGAGAGGTGGCATGGGAGCTTGATTTGTCACGGGAACTTCTTTCACGCTTATCTTTGATTGGTCATTCAGTTGAATCACATGCACGTTGTTACGGGGTTGTTCTATGTTCTTTGCCTGCAACTATTGGTTGTCTGGTGTGACTTCGACTTGATTAATCTCTGTCCAATCTTCATTGTGCGTTTCTGTTTGTATGTTAGTATCCAGGGTGTCCTTCTTAGGGCTTGATTCCTCATTAGAGCTAGAGTCATCCAACCCAATTTCTTTGTATATGGAAGGTACTTGATGAGTATGTCTTTTATCCTTTTGTTTCTTTTCCTGGCTTGCCTGTCTGTAATGATGACCTTGGACATTTAAGTTTACTTGCCCTCGCACGTATTGGTGTGTTTCTTCCAGAGCGGCGGAGAGATCTCTTTTAGTAATTGGTTGTTGGGTCCCAGGAATCTGTGGCAATGTGTGTGTCCTCTTTGATTGGGGTGTAGCCTGGGCTTCTTCCTCCCTAAGACGCTTTGTACCCCTCATGGGTTTCTTTGAACTGGTTCCTGCTTCGTCCATAGAGATGACTGTATTCTTTTTCTTTGGAACCGTCACTGACTTGGCATATTTGGCGAGCTCGACTGAGGTTGGCATCACATGCAAGCAGTTCTTCATATCCAGTGCCTCATAAATAAGTAGGGTCAAGGCCGAACTACCATTCATAAACTTTTTCTGACCCCACTTCTTCTTCGCTTCAAATAGGCGTTCTTGGACATATGGAGTCATATTTATTTGATTTCCGACTTGCCTCATAGCATGTGAGAGCAGTTGCACCACGTTATTTTGAGGTGCTATATATCTATGCATGCTTGGAAAACAAAAGTGTTGGTGCACTAAGCGAACAACATCTTCAATATCTGTTCTGTTGATGTCCAAAAAGGATCTCTTTTTCGGATCATGACATTCATCTTTGACATTCGTGATTCCCTCTTGATTCCATCCAAAAGCCTTGTTAATCAGCTCATGGGTGAATTGAATTGTCTTCCAGGCACCAACTTTATCCAGTACTCGTGCCTGAGGAACTGATATCTTATTCGCTGTAGGCTGAAGTGTATTCATCACTTGCGTACACCTCTGGAAATTTGGTAGATAAATAGGTAGTCTGAGAAATGCTTCCATTCCTGCTTGTGTCCAGACATCCGTCATGCGCGGTAATCCTTGTATGATGGTCTTAAAGTCTTGGGACATGATAGGGAAGTAGTGATCCCTGTCCATGATTTTGATAGTGACCATGAAAATGAGATCCGATACTGGTTGGTCATCCAGAAACCAATGGCCTCTTGCTTTTGTTATAGATTCCAATGGAAGAAGTTGGACCTCTTCCTCTTGCGTCACTTTGGAATTAGTAGATGCCATCTGCACTCAATATAGAGTATGAATTAGTGGCAAGATAGTATCAGAAATCCTCCTTCATTTGTCCTTCATAAGATTGACATTGCTCCGCGTGAATCGTGTCGTCCCTTCCCCGTGGGTGTGAGAAAGGTAATACCTGGGATTTTTCCTACTTTTAGATATTTTTATGTTTGTGTCTGAAAGAAAAACAGAAAAGTTAGTTCATAGCCAAAGCGGTTATTAATTCTGAGTAGTAATTTTCTTTAGATTATGTACAAGTGCTCTCCTATTTCCCAAGAGGAAAATGTGCTTCACTATCTTGAAATAGAAGAATAGCGTGCCGAATTCTTGGCCTTGTAATGTGGCCCTATTATGCATACTTTGGATTCTGGTAACTCCATATGTGTGCAACTTGAATTAATTGGTTGATGCATATAACCAATCTTGCTTTTTGGCTTCCAAATCTGCTTCACACTGTTGGTGCAAGTTGTATTCCCAACACTCCTGAAGGATATGGTGCTTCTCATGTTGTATATCTGCTTTATCTGCTTTTTGAATCTGGGAATGGTTTTTGAAGCATATGTAGACTCCTTCTCTGTCCTATAGCTATTCATCTTTGGTTGTTTTGCTTTTAGACCATACTAATTTTCCTTGAGCATTGGTTCGACTTTTCTGTTGATTGTCACTTGAGTGCATATTTGGGAATCCATATTTGTGTTCGGGCCGGCTGAGCAGCTATCACCTTCTTCGGAATCCATACTTTAGCAGTTCTTTATGGAACTGAATATCCAGAGCGATTTACATACTGGTTCTGTGGGTTCTTCTGCTGTAGCAAGTAGTTCTTCTATTGAAGATATGCATCCATTTGGTCCTTCCTTATCCAAGCTTGTCGAGTGTAAGGAATGGGGTATAATCTAATAGGTGCAGACTTGGGATTATTCGGAGAACTAGTCTCTCTTGGGCATGGTTCTTCTCTAAGGCTGTTTTCAGATAGAATGACACTCTTGTGACTTGCTAGATTAGAAAATGGCGTGCAAGCAGACTTCTGTGTATCCTCACATGAAGTACTTGATGAAGGAGTTTCCATAGTGCTAGTGAACATACATGCATCACTGTGTTCATTTGAGTGGGTTTTTGGTTCTATACTTGCGGCTTTGATTGGTCGTTCATCTAGCATGCTGAATACTTCACGATGTCCTATCTTGGCCCAGATGTATCCTAAGGCCAATTGAATAGTTACTTCATATTCGTATATCCAGTCTTGTCCTAACACGAGCTCTTCCAATAAATCTTGATCGTGACATACTAGGAGTTTTTGTTCCATTGTGTTGTTTCCTAAGTGTAGAGGCAAGATAATCTCTCCTATACACTTGGTGATCTTTCCTCCGATTCCAATGAGTTGTGCCTTTGATGGATGTAATTCCTCTTTGAGTTTTTGTGTCAACGAATACTTAATACAACTTACAGCTGCTCCTGTGTCAATTAGAGCATTCACTAAGTGGTACTCCTCTTTTCTAGCTCTCAAATTCAAATATGGTTGTGTCCTTTGTTGACCTAGGTTTTCAGTGGCTCTAAAATTAGCCATTGGGATGAGTTCCTCTCCTTGGCGATATCTCTCATCTCTCTCTCTCATCCACTCTTTTTGTTTCCTAATCCGCTCTAGTGCTTCTTGTCTGGCTTCCTCTCGTATTCTTTCTTCCTCTAGACGTCTATTTTTACCCGTTATCAGTCGTGACATCATTTCTTCAGTCAATGGCTCTAAATATTTTTTTACTCAACATCCACTGATATAATTTGGCAATACTTCTCCATCTAGAGTTGCTAAGCTGATGGCTCCGCTGGTGGATATGCGACTGATGATTAATGGGCCATATCCTCTTTTCTGCAGTTTCTTAGCGTGTTGTTTTAGGGTATATACCAAAACTAAATCTCCTTCCTTTAAATTTTTGTCTTTAACATGAGCATCAAAATATGCCTTCTGTTGCCTTTTAGCAACATAAATCCCTGCTACTGCTTGTAACCTAGTTTCATGTAGCTTCTCTATTTGTTCCAATCGAGCTGAGAGTTCATGTCCATTCCACTCATAGGTTGTTGCTACCCTGAGAGTGGGTATTAGGAAATCAATTGGTAAAATAGCATTCTGCCCATACACTAAGTTAAAAGGAGTAGTGCCTATGGCGGTTTTGTAAGCTACTCTGAATGCCCATAAAGCATGATGTAATTGTTTATCCCAATCAGATCTACCATTGTTCACAATTTTAGTGAGAACTGTGCATAAGATTTTATTTGAACTTTCAGCTTGTCTATTGGCTTGTGGGTGATAAGGGGCTGATTTCTTATGAATTACCAAGAATTCATTCAGTAAGGCTTCTATCACTTCATTCACAAAATGCGTACCTCTATCACTCACATTTTCTATCGGTAGTCCAAATCTAGTGAAAACGTTCTCGAAGAGAAACTTGGCCGTAGTCCTTGCATCATTTTTCTTAGTTGCTTTGGCTTCAACCCATTTGATCAGATAGTCTGTGGCTACGATTATGTACTCGGCGTGGGATCCTTTAGCTGGTGGGCTAATAGGTCCTATAAAGTCTATTCCCCATTTTGTGAAAGCTCTGGCACTCATCATGGGTTTTAGTGGCATTTCATCCCTTTTAATTGGATATTTCGTTCGTTGACATGTATCACATCTTTGCACATATGTTGCTGCATCTTGGTGTAAAGTTGGCCACTACATTCTTGCAAAGAGAATCATTTTTGCTGTTTTATCTGTAGAGAAATGTCCTCTTGCAGCTCCTGTATGTGCCATCTCTAAAACAACAAGATACTCGTCTTCATGAATGCACATTCACAAATGATTTTCTCTTCCTCGTTTAAAGAGTTGTTTTCCTATAAGAGCATAGTCCTTGATTTGTTCTACAAGTGATCTTTTTCTTGCTAGAGTGGCTCCTTCTGGGTACTCTTGGGTCTTCAAGAATTTCACCAGAGGCATGCTCCATCTTGGTGCTATGGTGGAGTAGCACAGAGTGGAGTTCTCTTCTGGATTCCATTCTTGACAAGTTGGGCAGGCTAATACATGGTTATGCGTATCCCTCTGCATGGTTGGCCAATATATGCCCAATCTCTTTAGCGTTTGCCATGTCTCGTTCGCATTTAGATGAGTTTTCCATTGATTTACATGTGCTTTCTGAAGCCACATTTCTTGTTCCTCTTCTTCTACGCATCTCATGAGTAATCCACTTGAGTCTTGGTGATACAAACTTCCAGTAATGATCTGGAGATTTTTAGCCTTCCACAGGTCTTGGGTTCAGTTTGTGATCCCATCTTTAGGTCCATGAGTGAGTATTGGGATCAACTTTTCTGCCCACTGGGGACATACTTCGAGATTAAAAAGGTACGTATCTGGCAGATCATCAGGTACTCCTATGGGTGGTTCTCCATGTGTCATTCTTGATAGGTGATCCGCTCTTATGTGGGTATTTCCTTTCTTGACTACTACTTCAAAATCAAATTCCGTCAACAATAAAAACCATCGTAATAGTCGTCCTGTATTACAAGGCTTATTGACTAAGTACAGTAGGGCTTGATGATCAATAAAGAATTTGAATTTGTTTGCCAAAAGGTAATGTCGAAACTTTTTTACTGCGTATACCATTCCTAGGCCTTCTCTTTCGGTCGTGGTATAATTGCGTTCTGCTTGATTCAATTGTCTACAGGCATAGGCTATAGGATGATCTAACTTTCCTATATCTGCGGGTTGAGCTGGGATGCAACCAATGGAAAACTTGGAAGCATCTACGTGAATGTGAAAGGGTTTGTTCCAATTAGGTACTCGAAGGATTGGGGCTAAACTCAATCGACTCTTTAACTCATTAAAGGCCTTTTCACATTCTTCAGTCCAATTAAATTGAGATAATAGTGCATAAAGAGGTCTAGCAATTATGGCATACATATGTATAAATCTTCGGTAGTATCCGCAATGTCCCATAAGTGCTTGGACTTCTTTAGCAGTCTTTGGTCTCGAAAAATCCAGAATCACTTTGATTTTGTCTTCATCAGTTGAAATACCGTTTTTAGAGACAATATGTCCTAATATCTTTCCTTGTCGAACCATGAAGACACATTTTTCTGGGTTGAGGCATACTCTATATTGTCGACATTTGGCAAAGATCTTTCCTAGTTCAGGGATATGCTCTGATCGTATAGCTGAATAAGTGCATAAATCATCCACGTATACCTCCATACTCTTTCTCAGGAACTCTTTGAATACATGGCACATCAATCTTTGGAAAGTGGCTGGGGCATTGGTTAGGCCAAAAGGCATAACCCTAAAGGCGTATACTCCCCATTCAGTTGCAAAGGCTGTTTTATGCTGGTCCTCAGGAGCAATGGCTACCTGATTATACCCTGAAAAGCCATCCAAAAAACTATAAACTTCCTTCCCTGCCACTCTTTCCAAAAGATGATCCGTAATGGGCAATGGGTAACTATCTCTTATGGTGGCAACATTCACTTTTTTCAGATTTATGCATGCTCTTAACTTACCATTCTTTTTCGGTACAACCACCAAAGGCGACACCCATTCTGTGTGTTCGATCTCATATATGAACCCAACATCTAATAGTTTTTCTATCTCTTCTTTAATCTTTGCTGAGTAAACATTGTTATATGTGTATGGTCTTTGTTTGGAAGGTTTAGCTTCAGATGTCATAGGGATTCTATGTGCACATATGGATGGATCTACTCCTTTCAAATCCTTATAGGTCTAGGCAAAGACATCCCGGTATTCCCTTATGAGGCGTATTAACTCTTGTTCTTCCTCCATAGAGACATCCTGTCCTATAAAAGTACATCGTTCTTCTCCTTCCTCTAATGTTACTACTATTTTCTTGGTCTGCTCTTTGTTGTCATATGCTATTCCTGACTGTGCTTCTCGTTTTGGCATTTGAATAGCAATTCTTCTCTCTTCTACTTCATATTTTTTGAAGTGGGCGGGCACTTCAAATTGGTCTTGAGGCTTGTTTTCTTCATCAATTTTTGCCTTATCTAATCCAAGCTCCTCTTCCGGTGTTGCTTCTCGATTTATTTCATTAGCTATGACACTTACTCCTTGATTTCCACTTTCTATTTCCATTTGCTCTTGCTCCATTTCAATGCTCTCATAGTCCTCCTTCCATTCCTTTTCTATCACTTCCCCTTCTTCAGCCTCTTGAAGAACTACCACGTATAGACTAACGTCATATCCTTCCTCGTCAATGCATTCATTCATGGTTATCACTTCTTCGTTTACACACACATCGAGAGTAGCTAAAATCTCCATCCAACCATGAGGTTCAAATTCTTCATCTAAGAATATTTGAGGCATATAGGCTGGATCTTGTACTGATCTAGCAACTCCTTGCCTTTGCTGCCATCCTTTCCTCCTATCCTCTTCCTTTTTCGCAGTTTGGCATATCCATAGATGAGTATCTTCGTTCATCCACGATTGATCACTTGAACCTATACTATGAATCGACTGATTATCTTCCTCCTTATGAATCTGATTCCATTGTAAGGGGGGAACATCTTGATATGTATATGTGTGGAGATTTATTCTTGTGGTGGTTCCTTCATGCTGTAGGTATACAACGTCTTTTCCCCAATCTTGCACTACCTTTAGTTGTCTCATGAAAGGTCTTCCAAGTATCATTTCATAATTGCTAGGCCTTTCAAATTGACAAATCGCTAAGTTGTGTTCGAACTCAACTCCGCAAGTGGTAAAAACTACCCGTTCCAATAATCCCAAGGGTCGTTCAGTGTGTCTGTCTGCCATTTGTATCTTCATGCGCGTTGGTCTTAAAGCTGGTTTTCCCCATTTCTCCCAGATTTCTTTAGTTGCTATTCCTACTCCAGCTCCAGAATCTAAGATGGCTTTGGTGGTGTAACCCCTATAGGTAATTGGAAGGCACGTGTTTCCTTCATCTCCCTCACTAAAATCTCCAACCTTATCGACTGGGATTTTTACTGTGTTTACTTCATCAGACATCTCCTTCTCTTCCACCTTGATCTCCAATTGACTGGTTAATCTCTCCTTCAAATGTGGTTTGACCTTCAACAGTTCTTCCAATGTCAGAGTGCAAGGGATTTTTACCTTTCTAAAGTGTTGTATGATATCCGATGTTTGGACTGATGGGTTCGGTTCTTTTTTTCTCATTGAGGGAATGCAGTATAATTCTAAGTTATGTTCGTACTCTCCTGTGTAATTTGGCAAAACCTTTACACTATCATTTTCTTCGTTACTTGGATCAATTGGTATTATTTCTTCTGAATTCAGTTCAGGTATGGAGTCTTCAATTTCACCTTCTGCTTCTAGCTCCTCAAAGGGTGGGTCTATTCCTTCCACTTTCTTCCACCGGTCTTCTTGGACTCTTGCCCACAAATCTTTAGGCCATTCCCCTTCTACTTCGAGAACAATGGATCCTTCCCTTTTATCCTCACAGTAATTTCCATTATGTGTCTTACCTGCTTCGGGTTTCTCGGGTTCCTTAGGGATGACACACTCTTGGAATTCTCTTTCGGGAATTCGTGAATTTGGTAATTGAAGAACAGGTTTTTCTAAGGTCTGCTGAGCCACTTCAATTAATTTTTTGCATATCTCCAACCTTTCTTTCTCTAGGTCACCTCTAGGATATTCTCTTTCATGTTGTTTGATGGTAGATCCTGCTCTTATTCGTGCCTTGTACGCCTGAATCCACATGGCTAATTCTTCAGGCATGGGATCTGCTAAAACTGATCCTACCTCTTCTTTTTTATACTTTCCATTTTTATTTTCTTCTTCAAATTTTTGTTTCTCTTTTGGATTTTGTTCACTCTTCTCATTTTCCTTCTTTTGTAGTAATTTCTTTTCCTTTATCCTATCTCTACGGTTCTTCCATCTTTATGTTCGTTTGCTTACCACACTTTTCTCAGGCTCTTCCGAGTCTTCAACTAGTAGAGGTGTAGGTATGTTCATTTCTCTGTCACCTTGATCATTTTCTTCAGTTTTGTCTGGGGTCTCTCTAGCTTTGGATCTAGTTATTGCTTTCAATGGTACAGTGTACTCCTTATCGCTTCCTGATGATTCTATCACTTCTATCACATTAATCTGCATGTTAGAGTTAACTTTGTTTGGGTTCTTGGGGCAATCTCTAAAAAGGTGTTCTTTACCACAATCACTACAGTATCCTTCCCAGACTCGCTGTGGTGGTGGTGGGTTTGGTAGTGTACATTCTCTGATATAATGATCACCTCCGCATCTATAACATGGTCCTCTAGGTACAGGCGGTCTGTTCATAGGTCGGGGGGGTATGGATGCCCTAGGGGTTGTGTACATCAATGACACATAGTCCTGCTCATATCCGTAGGAACTATCAGGTTCTTCCATTCCATACACATATGGTTCGTACATTTGTCCATATTCTATCATAGAGCTCTCATAACTGGGATAGTTTCCTTGACTATGGTCATAAGATGAGTCGTATGGTTCATTGCTAAGCAATGGTGTGGCTGGGACTATTGCTCTCTCTAGGTTTTCTTCAGGTTGAGCTATTTTCACTGGGACAACATTCTGAGGATGGGGTGGTTGTTGTCCTAACACCGGTTGTGGTTGATTGTAACTTTGATAAGCATATGGTCGTGGTACAGGTGCCTGCTGCTGATATTTGGGATATCTAAAGGCTTCACCTCCTTGATCTCTCTGAGGGTATCCGTAAGATCTCATGAGCGGTAGTGTTGGTCTTGCTTGCCTATTGTAAGGACAATTTTTTGAGCTGTGATTTGTGTATTTTTGTTCTATGCTGCAATATTGTAAAGGGCCTGAAATAGGTGGTCTATTGTAAGCATAAGCATGTGGTGGGACTACTCCCCTAGTGCACAGATGAGAAAGATGATCTCCTCCACAATGCATATATCTTCTAAGCATGGGCAATCTCATTGGGTTGTTGGGGTAGTTCCTCTATCCTTGAACGTTCAACTTCTTTGCGACTAAGTCGGCTATTTCCTCTACATTGTTCTTAGGGTTTGATGTGCTGCTGGCTGAATCTTCACTTTTGATACTACCTTGAGGTATTTTCAGATCCTCCGCTAGATTGTCTTCTAAGTCAATACATTCTTGCAAAGTTTGTACTCTTTTCACATACACTAGAGATCTTAATGATCCATTCAATAATCCTTCCAAAAATAATGACACCATTTTGTTTTGAGTGGGCCTCTCTTCCACTGGGCATCTATCCACATACTGTTTGAATCTTCTTGCTGCCAATCTCACTGATTCCGTAGGAGCTTGCTTAAAGCTATGGATTAATGATGACGAGTTGTTTTTAATTCTAGACTTAGTGAATTCCTCAATCATTTCTTGATAGACTTGTTCCATGTTTTGAAAATTATTTGGATCTAATGGCTGGAACCAAGCTAAAGCTGTGTCTGTCAAAGTTAGACCAAAAGACTCATATTGGATAAAAAAATTCTTCTACTTGTTCGGCTCTGATTACTTGCTTGAATTCAGCTATATGATTGTAAGGTTCACTAGAGCCATCATAGTGATTTCTCATGCATTTGGCCACTTGAATTGGCCTTAATCTTCTTCCTTCTTCAGGCGGTCTAGGCATCACAGGGAAAACTGGTCTTCCAATGGGTATACCAAGTCCTCTTGCTACAAGTGGTCTAACTGGGGTAGGAATTCCATTTCTTGGATCCACAGGTGGCTGAGTCCGATAATTAGGTTTATTTGCAGGCATAGCAAACTGCACATGTGGTCTAATCGGGATTTGAGTTTATTGTGTTTGTCCTGACTGTTGAAATGAATTATTCTAAGAGGTTCCATGTGGGTTTTGTGAAGTAGTGGCTTGATCCCTCGGGGGAAAAACTGGAATGTTCTGATATTTCAACCCGGCTCTCTCAGAATCTGTTAGGGGCCAATACCTTCTCTGGTTTTTGTCCAAATATGTGATGATGGTGGGGAAGTCAGTATCTTGTAACTCATAGACAGTCAGTGGGTTAGGGGTTGCTTCCCATAATGAAGAGTGGGCTCTAAGGAGATGCTCCATTCCATTAATCAAATACACACCCATTAAGGAGTCATCTTGGGGAATCAGGTCTCCTCTCCAAACCCTAACAACAGTAGATCTCCCTCTAGGTGTGGTCACTTGCTCTTCATTTTCGTCTTCATTAAGGTTTGGAGCAGTGTTTTCTTCCCCAAGTTCATCGATATTTTCATGATGTTCTGTAACAACATACTGGATGTCTCTCTTGTCCATATAAATTCCTCCTGTATACTTAACTGCTGGCCTAGGCACTATGTAAGCATCTGAAGCTTTCTTCAGTCGGGCCATTGATCGGTTTAGTCCATCTAGGTATATGGGTGTCTCATGTTGATTGGTGGTCACATATTCTAAAGATGTCCGATATTCTCCCTCAATATTTGACATCATGCCAATCATTGGTACAATGTTTTGCATATCCTCTGAAGCCATAGGAATTTCTTCCTCTGACTCACCAGAGCATTCAGAATAATGTGAACGGCTACTTGGTTCGGCTATAGTTCCTACAGAAGAGATCACACTCCTTCGGCTTCCTAGGATTCTCCCAGATCTTAGGTTCATTCACTTTAAAGTTCTATTTAACCTTGCCAACCTCCAACTTCTAGAGTTCTTCACTAAAGGTCAGAATTCTAGAAAAATTTGGCTGGGAAAGGACTGACTATGAAATCTCAAGTCACAATACTTGGCCCAAAAAGTTCACGATACTCGACCTTTCGACAAGACGATACACGATACTTGGATGAGACGATACACGATACTTGGATGAGACGATACACGATAGTTGAAGAACTCGATACACGATATTTGAGCAACACAATACTCAATACACAGGAAACACGATACTCGATAATCCAAAAAACGCGATACTCGATACACGATACTTGATCACACAATACTTGATATAGCACGATACACGATACTCGATACTTGTGAAGTATCGCGATCATGGATCACACAATACTTGATACTTGTGAAGTATCGCGATCAGGGATCACACGATACTCGATGCTTGTGAAGTATCGCGATCAGGGATCACGCGATACTCGATACTTGTGAATTATCGCGATCAGGGATCACACGATACTCGATACTTGTGAAGTATCGCGATCAGGGATCACACGATACTCGATACTTGTGAAGTATCGCGATACTCAACCACAGGAGATCACGATACTTGTCACGTATCGCGATACTCGACTGTGGGAGAACATGATACTTGACACTTTTTCAGTTTTTTGCAAGTGTGTTTTGAATTTAAGACGAATATGTGTGTTCTTCAAGCTCTTCTAACCTCTCCTCACCAACTGTATCACCCAGTAAGACCCTCACGATACCTGCCGCAGATCGTTTGGCAATAATACCTAATTTTTGATTGATGAAGATGAGTAGCAGATTGAATTGCTCACCTTAGAGGCTCTTTTCCAAATCTTCTAACACTCTCTCTCGCTCTGTGCTGCTCCCAATCCCTTTGCTTATCAGAATGTGATACTCGACAGAAGGCTCTTACGATACTTGCTGTGCAGACAAGTAACTTGAAAAAGGCAATTTTTTTTGGCTTTTATACCTTTTAAGAAATTTTCCTAATTAAAAAACTTAACAAAACTAAAATTGACGGCTGCTCTAACTTCCTAGTCTACTCCCTTACTCCTCCTACCCTACTCCTTCCACTCACTTCCCTATGTTAACAACTCACTACACACACTTCAAGAGTGAGAAGTAGTAAGTGCGGATGAATATGACTTACCAAAGAAGAGAAAATCACCACTCCTCCACTCACTTCAATGCAAAAAGCTACTTACCATCACATGAATGCCTCGGTTTGATTCGACACTCCCCGGCAACGGCGCCAAAAAACGTGTGTACCTAAGAACCAACCTAGGGACTTGTGGAGAAAGAGACTATACCTCCATCCCCCTCAAGTGCATATAGTGGGGATTCACGCTTTAATTATCAATCCGATGAGTATCAAAACCTAGCCAAGTGTATGAGGACATGCATTCAAATGGCGATCAACGCAAATGAATTACTCAAAGAGTGCAAACGAGGCAAAGACTGATCCAAACAAGCTTCAACTGTCAGTCATGGTGTCATGATACTTGAAACAACAGCCAACAGTAAATTGAGCTTTTCTCTCAGCTCCAAACTCCGAATATAGTGAATAGCATATGCGTTTCAAAATCTCGAGAAGACGCATCGAATGGTGGTATTTTCACTCAATTCTGACGCTTCTACTTCAAGTTATGAGCAAAATACTGAGTCACGGGAATAACCTTCCTACACTTCACACACACCTTAACCATAGCAAACAAAAGCTTTCATGGATAGACAACACTTCCTAACACTCTTTCCAAGCAACACACATGCACATAAGCTCACAAAGAAGATGATACAGAGAGGAGAAGACACAAATTCGAATTTCTGTGCTCTTGATTCTCACAATGGCAAAAAGTCTTTACAAAGAGTCACAAATTGATTTATATACTTGTGCCCTAAAAATGGTCCTTTCATACAAGAGACCGGCACTTTATTCACTAAAAGACTAATTTCCTATTGATTTACATGAGTAAGCTTCTCCTCTTCTGTGGGGATGCATCTAGAGGACTCCTCTAGTGCATTTACATCGGAAAATATATTACAAGAATGGTTATAATACAAAAATTGGGTGTCCAAATCAGAAAAATTTTGGGGCCCATCTTTTTCTCTGCCTTGTGCTCTCTTCGCTCTGCAACAAATGTGTCATGTGTTCAAGGAGTTTTTGAGGAAAAGCATGGAGGTCTATGTGGATGACCTATGTACCTACTCTTCTCAATGCATAGACCACATACTAGAATTGAGGAGAATCTTTGATAAATGTAGACAATATCAAGTCTGTCTAAATCCAGAAAAGTGTGTCTGTATGGTCTGACATGGCAAAATTTTGGGGCATATAGTGTCCAAGAATGGCATCTCAACCGACGAAAATAAGATCAAAGTAATCTTAGAATTACGAAGACCTAAGAATGCAAAGAAAGTTCAAGCCTTTATGGTACATTGTGGATATTACAGATGCTTCATCCACATGTATGCCATAATCACTAAACCTCTATACGGGTTGTTAACTCAATATGTTTGGATTCAAGAATGTGAACAAGCTTGTAATGAATTAAAAACCAGATTGAGCTCAACACCAATTTTGAAAGTACCTTACTGGAATAACCATTCCACATTCATGTGGATGCGTCCAATTTTGCAATCGAATGCATCTTAGCACAATGAGCTGATGAAGGAAAATAAGATCACCCTATAGCTTATGCAAGTAGGCAACTAAACCAAGCAGAATGCAACTACACTACTAGTGAACAAGAAGGTCTATGCGATGAAAAAATTCAGACACTACCTCTTAGCCAACAAATTTAAATTCTTCATTGATCACCAAGCACTACTATACTTGGTCAATAAACCCCGCAATACAGGAAGGACAATGAGATGGTTTCTACTACTACTGGAGTTCGACTATGAGCTTGTACTAAAGAATAAAAACACTCATGTAAGAGCTGATCACCTATCGAGAATGATGCATGGAGAACCACCCACGAGTAGCTGATGAGCTGCCTAATACATATGTGTTTCAATTTAGAAGTATGCCCAAAATGGGTTGAGAAGTTGATTCCTATAATTCCTCATGGACCACATCATAGGATCAACAAAAACAACAAAAAAAAAAATGGCAGACAAGAAATCTCCACATTTTGGCAGGGAGTTTATACTTCAAAGAATCAAATGGATTACTTTTAAGATGCGCAATCTCCACATTTTGGCAGGGAGTTTATACTTCAAAGAATCAAATGGATTACTTTTAAGATGTGCGGAAGATGAGGAGCATAAGAGTTTACTTGAATAAGTCCATGTAAATAAATGGAGAATGCACAAAGGCATTCGTGAAACAACATGAGAATTGAAAAGATTAGGTGTGTATTGGCTTGATATGCAAAAGGACATGCATGAACACATCATTGACTGCCCGATGTGTTAGGAAACTCCACCTGATAAACATTCCTCATTATGTTATTCCACCATTGCCCCCGAACGGAGTAAAGTGTTAGTTAATTTTTTGAAATCACGTACTTATCTTGAAGGAACAAGCCTAGCTAGGAATAGAGCATTGGAAGAACAAAGCAAGGACTATGCCATAATGGGGAGGTGATTATTCAAAAGAGGAAAGGATAATCAATTATGATTATGCATACATGAAGGAGAATGCCTACCTATTCTAGAAATGGCTCATGCAAGAGCAATTGGAGGTCATTTTTTTGCTGAAAAAACTATTAAGATGATTTTAATCTTTACTCGTTTATGGTGGCCTACTTTACATATAGATGTAGAAACTTACGTGTGGAGTTGTGACATATGTCAACGAATAAAGTATCCTATAAGAAGAGATGACATGCCCTTAAGACCCATGATTAGTGTGCAAGCCTTCTCAAAATAGGGTATTGATTTCATTGGACCAATAAACCCCCCCCCCCCCCCCCCCCCCAGTGAAAGGATCACATGCTGAATATATCATTGTCGCCATGGAATATTTGACAAAATGGGTGGAAGCAAAAGCTACCAGGAAAAACGATGCCCAAACTACAACGAGATTCTTGTTTGAGAATATATTCACTCCTTTTGGACTACCGATTATAATCGTAAGTGATAGAGGAACACACTTTATTAATGAAGTCATTGAGTCACTTTTGAATGAATTTCTAGTGATCCATAAAAAGTCAGCACCCTATCATCCACAGATTGATGGATAAGTGGAGAGTTCCAACAAGATGTACTTATGCATGGTGTTAACTAAGATAGCCAACAACGAAAGATTGGATTGGGATAAACAATTAGAAGATCACATAATCTATAATTTCACCAGTAATGAGGACACAACGATGCTAAAGCATAAAACAAGTATGGATTCGTAAGGATCGACTATAGCAATGGGAATGCAAAAGGAATTTGATAACACACCAACACCCCAGGAAGCAAGAAAACCACAAAGGTCCAAAACTACAGAAGAATGAATCTCGGGTCTTACAAGTATGGGTACCTACGTGATTAGCAGAAGCTTAAAGATCATGGCAACAAATGTGGTTCCCAAAAAAGATCAAGGAACAGGCAAAGAAAGAAATAAGGACCTTAGACAAAGCAACACAAAATTGTCAATGACATCAATACATTACCCAAAGGAAAATGATCATAGGAACAAGCAAAGGGAAAGAAGCCCAACACAAAGACATGTACATATGGAGGATTAAATCCAAGGATGTGTAGTCGAAAACAAAATAAGACACGACACAGAGGAATCAGATTACAACACTAAAGTGGAAACTGAAGGAGCGACAAGGAGTGTGCCAAAACAACAAAGAGAATCAATCTTCCACACATGCTAAATTAAATGCATCCAAAGTATGCATGATAGGGCAACATTACAAGGCCATGCATTTAGCACTAATATTTTTCAACCAAGTGTAGTGGTGCACATTTCCTATCAAGGAATAGGACTTAGCTTCTGCTATGATAACTCCACTAAAATTACTAATGTACCTTAATAAATGCTTTTGCTATGATTAACATTCATGTTTTCTTTCAAAAAAAAATAAAATATATATAAGGAAATGGAAAAAGTACATCCTCAGATATCATGCTATACTCACACTTTTGAGCGGGGGGGATCGCGACACACATGATTAACAAATGAGAGGAGGAAAGCACTTCTAGAAATTGGGTTTTAACTATAAATGGTATTTTGAAGTGCAAATGGCTTCTGAGGATTTTGAAATGATTGTACAAGAGGAGATTATGGAGATTCCTTTGGAAAGTGCTACCAAAGCTTGAGGGCATTGGTTTTGTGAAAATTAGCCAATAGCAGATCATTTGTTTCTCATCAATATAAGAATCATGGACACGGACCATCAATTTCCTATCATGTCATAGGATTTTCGTGTGCTACAAGAAATTCCATCAACTATGGACATATTGAAAAAAGCTGGCATTGCAAAATACTTTGCCTTACCGATATATAAGCCTGACTTTGAAGGATGCACTCAAGTGATGAATACCTTGCATCTTGCATTGGATATGACGTTGGTGCCAAAAGCAAAGGTGCTAGATTTACAAAGAGATTATACTACAATCAAATGTATGCACGAATTGATCAAGGATGTTTTCGGATGGACCAAGGATGGCATTACAAATCTCAAAGAAGAATTCCACAAAGCTAAAAAACAAACATCTCTGGATATCAATAGGATCGACATCAAGGAGGTGGTTTGGCTGGTGCACCAACATTTTTTTTCCAGATATGCATCAATACATCATGCGACAAAAAATAGTGGTGCAACTCTTATCTCATGCAAACAAACAAGTTGGCAACCAAGTGAATCTAATACCATATGTCCAAGAATACTTATTTGAAGCTAAGGAGCAATGGGGCAACAAAAAATTCCTAAATGGTAGTACATCATTGATCGTGTTAAGAAAGGGTGAAGTCATCATAGAGGAAGATGGCACGAGTTCTAAACCTTTAATGAAAGAAGCAAAAAGATTGAGGGAAGAAAGCATAGTGGAGGCAACTCTAGTTTCAAAAAGAATGTATGTACTTCCAAAACAACATTGGAACGATCGACACCAATCACCGAAGTGGAATTGCAAGAAGCTCTACTACAAACTCATAGGTACAAAGAAAGCCAAGAGAACCTATCAATTCAAGGCCACCACTATTGACAGACCAGTATGGTACATCAAAATTAGCCGGGTAAAAGATTAACACAATTACATAGATATAAAGAATTGGGATTAGCAAATTCAAGCTCATCATTTGAAGTTCAAGATGAGAATGAACAATCCACAATGAACATGGATATTCACACCAAAACAAATCATGATGGTGGATGGGATGAAATTAACCAAGTGGTCGACCAACAAGAAGTAGCTAGCAAAGAACAAGACATGGGCACAAACATAATCATTGAAGAAGGACAAGCGAACAACCAACAAAAAAAAAAAGTGTATACTATTCAAGTGAATGACACCCCCAAAATGCAATTCAAAGAAATTGTTGTTTGTGTATTTTTTATTCAAGCCTAGTGCTTGATCATTCATTACTTTGTTATGTATACTCTCAATGAGAGAAGCCACAACAACAACCTCTTGTACAAGTGATTACTTTGAAAAGTAATTACATTAAAGGTAAATACCATAAAGAATATCGTGACATTGTTAGGTACTAATCACGAAGTTGAAGTAGGAGAAACTTATTAGCTAAGATTCCCCTAACACAAGGGAGCTTTTAGGTAGCATCCCTCCAAAGTTTGAATTCAAATACCTCTATTTATACACTCAAAATGAGTCATGGATTAGAGTAGATTCTTTGCTATATTCAGAGGAGGTTCTAGTCAAGCCCTATACTATTGATGAAGCACATTGTGCCCCTTATCCTCAAGCTTCATGCCCATTCTTTCCATGTACCATATGTTCAATACCGATTGATCTTTCAAGTCATTTCTTGGAGTTCACTTCAACTATTGCTATAGGTCTATGTCCCATTTTCAATCAACTTTGATCATTGATTTCTCTGTGTATACTTAGTCTTTTGATGAGATTTAAAATTGGTATAGGTAAACTGTTAAGTCTATTTGCAATTTTCATCCCATTTGGTTCATTAATCTATGAGCTACATCTATTTGAAGTGATCTATGTATGTAAGCAAAAATCTTCTAAAATGTCGTGATGACACCCTAATGTTCCTAATTTAAATTCTCTCAGCATGGTTCATCAAAATTCATCATTTTTGTTGGTTAGGTTCATCATATATCTAATTTGAGGTGTGCAAAATATCTATAGACAATTTTCAGCAGGCTATGAGCTTTGAATGAAATTCGAGAGAGAAACACATCCCAAAATAGCAAGTTTTGAGTCATCTGTTTTGAATTAAGTTATCTGTTTTGATGTATCAATTTGAGAATGATCTTCCAAAGTAGTAAGGTGATCTATATGCATCCTTAGAAAGAACTAGGTGTCTAGTTACTATCCTTGAAGCTATCTTGGCAAGTGTAGAGCAGGTTTTTGCAAGACCAGGCTCATCTTTGGAGGTATCCACCATCTCTTCTCACAGTGGTATCAGAGCAAAGATGAATCAACATGGGAGATGGTTTTCCTTCTACCATTGACAAATTTGATAGAAACAATTACTCAGCCTAGTCTTTGAGGATGGAGGCCTATCTTCAAGGAAGAAATTTATTTGGATATGTATTTGAAGATGAAGTTATGCCAACAATGAGAAGTAAAGGGAAACCATCACATGAAGAGTAAGAGAAGCTTACAACTTGGTGTTCAAAGGATGCACTAGCTAGGATGCAAGACCTCAAGAGAGGCCTAGAATGCACATCGTGCCTTCTTCTCTTCAAACACTAGAGCTAGGAAGAGCCATGTATGGATGGAGTTCACTACCTTGAAGAAAAGTCCTAAGCAAAGTGTGACTGATTATGTCACCAAAATGAAGGAGATTTCTAATCAGTTGGGAAGCATTGGAGAGGTGATTGAACAAGAACAAATCATAAGCCAAATCATAAATGGCATCAAAGCTAATGACAAGTGGGAATCATTCACAACTACCATGGATCTATACATGGACATGCAAGTACCTGACCTCAACACCTTGATGGGCCAACTTTTCACACATGAAGCAAAGATAAACAAGAATGGTGAATCTTCAAGAGGTAATCAATCTTCTGCCTTATACTCTGATAGAACTAAAGCTAAGGATAAGTCAAAGACTAAGAAGAATGAAGATGGGGGTAGCTCTTTCCAAGCCAACTTCACAGGTAGAGGAAGAGCTAAAGGAAGAGGTAGAGTAGGAAAGCAAGGCAGGGGGAGATCCCAAACATCTCAACCTTGTAATATATGTGGTTACTCTAATCACACTACTGAAGAGTGTTACATGAATCTAAGAAATTCCAGAGGAAGAGGATTCAATAGAGGTGGCTATGGATCAAATAGAGGCATATACAATGGAGGATACACCAATAACTAATACAACAACAATAACAACTATCAAAGTGGATTTAGAGGAAGGAAAGATTATAATAAGTAAACTAAAGAACAAAGCCAAGAGGACTCACTCCTACTCATGAACCTATAATTGAAGCAGGGTAAGGATGATGATCATGTCTTTTATATAGCATATGTGGAAGATCCAAAACAATGATTTAGAAGGATTCCCAAAGGAGATAAGACATGAAGACTCTTCACTTTTGAAGTGAAAGACACCAAGAACATACCATTGTTTAGCTATGGATCTCAAACCACTCTCTGAATTGGAGGTATGGCATAAAAGGCTTGCTCACATTGGTGAAATAACCTTGAAACAAATATGCAGGGATCAAAGTGTACTTGGATTGCCCAACGTCACTAAGCAACATATGATCTACAAGTGTGGAGCTTGTCAATTTGGCAAAGCACATAGACAACCTTTCAACAGGAAAGGCTATATCCATCAAGAGTTATTGGATCTTGTACACACAGATGTGTGGGGTCCAAGAAAAGAATCTTTCATCTCAGGTTCAAGATATTATGTATCTTTTATTGATGATTGTAGTAGATGGACAATTCTATACTTTATGAAACATAAAGATGAAGTTTTCAATTGTTTCAAAAGGCATCTTGCACTTGTAGAGAACCAAACATGTAGATGTCTCAAAAGGCTCAGATCAGATGGTGGTGGAGAATACTTCTCAAATGAATTTGATGCTTTCCTACAAGAAAGGCATCAAATGAGAGGTAACAACCAGATACACACCTGACCTCAATGGAGTAGCTGAAAGGAGGAACAAAACTATAATAGAAGCAGCTAGACCTATGCTAAATGGAAAAGGCCTACCTAATTTTCTTTGGGCAGAAGCTACATCAACATCCACATACCTTATTAATAGACTTCCATCAAAGTCTTTAGAAGGTATGAATCCTTATGAAATGTGGAATGGAAATAGACCCAACTTAGAGCATTGTGAAATCTTTGAATGTCTAGCTTATGCTCACATTCCTTCTCAAGTGAGAGGCAAATTGGATCCCAAGGCAGAGAAGTGTGTCTTTATTGGTTATGATCAAAATAAAAAAGGATATAGATTGTATAATCCCACTAACAAAGGCTTCTTAGTTAGTAGGGATGTAGTCTTTGATGAAAATAAATCTTTCTTTGATGACGATAGGAAAGTGAAGCTACCCTATGATTTAGAAGAAGACTTTCTATCCCTTCCAACAAAGGAACCAAAGCATCATGAAGATAATGATTCTGAAGATGACATGATAGAGTTGGAAAAATTGAAGCTATGGAAGAACAAAGGGAAAGCTAAGATTCAAGACCTAGCTCAAGAATCAGAAAGCTCTCTACAACCAATCAGAAGGTCAATGAGAGAAAAGAAGAAACTAGAAAGATATGGATTCGATACGTCATTGATCACAAAGCACTCAATCTATATGGCTAAGGAATCCAACAATGAAGAACCAACCACTTATGAAGAAGCTCAAAACAAGAAGGAGTGGAGAGAAGCAATGGATGAAGAAATGGAAGCTCTCATGGACAATGACACTTGGGAACTTGTTCCACACAAACCATCAATGAAGGTAATTGGATCAAGGTGGATTTATGAAGTTAAAACAAATCCAGATGGTAGTATTAATAGAAATAAGGCAATATTAGTAGCCAAAGGGTTTGCTCAAACCCATGGGATAGACTATGAAGATACCTTCTCACCTGTAGCTAAAATGTCTACCATTAGAGTACTTATTAGCATTGCTGCATCTAGAAATTGGAAGCTATATCAATTAGATGTAAAAAATGCATTTTTCAATGGATGGATTTTAGAAGAATTTTATATGGAACAACCACCAGGTTATGAAGATGTACATCATCCAAATTATGTGTGCGAATTGAAAAAGGCTTTGTACGGTTTGAAACAAGCTCTAAGAACTTGGAATCATAGATTAGTGACCTACTTGTAGGATCAAGGATTCAAGGCTAGCAAAGCAGATACATCCTTATTCATCAAGAAGAATGGATCAGAAGTTATTTATCTCTATGTATATGTTGATGACATCATAATCAAAGGGAATGACATCAATGGAATCAAATAGGTAAAGATGGGAATGAAGGATGAATGCAAGATCACTGATCTTGGACCACTCACTTACTTTCTTGGACTTGAACTTGTATATACAGATTTTGGTATCTACATCGCTCAAAGGAATTATGTACATGACAAGCTTTCTAAGTTTAAAATGGAGAATACTAAGTGTGTAGGTACACCGATGGAGTTGAACCATAAGCTTAGTGCTTATGAAGGAGAACCCATTGAAGACATCACAAGCTATCAAAGCTTGGTAGGAAGTTTGAACTATGCAACCCTCACTAGGGTGGGCATATGCTATAGTGTTAGCATACTCAGTCAATTCATGCACAAGACAAGGAAGCCACACATGGAAGTAGCCAAGAGAGTGCTCAAATACTTGAAGGGTACCATCAATGAATGGATTTTCTACCCCTTCACTTCAAAAATTTATCTCAAGCTCTACTCAGATTCAGATTGGGCTGGATCAAAGGATGATAGGAAGAGTACTTCAAGTTATTTAACTTTTGCAGGTTCAAGGCTCATATCATGGTCTTCAAAGAAGCAACCAAATATTGCTCTATCATCTACTGAGGCTGAATATAGAGGATTGGCTGATGCAACACAAGAATCAATGTGGTTGAAATGTCTATAATCAGATTTGGGGTTACATACTCTAACACCTCACATCTTTGGTGATAATACTAGCTCACTTCACTTAGTAGCTAATCCAGTCTACCATGCTAGAACAAAACATATTGAAGTCCATTATCAGTATGTAAGAGAGAAGTTTTTGAGCAAGGATATTCAATTATCCTATGCATCTACTAATCTCCAATGTGCAGACATGTTGATTAAGCCATTGGATGGTATCAAGCTAAGCAAGTTCAAAGGAATGATTGGTTTGACAGAAATCAAGGAAGAATGAAGACTCAAGCATGCTAGGCTTGAGGGGGAGATGTTGTTGCATTTTTTTATCCAAGCTTAGTACTTGATCATTCATTTCTTTTTTATGTATACTCTCAATGAGAGAAGCCACAAGAACAACCTTTTGTAAAAGTGATTACTTGAAAAGTAATTACATTAAAGGTAAATACCAAAGAGAAACTTGTGACCTTGTTAGGTACCAATCACAAAGTCTAAGTAGGAGAAATGGATTCTCTAAGATTCCCCTAACACAAGGGAACTTTTAGGTACCATCCCTCTAAAGTTTGAATTAAAATACCTCTATTTATACACTCAAAATGAGCCGCAGATTAGAGTAGATTCTTTGCTACATTTAGAGGAGGTTCTGGTCAAGGTTTATATTATTGATGAAGCACACATTGTGACCCTTATCCTCAATTATTTCCATGTACTATATGTTCAATACAGATTGATCTTTCAAGTCATTTCTTGGAGTTCACATCAATCACTACTACATGTCTATGTCTCATTTTTTTAGTCAACTTTGATCATTGATTTCTTTGTGTATACTTAGTCTATTGATGAGATTTAAATTGGTATATGTAAAGTGTTAAGTCTATTTGCATATATCAATTTTCATCACATTTGGTTCATTAATCTATGAGCTACATCTATTTGAAGTGATTTATGTATGCAGCCAGAAATCTCCTGAAAAAGTCGGGATGACACCCTAATGTTCCTAAATTAAATTCTCTCACTATGGTTCATCAAAATTCATCATTTTTGTTGCTTTATGTTCATCATATATCTAACTTGAAGTGTGCAAAATATCTCTGGACAACTCTTAGCAGGCTGTGAGCTTTGGGTGAAATTCCAAAGAGCACCTCATCCCAAAATAGCAAGTTTTGAGGCTTCTGTTTTGAATTAAGTTATCTGTTTGATGTATGAATTTGAGAATGATCTTCTAAAGCAGTAAGGTGATCTATATGCATCATTATCAAGCACAAGGTGTCTACTTACTATCTCTAAAGCTATCTTGGAAGGTGTAGAGTAGGTTTTTGCAACACGAGACTCATCTTTGGAGGTATCCACCATCTCTTCTCACAATTGTTATTGAAGGCAAAAAACCAATAATACATACTAAGAAAGAAGTACAAGAAGATGCAAAGGACCACAAAGAGAAATTTGAACCAATAAGGATCATGGAAAAGTTGTCCCCTATGGACATGATTTATGAAGAACACAATTCCAAAAAAGGTAAGAATATAGAGGCTGAGCTACAGGTACAACTTCAAATTCGGCAACCATTTAATGACAATATACATATCAAGAAAGGAAAAGATGTAACAATTGGCAAAGGACCAATAATACCACAAACTTGGTTAAATGTGGATGTGGCCGAGCTAAAACCAGTAGTGAAAAATATGATACAAACGGCCATGGACACTCAAAAGCACTTGATGGAAGCAGATAAAGAATATGAATAGGTACATGTTGAAAAGGATCGTTTCAAAGACTTGAGTGAACAACTGTATGCACAAGTAATGCAGTTTCAAGAGGCTCTGACAAAAAGAGAAGAAGACCTTAAAAAAGCAATAGAGGAAGTCAACTAGCTCAAAGAAGAAAACATGCACTTGGCAACTCAATTGAGGGAAGTCAAACAAAAATATGAGACCAGTGAAGTAGAGAAGGCACAATTAACTAATAGAAGCAAAATTATGGAAACAAAAATCAAGATACATATGGACGAGGCAAATATGTTGAGAAAAAAAAATAAGGATTTAACGACTTCATTTTTACTCAATCAACCTGTAGCTACTGCCGAATCGATAAGTGAAGATATGGTGGAACTAGGAGCACAAATAGCAACGTATGTCGATCAGCTCAAGCAAGAGCAAGAATTGAGAAGAGGCTAATCAAATGGCTATGCTGGGTGAAAGCAAAATGCAAAGTGATGAAGTGCTTGCAACAACAAGAGAGCAAATAAAAGACAAAGATGCACCTATTACAAGTCTACAAGCTTTGCCAATCAGCACTTGCTTTAGAAGAGCAATTGCTGTGTCTTTAGCTTCAATTAAAACACCCTTATCCTTAAGCTATTCTTGTAATAAGCATTCATTTGCTCGAGCCGCCAAAATTTCTTCCTATAGTGGAGTGATATCTACCTCTAACACATCAACCTTCAATTGAAATTCATTTCGTAGTGACTGCTGAGCATCAGTCAACTAAACGGGGAGTTGCTTGGATAAATGAGTAAGAAAATCACCAATCGGGGCTAATTGCAGAAACAAATCCGGTGCTAAATAATTTGACAGTGGGAGAGAAGGTTTCACAGATACCGTAGCAGAAGAGGAAGGGGGGGAATAATTGTGTCAAGAGGGTATAGGGCAAGAGTGGGATACTGCAACTGATTGGGTAGGGGAAGAAGGGCGTACTAGGGGACTAGGGGGCAAGGGTGCCCGAGAATGTGAAGGAGGAGGGGTTAACGGATTCTCTGTACTTTTTCCATCAGCATGGAGTTTGGTGGAGATGGAGGCACAGTTGAATCACCTTTGTTCGTCTGTGCTTCATGGTGTACGAGGGATTCAACCATCACTTCCTGTGTAGTTTGATGGGTGGTCTCAACAACAAAATCCTTTGGTGCTGTTTCAGTGATAACCTCTTGTTGCTTGTCTATCGTCACGGTGTGTTGAACATCTCCCATAATAGTGTCTTCATCAGTTTTTCTTTAGGCGAGGTTGGGGTGGAAGACTCATGCAGGGATGAAGTTGTGTCATTAAGGATTACCTTACTAGTTGACGCATGAATTGTGCTATGAGAAGGGCTGACCTTCTTGTATCTCTCTTAGAAAAATTGGAAAAGCTCTTCATTATCATCAACATGTCCCATCACATGATCAGACTCTTCGCGCAATAGCAGATTACCCGTCAGAAGGCTCAAGACAGGGTTCGCGACTGGGAGGAGGAATGAAAGGTGAGGTAGATGGGTGCGGGGACATTCAACATTGGATAACTATCGCATAATGGTTTGACACTCACGATGGATGCGTCGAAAAAAGAGGCCCAATTGATAAGTTCACGGGCGATAGTGGCAATCAAAGAATAAAAGGATCGAGAGATACCATGTGCATTTTTGAAGGTTAAGGGCGATCACCAAAAATTGCAAGACTGAACATTCTAGCTTGGGTCGGCATAGGATGGCAGATTCGTTAGAGGAATGTCGAGGAAAAAGCTGCTTCAGTGTTGCCAATGGGAGAAGGGGAACTTCAGTACGATCGGCTTGTGGAAGATGAAACATCTCGACCACAGTGTTAATGGTAACTGCCATGCGTGGGTTAAGGCAAGTGAGAGGCCAAGAAGATTCAATCGAGGTGACATCTGCAATTGCCACAATCACGGCAGCGAAGCAAGGATAACATTCGACCGAATGCCAAGGCAACTCAGCAAACACCAGCAAACCACGAGGAACAAAAATCTCCACCAGGTCGAGGGAAAGACCGGCACAGAAGGTGGTGATGTTCATAAGAACTTCCATGGTACAATAGGTAAGCAAAATGCATAGAATACAAATCGCACAATGAGACTGAGCACAAGCAAACCAATAAAGAAAAAGAGTACGAGGACATTGGTTAAGTAGAAAACGCAAGGTGAAATCATGGGTGTAGAACGTAATCATCACAAGTGGGGGGAAGCATGCATGGATCATTACTTTGAAAGTGCATTAAGGATTTCCAAATCATGGAGTACGACAGCGGAACACGGGTAATCAATCAAAACAGGAGGATTACGATAGTGTAATCAATCAAAAAGTGCGTAACTTAGACAATGGGTCAAATAAATTTAAACAAACGTGATCCTAATGAAGGTAAAGTGAAACATACACAAAGCTAAGGAGAAGAGGGTGGCATGCAATACAGATGGAGTTTAGATCCATTAATGGGTTTAGGCAGTAGAGTGTCAGTCAATGTAGATAACCGAAAAGTAGCCAGACCAATCTATTCTGCAATATGGTAGGGACCGACCCAACAAAGCTTGAACTTTTCTACCGAGCAATTAAACTTGGCATTGTAAAAAAGAACCAATTTCCCTACTGTAAAGATAGGGGTCCTGAGGAACCGATCATGGGTTTTAGCATGCCACAATTGAACTTCGTGAAGAACCAAAAAGCTTGCCAGACGTTGCTCATCCAAAGACCATAAAACATCCAGTCGGAAAGGGAAAGAATCTTCGGGCAATAACTTGTGCTCCAATGCCATCCGTAAGCTGGGTGTAACCAAATTCTAGGTGCAATTGCTTCAAGACCATATGCCAATTTAAAAGGGGTGCTTTTGATAGCAACTTTGTAGGTAGTTCAGTAAGCCCATAAGACCGAAGGAAGAAATTGATCCCATCTTTTTGGGCACTCCAAAACAAGTTTCTTCAGCATATTAAGAAGAGTTTTGTTAGTACTTTTGGCCAATCCATTCACCCGAGGATAATAAGGGGAACTGAATCTATGGACAATATTGAAGGTTTGGGTTAAAAGTTGCATTAATGTATTAGAAAAATGAGTGCCTTGATCAGAAACAATCTCCAAAGGGAGCCCATAACGAGGAAAAACATCACGAAGTAAACATTTAGCGACCACCGGAGTAGTTGCGACCGTTGTTACATGGAGCATAACTTATGGCCCTTAGGCTACTCTTTATGGATTACTAGAGAGAGAGGCGGAGAGGGTGGACCACACAGCTTTACTAGGCGCTTCATCTTCATCGAGAAATGTGAGACATACTCCAAAACTGGAGGGTTTCATCGAGACTTAACAGTGTATCAGAGCAGACACACACACGAATTGAGGCATTAACTGCCCGACATTAACTGCCCATGAAGGAGCCCAGTAATAGCCACATGTGCACGTCCCACAGAAGAGCTCAAGCTGCTTCACGTCGATTCCATCTCAGAAGACTACAAGGAGGTACAATATTAGTTGATTTTTGAATTTTTTCTTAAATTTGGGGAGACAGAAAGGATACTTTGGATCAAAATTTTGTAAGAATGATGAGGTATACATGTAATATGGGCTGTGGATATGGGGTATGGACTTTGGGTTGATTCAAAAAGCTTTAGTTTCTCAGTTTGGAGCTTCTCAATGTCACCCTTCTATGAAGATTAGTCCTCCACTTCTTATTTGTGACATACCCGACTTCTCCGCACCATAGCTTCCTCATAGAATATCTGATTTCAAAAATCTTGGTCACATTATGAAGCTGCACTCCTAAGCTTTGCTTAAAAACCATTGAGGTTGGATTTGGATGAGATTTTCCCCACCAAAATCTCTTTGCAGCACTTCAGTAGGAACTAGGTGGCCACTCCCAGGCCTAGTTTTTCATCATCTGATATCCAAATTCACTTTTTTTACTTGGGATAGCTTCAAATTTTTGAAGTACAGGTGTCGGACTGCATTCCTTGGACTGGCGAGGACTGTCAAATCTCAGAAGTTGCTCAGTTTTACTTAGTTTGCCCGGTTGGGGCTATTGCTACGTGGTTTTGGCATTGTTTTTGATGGTTTTTGGTGTTTAGAACCTCCCCGGACCAATCGGACATTTCCAATTTTTGTTTGGGCGTGGCGAGGATTCAAAATCATCGACCTAAAGCTTCAAGAATCACTTGGATTTTGCTTGCACAGCTCCATTTTGCAACAGGGAAGTTCTCTTGTGATATCTCTCTCTTCTTCTTGCAAATTTAAGCTTTACTTCCATTCATTTTCATATTATCTAGTTAGCAAATGGGGGAAGGGAAGTAAAACATGGAATCTAAAGGTAAACAAGTAGTTGAACACACTTCTCCATCCAAAGAACAACTAGAGGATCTTGATTTTAGAATGGAAGAAGTAGAATTAGGGCAAGAAGTAGAAGAAAACCTAGAAGAAAAAGAGCCTCAACAAGAGGAATATACCTATGAGGAACTTTTGGATGAGTTTGTCACTTGTGACCAATTCATAGACTTGAAAGATTAAACCCTTAAATTAGAGAGAGATCTTGGTAGCATCACATCTCTCATACAACAGCTTAAGTCTCAAATGATCTCACTTGAGACTAGTATCACCTCTTTCCTAGCTAGAAAGGAAAGAGAAACCCCTCCTATTCCTCTAGAAATTACTAGGAAAGATACTTCTCTTCCCAGTAAGTACAAAGGAGAGAGCTCCAGGGAAGCTCCCCTCCTGAAAGACTTGAAGCCACCTACCTTTACGGGGGATGACCGAGATAGGAACAAGGATGCTATCTACAATTTTTTACAAAAGTGGCATGATTTGCATCAATTAAAGGGCACCCCACTAGAGTATCGTGTGCTAGAGGCGAGTCTCTCCCTCGGCCCGCGTGCTTATAAGTGGTGGATGAGTCTTAAGGAGGCAAACTCTATCCCTACTGACTGGACTCAGTTTGAGACTCTTTTTCTTAAAGAGTTTCTTCCTGAGAATGAGGAGGAGAGGAATTGGGATGAGTGGGATAGGATCACACAGAGAGGTAGGCCTCTTACGGTCTACCTATCCCACTATAGAGAGATCATTTTGGAACTTAAAGGCTTAGATGATTTTCAGAAGACCAGAGGGTTTGTTAGGGGCTTAGATAAAGCCATAAAGAGAGAAGTCAGAAGGAATGCACCTAAGACGTTGAGGAGGCGATCAAGTATGCACAGATCTATGAGGACCATAACCATCCTCAATATACTCCTATGGAGACGGATCAACCCCTCAAGCCTTTCAGTATGACTAAATTCAAGAAGAAGTTGCCTTTTGGAAAAAACAAAGTTTTTATTAAAAAGCAAAGATCAGAAGGGCCTAGGTTATCCATAGATCAGTTTGAGAGGGCCAAAAGAGAGAACTTGTGCTTTAGATGCCTATCTCCTAGCCATTCATAGTGGAACTGTCCACTCAAGAAGGGGGAAGAAAAGAAGAAGGGACCAAAGTCTAGTACGGCCCCCGAAAAGGGCAAAAAGGCGGTCCACCTAGTGCAGATCCTTCCTATTCATGGTAGCTCTAGCTGCAAGGGAGTGGAGGTGATGCACGAGGATATAGAGCACACCTGTTGTTTGACTCAGTCATTGTGGTCACAGCAGTTTGGACCACATGACTTAGTTAAATTGCATGGTAGTGTGTACGAGACCAGAGTGCAAGTCATGATAGATGACTCGGCCACTCATAATTTTATAAGCTATGCTTTGGTCAAGAAATTAAAGATTCCCTAGTAGCCTAGTGCACATAAATACATTGTATCTATGATGCAAGGGAAAGATAAGAGGATATGGGATACTATGGTATCCAATTTGGAAGTCAAGATGCAAGACTATACAGATTATATGGACTTCCAAATTATGAATATGGAGAGGACATACCTAGTCCTAGGAAGAGAGTGGCTATGGGGGTTGGGAGGCACACTTAAATGAAGTTATCAAAATAACACGCTTGAATTTGAAAAGAATGGAAGTAAAGTTTGTACTCACGGAGAGAGATATGTACCTAACGCACCTCTCATTTCATCAATAAAGTTGTATAGTCTTTGTTATTCTCAGCATGTACAAGACATGTTTTTATTGTATAGTCATGATATGGAGCATTGTACAAACAACTCATCTGATGTATATTTTCATGCTAGGAATGTAAATATGGACACGACTTTCTAGTATTCTTTTTTGCAAGAGTGTGTGGTTAAAAGTTTTAAGGATCTTATGTTTGAGTATAGAGATGTTTTTCCCACAAACTTACCTAGAGGGCTACCACCTGAGAGAGGGGACATTGACCATACCATTGAGGTTGTTACTAACACTAACCCTATTTGTAAACCACCTTATAGGCTTAGTGTTTCTCAGCATGAAGACGTTGAGAGGCAATTGCAAGATTATTTAGACAAGGGCTTCATTAAACCTAGTAACTCACCTTGGACATCGCCAATGCTCCTAGTTAAAAAGAAAGATGGCTCTATGAGATTATGTATAGACTATTGAACACTTAATAAGGTAACTATCAAAAATAGGTTTCCAATGCCAAGATTGGAAGTCCTATTTGATCAGTTACATCAAGCTAGGTATTTTACCAAGCTTGACCTTAGATCAGGATATCATCAGATCAGGAATAGGGCAAAGGATGTCTCTAAGACTGCATTTAGGACTAGATATGGGCACCATGAGTTTTTGGTGATGCCTTTTGGTCTCACCAATGCTCATGGCACTTTTATGGCCTTATCTAGGACGCTTTGTAGTAGACTTTCTAGATGACATTGTGATCTATAGTGCATCAAAAGAGGAGCACTTGGAACACTTGAGGAAAGTATTTCAAGTGCTAAGGGAAAATTCACTCTTTGCTAAGGAGTCAAAGTGTGAATTTTTCAAGACAGAGGTTAGATACCTTGTGCATATAGTCTCCTAGGATGGAATCCAAATGGATCATCAAAAAAAGGGCTATTATGGAATGGCCACATCCAAGGAACCTCGAAGAGCTGCAGATCTTCCTAGGTTTATCAGGTTTCTATCGAAGATTCAGTAAGAATTATGCCAAGATTGCTGGCCCGATGACGGAACAGCTTAAAGGGAAGGACAAAGCCTTTCCTTGGGGAGATGAACAGAAGCAAAGTATGGAGAAGTTGAAAGTAGCAATTGCTAGGGCTCCACTTTTACATATAGCAGATCCCAACAACCATTTGTGGTTGAGACTGACGCGAGTGACTTTGCCATAGGAGCGATTTTAGTACAAGACGGACGACCAGTAGCTTTTGAAAGCAAGAAACTAGAACTGGCTCAGAAGAATTACTCCATCTATGAGAAGGAGTTGTATGAAATTGTCCATGCTTTGAAGAAGTGCCGTCATTATTTATATGGTGCCAATGTTACGATAGTGTTTGATCAAGAGAGCATTAAGTGGCTCTTTAATCAAACAGACCTGAAAGGTCGTAAGGCTCGATGGGCAGAGACCCTTCAGGAGTTTGATTATGAGCTTAGGTATAGGAAGGGAAAGTTTAATGTAGTGGCTGATTCACTTAGCCGCATACCTATGCTCAATGGACTGAGTTTTACTCAGATCACTAGTGAGCTATTTGAGTCCATTAGAGGGAGATGTAGGCTTGATCCTGCATATTCCAAGATTTGGGAAGCCATAGAGAATGGGGATCGTGATATACGGGTTTCGAGTGAGGCTGGAGTATCGACGGGTACTCAAGAAGGATTCAAGTGGAAGAATTACAGTATTCATGATGGATATCTATTATATAAAGGTAAGGTGTGTGTCCCTAGAGATCTTGAGATGAGACGACATATTTTGTATGAATGTCATGACACACCTAGTGCCGGACACCCATGAGTTAACAAGATAAAGATGGCTTACCAGCTCCAACTTCCAGAGGATAGTCAAATCCATCCAGTTTTTCATGTTAGCCGGCTTAAGAAAAGGCTGGATGAATCTGACAACCTCATTCTAGATAGTGAGGTAGTAGAGCCTATTTCTGTTCAATCTATTCCACATGAGCCTGAGAGCATACTATGCACTCGAGAGAAATGGACAAGAAGTCACTTATATAAAGAGTGTCTAGTAAAGTGGAAAGATAGTTCAGAAGATAGTGCCACATGGGAGCAGGTTAACACCCTTCAGAGACGGTTTCCCAAGTTTAGATTAGCTTCCCAAGAGACTTCTTAAGGGGAAGGATAGGGGGAAACAACACGGAGACATGACCATCTATTTTAATACATGGGGATATAGTGGGAGTGGTGTCCTATTATTTCTCTCCTTCTGGTAGACCTTCCAATACCATTTTTGAGGACAAAAATGGAGTTAAGGGGAAGGAAATGTTACATGGAGCATAACTTATGGTCCTTAGCAAGAGGTATGAACCACCTCTTAGCCCTTTTAAGTAGAGTCCTCACTTGAGTGCCAAGTGGCACCCATGTGAGGGGCCATGGGTCATACTCTTTATGGATTACTAGAGAGAGAGACATAGAGGATGGACCACCTGGCTGGGCGGATATACAAGCATCGAGCTCCGTGAGGAATCTCCAGATTTTTAGCCGGTGCTTCATCTTCATTGGGCAGATGTACTCCAAAACTGGAGGGTTTCATCAGGACTTAACAACCATAATACCCAAGCTTCAGCCCAACGAGTAGCATAATCGGTATAGGTAAGGATATAACAATGATTTGTAACAATAACAAGAGGTGTTATAGGACTAATAAAATCCAATACCCACTTTTGGAAGGGCTCAAGGGGAAGGACTGGCTGAAGCGAAAAATGGCGCCAGTGTAAAGGTTGTCCCGTACATTGGCAGGCATCATAGTGTTGAATATAAGTAGCAATATCACGATGCATGTGGGCCACCATAACCCACTATGCAGAATTTTTCGGTACGTAAGGTCTACCGAAAAATGCCCACCGAAAGGAATAGAATGAGCCATTGCGATTACCGAAGAAACTTCATGTGGTGGAATACATCATAAGAGTGTGCTAGATGGATCCATATAATACAATTGACCCATGATGATGCAAAATCAGCGACTATACGTAGCGAATTTACGACAAGCTGAGACACACACAGAGTGTATGAAGCTACTGAGTGTTGGAAGGTTTATGTGATAAGAAATATGAATTTTGAAGGTTAACTATAAAAAGGGCTGGAGAGCTCATTTTGGAGGTTAGCTTGTTGTAGATTTCAGCTTTGTAAGAGAGTTCATTTATAATCGAAGTCCTTCCATTGTTCCACTCTTTGTTCTTACCTTGTGCACGTGTGTGTGTATGTGTGTGCACATTTGTATGCTTTCACTCATGCACTTATGCACTTCACTTGCTCTTGGTCTTCATACCTGTCCTCACATCTCCACGGATTGACATTTATGAGGTGGAGCTCCTCACGTTGGTACTTGCCATTGTGCTAGAGTGACACCAAATTTGGCACCGTTGTCGGGCAGAGAGCTTGGAGGACGAGCGTGTGATGGTAAGACGTAGAGTAGCGACATTGGAAGGTAAAAAAATCACCATTTTCAGTTCAGTTTCTGAATTTTCCTTCTTCTTCATCTTCATCATCATCAACATCTTCTCCCATCTTCATATTCTCTGATTTTTTCCATTTTCGGCTATACATTCACCTCGTTTTTAACTTGTGGCTGTGAGAGAGAAGCTTAGAGGTTGTTCAGAGCTAAAACGCTGAAGAATCACTCTTGAAACACTCTCAAAAAACACCAAAATCTGGGCGACAGTATCGCGGAGTGACAAGACCTGAGTCTGGTATCGCGAGTGGAATATCGCAAGTTTGGAGGGTGGTTTAACATCTACAGGATGATAGGAGTGACAAGGAGAACATAAGGTACACATATCTACAAAAATTTTTGAATTTGGACTCCAAAAACTCCAAGTATCATGTCCGATTGAGATTTGGTATCGAGATACCAGAACTCCCGTGTATCACGATACTTGTCGAGGTATCGTATCGTGCACACCCACTTAAGGTATCGCGATACCATTGTGGTATCGTATCGTCAAGTGCTAGTATCATGATCGTGGTCGTTGCGGTGGTATCGTATTGTGGTCCACCTAGTATCGTATCATGTTGGCCATGGTATCGTATCGTTGATCAAGCAGTATCGTATCACGTGCCAGGTGTGTATCGTATTGCCAACTCAGTATCGTATCATGCCAAAAAGTGGTATCGTATCATCTGATTATTTGGTATCGTATCGTCCATAGAACCAGTATCGTATTGTGAGAGTTCCAGCATCATATCATGTGAATTTTCGGTATCCTATCATGAGCAATCTGGTATCGTATCGCATTAGGTCAAGTGGTATCGTATCATCTACTGAGTGGTATCGTATCGTGCAATTCAGAGGTATCGTATCGTGACCACTCCCAGTATCGTATCGTGCAAGTTGGTATCACCTTGGTGGTATCATATCGTCTAAGGTGGTATCATCCATAGTGGTATCACGTATCATGAAAAATCTGGTATCATCTCGCCTATCTTGAGGCACTCCTTGAGAGATCCTGTTTCCCTGTTTAAACCCCCAGAACCCTGAACTGGCATAACTTTCTCATACGAAATCCATTCGGAGTGATTTTGGATTTTGAAGTTGACCCTTAGGTTGGTCTAGGAAGCAAGGGGTTCCACAAGATTTGAAGCAACACAAAGGACAATTTTGGACTTGTGGACAAGGCTTATGAACCTAAGAACAAGCAGACACTTGGGAAGAGATAGATAAAGTACCAAGTCATCCAAGGCTAGTGTCAACCACACAACCATGCATAGTTCAGTACCTAGGGAAGGTTTTATGTCTATTGTGGAAGGGGAATATCGGATGTCTCTTCAATACATATCCACTAAATTGCAAGGAATACCCATCTACCTCGATGGTCTACACAAGTCAGTAGCAAGAATGATAAACACCACAGAATCTGAAATAGTTGCAAGACCAGCTGTTAAGTATGATGGTGGAGTTTACATGGACAAGATGGGCCAGATGTATGTAGTAACCGAAAACCTTGATCAGATTAATGAAAGTGGAAAGTTAGTGGGATGAGGAACTTCTGGGAGAACCAACAGTGGAGATATGGTGACTACCCCTAGGGGAAAGTCAGTAACGACTCAAGTATTTCAAGCGGACAAGATACCCCAAGATGACTATCTGATGGATGTGTACTTAGTACATGGATCAGACCTACTCCTACAAACTGATTCACTGACACAAGGAGAAGGCATCAGCCCAACACCTATATATGAGTTAAGGGATCCAGAAAATCCATCTAGAGTTACATACCTAGACCAAAATCAAAGGAGATATTGGCTTGTAGATGAAGCGGAGAGGTCTAGATTAAAGTAGATGGATCTGTCTAGATTCCCTCCTTGAGATCACGCAACAACCTCACAAAACCCATTCAAGACCCAACAAAGAATGGAAACTGTGATGTCAAGACAGACGAGCCAATGTAGTATACCCAACATACCACAGGAACAATTCACCATGCCAGGAATTAACTCCCACAACCAAATTAGCCAGGGAATGGGACATATGAATAGAAGCACCCTTAGGGTAGAACCTCCCTGTACCACCCCTACAATGGAATCCTATCCACAAGGAGCAAGAAGATTCAATCTCTGTGCACTCTAAAAGTTCATCTGATACATCTTGGATGCATGAAGATACTCATTTGTGGATGTGCAAGGTCGCAAAGGAAGAGGAAAAACGCTTAAAGGCAAGAGAAAAAGGAACTTCTCAAGGAGATAGACTAGTTAGAGACCTAGCCTATACGCCGATGATCTTTTTGGACGAGGAATTTGAGCCTCATGGCTGGGCAGAAATCTTAGCCACCATGGACATTGCTGTCAATGAAGAACAGTGGACACCTCATTGTGATGAGGAGGGTTATGATATTTCAGTGTTCATGTGTCAGCCCTTGCTAGAAGAATGTGACCCTAGTGACTTCATAGAAGAAGAAGATAATGATGACGATCTAGAGTCCATTGTGATGGATAGTTGCTTTAACTCAGAGAAGCACTATCTAGAAGATGTAGGAGTATTTAACCGACCAGAAGAGGAACCCCTCACAAGCATTAACATTGTAAATTCAAAGGAATGAAGTGAAGGAGGTCAAAAGAAAAAGAAAAGACAAGTAGTGAAACAGGAAGAAGAGGAAACATTGTTTGAAGTACCAGAGAATTTTAAAAAATATGAAGTTGAGGACCAAAAAATTTTGGTACGAATGCCTAAGAGAGAGGCCATTACAAGAGAAGCATATGATAACAAAGAAAAGTCCAAAAAATCATAGTCACCATTGAAGAGAACGAAGAGAGATGTACATACATAGGAGATGACCTAAGTAAAGAAGAGGAAGCAGAGTTGGTAGCCTTATTAAGGGAATATAGGGACGTGTTTGCATGGCACTATAGAGACTTGAAGAGAGTCAACCTGAAGGTTTGTTCTCATACGATCCCCATGATAGAAGATGCCACACCCACCAAACAGAAGCCCTACACATATAATGACACCTATGGAGCTAAAATAAAAGAGGAAATCAACAGATTGATTGAGGCCGGATTCATCTATGAGATTGAGCATACTGAATGGATGTCCCCCATTGTAGTGGTGCCCAAGAAGAATGAGAAGTTACATGTGTGTATTAACCTTAAAAAAGTTAATGTCGCCACGGTAAGAGATAGTTATCTGCTTCCAATCACTGATCATTTATTGGAGTGTGTTGCAGGCAAGGAAGTTTATAGCTTCCTTGATGGATTTTCAGGTTACAACCAAGTAGCCATTGCCCCGGAAGATCAACCCAAAACGGCCTTTGCCACAGAGTGGGGAGTCTTTGCATTTTGTGTGATGCCATTTGGGCTCACCAATGCACCTACAACATTCCAAAGGCTTATGTGTCATGTCTTCAAAGAGTTCTTGCAAAAGAACTTAGAAGTATATGTGGACAATTTATGTGCTCATTCCCAACAAAGAAGTTACCACATCCCTGAGCTCATACAGATCTTCAACAAGTGTAGAGAATATCGAGTGTGTCTGAACCCAAAGAAGTGTGTGTTCATGGTACATCAAGGTAAAATCTTAGGTCATATTGTTTCTAAGAACAGAATATCAACATATGAGGACAAAGTAAAAGCCATAGCGGAGTTGTCAAGACCAAGGAATGTTAAAGAGGTCCAAGCCTTTATGGGCCATTGTGGATATTACCGTAGGTTCATCCACATGTATGCAATCATAGCTAAACCTCTTTATGCCATGTTGACAAAATTTGAGTGGAACGACGAATGCGAGAAGTACTTCAATGAGCTGAAGAGACGCTTGTGCTCTACACCAATACTGAACACCCCTGATTGGACTAAGCCATTCCATGTCCATGTGGATGCATCCAACCACGCAATAGGATGTGTGCTAGCACAACCAACAGGTGAAGGAAACCTAGATCTACCTATCACATATGCTAGTAGATAGCTAAACGCAGCCGAACCAAAGTATACAACAACGGAGAGAGAAGGCTTAGGCATGGTATATGTCGTAAAGAAGTTTAGACACTATCTATTGGCCAACAAGTTTAAGTTTTTCACTGATCATCAAGCCCTATTATATTTGGTCAATAAACCTTGCAATACCGGACACTTAGTAAGATGGTTCCTCTTACTAATGGAATGTGACTTTGAAGTGGTTGTTAGGAAAGGTAAGACCTACCTCAGAGCAGATCACCTTTCTCACATCACTTCATGCGAGTCACCACAAGGAGTGTCTGATGAATTTCCCGATGCTTATCTGTTCAATCTAGAAGTCGTTCCTAAATGGGCAAATAAGTTGGTACTAGTACTAACCTCTGAACTTGCAAATAAGAATGTGAAGACGAACAAGGATGAAATTGTACGGTCACAAAGCTATCAAATATTGGCAGGAAGCATGTATAAACAAGACACGGAAGGTGTTTTAGCTTGTTGTGTCAAGGACGATGAACATAGTAGTTGGTTGCAACAAGCCCATGAAGGATTTCTAGGGAATCACTATTCTAAACAACGAACATTGCTAAATGTAAAACGTTTAGGCGTGTATTGGCCCAGTATGGACAAAGAAATTCATGAATGGGTCAAGAATTGTCCAGTGTGCCAGAAGAGCCCCCCTGTGGAGCACGCGACTCTTTATCATGTATCATTAATTCTAGATTGGAGTGCTCCATTGGTAGAATTCATGAGATCAGGAACATTACCCAATGAGGCTAGTCTAGCAAGGAAATGAAGCATGGAGCAAGAAGCTGAAGACTACACCCTCATAGGAGATAACCTATACCAAAGAGGCAAAGATGGTTACTTAAGATTGTGCGTTCATGAATCAGACTATTTGAAAATCTTAGAAACTACCCATAGCAGTGTTGCAGGCGGACATTTTGGTCATGACCGAGTAATTAAGACTATTCTATTCTGAGGACTTTGGTGGCCCACTCTTCATATAGATGCACATACCTATGTGAAGAAATGTGACACATGCCAACGTGCCCAGTACCCAATTAGAAAAGATGAGATGCCTTTGAGGCCAATGATGGGAGGACGTGCATTCTCGAAGTGGGGCATAGACTTTGTAGGTCCTATTAACCCCCCAGCTAGAAACTCCCATGCCGAATACATTATCGTAGCCACCGATTACCTCACCAAATGGGTAGAAGTCAAAGCTACAACAAAGAACGATGCTCAAACTACAACAAAGTTCTTATTTGAGAATGTTTTCACGAGATACAGATTACCAATAGAGTTAGTAAGTGATAGATGAACACACTTCTTGAATGAAGTCATTGAAAATCTCCTCCAAGAGTTCTTGGTGATACATAAGAAGTCTGCCCCCTATCATCCACAAGCTAACAGAAAATCGGAGAGCACAAATAAGATCCTATGTAATGTACTGACAAAACTATAAATAACAAATGCTCTGATTGGAACAAACAGCTTCATCATGCTGTTTGGACTTATCGAGTTGCCTACAAAACGGTACTCAATGCCATCCCATTTCAGATGGTCCTCGGACAAAATGCTGTGCTACCTTTGGACTTCCTAATCCCAACTTTAAAAATAGCACAAGAGCATGAGTGGAATGGACACGAGTTATTCTCTAGGATCTTTGATCTAGAATGCTTAGGTGAGACAAGGCTACGAGTAGCTGCAGGCATCTATAATGCAAAGAAAAGGCAAAATGCATACTTCAATGCACATATCAAAGATAAAGGATTGAAAGAGGGAGACCTAGTGTTGGTTTATACACTAAAGCAACATGCTCATAAATTGGAAAAAAGAGGATACAGACCCATGATCATTAATATAATTTCCACTAGCGGTGCAGTTCAATTGGCCACACTAGAAGGTGATATCCTGCCAAACTATATCAGTGGTTGTCGAGTAAAGCTATATCAAGAACCTCTTACAGAGGATATGCTAAAGAGACTTAACACTGCTAAGAAGCGAAAAGAAGAAGAGTTAAGGGTCAGAGAAGAAGCACAGGCAGAGGTGAGAGAACACATAAGGAGAAATAAGTTAAGACGCCTCGGTCTAGATGTGAATCTTGAGGCCCCAAGATACCACATGGCCATGTGTCAAACATCAAGTGCAATTGCTTCTCAAATAATTGATTGATGTCCATTTGTGACCATAGCGGTAGGACAAGGGAAGAATGCAAGAACTGTGAAAGCATTGATTGACTCAGGTGCAACAACTAGTGCAATTAGACTATCATATTGCCAAGATCTACAATTGAAGATCAATTCCATTGAAGCCTATCTCATAGGATTAGGAGGTATGGAAACCCCCTATTTGGGTGAGGTAGAGCTTCCCATCTATCTTCAAGATGTTCCAATGAGAGTCAAAATGCTAGTGTGTGAAGATGAGGACCTTACAAAACCACTTGTCCTAGGTCAAGACTGGATCTATGACCATGCAGTCAACTTAAACCTTAAAAGCCAACTTCTTCAAGTTTGGGTACATGAACAATGTATTACCTTAGAATTAGACAATTGCATGCTCACAAATCCAGAGGTCACACATTCTCTTAGTTCTTCCAAAACTAATCTTCGCAAAGAAAATGTTGTGTGTGTCAATAGCCCTACGAAGCAAAAGGAATAAATCATGGAAGCACAAGCTCAAAGGCCAGCAAACCTCTCTTCTTCTTCACAGACTAATGCAAGCATACATCGACCAAAGAGGCAAGCAAAAAAGACATCTGCTATATCAACTAGACAGACAGAATTCAAGAAGAAAGAAGCTCAGGGCATGAAGCAGATTTGGGTACAAAAAGGAGAACAACCACCAGCTTTTCCACAACAATTCCCATTGAGGCAAGCCAACCATGTTAAAAGAAGCACCAAGACATGAGGACCAGCCCAATCCTACGGTCTTCGACAAATTTGGGTACCGAAGCAATCGATGAAGGCCGACCATAATCACATAAAAATTTGGGTGCCTAAGAAATTAGTCGTAGCTCAACAAGGGCTATTACACTTGTGGGTTCCCAAAGGACTCTTACATGCACAAAATCCTATGCTCTCCACCATGCAAAAGGTCTCAACAAAGAAGCCAAGGAGAAGCAAGAGTCAGAACCAAGCACAGATCAAAACACAATCAAGTCACCTCTTCAACAATAGTAAGAAGACAATCGTAAAGGGTATGGGTTTGGATACCAAAAGTGCCAATAGCAAAGAGCGAACCACGCCAGATACCAAATTCCCGAAACCATGTCAAGATGAAGAGACCAGAAGTGTTCTCTGTAGGGCCAAACACTATTTTGAAATGGATCCTTATAAGGAGGATTACATCATTTCAAGATTCAAATGACACCTCCAAACAAAGATTGCATCAAGTCTACAATTAACATCAAAAGCCTCGACCAGCTACAACCATGTGCCTTTGGCATAACCTTGTCTTTTGCACCATTCACGTCATGCATTTCCAAAGTATGCATTAATATAGGGCCTCCTTACACGACCATGCATAGACACATTTGAGAATCCCAGGCACATGATACACATCTCACATATGTAAAATATTTTATTGATGCTAACAACTTTCTTCTTGTTTTATTCCATTGTTAAAAAAAAAGAGCGATAGGATAAGAGTGTGCGCTTGAAGAATCTTTGATGCAAACCATCAACACGGACATCCATCAACAACGGAAGACAAGCTGATCGTCAATCACCATGATGGAAGTACAACACGAAGAGTTGAAGATCAGTGGACCTTGCACCATGGTAAGAATTGTATGCTTCAACAAAACTATAACCATGATCGCTTAGGAAACCTCTTCATTGGCATACCCTTGAGCACTTCGCTCAAGATCCAACTTCTTGCACCATAATTCTTCCACTGCATTGCCCAAGTATGGATGCATATGGCTACATTACAAGGCTGTGCACAAGGAGCATTCTTCTTCAAACCCATGCACTAATGCACTTACCCATTAGTCATTATGGGTCACGAATACTTGGCATGAAAACTAGAGAAGCCATCTTTGAAAACCAGAAGGCATCAAGTTGACAACAGCAAGAGCAAGGAAGCAATCCACCATTGAGAGCTACTCACAATCAACTGTGATAACCTCTTTTGAGCAACTCACAATTTTTGAAAGCTCAACTGTACTCTCTCATGCTAGAATCGAGGAAGAAGTATATATAGAGGGACTAAACATGAAGAATGGGACACACGACCCCGCTCCAGGTGGAAAACAGACCGCTCTGGTGGAGACATGAGGAAATCTACCTCTCTCTAGGGGGGGGAGTGTTGACAGTCAAGGTCACACACAAGTAGCAAAGCAAATAGCAAAGCGCATCAATGAAGTGGACACACAAGAAGAATGAGCATGTAGGGAGCTCCAAGAAGCACATGTCAAATTTTCAGAAGAAATCCCTATAAAAATAGTGATTTTTATCACAAAAAACCATTGTAAATACCATTTTACATTTTTGTAACTTCATTTTGTTGAAGCCAAGGAGTCCTTGAGCTTAAGGAGTATTAGACGTATCATCCTACCAATTTTCATAATTTTTAGATTGTGTTTGAGCCCCCAAATAAGCCCTAGAACCTAATTTTTAACTAGGCTGGACACTAGGTCTGGAGAGGGCCAAAACTACTCAAAAAACTATAAAAAGGGCTGGAGAGCTCATTTTAGAGGTTAGCTTGTTGTAGATTTCAGCTTTGTAAGAGACTTTGTTTATAATCGAAGTCCTTCCATTGTTCCACTCTTACCTTGTGCGTGTGTGTGTGTATGTGTGTGCACGTTTGTATGCTTTCACTCATGCACTTGTGCACTTCACTTGCTCTTGGTCTTCATACCTGTCCTCATGTCTCCGCGGATTGACATTTATGAGGTGGAGATCCTCACGTTGGTACTTGCCATTGTGCTAGAGTGACACGGTGGTCTGTAGTGGGCAGACGGTTGTCCTTGCTCCTGTACTATGACATTTACGATTTGTCTGGTCTGTACTTTTGCATTATATGGACAAGTTTCAGTAGAATGACTCGCCGTATTACAAATGGCATAGTACATTTGATTTAGTGCACAAGCTGAAGTAGTATGCCCCAGGTTCTTACATTTGGTGCAATATACTTGTTTCAATGTATCATGATTTGTACTCTTGGAGGCTTTTAACCAATCCAGATCTTCGGTAAAACCACCAACCTTATGTTCCAACTGTAATGCCATAGCAATGACTGCATCCAAGGTCATACTACCCACACATCGAATAATCATAACTTGTTTGAGTTGGGGGTTTAGTCCATTAAAAAACCATTGAATAATCACATCACCCGGTAGATTAGCATGCGATGGAGGCAGCTGTCGTAGATGAGTGTGGAATAAAGTTGCATACTCTTGCACACTCTGATGTGGTTTCTGTCTATTATTTTGTAAGTAATCAAAGATTTCTGCTGCATTTTTCTTTAATAAAAAATGTTGAAAGAAGTGTTGGCACAGCAAAAGCTCAATAACTAAGCTGCAGAATTCGCCACACCACAAGAACTAAGCTATAGTGATGTTAGAACACCTCTATAATCATCAATAGCTTAGCAAGTTCCCTGAAGCTGAAAACTTCACAACTGTGTTTAGTGAAATTCAAAAATTCACTTTGCAAAAATCTTCGCCTTTTCTTCAGGCTTCAATTCTGATCTGGTTTACTTCAAACTTTACAATTCTGTGCTTGATTACTGTTAGATAATCTTTCAGCCACTTAACTGTACCAAAAACTATGTTTTGAATTCACCGGAATCTCACCAAAATTCTATCGGAATGTCACCGGAATCTCACAAGAACTCGACCAAAATGTTACCGGAATATTACCAGAACAACTGCAATTCTGTTGTAGTTACTTCAAATGACTGTAGATAAAGTAAGGAAGTTATACCTGAGCTTCCTTTCATGAATGAAATCTTTATGAAGTTTGAGGAAAAACTTCACCAGTTTTGGATACCTTTATGGTCAGACACTATATTGTGTGTACGTATCCCGTTTCACAAAACTCTTTTGAACAGTTTGTAGTTGAAGCTACTGGTTTCAAGATGAGTTATCTCTCATGAAAAAGTTTACACTGTACTAGGAGATCTAACTCATAGAATACCGTAAAATGTATACTGAGAAAACTGTAACTGTTAACTAACTTTCACAGTAACATGAAATCACTTAGATTTCTTCACACAAGAAGAATGCGCTCAGATCTTTCCACATGAACTTGTGTTTTCTATTAGAGAAGATGTGTACAAAATGGCTTGGCCTCTCTTTGCTCATAGACATGGAAAACTCTCCTACATTGAGTAGTTCTTCCTTACCATCTCTCTTAGATGAATACCCGACAGTTCAGGTTCTATTATTCATCTCTATATATACATACTATTGCGTATACTACAAATGCGCTTCTAAGGTCTCTACCTGAGCTCTATCTCATCTTCTATTTTGCTCCCACACTTGCTACACTATTCAACTCTCTTATATATACATTTTTGATCCGAGATTCGTAATTCTAGAAGTTTCTGTGAACTATATTATAGTCGTGAGTTTGTCCCTGCAATAAGGCTTGATTTTTTGACTGCTTTGTTTCTGCTTCTCTTCGTCTTTCTTTGTCCTTCATATGTTTTCATGTCTTTATGTCTAATTAGTGAGTGAATCAACAAAAACTCCCCCTTAATCACTAATTGACATCTTCTGATCTTTCATATATTCTTCTTTTCTTTTATTCCTGCCATTTCTTTGAATCTGCTTGTCTTTACTCCATCCAAGCTCTTTGTCATAATATCTGCAATCTGATCTTTTGTAGGAGTGAATACTATTTCAATCTCCATCTCCATTACCTTTTCCCTTAGGAAATGATATTGAATCTCTATGTGGTTTGTTCTTGCATGAAATACCCAATTTGCTGCAAGATATAATGAACTCAGATTATCTCCATGTATGATAGGTATACCTTGATCAATACCCAAGCTTTTGAACAAGATCTGCATCCATATTACTTCTTTAGCTGCTTCCACAAGTCCTTTATACTCAGCTTCAGTTGACGATAAAGCCACTGTATGTTGCTTCTTTGAACACCAACTGACAAGCTTATCTCCTAGGTATATCATATACCCATGTGTTGACCTTCTGTCATCTTGACTTCCTGCCCAGTCTGAGTCACTGTATGCTCTCAACTTTATATCTGATGTAAAAGGATAATATAATCCTTCTTTTATAGTTCTTTTGATATATCTAAGAACTCTTTGTCCTGCAACCCAATGTTGATCATTCGGACAATGCATGAACTGTGAGATAACTCCTACTGCATAACTAAGATTTGGTCTTGTTAGCGTAGCATAAATCAAGCTTCCCACTAAAGATTGATATTTCCTCATATCTTTAAACTCCGCATCATCATATTTGCTGAGTTTATAATTTACTTCAAGCGGTGTTGAAGCTTCTCTGCAATTCTCCATGTTAAACTTCTTCAGTAAGTTTAGGAGATACCTTTCTTGCGAAACATACACACCATGATCTGTGTATGTGACTTCCATTCCAAGAAAGTATGATAACTTTCCTAGATCACTAATCTTGAACTCTTTTTCAAGCAATCTTTTTACCTCTTTGATTCCTTCATCTGAGGTACCTGTGATTATAATGTCATCTACATAAATACAAATGTAGATCATACCTTCATCTGTTCTCTTAATGAGTAGACTTGCATCTGCCTTTGAACTTTGGTATCCAAGATCATTGAGATACTTCACAAGTCTATAATTCCAAGCTCTTGGAGCTTGCTTCAATCCATAGAGTGCTCTTCTTAATCTGCAAACATGGTTTGGGTAATGGAACTTACAAACCCCAAATCTCGGTGCATCTTCAATTCTTATAACTGATCCAAATCTGGATGTACTTGCCTGCATATGATCTTCATCTCCATTTACCTGCATATGTGATTTACCTTTTTCACTTCTTTTTATCTCTTCTTCAAATTTTTCATCATTATACTCTTTATCTGCATACCAGCTCTTTCCTTCATCAAATGCCACATCTTTGGAAACAATAAACTGTTTTGTTAAAGGACTCCATAACCTGTAACCCATCTGCTTTTCATCATATCCGATGAACACATATTTTTCAGTTTTGGTTCAAGCTTATGTCTGAGTTGTGATGGTACATAAGCATAAGCTACTGATCCAAACACTTTGCAATGATCAAGTGTTGGTTTCTTACCCCACCAAGCTTCATAAGGGGTCATTCCATTTAAAGCTGCACATGGTAATCTGTTTATAAGATATGTTGCTGTATTTACTGAGTTTATATGTTGCTGTTGCTTTAAACTCTGCACCATCATATTTGCTGAGTTTATAATTTACTTCAAGCGGTGTTGAAGCTTCTCTGCAATTCTCCATGTTAAACTTCTTCAGTAAGTTTAGGAGATACCTTTCTTGCGAAACATACACACCATGATCTGTGTATGTGACTTCCATTCCAAGAAAGTATGATAACTTTCCTAGATCACTAATCTTGAACTCTTTTTCAAGCAATCTTTTTACCTCTTTGATTCCTTCATCTGAGGTACCTGTGATTATAATGTCATCTACATAAATACAAATGTAGATCATACCTTCATCTGTTCTCTTAATGAGTAGACTTGCATCTGCCTTTGAACTTTGGTATCCAAGATCATTGAGATACTTCACAAGTCTATAATTCCAAGCTCTTGGAGCTTGCTTCAATCCATAGAGTGCTCTTCTTAATCTGCAAACATGGTTTGGGTAACGGAACTTACAAACCCCAAATCTCGGTGCATCTTCAATTCTTATAACTGATCCAAATCTGGATGTACTTGCCTGCATATGATCTTCATCTCCATTTACCTGCATATGTGATTTACCTTTTTCACTTCTTTTTATCTCTTCTTCAAATTTTTCATCATTATACTCTTTATCTGCATACCAGCTCTTTCCTTCATCAAATGCCACATCTCTGGAAACAATAACTGTTTTGTTAAAGGACTCCATAACCTGTAACCCATCTGCTTTTCATCATATCCGATGAACACGTATTTTTCAGTTTTGGTTCAAGCTTATGTCTGAGTTGTGATGGTACATAAGCATAAGCTACTGATCCAAACACTTTGCAATGATCAAGTGTTGGTTTCTTACCCTACCAAGCTTCATAAGGGGTCATTCCATTTAAAGCTGCACATGGTAATTTGTTTATAAGATATGTTGCTGTATTTACAGCCTCAGCCCAAAGATAGTTTTGACAATTCTTCTCCTTTAGCATTGCTCTGGCAAACTCAACTAGAGTTCGATTTCTTCTTTCTGCTACTCCATTTTGTTGCGGTGTATACCTGCAAGTTATTTCTCTTTTGATACCTGCATTCCACAGATAATCATTGAATTCTCGAGAAAAATATTCTCCTCCATGAGACCTTAGTCTTTTGAGTTTCTATCCTGTAAGTCTTTCAACATATGCATGAAAATGCTTGAAAGCTCCAAACACTTCTGACTTCTCCTTTAAAACATAAAGAGTTATCCATCTTGTTGCATCATCAATAAAAAGAACATAATACCTTGAGCCACTGATAGATCCTTCTTTTGTCAATCCCCATACATCTCTATGTATGAGCTCTAGCAAACCATCGTGTTTCTAACCATTCTTCTAAAATGGTAGCCTGTGTGCTTTTCCCATCTGACAAGCTTCACATTTGTGAATCATATGTTGATTCTTCATATTCGGTAATCCTCTTACGGATTGTTTCTCCACCATTGCTTTGATTCCTTTTTCATTAAAGTGTCCTAACCTCTTATGCCAGAGGTCTAATTCTGTAAATACTTCATCACCATGTGTGATCAACCTACCTTCCTTTTTACCATGGACAATTTGATTGTACCCATTCTCTGGATCTTCAACAAATACTCCTTCATTTGTAAACCTGACTTGAAAACCTTTTTCTACTATCTGAATTACGCTGATCAGATTCTTTGGGATTGTTGGAACATACAAAACATTTGTTAGTAGGTCAGCTCCATTCTTACACTTTACTTTTGCAATTGACCTTACATTATGTTTTCTGTTATCACGTGTTTGTACTGTATGATTCGAAATACCTCCTTCCAGTTCTGATAACAATTCTATATTTCCTGACAAATGATTTGAACAACCAGAGTCAATATAGAATACCTTGAGATCTTCATTCTCTGACATGCTTATCGAATTCATCATCAACGTTGTATGATTGTCATTCTGCGTATCACTCGCATAGTTGTAGTAGGTAGTGTTGTGAGACTGATTCTGTCCCCAACTTCTTGCTCCACCTCTACCATATCCGCCTCTTTGGCTTTGTCTACCTCTTTGATATCTTCCGCTTCTGCCTCTTTGATATCTTTGATCCTTGAGAATTATGCCAGCAATCATGAGCCAAATGATTGCTTAATCCACAGATCCAACAATTCTTCTTGTTGTTATTCTGATTACCTCTTCCTTTTGTATAACCTCTGCTTTTACTTATGGCATTACCTCTTCCTCTTGCATAATTTGCTTGAGTAGTCATCTCTTCTTCATCTTTTTCTTTTCCTTTATCACCTTTCTTCTTACACTTTGCGTACATAGCAAAACTATGTCCTTTATCTCCATCCGTCTTCAAATCTTGCTCAAATGTTAGGATTAGTCCAAGCAACTGATTTAAATCTGGTATAAAATGATTTAATGAAAGTTCAGTTGAGAGTACGAAAGGTTTCCACCTTTCATCTCCTCTCAGTCTGGCAAGCACTTGTGCTATCAACCTGTGATCTTCGATATCTTCATCAATAGATCCAAGACTGTCTGCCAAGTCCTTCATCTTAGTGACATAATCACTAATGCTTTGACTTTGCTTCTTCTTGAACGTTGTGAAATCCGACCATAAGCTACATTTTTATATTTCAATCAGCACTTCCACGCATAACATACCTTGATCGATGGTGTCGTCCTCATATCGTACACTAAATCCAAGTTTCCATGTTCGAATCCGGGGGTGTTCACTGTTGGAGCCTTGACATGCCTGAATGTCTTGAAGACCATTTGCATCATATAAGAAATTTTCTTTGTCATTTTCATGGCAACGTCGGGCATACGATGCAGGCGGGGTAACCATGGTGAATGGTAGCCATCATGTAGCACTATAGGTGTGTTATTCTAGGGAGGTGCTAAGTAAGGGTAGCTAAGCGAATCTTGAGATTGTCAGTTGTTCTACACTTTAATTGCAAAGGCCTTCGAGGAACGTCTTCTAGGGACCAGTCCATAGCACGGGTTGTATTTTAGATGGGTGGGCATGCGCATCCACGTATGCATAATCTCTAGATATTGTTGTAGTAATTTCATCCTCCATGTAGGTTGATAGATATGTCCCTTTTGAGCTTCCGGAGGGACATCTGCTGGCTTGAACTAGGTGGAATGATGTTGGTAGCAGCCAGAGGCATAGAAGACGCGGAAGCATGTGAAGATAGAGCATAACAAAGAAGCAGGGAGTCAGTTGAATCATTTTTCAAAGAATTATGTTTTATAAATACTTTTTAAAACCTCCAACAATGATTTTCATCACTTTTGTACCATATGTAAATAGAAAAACCCCTTTTTGTAATTCATAGCTCCATTTTGTGCAAGCCGAGGAGTCCTCCAGCTTGAGGAGCTTAGGTAGAATGAGCATACCAATTTTGGTTATTTTTAGACACCATTTACCCTTTCAAATAGCATCTAGGACCTATTTTTTAACTATGCCGGTCACTAGATGTGAAACCGATCAAAACTAGTCTAGAATCTATAAAAAGAGCTAGAGAGCTCATTTGTGAGGTTGATTAGTGTGAGCTTAGAGCTATTTTGAGCTTGTATTTGAGATCTTGAGCAATAGAGTTGATTTCCTACCTTCCATTGTGTCTTGCTTGTCTCTTCGTTGTGTGTGTGTATGTGTGTGTGCATCTCTATGCTTCTCATCTTCACTCTCACTTCATCTCACATTCACGATCTTCATATCACTCCTATCTCTTCCGCAGATTGACATTAAGGAGGTGGAGCTTCTTAACGTGGTTCTCACCATTGCGCTAGAGCAACACCAAATTTGGCGCCGTTGTCGGGGATCGAGTCTAGGACGAATGTGTGATGGTAAGAGTATAGCAAGAAGTGGCGTTGGAAGGTAAAAATTTCAGTTTTTGTTGTTGTTTTTAGTTAGTTTTTAAAGTTTTTCACCTTCCCCACACTCCATCTTCATCACCGCATCATAATCTTCAATTCTAAAAAAATCAAAAAATTCACCATATCCACCCATTCTCCTCATTTCCCCTCATTTGTGCATGCAAGAGAGAGAGAGCTTTTGTGCTTGCATGTGCTACTGTGTTCTTGAGTTTTCTTGTAGGTACAGTGCTCCAGTGCATCAGGAAAGCTGTAAAAAGGTAAAATTTCACTTTCTGTCAGAGATCTGCAGAGTGTGTGAGACCATCGCGATGGTCTACCAACTTCAACATTTTTGGTAAGCGAGTTCACAACGAGGAAGGCGACACAAGCGCATACACGAATCCACACTTGCATTTGCAAAATTTGCATTTTGGTGGACCATCGCAATTGTCTCAGACCATCGCGATTGTGTCACACCATCGCGATTGGCTCATGCCATCGTGACGGCTCGATCGGACCATCGCGACGGTCTCGCACCATCACGACGACTCACTTGAGCCATCGCAACGGTTCACTTGGATGGCAAGCTAGACCATTGCGATTGTTCGCTAGTCACGCCATCGCGACTGTCCCAGGTACACCATCGCGACGACTCAAAATCAGACCATCGCGATTGGCTCACGCCATCTTGCCCGTGACCATCACGACGGTTCACGTTGACCGTTGACTGACGCCATCGTGATTGTTCGCCGATCGGGCCATCGCGACGGTTCATTTTTGGACCATCGTGATCATTCATTTCAGACCATCATGACAGTTCGCATTTTCGGACCATCGCGATTGTGCCATGCCATCGGTTCACCTGGACCATCGCGACGGTCCCAGACCATCACAATTATCTCAGACCATTGCGATTGTCCACCCCAAATGCAATTTTTAGGGTTTGATTTTTTGACCAAATTTGGGGCTATTTTAAGCAAATTTTTGGACCATTAAGCCCATAGGAGACCCCTTAGCTCATATTTGAAGAAAAACCTGTTTGTCAGTTTTTACCCTTGAGGGCCTGAACGCTCATATCTTTTTCATCCGAAGTCCGTTTTTTGAGCTTTATAGCTCGTTAAAAAGCTCTTGACCACAGTTGGGACTAGAAAGTCAGGGGGCAACATTAAAAGTTGGGCAAGGGAAGAAGGGACCTTTAAAGGTGTAAATACTCAAGTGCTTGATCATCCATTGTGAATCGGTCTAAACATTGGAATTTTACAGGTCTAGCAAGGACAATCAAGGGCAACCAAGGCAAGGCAGTGAAGAACGCAAGGCTTGGGAAGCGCGGCTTCTTGGGCATCACAGCAACTAGAAAAGCTGATTTGAGGTTGGAAGATTACTCAACCCCCTCAGTCAATTCTTAGCTTAGGCTAAACGGTAGCATTGTGGATTAACGACGATAGGAACACCTCAAGTTCAAGATATTTAATTTTTCAAGTCTAAGACTAAAGATAAAGGTGTGATACGAAAACCTAAAGGAAAAGAACTAAAGTCTGATGGAACGAGAACTCAAAAGTACCACAGAAAGTCTATTCCTGACGCTTAAAGAAAGATAAGACAAGAATCTAAAGGAACTTAAAAAGAACCAAGCAATGAAAGACAAGGAATATTGATGATCAGAGAGTGCCGCGAAGTAAATTCATGAACCTTAGATCGGGTAAACACATAGATAAGTCAGATCGATGAAGACTTAGATCATCAGAAGCAAGCGTAGGAACTACTCCATGTTCGTGGGCAGAGCAATTGAATAGTAATTACCCCTACGAGAGCTCAGAAACGAGTGAATAAGAAATGGCATTTAGCACAGAAAGACCAGAAGGAGGGTCAAATGTTGCATATTTAGAAAGACCCGAAGGACCCTATAGGACTCAATTAGAATTTCTCCGAACCAACCGCTTAGGTGCTCGCATCTATGAGGATGGCTTGCGGAGACAAGTGGTGCAAATGCACAACCCGGACCAACCCATTGGATTGTAACGTCCAGTGGTGAAATTCGAAAGAGATGCGTACATAGAGAAGGAAGGAACGATGTACATCATAAGTACTCAGCCAAATAATACGAGTGAGTTTGGCGTAATTCAGTTAGAGATGGAAGCGAAAGCTCAAGGAAAAGAACCAGTAGGAGAAGAACCTAGAACACCTAGAGGGAAATCTGTACTGACACGAGTACTAGTTCCAAATTGGACCCCTCAGGACAACAGAAGCATAGAGTTGTTTGTAAATACAGAAACTGACGAAGCAATTTGGAGGTACATAACAGAACAACCTAGTGAGATAGGCTCGATCATAATCTACGAGTTCAAGGACCCAGATACACCTAGAAAGGTTGTATATCTGGATGAAACTTCAGAAAGTGTATTTGTAGTACCAAACCACGCAAGAAATACCTACACATGGAGAGGTGATTTGGTATTCCCTCCATCTCGAACAAACGTAAAGGCGAGCCAACAAGGGGCATGAACATCCTCAGCCCATGCTAATCAAAGAGACAAGAACAAAGAGAGACCAGAAGTCAGCTTCAATCATCCCATAGGGAGAGACAGAACCACTATAGATACTGATAGAGTGGAAAGACAAAGAATGCCAGGTGGTAGAGATGATTTTCCTCTACCTAGACCACGTGAACACGCAAGAATATTAATACCCACTCAATTAGTAAAATCAATGAAAAACTATTTTGATGGGACAGGAGATCCCTATAACCATGTAGCGGAATTTAAGCAAGTGCTACGGGCAGAACAAGTAGAAGACATGTTCACACAATATAATGCATTTGGACTAACGTTAAAAAATACAGCTTTAACTTGGTTCCAACCATTGCAACAAAGGCAATTTAGGGACATCCATCACTTTTTAGAGTCGTTCATAACTGAATTTTCTTAAAGTGGGATCAGGCATGACACATCTTCGTTGATTCATAGTTTCAAATAGACCCCTCAAGAAACAGTTAGACTGGCAGGACGTAGGTTTAGACAATATGTTGAAAGATGTCCAATGCAAGAATTACCTTCACAGGCCAAACAAGTGTCATTATTTTTAGATGGCTTGTTGAGCTCTAAACTATGCTCCTATGTATACTTAAAGGAACCTAGAACGCTAGAGCAATGTGTAAGAATTTTTATAGACATTGAGGACAACTTAGGAGATGAGTTGGAATTCTCAAAGGTCTATAAGGACTCAGATTGTTCATCTCTAGCATCCACAAAATTTTCCAGCTCAATAGAAGATCTAGCAGAAAAAGTGGCCCAGAAACTAGGAGTTTCTAGTAAACAGATGCCTAGGTTAACAACAAACAAGTGTTGCTACACCTGTGGTGGTGATCATATGGAAAATGTGTGTCCCAATGTAACACAATAGCAAACCAACCCTAGTGGCCAATACTGTACAATTGAGAGAAGATACACGAATCATACGGCTCAGGACTGCCCATACAAAAAACAAACAGTGAGACAAAACTACCCACAAGCATACCCACAGCCAGGTAGGTATCAAGGTCAATACAATGCTCAGCCTCATTACTATAGGACTCCTCAAAACTATCCATATCAGGCTCAACAGAGACCACAACCTGTTTTAGCTCAGCAACCTCCCCCACCAGCTAATGTCATCTGAATTAAATATGCTGCTGTTCCCGTTTCACCCTTAATTACTAACAGTGATCCGAACTCAAACAGTTTGACTCTACTCATGTAGATAGTCCACCCGCATACTACTCAGAGTCACCAGAACACGTGGAGACATATCAATACGATAGTCCACCAGTGGAACCGAGTTGGGATGTACACAAACCCAAATCCATGGCCCCAATTGAGACAACAAAGACCACAGAGCCCTAGAGGACCATGCTTTCCGTGCCAAGGAGATCACTTCATCAAGGATTGTCCACATCCTCCGATAACAGGACAATCACAGTACTATAACATACAAGGCTTTTGTGCCAATTATGGCAAAGAGCATGTCATAAAAGACTGTCCTAAGAACCCTGTTAATGCTTCAAATGTGACACCCATCAACGTGATAGGTATTGTACACAATGCAGATGGATCCAACCCTACATACGTGCCTATCCAAGCTATAACAAGAGCCCAGGTGCTCTTACGGAACCAACAGCTTAATGTTGAAAAAGTATCCGGAACTAGCGAAGTTGGAGAATCTAGCAATAAAAAGACAAAATCATGGAAAGATTCTAGAGAAAGGATAAAGAGAAAATGGAGTCAAAAGATAACTGAGTTGTAAGGAAGCTTGAAGGAATTGAGAGCCAAAATCCTAGAGTTGACCTCTCAAGAATTGAATCAAGAGAACCCAGCTCCGAGATCAGGATCAGTTCTAGCAGAACCCCTACCGGAAAACCTAGACATGATGTTTCGCGCGTATCAAGATAGAATAAAAGAAGTACCTCAAATAGCTGAAATGAGTAAGAACTACCCTCGAGTAGACTTAGAAATTGAGAGGACTAAACTCTGCATGAAGATGGTAGAATTAGCACAAGCAGTGTTTGAAGCCTCTAGATATCTAAATTGGAATAACATGGCTAAATCGGAATCGCACTTTCAAGGACTGATGGAGAGGCTAGAATACTTGATTGATAGCAAGGAGAAAAAGAATCAGTATAGGAACCCTACTGCCTCAGAGACACAAGAAAGAAATGCACCATCCCTGTCTCAAGTACCCAATACAGAAAGTCAAGACAACCTGTCTTCCATACATAGGTATTCACATGAATTTCTGAGAGAAATCCAAGAAGAGAAATGGAGAAACGAACAAGGAAATCATCCTCCTATTCAAGAAATAGACGACTTGTAGGAACAATTTCCCCAAGACATCCCCTCTATTTACGATGATGTAGAGGAAGAGCAACTGAGTGAACACACAGATTTTGAATCCAATTCTTTGCAAGAATTACCTCAGTTCACAGGACCTTGGGAAGCTAAGTCTATTAGTATGAGAGCACCCACTATACTAGTGAGGAATGAAGAATCAGTGATTTCTAGAAACACGGAAGTGATCAAGAACACCAAAGTACAATGTAATCTCACTCTAGAGGAATTATTAAAGGTTAAACCCGAACTGTGGAAACATGTAGCAAATCAATTCCCTGAGCTTGCTACTACTCCCTCACAGATGGGAACACACAAAAAGGTACCAGAGATACCAGTAGAAAAGATCAGAGATGTAAGCGAAGAGGAAGGTAATACTTATCTTCGTATAACCCATTAGGGCTACACCACGAAGGCCATCTTAGATTCAAGAGCTTGAATAGCCATCGCTACCACCGCTTTATGGAAACGTTGGGGTAAGCCAGCATTAAGACCCACCAAGATGAAGCTACAAATGGCTGATGGACACATAGAGAAACCATTAGGCTTACTAGAGGGCATATCTCTCACCACTTGTGGTGTGGAATTTGAACATATTTTTGCCATTTGTGATTTTAGTAAAAATCATGCTTACGAGATGATTCTAGGACGACCATTCATGCGTCAGTTACAAATCGTACAAGATTGGGGAACTAATTCTTTGTACTTGCAACATTTAGGAGTGACTACTAAAGTCAATCTTAAAGACTATTCACATAGAGATGTACCCCCAATACAATGGAACACCATCCATAAGACACAGGTAGAAACGGAATCAGTACACTCATTAGAATCAGACCCCTCATGGTTGCACGAGGACACTCATTTATGGATGTGTAAAGTAGCAAAACAAGAGGAAGAACGGTTAGAAGCCAGGACCTTAGGTGCAGAACAACATCCACGAACCCTTCAAGACTGAACTTACGCACCTGTAGTATTTCTAGACGAAGAATTCAAACCCCATGGTTGGGCAAAAATCCTAGCAACCATGGATGTAGCCATCAATGAAGAACAATGGACACCCCATTGTGATGAGGATGGCTATGACATTTCAGTTTTCACAATAGAGCCAATCATGTGTGATTGAATTATAGAAGAATGTGAACCTAACACTGATGCATTTGAGGATGCAAGAGATTTGGACTTAGAGTCAATAATTATGGACCCTCCATTTGCATCAAAGGAAGAATATTTCTATGAAGTAGAAACTCATCCTCAGAAACATGAAGAAATTACAAATGAGGTGAGGTTAGCTACACAAGTGACCACTGAGAGTGAAGGAAAGAAAAGAAAGAAGAAAGAAACCATGTCAGAAGAAAAATAATCCTTGTTTGAGGTTCCGGAGAACTTCAAGAAATATGAAATAGAAGATAGACGAATCATGGTACGAATGCATAATAGAAAAGTTGACATTGGAGAAGTATATGATAACCAAGAGAAAACCAAAAAAATCATAGTTTCCATAGAAGGAGAAGAAGAGAAATGTACCTACATAAAGCATGATTTGACGACGAAGAAGCAGAAGAATTAGTTGCCCTATTGCGGGAATATAAGACGTTTTCGCTTGGCGTTACAAAGATTTGAAAGGAGTAGATCCAGATATATGTTCTCATAGAATCCCTATGACTCCGAATGCAAGACCTACGAAACAGAAACCATACACTTACAATGATAACTACACTGCAAAGATTAAAGAAGAAATAGATCGCTTGATAGAAGCAAGATTCATATACAAAATGGAGCATACCCAATGGGTATCCCCCATTGTGGTTGTGCCCAAGAAGAATGGAAAATTGCACGTGTGCATTAACCTTAAAAAAGTTAATGCCGCAACGATTAGAGATAGTTATCCTCTTCCTATCACGGAACATTTATTGGAAAGAGTTGCGAGCAAGGAAGTTTACAGCTTTCTTGATGGATTTTCAGGCTATAATCAAGTAGCCATTGCTCCAGAAGATCAACACAAGACGGATTTTGCCACATAATGGGGCATTTTTGCATTTCGTGTGATGCCATTTGGCTTAACAAATGCACCCGCTACTTTCCAACGACTCATGTGTCATGTTTTCAAGGAATTCTTACGCAAGAATTTGGAAGTTTATGTCGATGACTTATGTGCACATTCAAATGTAAGACAGACTCATATTCTAGAGTTAAGACAAGTATTTGACAAATGTTGAGAATATCAAGTTTTTTTGAACCCAGAAAAATGCGTTTTGATGGTCACGCAAGGCAAAATTCTAGGACACATTGTGTCAAAGAATGGAATTTTGACAGATGAAGGAAAAGTGAAAGTAATTGCAGATCTACCTAGACCAAATAACGTGAAAGAGGTACAAGCATTTATGGGTCATTGCGGTTATTACAAACGATTCATACACATGTATGCAATCATAGCCAAGCCTCTCTACTCTCTTTTAACCAAGTTTGAATGGACAGACGAGTGTGAGAATTCATTCAATGAACTTAAACGATGCTTGTGCTCAGCACCTATATTGACAACCCCAGATTGGAGTAAGCCATTCCATGTACATGTGGATGCTTACAACTATGCCATAGGATGTGTGTTAGCACAACCCACGAATGAAGGAAATATAGATCTCCCCATAGCTTATGCAAGCAGATAGTTGAACGTAGCAGAAAGAAATTACACCACGACGGAAAGAGAAGGATTACGAATGATCTACGCAGTAAAGAAATTCAGACATTATTTGTTAGCAAACAAGTTCAAATTCTTTATAGATCATCAAGCATTACTGTACTTAGTCAATAAGCCATGTAATACAGGAAGATTAATACGTTGGTTTCTATTACTCATGGAGTATGATTTTGAAGTAGTAGTCAGGAAAGGAAAGACACATCTCAGAGCTGACCACCTCTCGAGATTAACCTCAGGAGAAGCTCCTCAAGGAATAGCGGATGAATTACCAGATGCATATTTGTTTAACCTTGACATAGTACTAAAATGGGCCAAGCCGATAGTCATTATTCTCACATACGGACTTAAGAATCCTAGGATAAAGATCAAAGAAGGAGAGATTACCAAATCTGAGAGATATCAAATAATAACAGGAAGCATATATAAACAGGATAATCAAAAGATTCTTGCTTGTTGTGTAGATGAATCAGAACATGCAAATTGGTTGCAATTAGCACATGTAGGTGTATTAAAGCAACATCACTCGAGATATTGTACATTGCAGATTCTGCATAGACTAGGAGTATATTGGCCTTCTATGGAAGCACAGGTCTACAAGTTGTGTAAAGAATGCCTTGTTTGTTGTGAAAGACCACCAATAGAACATGCTACATTATATCACATGTCTCTCACACCAGAATGGAGTGAACCTTTAGTGACGTACTTGAGGACGAAAACATTCCCTCAAGGAATGACCTTAGCGCGACAACGAAGTCTAGAGCAGGAAGCTCAAGACTATTCACTTATTGGCGATAATCTATACAAACAAGGAAGAGATGGATATTTAAGACAATGTGTTCATGAAAATGATTATTTGAGCATACTAGAGACTGCACACCAAGGTGTTCCAGGAGGTCATTTTGGACCCGATAGGATAATCAAAGCCATCCTCTTTGCAAGATTATGGTGGCCCACTCTTCACATGGATGCACATACCTATGTCAAGAGATGTGATGTGTGCCAAAGAACTCAATTTCCTACTCGCAAAGATGAAATGCCATTGAAACCCATGATGGGCACCATATCATCCTCAAGCCAATGGTCAAGCTGAAAGCACTAACAAGATCCTTTGTAATGTACTGACAAAACTCGTGAACAACAAACATTCAGATTGGGACAAACAGTTACACCACGTTGTATGGGCATATCGAGTGGCCTACAAGACCGTACTCAATGCAACTCCCTTTCAGATGGTTTTTGGTCAGAATGCTGTGCTTCCTTTGGACTTCTTGATACCGACCCTTAAGGTTGCACAAGAACATCAGTGGACCGGCCATGAATTATCAGCAAGAATAATGGACTTGGAACGATTAGGAGAAACTAGGCCGAAAGCAGCAACAGGAATATACGCAGCAAAGAAGCGACAGAAAGCATATTTTGATGCGCATGTGAAAGATAAAGGCTTAAAAGAAGGAGATTTAGTTCTAGTATATACGCTGAAACAGCACGCACGGAAGTTAGAAAAGCGAGGTTATGGACCTATGATCATTAACAGACTCTCGACAAGTGGAGCAGTACAATTAGCCACCTTAAAAGGAGACATAATTCCTAATTACATTAGTGGCTGTAGAGTCAAGCTATACTAGGAACCTCTTACTGAGGATATGCTTAGACGACTCACGTTGGCAAAGAAGCGTAAGGAGGAAGAAAATAGAATACGAGCTGAAGCTTAGGCAGAAGCTATAGAATGCATTAAGCGCATGAAGCTAAGAAGACAAGGACTAGGGAGAGAACATTATAACCATCTCGAAACAACACCCAGATACCCCATGGCCATGTGTCGCATAAAGTCAAGTACTTATCCTAGCATAGTGGATAGGAGACCATTCATTAGAGTCAGGCTAGAGCACCGCGACCCTTGCCAAGAGCTCAGGGCTTTAATTGACTCAGGTGCAGCGACTAGTGTGATTAGATGGTCCCACTATATGGACTCAGGTATAGAAATGCGGCCAGTTGAGGCATATCTCATAGGGCTAGGAGGAATGGAAACCCCTTGCATGGGTGAGGTGGACCTTCCTATCCTCATAAATGAAGTGACCATGACAACGAAGCTACTAGTGTGCCATGACGAGGACCTGATAGAACCCCTAATCACCTAATCATGAATGTTGGAACATCCATGCATAAGGTGGGCCATTATAAACCAACAAATAGAATTTTTTGAAAATTGGTTATACGATCACTCAGTGGACCTAAATCTTAGACAAGGCTCCTTATAGATTGGAACCCTAGATCAGAAGCGAGTGATACCACTTGACTTCCTTAACGGCACTCCACCTGAAGTAAGCAACCCTATACCCTATGAAATGCATGCGACGGAAGACCGGAAGATCTGTGGTCAGATGAGTCATGTTACGGCTACACCAACCCATGCGCGCTTGGCGATGGACAATTGTCAATCAGAAGGACGTCAGGAGATTTTCCCTTGGGCTTCCTGCAAACTAGAAGGGGCAACCACCCAACCGCTTGGTCAAATGGACACAATCAACGATCAGGTGGGTTACATCAGCGGACAAATGGGGACGATTGTCGGACAGATGGGGACAATCAACGGTCAGGTGGACTTCCAAAGCAGAGTGTCCATCCGACCTCAATCTCAACCACGAAAGAGTCAACCCCGACAAAGGAACCCAGATCGACGACAATATCAAACGACACAAAGAGGAAAGCAGTATCAGTATCATAAAGCAAGCGGCAAGAGACAAATATGGGTGCCAAAAGGACAGAAACCATCGACAGAATTCAACAAAGTAGAAATTGACAAGAAGAAGTCAAGGCAAAAGCAAAATCAGTATTTAAAGTCTATTCGACCTTCTTCCACGAGTACGAACATTCGACAAATTTGGATCGCCAAGAAGTACCTTACTAATAGACCCACACCCACGCAGATTTGGGTACCCAAACAGTGTATTATAGCTCAACCCTCAAGCCCTGTAATATATACCCCTGAGAAATCTCTTCACCCTTCAAAACCACCACATCCGACATCAACTCTTGTCCCAATTATGTGGCTCCAAATGTCTTGGACTTGATACATACAGATGTATGGGGACCAACCCAAGAGGCATCAATGGCTGGTAATAGATTTTTTGTCACCTTCATTGATGATCACTCAAGAAAGGTATGGCTGTTTTGTATGAAGCAAAAATCAGAGGTGTTTTCTATATTCAAAAGATTCAAAGTTGAAGTTGAAAAGGAAATAGGAAGGTCTATCAAAACCTTAAGGTCCGATGGTGGAGGAGAATACTTCTCCAAAGAATTTTTAGATTTTCTACAAGAGAATGGGATCAAAAGGCAATTCACTTGTAGGTATACACCACAACAAAATGGAGTAGCTGAGAGGAAAAATAGGCAAATTGCTAAAATTGCAAGATGCATGCTCAACGAGATGAAGGTACCACTGTACTATTGGGTTGAAGCTACCACAACCGCCATTTACTTGATGAATAGGTGCACAACATCGGGAATACATCACTTGACTCCAGAAGAGGTATATTCCGGTAAGAAACCTGATCTTACACACCTCAAAGTGTTTGGATGTGTTTGCTTTGTTCACATTCCACAAGAAGTTAGAACAAAGATGGAACCAAGGTCAGAAAAATGCATTTTCATCGGCTACTCGATGGAGCAAAAAGGATACAAGTGCTACAACCCTAGAACAAAGGAATTAAGAGTCTCGCGAGATGTGGTCTTTGATGAACTAAGACCATGGTATGAAGATAAAGGAAAGGAAAAGGTTCAGAAGATTGTGATGATTATGTAGGAACAAATCAAAGAGAAGCTCAACAATCAAGCACAAAGGCTTCAGGTCCAGAGGCATCTACATCAAATGAAGAATGTTCAACATGGAGGGGGAGTCATTCTTTGTCTCCAAATTCAGCTCATAGTAGAGCCAAAGAGGCAAGTGCTACTCCAAACAGTGAGGTAGATGGAAGTGAAGAAGAATATGAAGAGGTAATCACTCCGATGGTAAAGCTAAATAGGTTAAAGAAGCAACTCTCTAAAGGCAATGAAAGAAGATCTTCAAGGACAAGGTATCCAACTCAAAGGTTGAGTTATGATAGTTTTATGGCAACACATTTTGCATACATGATGCAGGTTATCAAAGACAAAGAGCTTGAGACATATGAAGAAGCTTGCACACAAAAGGAATGGAAGCAAGCTATGAAAGAGGAGATCAAAGCTCTCAAAGATAATAACACATGGGAGCTAGTGCCAAAGAAAGAAGGTATGAAGATTGTTCCAAACAAATGGGTGTTTAAAGTAAAGAGGAATGCTGATGGTTCACTAGCTAGATATAAAGCTAGATTAGTTGCCAAAGGATTTAAACAAACACAAGGCATAGATTATGATGAAGTTTTCAGCCCTGTTGCAAAGATGGGAACTATCAGAACCCTAATAGCAATTGGTGCTTCAAGGAGCTGGCCATTATATCAACTCGACATCAAAAATGCATTTCTCAATGGAGAACTACAAGAAGAGGTATACATGAGTCAACCAGTTGGATTTGAAGATGAAAACCATCCAGATTTTGTTTGCAGGTTGAAGAAGGCACTTTATGGATTGAAGCAAGCACCAAGAGCATGGAATCAGAGATTGGTAGAGTATCTAACTAAGTGTGGATACAACCCAAGTAGTGCAGATCCTTCGTTGTACATGAAGAAGGAAGAAAATAAAGAGGTATATATTTGCATATATGTCGATGACCTCATCATAACAGGAAACGATGTTAGAGGGATTAAAGATATCAAAAGGAAGCTTGGTAAGGAGTTTAAAATTTCAGATCTTGGGGAGCTGAAATATTTTTTAGGAATTGAAGTTGTTTATGGAAAGAGTGGCATCTACTTGATGCAAAGGAAGTACCTGTTGGATGTTCTTTTCAGATTTGGAATGAGTGAATGCAAACCACTCACTCAACCCATGGACACAAATACAAAGATTTGTTCAAATGATGGAGAACCATTGGAAGATGTAACGACATACAGAAGCATTGTAGGATCATTGATCTATGCAGACATTACAAGACCTGATTTGTCTTATGTTGTTGGTGTACTTTCTCAGTTTATGCAAGCCCCGACAAGTGAACACTTAAGTTCAGCCAAGAGAGCGTTGAGATACATAAAGCATACAGTTAATCATGCTTTGTTTTACAAGTTTGATGAAGAATTGCAGGTCAAAGGCTTTAGTGATGCTGATTGGGCAGGTCAAAGGAAGATAGAAGATCAATCTCAGGTTATGTGTTCATGATAGGAAGCAAACCTATCACATGGAGCTCAAAGAAACAACCTACTGTTGCACTTTCATCTATGGAGGTTGAATATAGAGGATTAGCTTTTGCCACACGTGAAGCAATGTGGATTAAAAAGCTTTTGGCTGATCTTGGAGTGCAAGTTGGAACCATCCCTATATACGGTGATAACATGTCAAGTATTTACTTGGCAAGCAATCCTATGTTTCATGCAAGGAGCAAGCACATAGAGGTCCACTACCACTATGTAAGGGAGAAGGTGCTGAGCAAAGATGTGGAGGTGAAGTTCATCAGAACCAAAGAGCAGGTTGCAGATATATTTACAAAGTTCTTGGATGCTTCTAAACTCAAAGGTTTCAAGGATGCGATAAAATTGAAGGACATGGATGAAGATAACTCCCAAATGAGCTTGAGAGGGAGTGTTGAAGATAAATGTACAAGCTCATTTTCATATGAGCCATGCTTGGATAAATTTACCAAATATAAAGATAAAAAAAAAGTGGAGGAAAAAAATTAAAAAATAATAAAAGAAAAAGTCTAGTCAAAATTCATGATGAATAAGAGATACAATATCTTGCCTTGTAGTTAGTAGCATGTAGTGGAGAAAGTGGTGAGTTAAGAAGAAGGCACAAACTTCTTCACATGCTCATTGGTTATAAAAGTGAAGTGGGAGCACATTCAAAACAAGGAGAGAAAGAGGCAAGAGCTCCCAGTAGTCGGATCTGGCCATTTTGTCATTTTGGCTTCCCTTAGACTCCTTCCAGCCGCACGTCAGTTTGTACACAGCTCTGTTGTAGAGCTCATATCTCAGTGCATATGTAACCATTTTGTGCGTTTAAACATTCATTGGAAAGATTATCTTCTTTACTTTTGGCATATCAAATATCTTTTTGAAAGCTTATGTACTTTGTGAGATATTAGTGAAAGAGTGATGTCTAGTTTTTTAGTATACCTGTGTAGATAGGTAGTCTATTTTGGTCAGTTATGTTTCCCAATCAAAACATATCCAAATTGCATGATTTTTATCTTGTTGGAAAGCCCTTGAAATCTAATTTCAATGTCTTAAATATCTTATTGAGATCGTTTATATTCTGTGAGATATCTGTCATATAGTAAAGTCATGTTTTATAGTGTACTTATGTGTGCAGGTGGTCTATCTTGGTGAGTTGAGTTTCCTGATAAAAAATCATCCAAATTACTTGTTTTTTATCTTGTTGGAAAGATATTTTTGTCTAATTTTGCTATACCAAATATCTTTCTCAAAGGATATATATTCAGAGAGTTATCAGTCCCAGAGTGAAGCCTAGTTCTTTAGCATATCTATGTGGACAGGTAGTTCATCTTTGACAGTTGTGTTTCCTAATCAAAACTTGTACAAATTAAGTCATTTATATCTTGTTAGAAAGCTCTCTTTGTCTACTTGGATTGAATAAAGTCTCAAGTCCATTTGAGTTTTTTATTGAGAGCAGCAAGCTATCTAAGGTGCAGATGTTTGTCCAAGTGCTGGACATACAAGGGCTCACTACACACTTCCGTTGCGCATAGGAGAACTCATTCTCCACACTTTTGTTAAGTCCAATACTTCGGGGCACTGACCTTTGAGTGGGAGCTCATGGCACTATCCTACAAGTTCCAGTTGGAGCACACTCCTGTGAAGATTCAAGTTCACCGAGTAATTGTATAACCATTCCTGACCTAGGATCATGGGTTCTATTAGGTCTTCATCATGGCAAACCAAAAGCTTAACTGTCATGGTCACCTCCTCGATTGAGATGGGTAACTCCACCTTGCCTATGCAAGGGGTTTCTAATCCACCTAATCCTATGAGATAGGCCTCAATAGGCTTCACCTCCTGTTCCTGTCCTTGACAATGAGAGAACCTAACTGCATTCGTTGCTACACCAAAATCGATTAAAACCCTAATTTGCATATGCATGGGGTCATGACCTAGAGTGATGTTAACAAATGGTCTCCTGTCAACAATACTAGGGATATCATTTCCTTTGATTTGACACATGGCCACTGGATATCGTGGAGCATCCTCCAATTGAGGTTCTCTACCTAGTCCTTTCGTTCTTAATCACTTGCACCTAATGCATTCTTAAGCTTCCGCTTGGGCTTCTGCTATGATTCGTTCCTCCTCTTCCTTTCACTTCTTGGCAAGAGTTAGCCGTTTAAGTATATCCTCAGTCAAGGGTTCCTGATATAGCTTAACTCTGCATCCACTGATATAATTAGGCATTACCTCTCCTTCTAGAGTTGCTAGTTGAACAACACTGCTAGTCAATATCCTATTGATAATCATGGGTCCATATCCTCGTTTCTCTAACTTATGGGCATGTTGTTTCAGGGTGTAAACTAACACCAAATCTCCTACTCGTAATCCTTTGTCCTTGATATGAGCATCAAAGTAGGCTTTCTATCTTTTCTTAACGGCATAAGTTCCTATCGCTCCATGCAATCTAGTCTCTCCTAGTCATTCTCAGTCAAGTATTCTCGAGGAAAGTTCATGACCTGTCCACTCATACTCTTGAGCTATCTTGAGGGTGGGTACCAAAAAATCCCATGGCAACACATCATTCTGACCAAATACCATCTAGAATGGTGTGGCATTGAGTACCATTTTATATGCCACTCGATAGGCCCAAAAGCCATGGTGCAATTGCTGATACCAATATGAATGCTTATTATTCACAATCTTGGTTAGTATGTTGCACAAAATTTGTTAGTACTCTCAACTTGTCTGTTGGCTTGTGGATAATACGGTGCAGATTTCTTGTGTATTACCATAAAAACTTGTAATAAATATTCAATAACCTTTTTCAGAAAATGAGTACCCCTATCACTTACAAGCTCTATAGGAAGCCCATATCTTGTGAAGACATTCTCAAACAAGAATTTTGCAGTCGTGCGTGCATCATTCTTCTTTGTGGCCTTGGCCTCTACCCATTTAGTGAGATAGTCTGTGGAAACTATGATATACTCAACATGGGTGTTCTTTGGGGGGGGGGGAAGTTAATAGGTCCAACAAAATCTATTACCCATTTTGAGAATGTGCACCCTCCCATCATGGGTCGTAGGGGAATCTCATCTCTGTGTATAGGATACTGAGCCCTTTGACATATGTCACATCGTTTTACATATGTGTGGGCATCCATATGGAGAGTGGGACACCATAATCCTGAAAATAGTATGGCTTTAATAACATGGTCAGGTCCAAAATGGTCTCTTGCTACACCTTGATGGGCAGCTTCCAAGAGGTTGAGATATTCACTCTCGTGCACACATATCCTCAGATAACCGTCTCTCCCTCATCTATACAGATTATCACCAATGAGCTTATAATCTTGAGCCTCCTCCTCGAGACTTTGTTTATGTGCCAGATTCATGTCTTCTGGGAAAGTCTTCGTTCCTCAGATAGTCAACCAAAGGTTCACTCCAATCTAGCATTAGGGCCACATGGTATAGAGTGGTGTGTTCTATCGGTGGTGTATTACAACACTTTGGACATTCATCACAAAGTCATCGGACATATTTTTTATTGAGGGCCAATACACATCTAATCTTTTCAAGTTCAATAATGTCCCCTATCTCAAATGATGTTGCTCTAGTGCACCTACATGTGCTAGTTGCAACTAATTGTCATGCTCCTATTCTTCTATGCAACAAGCAAGGATATTCTGATGATCTTGCCTATAGATACTACCAATGAGGATTTGGTATCTCTGCGCTTTCACTACCTCCTTCTCTTGGGTTCTCACTTGAGAATTCTTAGGTCCATATGTCAATACTCGAATTAATGGCTTTGCCCATTTAGGAACAATTTTGACATTAAAGAGGTAAGTGTCTGGTAGCTTGTCTGCTACTCCGATAGCTGTTTCTCCTGAAGTTATCCTCGAGAGATGGTATGCTCTAAAGTGCATTTTACCCTTCGACTATGACTTCAAAGTCATACTCCATAAGTAGTAGAAACCAATGTATTAGCCTACCCGTGTTGCATGGTTTGTTCACTAAATACAAGAGAGCTTGATGGTTAGTAAAGAACTTAAACTTATTTGCCAATAAATAGTGACAAAATTTCTTGATGACATAGACCATTCCTAGCCTCTCTCTCTCTCTGTCGTGGTTTAATTTCTCTCTGCGACATTGAATTGCCTCCTGGCATATGCAATCGATAAGTCAATATTCCCTTCGTCCGTGGGTTGTGCTAACATGCAGCCTATGGCGTGATTAGAAGCATCTATGTGTATGTGAAAAGGTTTGTTCCAATCAGACACGACTAGAATAGGTGCAGAACACAATCGTCGTTTCAGTTCATTAAAGGAGCTCTCACATTCTTCTGTCCACTCAAAGTTAGTTAGCAGGTTGTATAGTGGTTTAGCAATGATTGCATACATATGTATGAATCGTTGGTAATATCCGCAATGGCCCCTAAATGCTTGTACCTCCTTCATGTTCTTGGGCTTGAGTAATTCATTGATCACTCATACCTTCTTCTCATCTGTGGAAATTCCATTTTTTTTGAAATTATGTGACCAAGTATCTTACCTTGTCTTACCATAAAGACGCACTTCTCAGGGTTTAAACAGACTTGATATTCCCTACACTTGTCGAAGATTTGTTTAAGCTCAGGGATATGATCTGGTCTAAGCATTGAGTGAGCACACATAAACCCAAAAGGCATCATACGAAATGCAAAGATACCCCATTCGGTGGCAAAAACCATCTTATGTTGATCCTCGGGGGCATTGGCAACTTGGTTATAGCTTGGAAACTTGTCAAGAAAGTTGTACACTTCCTTGCTTGTGACTTGTCCAATAGGTGTTCTGTAATAGGCAAAGGATACTTGTCCCTAATGGTGGTGGTGTTAACTTTCTTCAAATTAATACACACTCTCAACTTACCGTTCTTCTTAGGCACGACTACAATGGGTGATATGCATTCAATATGTTCTATCTCCTAAATGAATCTGGCCTCAATGAGTCTATCTATCTCTTCCTTGATCGTCAATGTGTAGTTATCATCATACATATATGGCTTTGCTTGGTGGGTTTAGCCTCGATTGTCATGGGTATCCTATGAGAACAAGACCTATTGAAGACCCAACATACGTGCCAGTCGTGTTTCCAAATGAGGAATTCAAACCTTATGGCTAGTTAGATATTCTTACAATGATGGACATAGCAATTAACGAAGAACAATGGACTCCCCATTGTGATGAAGATGGCTATGATATATCCATCTTTACTGTAAACCTTATAGGGGAGGAAACTGAATGGGATAAACCCGAATGTGAGAATTCAGAGAGGAGCAAGCAAGTGAGAGAGGAAGAATGGGAAGTAGACTCTAATAGACCTGAATGTTCATCTGAAGAGGAATTTTTAGGTTGGGTAGAAGCCATTTCCCCAGACCATGCAACCCCTAGGAAGAGAAAGGATAATTCAGATCCTAATCAACAAAATCAAAAGGTGAGAAAGGATAAAACTATGAGACAAGAAGAAGAACCGTTAATGGAAGTGCCAGAGAATTTTAAAACATACGAAGTTGAAGAATGAAAGATCATGATAAGAATGCCTAAGAGAGACAAAAACCCCGAAGAAGCCTGCGATAACAAGGAGACTACAAAGAAAGTAGTAAAGGCAATCAAGGGAGGAGAAGAAAGATGTACGTACATAGGGCATGATGTGACAGACGAAGAGGAAGAAAGTTTGATCACCTTACTAAAAAGGTATAGGGATGTGTTTGCATGGAGTTACAAGGACTTGAAGGGGGTAGATCTAGAACCATGATGGATCTGATGCTAAGGAATGTACCAATTCCTCCTCATCTTTGTTCCTATGTACAATATTCCATTGCAAGGGTGGTACATCCCTGTGTGAGTAGTCCATGAGGTTCGCTTTTGTGGTCAATCCTAGGTGTTGCAAGTACAAAGAGTTGGTTCCCCAATCTTGTACCACTTCCAATTGACGCATGAAAGGTCTACCTAGAAGCATTTCATATGCTTGATTCTTCCCAAAATCACATATGGCAAAAGTATGATCAAATTTTGCCCCACAGGTGGATAGGGTAATTCCTTCCAATAGTCCTAAGGGTCTTTCTATGTGCCTGTCAGCCATCTATAACTTCATCCTAGTAGGTCTAAGGGGCTGGTTTACCCCAACGCTTCCACAAAGCAGTAGTAGCAACAACTACACCTGTGCTTGTGTCTAAGATGGCTTTGGTAGTGTAACCTTTGTAAGTGATGGGCAAATAAGCATTACCTTCCTCTCCTTTACTCACATCTCCCACTTTTTCTATGGGTATTTTAGGTACCTTTCCTCATGCTCTTGGTCCAAAGGAAGTTGTAGCCATCTCTGGAGACTCGTTCGCTGCATGTCTCCATAGTTCTGGTTTCATTTTCAATAGCTTTTCCAAAGTCAAGTGGCATTGAACTCTGGTATTCTTAATGGCTTTTGTGTTTCTAGGAAGAATTGAGTCTTCCCCCTAACTAGAATAGTGGGGGCTATTACTTGGATTGATCTGTCTTCCCAAGGTCCCGGAAGTGAGATAACTCTTGCAAGGAGTTAGATTCAAAACTCATGCGCTCACTGGACCTATCATCCACTTGATCTCCATAGATAGATGGGATGTCGATAGGGAAATGTTCTCCTGAGTCATCAATCTCTGGTATAGGTGGCGGTTTTTCCTGTTCCTGCCTCCATCTTTCCTCTTGAATCTCTCTTAAGATGGCATGTGAATCCATGTAGCCCGTTCGATGATTTTCTAAGTCTGACCTAGCCCTTTTAGATAGAGTTGTCTCTAAGGGGTCCTTTGGGCTAGTTTGGGTGCTAGAGCTAACTTTTGTTGTGTTTGATGCTAGTTGCTCTAACCTTTCTAGTAATCCTTGGAAATGAAGCTCGAGTTTAGCCAGAGTTCCCTAATTGAGGTACTAGGATGCCTCAAACATTGTCTGGGATAATTCCATCATTTTCATGCACAATTTGGTTCTCTCTATTTCCAAGTCGGGTCTAGGGTAGTTCTTGCTAAATTCTCCTACCTATGGTCCTTCTTGTATCCAAGCGTGATAAGCTTTGAGCATCATGTCGAGGTTTTTTGGGGTGGGGTCTCCTAGTACTCATCCTAGCTTTGGGGTTACCACATTTGGTTCAGCCTCTTGTGATGCCATTTCTAAAATCTTGGCTTTGGTTTCCATCAGGATTTCCTTTAACTCGTTAATCTTTTTGCTCCATTTTCTCTTGTGTCGCGCTCTTGACTCTTTCCAGTTCTTGTCTTCTTTCCTATATATTCTCCTACGTCGCTGGCACTATTCTTTTGGGGGTCTCCGGTTGCATATGCCTTTGTGCTTGGGCTCTAGTTACCACCTGGATGGGTATGTACTGGGGTATGGAACGGTGTGTTTCACTATTCCTATCACATTGATGGGGGTCACTTTCATGGGTGTATTGGTTCTTAGGGCAATCTCTTATAACGTTATCCTTCCCACATTCAGGAAAAAATCCTTGAATGTTGAAATAGTATGGCTACAAAGTGGGTCTAGCTTGTGGGCAATCACGTATGAAATGGTCTCCTTGACACTTGAAACATGGTCCTTTAGGTCCTTAGGGTCTTGGTTTTCTAGACCATGGTCCGGGGTTGGGGTTGGTGTACATGACCTGAGCATAATCAGGTTCCCAATTTGGCTCGTACACAGGACTCTCATAATATGGATCTAGATTTTTTGGTGACTCCGTATAGTATGCGGGTGGGCTATCTACATGGGTGGAGTCAAAACTATTCACATTAGGGTCATTTTCTGTGATCAAACGGGTTGTAGGTACTAATGCCCTATTTGAATTCTCTTATGGAGTGGCGTACTTCACAAAAACTACATTGTCGGGGGGGGGGGTGGAGGTTGTTTTCCTAGGATAGGTTGGGGTCTAGGCTGTGCTTGATATGGAACTTGATAATGAGAGGGGTCACAATAATATTGTTGTGGCTGGTACTGCCCTTAGTATCTACCTGGCTGATATGGTTGAGGATAACTTTGTCTAACCACCTGTTTATTATATGGACAATCTTGAGCTGTGTGGTTAGTGTACTTGCACTCTATGGTATAGTATAGGCCATTGGAGTTTCCTATGGGTTGCATTGCGTTTGGACACATATTTGCCATGTGATCACCTCCACAAGTGTAACACCTTTGAGGGGGGGCTAATTTTATGCTAGGCTTACTAGAGACTCCAGATCGTTTGGCCACTTGTTCTGTTAAGCCCTCTATAGAATTGGGACATCTAGATGAGGCCTCTATTGTGCTATCCGAATCTTTACGCACCTTAGAGAGTTCTAACTCTTCCCCTAGGTTTTCCTCTATGTCTACACTATTAGAAGAGATGGATGGATACCTCAAGGAAGTGAGGTGGTACTGCTAAAACCTGCTTTGTACCAGCCCTGACGCACTTCAAAGTTATAAAGTAGGCCCTTTTAGCTTGCAAATGACACCAAGAAAGTACCTATTTACTTTGGAGTTGATGCTTGAAACAATTAATTCAAAACAGACTAGTTCAAGAATAACTAGTGTTGAAAAACTTGCTATTTTAGTCCATACACCTGCTGACTTTTTTACTCAAAGCTCACAATACAATAACAAATGACAAAATTCCTTTTGGGGGAATTCAATTAGCTTACATAACTAATGATTGCAAGTGGAATCATTAAGAATGATCAACTCTGCTTTGAGAAATCATTTTAGCAAATCAAATCTTACCCCCTACTTTTTAGGGACTAACTAGTGGATGACCAATGAGCACTTCAAAGATGATTTCTCCTGGATGCTTGAACCAATGTCTTGAAATTTTGATAGCACAAAGTAGACTTTAAGATGGTTCCAACAAGCCAAATTCATGTAAAATGATTGAGCATTCACTGAGATATGACCAAAAGAAGTTGATTGTTTTGAGTAGTCATAGCAAAGAAGTAGACAGAGATGTTCAATGAGTTATATGTATTATAACATTGATTGTACAGAGTCATTGGCCTTATAATGATGTTCAATGACTATGAACTGAGTAGGCTATGGTCTGAGCTACTCAAGCTCTACAAATTATCAAGGAGAGAGATTTAAATGAGACACACTACCCCGCGAGATTTTACAAGCCTTTTTTATATGATTTTCTTCTAAGTTTGAATTTTGAATTCAAACTCGGCTCCAATAAAAAAGTAACTCCTCTAATTTAGGAGACATTCTCATCTTGAATTCATAGCTAATATTCCTCCTAACTCCACGAGATATAAGCTTTACAAGATTCTCCAAGGATTTAATGATTTTCAATGGTAAATGGTCAAGTAGTTACAAGCTATAGTTCACATGAATCATCAAGTGCTTCCACACAATGTCTTCCATGCTAAGCCAAATGTGTAGGCTTGTGCATTTGCACCAACAGATCCCCCTCAAGCCAAACATCTTGGCTTGCATTGCTTCATCAATCTTCTTGAATATCTTGTAATCCAATCATGGTTTTAAACCTACAAAGTTTAGTACCATCAAGTGCTTTGGTTAACAAATCAAGACACTACATATCTGTAGATACATATGCTAATTGAATCTCTTTGCTCAAGAGTTTCTCTATAACATAGTGATAGTGCACTTCTATATGCTTAGTTCTTGCATGATAAAGGGGTTGGCTGCAAGATGCAACAAACTAGTATTATCACCAAAGATTATTGGTGAATGAGTATGAAGTCCCAAATTTGAGTAGAGCAACCTAATACAAATAGCTTCTTGTGTAGCATTTGCTAATCCCATGTATTCAGCCTTTGTTGAAGATAGAGCAACAATTGGTTGCTTCTTAGACCATGAGATGGGTTTATCACCTGCAAAGGATAAATAGCTAGAAGTACTTCTTCTGTCATCCTTACATCCTGCCCAATCTGCATCTGAGTACAACTTTATGTCCAAATCTGATGTGTATGGGAAGTAAAGACCTTGATTTTGAGTACCCTTGAGATACTTCAAAATTCTTTTAGCAGCTTCCAAGTGAGCTGCTCTAGGTTTATGCATGAATTGACTTAGAACACTTACTCCATAACATATGTCAATCCTTGTTAATGTTGCATAGTTTAGACTTCCAACTATGCTTTGATAACCTGCAATGTCTTCACGCAAACCACCTTCATGAGCACTTAATTTATGATTTACCTCCATAGGGGTGCTAGCTACTTTTGCATCCTCCAAGTGGAACTTCTTCAACATGTCCTGCATATATTTCCTTTGAGTGATGTAGATTCCAGAGTTAGTGTATACCAACTCAAGTCCAAGAAAATATTTCAGAAACCCTAGGTCACTAATCTTAAACTCCTGCATCATCTGATTTTTGATTTGTTTGATGCCATTGGCATCACTACCTATAAGAATGACGTCATCCACATATACACATAAGTATATCATTTTTGAATTACTCCTCTTGATAAACAAAGAAGAATCTGCCTTGCTCATCATGAATCCTTGATCTTGAAGACAGGTTGTTAACCTATGGTTCCATGCCCTAGGCGCCTGCTTCAGACCATAAAGAGATTTCTTTAATTTGCATACATGATTTACCTTGCTTGGATCTTCATAGCCAGGAGGTTGAGCCATGTAAACCTCCTCTGAAATCCATCCATTGAGAAAAGCATTTTTCACATATAGTTGATACATATTCCAATTTCTAGATGCAACTACACTTACCAGTACTATGATGGTTGGCATCTTAGCCACTGGTGAAAACATTTCTTCATAGTATAATCCTTGGGTTTGTGCAAAACCCTTAGCCACAAACCTAGCTTTGTACCTGTTTATGGATCCATCTAAGTTCCTTTTGATTTTGTAAATCCACCTAGAACCAATTACCTTCGTTGATTCTTTCTTGGGTACAACGCATTGGAGAAGTACTCACCTCCTCCATCTGATCTTATCCTCTTTAAACTCTTTCTTGTTTGATTTTCCACAAGTGCAAGATACTTTTTGAAACAATATAGTTCACCTATTGAAATCATCAATAAATGACACATAATACCTTGAGCTTAAAATTGAAGGGTCCTTGCTTGGTCCCCACCCATCCGTGTGGACAAGTTCCAAATAATCCTCATGCATATAGCCTTTCTTTGTAAAGGGTAGCCTGTGAGATTTACGAAACTTACATGCACCACATTTATAGATCATATGTTGCTTGGATACATTAGGTATTCCAAGTACACATTGATATCTACATATCTGCTTCAATGTTCTCTCACCAATGTGTCCTAATCTTTTGTGCCATATTTCTAACTCAGACAAGGTTTGATCCTTATAATTATAAAGTGCAATGTTTCTAGTGTCCTCAAGTTCAAATGTAAACAATCTACCTATTTTCTCTCCCTTTGAAATTCTCCTGAATCCATGTTGGGGATCCTCCATAAAGGCTCCAAATTTATTGAACCTAACCTACAAACCCTTTTCCACTATCTATCCAACACTCATCAATTTTTTGTGATAGTAGGTACATAAAGAACTTTGCTTAGCATATTCTTATTCCCATCAGAAGTTTTGACATTTCCTAACTTAATAGCTGAATGGTTGGTGTCATCACCTATTTGCACTTGGTGCTTTCCACTTCGGCTCTTCAAGATCAGAAAGTAGAGATATATTGCCTGCTACATGGTTTGAACAACCGCAGTCAATACAGAAGAGGTGCTCATCATTCATACCTTGTTTTGAAGTCATGTTCATAATGAGAAGAGAATCCTCTTGATCCTCTGTATAGTTGTTGAAGTCTTTTCTTGATTTGTGTCCTCCTTGATAATTGGTTTTGTAAATATTGTTGTAGCCATGGTTGTAACCTTGATTATGATTGAATCTCCCTCTTGATTGTGAGTAGCCACCTCTTTGGAATCCTCTTCCTCTCTGGTTCTTGAAGTTCCTATAGCACTCATCTCTTGTGTGATTAGACAATCCACATATATTGCATGGGGAAGAGTTGAAAGGTCTCCCCCTACCTTGCTTACCTCCTCTGCCCCTTCCCCTTGAATTCCTACATCTCCCTACACAGTTAGCTTGAGAAGTAGCACCTTCATCTTCAAACTTTTTACTTTTTCCTTTATCCTTAGACTTTCCTTTATCTGTATAGAGGGTAGAAGAATTGTTACCTCTTGATGTTTCATCATTTTTGTTGAGCTTGGCCTCATGGGTGAAGAGTTGTCCCATGAGAGTGGTTAGATTAGGGATTCGCATATCCATATAAAGATCCATTGCAGTTGTGAAGGATTCCCATTTATCATCTGCCTTGATGCCATTGATTATCTACCTCACTATTCGGTCCTGTTCAATCTCCTCTCCTATGCTTGCCAAATCATCAGCCACATCCTTCACCTTAGTCACAAACTCTGAAACATTCTGCTTAGGTTGCTTCTTTTGAGTAGTAAACTCCATCCACAATTGATTCTTCTTTGCTCTTGTATTGGAAGAAAAGTATGAAGATAGAGTATCCCAAGTTTCTTGGGAAGTTTTGCAATTCCTAATATGAGGAAGAAGGAAGTCATAGATAGAGTTAAGTAGATATGACCTGGCTAAAGCATCTTTGGCACACCATGAGTTGAGTCTTTCTTGCTCCTCTCTTGTAGGTTGATCTTTGCTTCTAAATGTGGGAATCTCCTCATCTCTTGATATGTATCCATAAAGACTTATTCCTTGTAGATAGGTATTCACCCTCAAGGACCATGCTAGATAACTATTCTTGTCCAATTTGTCAATGAAAGAAGGGAAACCATCTCCATTTTACCTCAACTTGCTCTGACACCATTGTTGGAAGAGATGGATGGATACCTCAAGGAAGCGAGGTGGCACTGCTAAAACCTACTTTGTACCAGCCCAGATGCACTTCAAAGTTATAAAGTAGGCCCTTTTAGCTTGCAAATGACACCAAGAAAGTACCTATGTACTTTGGAGTTGATGCTTGAAACAATTAATTCAAAACAGACTCGTTCAAGAATAGCTAGTGTTGAAAAAACTACTATTTTAGTCCATACAACTGCTGGCTTTTTTATTCAGAGCTCACAGTACAGTAAAAATTGACAAAATTCCTTTTGGGGGAATTCAATTAGCGTAGATAGATAATGATTGCAAGTGGAATCATTTATAATGATCAACTATGCTTTGAGGAATCATTTTAGCAAATCAAATCTTACCCCCGACTTTTTAGAGACTAACCAGTAGATGACCAATGAGCACATAAAAAATGATTTCTCCTAGATGCTTGAACCAAATGTCTTGAAATTTTGACCACACAACATAGACTTTAAGTTGGTTCCAATGAGTCAAAGAGAATGTAAAATAGTTGAGTATTCGCTCAGATAAGACCAGAAGAAGTTGACTATTCTGAGTAGTCATAGTAGAGAAGTAGACAGAGATGTTCAATGAGTTATATGTATTATAACACATGATTGTACAGAGTCATTGGCATTATAATGATGCTCAATGATGATGAACTAAATAGGCTATGGTCTGAGCTACTCAAGTTCTACAAATGATCAAGGAGAGAGCTCTAATGAGACACACTACCCTACGAGATTTTACAAGCCTTTTTTATATGATTTTCTTCTAAGTTTGAATTTTGAATTCAAACTTGGCTCCAATAAAAAAGTAAGTCCTCTGATTTAGTAGACATTCCCTCATCTTGAATTCAACTAATATTCCTCCTAAAGGGGGTTCCTCATATGTGCCTTGTCCTTCATCAGTGACCCTGCCTCCTGAAAGAGGTTGAGGTTCATAATTGTCTTCAAAGGTCTCTTCAATTGGAATGGTAACTGCTTCTTCATCTGACAGTTGATCGGGTGGCGATGGTGGTCTTTCGTATTGTAATAACTTCATGTTTAGCTCAGTGACCTGTTGTCGGAGTGCGAGCAGCTCGTTGTCGATTGAAGATTCTGGCAGGGGTGAAGTAGCGATGCTCACCATCTCTTGAGGTTCTGTTGTATGTGGTGTGGACACTGTTTGTCTTTGTAATTCCTTCACCTACTCTGCAAGTCGGTCATGCGCTTCCAAGAGATTTGCATAATTTTCTAATATCTCCTCAATATTTTATGAGGGAAGAGCTTGAAACTTAGCCCGATCTATGGGTGCCCTTGGAGTGTTTTTGATGGCTGCTTCCAGATTTTCTTGATTTTGTTGCTGTAGCGTTCTATTCTCTTCTTGGACAGCTGTTAGGCGTCGATGAAGTAATGCCATGTTTCTTTGTAATCTAGCGTTGCGGGCTAGTTGATCTCTGAGTTGCTCTTCGGTTAGTTTACCTGTCTTTGTATATTTGGCTTCAATTTGCGCATAAGATTTTTGGAGGGTGGTAAATTCTTGTTGCAATGCACTGTTACGCAACTCCAAAGCATCGACATGTGCTTGGAGGTGGGCAGACAGATTACATAATTCTTTGTTGTTCTCTTCCTATAATTGATATTCTTGTTTCAGCTACGTGGTTGCTTCGAACATGGTGTGTAATGCATGACTAAATGAAGTGCATGTAGAGGTCGTGATGGAAGATGCAAGGGGTCTGGAAATGGGGAAGGGAAAGGTGGATGTTGTGCTTACAGTGGGTATACTTGGTGATGTGAGTGAAGTAAAAAGTGGTGATGTTGAGATGATCGGGACCTTCCGTGTCTGAAAAGAACTCACCATCAGATAGTTGCATTGTTTGCAAGAAGGTCTCAAAATCAAAGGAGGTATCTTCCGCCAATTCATTCATGGAGGCAAACTCAACATCCGTGGGTAACGGAGGGGCTGATAGAGTGGGTTGTGTAATGCCCTTAGACTGTGATCATTGGAGACGGATAGTGAATGGGGCCACCTGTTCTTCTTCTCTAAGGGAGGTTTCCGTGGTGGACTCGTGAGGAATTGGGACATGGGAAATAGATCCACGCATGCGTTTAGCTGGTTGAACCCCTGGTTTTCGTCCTTGGAAGAATTGAAGCTGTGAGTAAGTAAGTGCCCGTGCGATTGGCACATCATAAGCTAGGCATCTGTGTATGATTCTGGTAATGGCATAGCAACCATTCAAAGAAGGCTTCCTTACTTCCCCGTTTGCCTGCTTCATATAATTGATCAAGAATCCACACTGGCATTTTAATAGGTAGACTCACTGTCTCCGCTAGGTATAGACCGTACCAAATCTTCTTGTGAGGTTGTGTGAATCGGTCTTGAGCAAGAAATGCAAAGTGCTGAAGGCACATGCACAATGGTATGGCAATGTTTGCAGTGAGGGCACACATATCTTTCAGCTTCTTGAGCTTACTGTTCTTCATAGATTTGGGTATCAATGGGTCTCGATCAGAGGGCATATGGGTGCCGTACATTTGGAGGGCCTCTTTAATTAGAGTTATGTTCAGCTCGAACTTTTTCATTTCTTCATGGTTTGATAGAGAGGGCACCAAGAATGTGTCTGGCTGATCACGATCTCCTGTAGCTTTAAGAGTTGCAATCAAATAGTAACATCTGAGGAAATCAGGCTTAGGTGGGATGGACTAAAGTAGTCCTTCAAACCTGCTTTTTGCCAAATACCTTGAAGAGGTGCTTCGTTTTGTAGTGATTCAAATTCTCTTGAGAAGAACTGAAATGTCCACCACACTCCTCCATATTCCAACTTAGACTCCCAGATGTGGTTTGCATCCCCCAAATCTCCTGGCATCTCATTGAACCAATGAGAGTGTCCTTTTACTCTTTCTATTAAGCCACTTGGTGGATCCAAGATGGGAATTCGTCTCACATTTAGATACGCTTCAGGCATAGCTGTCGATGGGGCCTCCACGGGCATGGTCTCCCAATCAACTTGAGAACTAGTGCCTGCCTGGGAGCTCGTGCCTGTCGCTTCTGCCATGAGACTTCTTGTAGCTGTTGATGCTTATCTGCTAGAAGAAGAGAGGCACATTAGTGTTTCATAAGAAACGAGATGTTATGGTGCTCCCTCCACAATACTAACATGACATTCCAAGTGCTTAGTTGTTAGGGGTGAAGTGTTTGTGATGGGTGTGAACATTGTTTAGCAGGTTAATGTCATCCTAGATGCATACTTTGGATGTGCATTGTACTCAGAATGCACCTACATTAGAGTGAATGGATTTACAAAATTGGATCAGGCGGTTTGATGTAGGGCTTATGTCTCCAAAATTTGATTGTGTAATCGTCGCTTTGAGAGGTGGTGACATGTAAAGGTTTGTGGACTGGATAGTGTTGGATTTGGGTCCTTTTGGGTACCCATTTCCTGATATTCCTAGGTGTGACCGAAGATGTAATGGTGTGGAGTGTAGGTGTTTGCCCTCACATTTTTGCCAAGGGTGCTTGTGAGTGTTGATTCATTCTTGTGGATGGAGGTGAAGCTATTTGAGCTTGTAAGCAGGTCTTGGGCACCCATATCTGTCCAGCATTGGGGATAGCCTTCATTGATCGCTTAGGAACCCAAATAGAAATGGTATGTCTAGAGTGTTGCCCAGGGGACTCTTTCATTGTAATCCTTGACGGTGTAGCTTGTTGGCTCCTTTGAGAATCTATCTCTAGAGCTATGGGTTTTCTACCCTTGTGTATCTAGATCTGCTTCATGCCACGAGGTACTTCATATTGCACAGGTTGGTGCTCACACTTCTTAATCATCGGCCTCCTCAGTGTTGTGTGTTGCTCGACTTTCCTTCCTCAAATCCTCTTTGGAAAAGAAGGGAACTCCTCATTGACTTCTGTACCTTCGTCAAGAGTGAGAATCTTCTGCACCATAGCACGTTGGACAAGAATAGCATTGTTATCTTCATGTGGGTCCCTGGAGGGACTAGGATTTGGTGCATTTTCTAGTGGCTTGAGTGCTTGATTTCCTAATTCAATCATGAGGCGGTTTTGGCCTACCCAAGCCTGAAGAAGTCCACTTCTTAGGTTGAGGTTGACTGCATGATCATAGATCCAGTCTTGGCCTAAGACAATAGGTTCGGTAAGATCCTTATCTTCACATACTAGCACTTTTACTACCAGTAAGACCTCTTGAACATAGAGGGGAAGTTCCACCTCTCCCATGCAAGGGGTTTCAACACCTCCCAACCCTATGAGATATGCCTCTATAGGATTGACCTTCAATTGCAATTCTTGGCAGTAAGAAAGCCGTACTGCACTAGTGGCTGCTCCTGAGTCAATTAAAGCTCTCATGGTCCTTGCACTCTCTCCTTGTCCTACTTCTAGGGTCACAAAAGGTCGTCGATCGACTATCCTATGGGAACCTTCACCTGAAGCCTCACACATGGCCATGTGGTACTTTAGAGCTTCTTGAGTGTCAGGCATGGTTTGATCTCTACCTTGTCTTTTCAATTTCATTCGTCGGATGCGTTCTAAAGCTTCTGCATGTGTTTCTTCTGGAATTCGCTTTTCCTCTTCTTTACGCTTCTTTGCAGTATTGAGTCAATTTAACATCTCTTCCATTAGGGGTTCTTGGTATAACTTGACTCTGCATCCGCTTATGTAACTTGGTAGGACATCACCTTCTAAAGTGGCTAGTTGTACTGCTCCACTTGTGGAGATCCTATTGATAATCATTGGTCCATAGCTTCTCTTCTCTAATTTCCATGTGTGTTGCTTCAAGGTGTAGACTAGGACTAGGTCTCTTCCTTTCAAGCCCTTATCCTTCACATGTGCGTCGAAATATGCTTTTTGCCTCTTCTTGGCTGCATAAATTCCTGCTGCTGCTCTCAATCGTGTTTCACCTAAACGTTCAAGATCCAAGATTCTAGAGGAGAGCTCATGGCCTGTCCAGCCATGCTCGTGTGCTACCTTCAATGTAGGTATCAAAAAGTCCAATGATAGCACTGCATTTTGGTCGAACACCATCTGAAAGGGTGTGGCTTGAGTATTGTTTTATAGGCAACTCTATATGCCCAAACAACATGGTGTAGCTATTTGTACCAATCAGAGTGTTTATTATTAACTAATTTTGTCAATACATTGCATAGAATCTTATTTGTGCTCTCAACCTGTCCATTAGCTTGTGGATCATAGGGGGCCGACTTCTTATGTATCACCAAGAATCCTTGGAGAAGGTTTTCTATGACGTCATTCAAGAAGTGCGTGCCTCTATCACTTACTAGCTCTATTGGTAGCCCGTATCTGGTGAACACATTCTCGAATAAGAACTATAGTGGTCTGCATGTCCTTCTTTGTTGTAGCTTTTACTTCTACCCATTTGGTTAGATTGTCAGTGGCCACAATAACGTATTCAGCATGGGAACCCTTAGTTGGGGGATTAATAGGACCAACAAAGTCTATTCCCCACTTAGAGAATGCACGTCCATCTATCATAGGTTTCAATGGCATCTCATCTTTACGTATAGGGTACTGAGTTCGCTGACAAACATTACACCTCTTCACATAGGTATGTGCATCCATATGAAGTGTGGGCCACCAAAGTCCTGCAAGTAGTGTTTCCTTGATCACCTTTTCTGGTCTAAAGTGTCCTCTTGCTACACCTTGGTGAGCGGTTTCCAAGATCTTGAGATATTCACTCTAGTGGACACATAATCTAAGATACCCATCTTTTCCTCTTCTGTATAGATTATCTCCAATGAGAGTATAATCTAAAGCTTCTTGTTCTAAGCTCCTTTGTCTAGCCAATGTCATATCTTGGGGAAATTCTCGTCCTCAAAAAGGCTACTAAGGGCTCACTCCAATCTGGCACTAAAGACACTCGATAAAGAGTGGCATGTTCCACTGGTGGTTTAGTGCGACACATTGGGCATTCCTTGCACATCTTATGGAAATCTGCTTCCATAGTTGGCCAGTGCACTCTGAGTCTCCTAAGTGCATGTAGAGTTCTTTTTCCTTGAGTAGTGTTGCTCTAATGCACCCACATGTGCTATTTGCAACCACTTTGCATACTCATCCTCTTCCACACAACATGCTAATATTCCTTGATCTGTATGTTTGTACATACTTCCTGCCGTGATATGATACTTCTCGGCTTTTACTACCTCCCTATCTTGAGTGTTTACTATCGGGTGTTTAGGCCCATATGTCAATATTGGCACTAAGGTCTTGAACCACTGTGGTACAATTTCCAAATTAAACAAGTAAGCATCAAGAAGGTCATCTGCCACTCCTTGTGGGGCCTCTCCTAATGTGAGCCTCAAGAGATGATCTGCTCTCAGGTGAGTCTTGCCTTTTCTCAGCACAACCTCAAAGTCATATTCCATTAGTAAGAGAAACCATCTTACTAATTGTAGCTCAGTGATGAGTAGCACCTCCTTTAATGTCAATCCGGGAAGACGTGAGGATGGTATGAAGACCTCGAGCAAGTGGAGGCACAAGTGCGTGAGTGAGAAGCACACAAGCATGCACACACATACACACACACACACGCACACACGGCAAGACAAAGAGTGAGAAGCAATGGAGTTCTTAGATTACTTTCAAAAAGCTCTTACAGGTTCATTTCAATTACAATCCAACCTCAAAAATGAGCTCTCTAGCTCCTTTTATAGTTTTTGACTAGCTTTGGCCCTGTTCAGACCTAGTGTCCGGCCTAGTTAAAAATTAGGTTCCAGGGCTTATTTGAGGGCTCAAACGAGATCTAAAAAATACGAAAATTGGCAGGTAGATACTTCTAAAGCTCCTCAAGTTCAAGGACTCCTTGGCTTGCACAAAATGGAGCTACAAAAATATGAAATGGTATTTACAATGGTGTTTAGTGATTAAAATCACTATTTGTGTAGGGATTTTCTTTGTTGATTTGTCATACACCTCTTTGAGCTCCCTACTTGATCTTTCTTCTTGTGTGCTCAACTCCTTGATGTCTGAAAAATTTAGATGGCCTATTTGCCAGATCTTCTTTGACTGCCATGTCTGCTTGTGCTGTCCCTTCGCTCTGACTCTCTTCGTCTTGTGGCTCCTTCGGTTCCCCGACTGCTGCCAACACCCCCCCCACTCTCGCGTCTGTCGCCCCTGATAGACCCTTGTCTAGAGGGTTTTTGAACATAATATTGGATGACATCGGAGGCTAGGTGGTGTTCTTCTAGTCGTAAGCCGCGTGCTAGATCTGTGAGCAAATCATCCCAATTCACAGGTCCGGGAACATCTGGATGAGGCACCCTCAATTGTTCTGAGTGAATAGTTCTCTCCACAGCAAATAATTGGAGGAGATGTAATGGTCTGGGTATAAAAATTTCGGAGTGATATTCCCAGAATCCTGTGATGAATATCTCCTCAAATGTCTGTTTAAAGCAGGCTGGGAGGTACTTGATTCTGGAGTGCCAAGCATATATTACTTCAATTGATGGGGTGGTACTCATATCGTACACCAGATCCTGGTTTCCTGTCACGAAGCCTGCTCCTGAGAAGTGGGGGTCCTTAATGTTCTTAAATGTCCTGAAAGTGATCAGCATTAATTCAAATATTTTCATACACATCTGGGCCATCACATCGGGATTATTGCGTAGCCGAATGCTCCAGTGACGGATTGTAGAAATCATGTAGTTCACCATGGGGGGTCCTCGTGGAGGTGCTAGATAAACGTAATTTAACCATTTTGTGCAGGCTTTGATGTCTCTAACGGCAATAGTGAATTCAGGCTAGGTGCGTCTTCGAAGAACTCGAACGTAACAAGGATTATATTTAATAAACAACGGCATATTATTCCAGGTTCGGACCATTTCAGGATATGTTTCCAAAAGCCTGATCCTCCAGGTGGGTTGATGGATCGACCCACGCTTAGCACTTTCTGGTATATCATCTGGACCAAATTGTGTAGCAAATGTGGGAGGCTTGCCGCATTGTCGTTGAATCTCGGCGTTGTAATCGGCCAAAAGTATGCAGTATGGCACATATTGGTCATTATTGGTGCCGATCCATCTATGATGAGACATGCTTCTGAAATATTCTGACTTTATGACAGTTTCTTCTAGGTTCGCTAGTGATTGGATCTGAATGGCCACCCGTTCTTCGTGGGTGTTTGTTGTCTTTTCCAGTGTCTGAAGCCACTCGGGTGCTTCCACTTCCAAGGTGTCTAGTCCCTCTGAGGTTTGTTGCCCTCCTGGCATCGGCATAGGAACATACGGTTCTTCGTACGAATCATCTACCTCAATAGGGACCAACTCTTCTGGCTCTGGTTCTACTACTGGAGAGGGCTGCCTCTCGTATGTCAGTAACCTCTTTTGTAATTCTGCCACCTGCTCAGTTAAGGCCTTTACCTCGTCTGAGGTAGAGGTTGATGGGACACTCTTCGGTTGTTCTTCCTGTTCCTTAAGTCTGCTCCGTAGTGTGTCACGTTCTATTTCCAAGTCATCATGGGCTTCCAGAAGATTTGCATAGCTTTCCAAAATGGTTTTCATCGTCTCCGAGGGAACTGCTTTGAACTACTCTGGATCTATCTCGTGGGGAGAGCCTTCCATTGCTGCTTCCAGATTCTCTTCATTTTGTTTCTGCAGTCTCTTGTTCTCTTCAAGTGCTGTGGCCATATGTTTCCTGAGTAGCGCCAAGTTACGTCTGACTCGTAGGTTATCGGCCTAGTATACTTCGAGCAAGGCTTCTAGTTGTTTGACGCTTGATCGCAGGGAATATTTGAGTGTAGTTCTGCACTTAAAGTTGATCGTTCCACGTTAAGTTCTTTTCCTTTAAAGTTTCCGACAGTACAAAGATTATGTCCTTAGTTTGAACTTGAAAGTTTAGGTATGCTTCAACTTGATAATTGCCTATCGTCGCCCTGACTTACTCCTACCTCTAGTCGTTCTTAGCTTAAGCTAAGAATTGACGAAGGGGAGTTGAGAATATTCCGACCTTTCTTGCTGATCCTTGCTCTTTAGTGCTTGAGAAGTCGATTCTCAAGCTTGCACAAAGCCCTTGCTTGGACGCTCTCAATTGCTTCTCACTAGACCTGCATTAGTCCCAAGATTAGCTCCAGACTTAAATTCAAATGACAGACTAGACCACTTTCATGCATGTGACTCACCGACCAAATTATCTCTTGCCTTTATAAAAAACAATCCCAAGGATCCCTTAGTTTTCCTACCTCGGGTATGGTTAACTTCAAAAAACCCTATCTAATAATCCTGATCTTAATTTTCACGAGCTTTCCGACAAAACAAGAATCACAGCCATTGGATTTCGTATGATGAAGTTATGTCAGTTCAGGCTTCAGGGATTAAAACAGGGTTCAAAACAGTTTAATCAAGCAGGCAGAAATTCTTGAATTACTTGGGTTGCGGCCTCAACATGCAATGCTAACCCTGAGTGTTTGTCCCACAAATTGGCCAAATTAGCCCCCTATTCTTTACCCTAGAAAATTGGCCAAATTTGCCCTTCTAACGCGTTCGCAAGTTCTGTCAGTCGCGATTGACAGGTCAGTCGCGATTGATGTGTCGATCGCGATTGACAGGTCCGTCGTGGCTGTTAGTCGTGATTGACGTGTCGATCGCGATTGACAGGTGGTTCGAAAATTCAATCAGTCGTGGTCAAAGGGTCGTTGACTCTGTCAGTCGCGATTGACGTGTCGATCGCGATTGACAGGTCGGTCGCGAGGGTCTGTCCGTCGTGGTCAAACAATCGTTGACTGTGTCGGTCGTGATTGATGGGTCGATCGCGATTGACAGGTCGGTTGCGAGGGTCTGTCCGTCGTGGTCAAACAATCGTTGACTTTGTCGGTCGTGATTGACAGAGCCGTCGTGGGCTGTCAGTCGCGATTGATGGGTCGATCGTGATTGATGACTCGATCGCGATTGACACGTGTCACGCGTATGATCCGTCAGTCGTGGTCAATCGGTCGTTGACTCTATCGGTCGCGATTGATAGAGCCGTCGTGGGCTGTCAGTCGCGATTGACTGGTCGATCGCGATTGACAGGTCTGTCCGTCGTGGTTTGTCGATCGTGATTGACAGAGCGATCGCGATTGATAGAAATTTGAGGAGTTTCAAAATTCTAAGCACATTTTTGGGAAGCTCTAGGCCTGTAGATCATGGTTTTGCACTTTGTTTGGTAATTTGAGCATTTTTTCTGTCGGTCGCGATTGACAGAGGTCGGCGACACACAGACAGTTACTACGAATTCCGTACCTGCACAGAGTGCTGGGGACGATGATGCGGCCTGTACCTGCAAGACAGCTCAAGAAACATGCAAAAACAGCACACACAATTTCGCTCTCTCGCTCTCTCTCACAAGTGAAATGAGGGAAATGAGGTGGAGAAGGTGATATGATAAAAAAACTGAAATATTCGCGATGATGGAAATGTAGGTGGAAGATGGTGATGATGATGATGGTGATGATGGTGGTAAGGTAAGAAAGAGAAAAATAGGAAAAGTAAAGAAATTACCTACAACGCCAACGTCTCCAATCTACGTCTTACCATCACATGCTCGTCCTCAAAGCTCGATCCCCGGCAACGGCGCCAAAATTTGGTGTAGCTCAGTGATGAGTAGCACCTCCTTTAATGTCAATCCGGGAAGATGTGAGGATGGTATGAAGACCTCGAGCAAGTGGAGGCACAAGTGCGTGAGTGAGAAGCACACAAGCATGCACACACATACACACACACGCGCACACACGGCAAGACAAAGAGTGAGAAGCAATGGAGTTCTTAGATTACTTTCAAAAAGCTCTTACAGGTTCATTTCAATTACAATCCAACCTCAAAAATGAGCTCTCTAGCTCCTTTTATAGTTTTTGACTAGCTTTGGCCCTGTTCAGACCTAGTGTCCGGCCTAGTTAAAAATTAGGTTCCAGGGCTTATTTGAGGGCTCAAACGAGATCTAAAAAATACGAAAATTGGCAGGTAGATACTTCTAAAGCTCCTCAAGCTCAAGGACTCCTTGGCTTGCACAAAATGGAGCTACAAAAATATGAAATGGTATTTACAATGGTGTTTAGTGATTAAAATCACTATTTGTGTAGGGATTTTCTCTGTTGATTTGTCATACACCTCTTTGAGCTCCCTACTTGCTCTTTCTTCTTGTGTGCTCAACTCCTTGATGTCTGAAAAATTTAGATGGCCTATTTGCCAGATCTTCTTTGACTGCCATGTCTGCTTGTGCTGTCCCTTCTCTCTGACTCTCTTCGTCTTGTGGCTCCTTCGGTTCCCCGACTGCTGCCAACACTAATCTACCTGTATTGCATGGCTTGTTCACTAAATACAACAATGCTTGATGGTCTGTAAAAAATTTAAACTTATTTGCAAGCAGATAGTGTCTAAACTTTTTAACCGCATATATCATGCTGTTGGCATACAAAGCAACAAAGGAGTCATGCACAATACGACAACAAGGCCAGATCATTTTTTCCCATAGATCATGTACAACCCAAGTGATTTTAATCACTACACAAACATTGTAAATCCTGTTTTTGGTAGATTAGACTCCATTTTGTGCAAGCCGAGGAGTCCTCGAGCTTGAGGAGTATTAGAAGTACCATCGTACCAAATTTCATAATTTTTGGACTTCGTTTGAGCCCTCAAATAAGCCCTGGAACCTAATTTTTAACTAGGCCGGACACTAGGTCTGGACAGGGCCAAAAGCTAGTCAAAAACTATAAAAAGAGCTAGAGAGCTCATTTTTGAGGTTAGATTGTAACTGAAACGAACTTGTAAGAGCTTTTGAAAGTAATCTAAAGAACTCCATTGATTCTCTCTCTTTGTCTTGCCGTGTGTGCGCGTGTGTGTGTATGTGTGTGCATGCTTGTGTGCTTCTCACTCACGCACTTGTGCCGCCACTTGCTCGAGGTCTTCATACCATCCTCACGTCTTCCCGGATTGACATTAAAGGAGGTGCTACTCATCATTGAGCTACACCAAATTTTGGCGCCGTTGCCGGGGATCGAGCTTTGAGGACGAGCGTGTGATGGTAAGACGTAGAGTTGACGCGTTGGAGTGGTAGGTATTTTCTTCACTCTCATCGAATTTCTTTTACTTTCTTCATCATCTTCATCACCATCATCATCATTCCCATCTCCCACCTCCATCTCCATCATCGCAAAAATTTCAGTTTTTGACTATATCCCCATCTCCACCTCATTTCCCTCATTTCACTTGTGAGAGAGAGCGAGAGAGCGAATTTGCATGCGCTGTTTTTGCATGTTTCTTGAGCTATTTTGCAGGTTTTTTGCTGTACCATCATCCCCAGCAGTGTGCGCAGGTACGACAGGCTCTGCACAGTTCCCGAGACGACGATCTCTGTCTATCGCGACAGACAGAAAATCTTAACATTTTGTGAATGCATGAGTAGCACTGTAACCTACACCTTGAGGGCATTCTAGATCACTAGAAGTTTTTCAAAAATTTGCGTTTTTTCTGTCTATCGCGACAGACACTGTCTATCGCGACAGACACCGTCTATCGCGACAGACAGAAATCCACGACAGACACTGTCTATCGCGACAGACACCGTCTATCGCGACAGACAGAAATCCACGATAGACACCGTCTATCGCGACAGACACCGTCTATCGCGACAGACAGAAATCCACGATAGACACCGTCTATCGCGACAGACACCGTCTATCGCGACAGACAGAAATCCACGATAGACACCGTCTATCGCGACAGACAGAAATCCACGATAGACATCGTCTATCGCGACAGACACCGTCTATCGCGACAGACAGAAATCCATGATAGACACCGTCTATCGCGACAGACACCGTCTATCGCGACAGACAGAAATCCACGATAGACACCATCTATCGCGACAGACACCGTCTATCGCGACAGACAGAAATCCACGATAGACACCGTCTATCGCGACAGACACCGTCTATCGCGACAGACAGAAATCCACGATAGACACCGTCTATCGCGACAGACACCGTCTATCGCGACAGACAGCCCCACGATAGATTGTGTCTATCGCGACAGACACCGTCTATCGCGATAGACAGGCATTTTCGGCAAAAAATTAAGGAGTGAATTTTTGGAAATTTAGGCTAAATTTTGGGCATATTTGCACTTTCATGTACTCATCTACTTACGAAGGCCTTAGAAAATGCATTAAAACCCCCGAAAGGTTCTGTTTGTCTAGTTAACCCCCTAAACCCTGAACGGTCATAACTTTTTCATACGAAATCCATTTTCTGAGCTCTAGGGCTTGTCGGAAAGCTCGTGACATATACTACACGCCCTCAACTGTTTTTTATAAGAATAACGCGTTGATTTTCAGATAGGATATTTGGAAGTTGACACACTGAGGGGCAGGAACACCAAGGGAGCTCCAGAGTAAATTTCTAACAATGCAAAAGGGGGAACAAGGGTCATTAACAAAGTGTCTGAAATAAATTGTCTGTCAATTGAAAGGTCTACTTGGAGCTAATCTTGGGATTTATGCAGGCCTATTGAGAAGCAATTGAGAGTATCCAAGCAAGGGTGTGGCACACGCTTGAGAATCAACTTCTCGAGCACTAAAGAGCAAGGTTCGGCAAGAAAGGTCGGAATATTCTCAACTCCTCTTCGTCAATTCCTAGCCTAGGCTAAGAGCGATTAGAAGTAGGAGTAAGTCAGGGCGACGATAGGCAGTTATCAAGTTGAAGACTACCTAAAAACTCAAGTTCAAGTTATAAATTTAATCTCTGCACTGCCGATAACATAAAGGAAAAGAACCTAACGTGGAACGATCAATTGCAAGTGCGAAACAACATTCAAACATTCCTGACGACGTGATATCAGACAAGAACTCAAACGTGATAAAATAACTAAAAAGAATCAAGTGACTGGTACCAATTAATCGGCAACGAGGTTGTACTCTAAAAAAAAATTGGGCTAATCAGTTAGGCATATGAACCTTAGATCAGGACGACATTTAGCAAGGGAAAGACAAAGCCTTAGGTCTTCAGAGGCTAGTGTCAATCACACTGCAAGGTCTTGGGCCCAGCAGTTGAGCCACCACTCATACTACCCTAGCTCTGAGACCAGTGAGTCAGAAATGTCTCAAGGCATGGACAGACCTACGGGAAGTTCAGGAGTGCCTTACCTGTACAGGGTAGAAGGCCCTTACAAAACGCAGCTGGAGTACCTTAGGACCAACCGATTAGGTGCTAGCATCTATGAGGACGGCCTAGGAAGATCTGTGGTCCAGATTAAAAACCCTGATCAATCCATTGGACTAGAGCACCCAGCTGTCAAGTTTGAAAATGGTGCATACCTGGACAAAGAAGGAACTATATATGTAGTCACTAGTCACCCTGATAGGACAGATGACTTTGGGAACGTAATCTCAGAAGCGGACTTAGGGGACCTGGAACAAGGGAACATGGGTGCGGAACCTAGAACCCCTCGAGGTAAATCAGTTCTCACTAGGCTTATCACGCCTGAATGGGTCCCTCAAGACAACAAGAGCATAGAGTTGCTCCTTAATCGAGAAACTGATGAAGCCTTTTGGAGGTATAAGTCTAATCAGCCAACAGACATAGGAAATATCATGATCTATGAGTTTAAGGATCCGGATAGCCCAGGCAGAGTGACCTACTTAGATCATGCTTCAGAACGGATCTTTGTGGTGACAGAAAATGATAGGCATGCTTACACTTGGAAGGGCGAATTCATTTTCCCCCAACCAAGATCAAATGTAGCCTATGGTCACCCTGGAGCTGGAACATCCCAGGCTCATGGTATGCAAAGAGACAGAAGTAAAGATAGACCAGAGGTAAGTTTTGCCAATCCAGTGGGCAGAGAAAGAACGAGAACCGAGACGAATAGGGTAGAACCCGAGATGCATAGAGCCCACAGGAACCAAAGAAATGTAGATGGATTCCCTCTGCCGAGACCTAGGGAGCACACAAGAACTTTGAGACCCACCCAGCTAGTTAAGTCCATGAAGAATTACTTTGACGGCACAGGAGATCCCTATGATCATGTGGTGGAGTTCAAGCAAGTCTTGAGAGCCGAACAAGTTGAGGATCTATTCACGCAGTACAATGCCTTCGGTCTAACCCTGAGGAATACGGCACTTACATGGTTTCAACCATTGGATGAGCGCCAGTTCAGGAGCATAGACCAACTCCTAGAAGCATTTATTATTGAGTTCTCCAAGAGTGGCATAAGGCACAACACCTCCTCACTGATTCACAGCTTCAAACAAACCCCTCAAGAGACTGTGAGACTTGCCGGAAGAAGATTTAGACAATATCTTGAAAGGTGCCCTATTTCGGAGCTACCCACATCTGCTAAACAAGTAGCCTTATTCCTTGACGGATTGTTGAGTCCAAAATTGAGATCCTATGTGTATCTGAAAGACCCTAGGACTATAGAAGAATGTGTACGTATGTGCATTGACATTGAAGATAACCTAGGAGAAGAGCTAGAGTTGTCCAAAATTTACAAAGATTCAGATAGTGCATCTAGTCAATCTTCCACACAAGCCACATCAATTGAGGAACTGGCCGAAAAAGTAGCTCAGAAATTAGGTGTGACTAGCAAACAAATTCCAAGGTTTGCTCCTGTGAAAAGGTGCTATACATGCGGTGGTGACCATATGGCGAACGTCTGTCCCATTATGGCTCAACCCCAAGTAAACCCTAGTAGCCAGTACTGCACCATAGAACGGAGATACACCAACCATACCGCACAAGACTGCCCATACAACAAGCAGGCGGTTAGGCAACCCTACCCTCAGCCCTACCAACAAGGCAGATACCAGAACCAGTACCCTCCACAACCATATGGCAGGCCACAACAAAATTTCCAACCTCAATATCAAAACCAACAAAGGCCTCAGCCTGTGCTAGCACAACAAACCCCAGCCCCAGCTAATGTGATTCCGGTAAAGTATGCTGTTGCAGAAGAAAACCTGAATAGAGCTATAGTCCCTGTAACATCCTTGATCTCTGAAAGTGACCCAAGTGACCATAGCTTTGATTCTACACATGTCGATAGTCCCCAGGCTTACTACATGCAGTCCCCAGAACATGGAGAGTCCTACTATGGTGAAGAGTCGAACGAACCTAGTTGGGAGTCAGATTACACGAACATCATTTATACAAACCCCAACCCTAGACCTCAACCTAGGCAGGTCCGACCACCATTTCCTAGAGGACCGTGCTACAGATGCCAAGGAGATCACCTCATTCGTGATTGTCCCTTGCCTCCACCTACGCAAACCCAGTCGGTGACGATCCAAGGCTTCTGCCAAGATTGCGGAAAAGAGCATCTCTTACGAGATTGCCCAAAGAACCCCAATAGCATGCCAAAAATCACCCCTATCAACGTTGTTGGGTTAGTGGTAGACTCCTCAGGAAGTGTCACTTCCACTGCACCAGTACAGGTAGTCACTAGGGCTCAGGCATTGCAGCAAAACCAAGGGATAGGCCAGGAAAAGAGCCTAGATGCTGGCGATACTGAGAGCCAAAATAAAAAGAGAACAAGAGCTTGGAAAGATAGCCGCGAACGTATGAAAAGGCAATGGGCAAAGAAGATGAGTGAACTTGAGGAAAGTCTATGAGAAACCAAGGCTAAAATCATAGAGATCACATCTCAACCGCACTCTCACACGTTACCACCGCTACCATCCCCATCACCCTCCACCCCTCCACCCTCTAAGACAGCCCACGTAACCCACCCACCACCCCAAACAGGATCGGTATTAGCTGATCCCACTCCCGAAGACATAGACATGATGCTTAAAGCATATCAGGCCAGAATCCAAGAAGGGCCAAACGTCACGGATCATGACAAGTGCTATCCTAGAGCTGACCTAGAGATAGAAAGAACCAAACTATGCGCGAAAATGGTCGCATTGGCTCAGACTATGTTTGAAGCCAGTCGCCTTTTCAATTACTCAGGCTCAGCCAAAACGCAATTACACTTGGATGGATTCCTAGAGAAGTTAGAGAGGATAATTGCAAGATCTGACAAGGAAGAAAAAAATCAAGACCAAGAAAAAGCAAGCAAAAACAGGAATCAGTCCCAATCAGAAGTGTATGTGGCCAATGCCCCTAAACCGGACAACTTCCCCTCCGTAGAAAGAATAGAGAGGCCAATAGCACAGCCAGAAAAGGAATCTACCCCTCAAAAAAAGGGAAGGGCAAGAGAACGGGTAAGCCAGCCTCTTCAGGAAGCCCGTGGGCCTCCTCAAGAAGCTTATATTCCCCCCCAAAAGGCAGATGAGCCCCCCTCGAAAGCTCAAGTACCTCCACAGGTTGCCTACATTCCTTCTCAGGGAATGTGTGAGCCTGTTCGGAAAAGTAATAGAATAAGTAATCCTCCCCAAGAAGCTTGTGCTCCAGCCATTTGCGAGAACGAGGAGAGAGTCAACAATAGAATCAGCCCTCCTTCACAGGTTGCTTATGCGCCCAATTCTACGGAGCCAGACACTTCTTCTTCTATGAATCGGTTTGCACCAGACTTCCTACGAGAGATTCAAGAAGACAAATGGGATAACGAAAGCGAGGTCGCCCCTCCTTTTGAACTTGTGGACGATGCACACGACCAATTCCCACAAGACATCCCATCTATTTACGGGGAGCATGAGAGTGTTCAGTCTCACGAGAGATTAGACTTTGAGTCTAATTCCATACAAGAGCTACCCCACTTCACAGGTCCATGGGAAGAAAAGTCCACATGTATGAGAGCACCCACAGTCATGGTAAGGAACGACGACTCAGTCATACCTAGGAACACAGAGGTAGTGAAGAACACTAACGTGCAGTGTAATCTCAAGTTAGAAGAGCTACTCAAGGTTAGACCTGAATTATGGAAACATGTAGCCAAACAAGTACCAGAGATAGCAAAACCTCGTTCCCAGGTAGGATCCCATAGGACAGTGCCAGAAATTCCCTTGGATAAGATAGGAGATATGTGTGAAGGTGAAGAAGGGAACACCTATCTTCCCATCACCTACCAGGAGTACACCACCAAAGCGATTTTGGACTCAGGTGCAGGAGTTGCAATTGCCACCACCTCCTTATGGAAGCGTTGGGGCAAGCCAGCACTCAGGCCAACGAGGATGAAATTGCAAATGGCCGATGGTCACATAGAGAGACCCCTAGGATTGCTGGAAGGAATAACTCTCACCACTTGTGGTGTCGAGTTTGAACATACCTTTGCCATATGTGACTTCAGCAAAAATCATGCCTATGAGATGATTTTAGGAAGACCATTCATGCGACAGTTGCAAGTGGTACAGGATTGGGGGACCAATTCTTTGTACCTGCAGCACTTAGGTGTTACAACCAAAGTCAATCTCAAGGATTATTCTCATAGAGATGTCCCTCCTATCCAATGGAATCCCATCCATAGAGCCAAAGATGATACAGAATCGGTGCATTCCATAGAGTCTGGATCCTCATGGATGCATGAAGATACTCACTTATGGATGTGCAAGGTAGCAGTAGAAGAAGAGAAGAGAGAGAAAGCCAGAGAGGTAGGTGCGAACGAAACTCATAGACCCATTCAAGACCCAGCCTATGCACCTGTAGTTTTTCCAGACGAAGAATTTGAACCTCACGGTTGGGCAGAAATCTTAGCAACAATGGACGTAGCCATCAATGAAGAACAATGGACACCTCACTGTGATGAGGATGGCTATGACATTTCAGTCTTCTCCATAGAGCCAATCATGGGAGAGGCAGTTCTAGAAGAATGCGAACCTAGCCCTGATGCATTTGAGGATGCAAGTGACTCCGATCTAGAGTCAATCATTATGGATCCACCATTTGCATCAGATGAAGAATACTTCCATGAGGTAGAATTTCAAACCCAGAGGCATGGAGAGGTTACAAATGATGTAAGATTAGCAACGCATGTGACCCCAAAGGAAGAAGGAAAGAAACGAAAGAAGAGAGAAGCCTCACCAGAAGAGGAAGAATCTTTGTTTGAGGTCCCCGAAAATTTTAAGAAGTATGAGATAGATGACAGGAGAGTCATGATAAGAATGCCTAAACGAGAGGCACAATCAGGAGAGGCCTATGATAACAAAGAAACCACAAAGAAAATAGTAGTGGCCATAGAAGAAGGAGAGGAGAGATGCACGTATATAGGCCATGACCTGACAGAAGAAGAAGAGCATGAATTGACTGCCTTGCTAAGAGAATACAGAGATGTATTCGCTTGGAGTTACAAGGATTTGAAAGGGGTTGACCCAGACATATGCTCACACACTATTCCCATGACCTCAGATGCTAAACCCTCGAAGCAAAAGCCTTATACATATAACGATAATTATGCTGCTAAGATCAAAGAAGAGATAGATAGACTGGTTGAAGCTGGATTTATCTACGAAATTGAGCACACTGAATGGGTGTCCCCCATCGTAGTGGTGCCCAAGAAGAATGGCAAGCTGCGTGTGTGCATTAACTTGAAAAAGGTTAATGCCGCCACGATTCGAGATAACTATCCGCTTCCCATCACAGAACATCTCTTAGAAAGAGTGGCAGGCAAGGAAGTGTACAACTTCCTTGATGGATTTTCTGGCTACAATCAAGTAGCCATAGCTCCAGAGGATCAGCATAAGACAGCCTTTGCCACAGAATGGGGCATTTTTGCTTTTAGAGTAATGCCATTTGGGCTTACCAACGCACCAGCTACCTTCCAGAGACTGATGTGCCATGTGTTTAAGGAGTTCCTAAGGAAGAGTTTAGAAGTCTATGTTGATGATCTTTGTGCTCATTCCAACGTTAGACAAACCCATATTCCTGAACTCAGACAAATCTTTGACAAATGTAGAGAATATCAAGTCTGCCTAAACCCAGAAAAGTGTGTTTTTATGGTCAGGCAAGGCAAGATTCTAGGACACATAGTGTCAAAGAATGGCATATCTACCGACGAAGAGAAAGTGAGAGCCATAGCAGAGCTACCTAGGCCAAAGAATGTCAAGGAAGTACAAGCTTTCATGGGGCATTGCGGTTATTATCGACGATTTATACACATGTATGCTGTCATTGCAAAGCCCATGTACGGACTTCTGACTAACTTTGAGTGGACGGATGAATGCGAGAATTCCTTCCAGGAGCTTAAACGAAGATTGTGTTCAGCACCAATCTTGACCACACCAGATTGGAATAAGCCATTCCATGTTCATGTTGATGCATCCAATTATGCTATTGGATGTGTGCTTGCACAACCTACTGGTGAAGGTAATATGGATCTTCCAATTGCCTATGCCACTAGACAATTGAATGCGGCTGAACGGAATTACACCACTACAGAGAGAGAAGGCTTAGGCATGGTTTATGCAGTCAAGAAATTTAGACACTATTTGCTTGCAAATAAGTTTAAATTTTTTACTGATCATCAGGCATTATTATATCTTGTAAACAAGCCATGCAATACAGGAAGATTAGTGAGATGGTTTCTCTTGCTAATGGAATATGACTTTGAGGTTGTGGTAAGAAAAGGTAGGACTCATTTGAGAGCTGATCATCTCTCTAGGCTCACATCGGGAGAAGCCCCACAAGGAGTATCAGATGACCTTCCTGATGCTTACTTGTTTAATCTGGAAGTTGTACCGCAGTGGGCTAAGCCATTGATACCAGTATTGACATACGGGCCTAATCATCCAGTCGTAAACACACGGAATAGAGAGATCGTAAAAGCCCAAAAGTACCATATCATGGCAGGAAGCATGTACAAGCACACAGATCAAGGGATCTTGGCTTGTTGCGTAGAAGAGGATGAGTACGCTAAATGGTTGCAATTAGCACATGTAGGTGCGTTAGAGCAACACCATTCAAAGCAAAGAACTTTGCAGACTCTAAAGAGATTCGGAGTGCATTGGCCAACTATGGAAGCTGATGTCCAAAAGTTGTGCAAAAAATGCCCAATCTGTTGCACTAAACCACCTGTGGAACATGCCACTCTCTATCAAGTATCCATTGTGCCAGATTGGAGTGAACCTCTAGTATCATTCTTGCGGACAAACACATTCCCCCCAGACATGACTCTAGCTAGGAAAAGGAGTTTAGAACAAGAAGCCCTGGATTATTCACTCATAGGTGATAATCTATATAAGCGCGGTAAAGATGGTTACCTGAGGTTATGTGTCCATGAAAGTGAATATCTCAAAATCTTGGAGACTGCTCACCAAGGTGTAGCATGAGGACACTTTGGACCAGATCGGGTAATCAAGGCGATATTATTTGCGGGCTTCTGGTGGCCTACCCTTCACATGGATGCACATACCTATGTGAAACGGTGTGATGTCTGTCAGAGGACTCAGTATCCTATACGCAAAGATGAGATGCCACTGAAACCTATGATGGGTGGACGTGCATTCTCTAAGTGGGGAATAGACTTCGTAGGTCCTATTAATCCCCCAGCTAAGGGTTCTCATGCGGAATACATCATTGTGGCAACAGATTATCTCACCAAGTGGGTTGAGGTAAAAGCTACAACCAAGAACGATGCTCAAACAACTGCCAAATTCTTGTTTGAGAATGTATTCACGAGATATGGGCTACCCATAGAGCTTGTAAGTGATAGAGGCACTCATTTCTTGAACGAAGTGATTGAAAATCTACTCCAAGAATTCTTGGTAATACACAAGAAGTCTGCCCCTTATCACCCTCAAGCTAATGGACAAGCTGAGAGCACTAATAAGATTTTATGCAATGTACTGACGAAATTAGTGAACACTAAACGCTCTGATTGGGACAAACAGCTACACCATGCTGTTTGGGCATACCGAGTTGCCTACAAAACGGTACTCCAAGCCACCCCCTTTCAGATGGTATTCGGTCAAAACGCTGTGTTACCTTTGGACTTCTTGATCCCTACGTTGAAAGTAGCACAAGAGCACGAATGGACAGGTCATGAGCTCTCCTCTAGGATCTTTGACCTTGAACGATTAGGGGAAACAAGACTGAGAGCCGCTGTAGGAATATATGCAGCCAAGAAGAGACAGAAGGCATATTTTGATGCCCATGTGAAGGATAAGGGCTTGAAAGCAGGAGATTTAGTTTTAGTTTATACTCTAAAACAACACGCCAGGAAGCTAGAAAAGAGAGGCTACGGACCTATGATCATCAATAGGATCTCCACGAGCGGAGCAGTACAACTAGCCACGTTAGAGGGTGATGTTCTCCCAAACTATATTAGCGGATGCAGAGTCAAGTTGTATCAAGAACCCCTCACGGAGGAAATGCTCAGTCGACTCAACACTGCTAAAAAACGCAAAGAGGAAGAAAAGCGAGTTAGAGAAGAAGCTCAAGCTGAAGCTTTAGAACGCATCAGAAGGATGAAATTACGAAGGCAAGGTAGAGATCAGCCTGGAGCGAATGACTATGCAGACCAAGGATTTCCTATGGCCATGTGTGAAGTTGCAGGAACAAGCTCCCATAGGATAATTGATAGACGTCCTTTCGTAACCTTAGATATAGGACACGGAAAGAGTGCAAGGACCGTAAGAGCCTTGATTGACTCAGGTGCAGCCACTAGTGCTGTTAAATTGTCTTACTGCCAAGAATTACAATTGACTGTCAATCCTGTGGAAGCATATCTTATAGGATTGGGAGGAGTGGAAACCCCTTGCATGGGCGAGGTGGAACTTCCCCTCTACATTCACGATGAGGCAATGACTGTTAAAGTACTAGTGTGTCAAGATGAGGATCTCACTGAACCTCTCGTCTTGGGTCAGGATTGGATCTATGACCAAGCAGTCAATCTAAACCTAAGAAGTGGACTTCTCCAGGTTTGGCTCAATCATAGTCGAGTCACAGTAGAATTAGACAATGGAGCACTCAAGGAGCTAGGAAAGGCACAGACTCCTGGTCCTTCCAGGGGTACACATGAAGATGACCATGCTGTTCTTGTTCAAAACCCTGTGTTGCAGAGGAATGATATTTGCAAAAAAGGAGTCAGGGATGCAACGGAACTCCCTTCTTTTCCAAAGACCAGAAGGAGGCAGCAACCAAAGGCGGATCACAAGCAGAAGAAGCAGAGTACTACCTATGTCCGAGATCAAAAATACCTGCGCAGCAGAATGTCCCAGAAAATAAACCAGGTGTGGGTGCGGAAAGGCGAACGACCGGGCGCACCACCGTCAACTACACGGGCAAAGCCTCTTATTAGTAACCAACAACACGACGCTAATAAGAAGTCTGTCAGAAATTTTTCTGCTAAAGTAAAATCTATTTGGGTGCCCAAGAAGTCGATGAAGGCAAGCCCACAATCTAGACAAATTTGGGTGCCTAAGGCTTGCTTGAGGGCACAAGTAGTTACACCAAGGCCACAACCTATGCAGCATAACCCATCTACGAGTATAACCTGTATTCCGTCGTGCTCAACACTTAGGAACACACCAAGACCCATGAGCATGCATGTAATCACTTATAAGTGGGTCCCTAAAAGGCCCCACTCCCAAACAGCGACACCGACACAGCTCTCTGGAGTCTCTACGAAACCGAAAGCAAAGCCCATCCACTGCATTTGGCAGTCCAAGATCTGTAATAAACCCCCCGACCCCGATTTGTAAATTCACCCCACTTACTAACGGCATTAGTCTCCTAGGAATACACAAACGTTAACTACACTCACTGTCTTCGTGTACTTACTAACCACTAACTCACCATCTAACTCATGTTAATGTTGTAACGGGGACAACAACGGATTTATTTTGTCCATTACGATGTTAACACATGATTCTATATTCTCACAGAATCAGAAAGCAAGAAGAAAAATGGCAGAAGCGACAGGTTCGGGCTCACAAGTAGGGATACTCACTGCAGGGATTGATGTGGATAGCCTACCTGTGGATGTGCCCCCGACTGAACGACCAGTGGAGATGCAACACCTCCAGCAACTCCCGGTGCCAGATCCCCCTACAGGAATCACGGAAAGAGTTCATGCGAATTCTCATTGGTTCAATGGCATGCCCGGTCCATTAGGTGAGGCCAAGTATATCTGGGAGTCTAAATGCGAGTATGACAGATCATGGGTGCGATTCCAATTTTTCTCCAAGGAGTTCGAGACTTTACAGAACACCGAAGATCTACAGACCATATGGCAACGAGCAGGGTTGGCGGAATATTTTGAAGCCCCACTACCTAAACCCGACCTCCTCCGATGTTACTATCTGGTCTCTACATTACAAGCTCATGAAGATAAGGACCAACCCGGATCATTTGTTCTCCCCTCATTGCTGGGCAACAACGAGTTGAAGAGGTTTGAACTTACTGTGGAGCTAGTGAGTGATGCTTTAAAGATGCATGGCACGCATGTACCCTCAGAAAAGGATGCTCTCGTTCCCAACAACATGAAGGACAGGAAAGTAGTGAAGCTGAAAGACATGGCAGCCCTCACCCCAAATGTGTCCATCCCTCTCCGCATGTGCATGCAACATTTCGCCTTCCCCGGTCAAGACCGATTCACGCAACCACACAAGAAGATCTGGTTTGCTCTTTACTTGGCGGAAGCAGGTGCGCTACCTATTAAGCTACCAGTGTGGATTATAGATCAGTTGTATGAAGCAAACAAACGGGCTTCTAGGAAATTAGTGGTGAACGGATGCTGTGCACTCACACGCATCATTTACCGATGCTTGGCATATGATGTCCCCATTGAGCGTGCCTTAACTTGGGCACAATTACAAATGTTTAAAAGGCTCAAGACATCCACACATCAGTCCAAGCGCATGAGGGGCGCGATTCCGTGTGTCCAGACAAGGGAAGTCCTGACTACTCCTGAGGCATCACCATTAAGAGAGGGCACTGTACCTCCTTTTACCATTAGGATACCCAGGTCGGAATCTGACACTACGACACAACCCACCCCATCGGCTCCTCCGGTTACACCTGAATTTGAGTTTGCTGCCACTGGAGAGGCTGAAGGACTGGACCCCCAGGATTTCGAAGCATTCCTACAAAGCACACAATTCTCTGATGTGGAGTTTTATTCAGAGGCAGAGGAGCAGGGCACATCCTCACGAAGAAGAAGAAAGTCTACAGACGGTAGACATGTCCATTGGAGTGACACTCAGGAAAGTCAACAACACGGACATCCGGAAGAAGAAGAAGCGTATGAAGAAGAGACCACTGAAGCCCCAGCATATACAGCCAAACTCCGAAGGCTGTATCAGATTATGGAAAGAGTACGATCGCAGCAATTACTCACTGAACAGAGCAGCAGAGTACTTATGACTCAGTTGTTGGAAGAAGCGGGAGTTGACTCAGAGTACAGGGAAGGTCTCTTATTGATGGCAGAAACATATGGAGTTGTAGAAGCTGTGCGCACTGCCATTCAGAGGCCTTCAGTTCAATATGACCCACGAAGGTTCCAGACACGACCTCGCTCAGGTAAAAATATACAAATTCGCGTTACAGTTGCAGAAGAGCCGATTACTACACCTGAAACTATCAGAACAACCTCCCAGACAGCTAGCCAACAGCACCCAGCCACCCATGAGGAGTCCACCGAACCACTACCACCTACTCCCCCACCATCACCTCCTAGAAGAGAAACAGTAGAAACCACATCGACTACTCAACCCACCGACCCCACCTTCATCTTCCGTACTCCGATCTCCAGTGCCACCCTATTCTCTACCACTGATAATCCTATCTTCGAAGACAACCCCAACACTACACAATCCGCCGAACCCCTCCTAGACCCTGCCCTAGGGCAACCATCCCCAACGCCCTCAGCCACGGGTCATCCTGACCCTAGATCCACATTCATGGGCTTCCCTGCTACCACGCAACCCTTTCAGCCCTCCTCAAATTTACGACCCCAACCCCCGATATCCCTCTCTCCATTTCTACAATCCCTCCAGGACATCTTTGCTAGGGCTTTTCAACCAGGCCCTCAACCATTCCCTGTCTTTTCAGCTCCCCACCCCACGTCACATCTATTCACCACTTCCACACACACACCACCTACCATACCAATGTATATGGCAGGCCCCACACTAACACCCACTCCTGAAGGTATGGACATTTCACCACCCACGGCACCTCCACCCACGGTTTCACCTCCTCCCATTCCCCCTCCACCAATTTCACCCACACACACAACTTTCGTAGACACATCATTCACTGTCTCCCTTCCCCAATTCCCTTCCCATGCATCTTCCACAGTAAACACCCCCCACTCATCTATAGGTAATGCATTGGACACCATGTTGGCTTGTATATCAAATTTAAGAACAGATTACATTCAGCTCCAGCAACAAAACGCACGCCTGCAAGAGCACTCAGCGACACTACAGCTCCGCCTTGCGGTACTAGAAGAGGAGAACGCTCGCCTTCACACACAGTTCCAAACCCTCCAAGACGCCCATAATATATTGGAAGTACAGCTACAGAACGTAGATCAGGAAGCAGTGCAGGTGGTAGAAAGTCACCTACGGACACAACTGGAACGCAACTCAAAACTTCAGCGAAATATGGCGCTACTTAAACGCCATCTTGCGGCCGCTCAGGAAGAGAACAGACGTCTGCAAATACAAAATCAAGAGAACCTGGAGGCAGCTATTGAGAGCACACCGGGGGCACCCATTAGCCCATCCAAGTTTCAAGCAGTGACCCCCGATAACATCAAGATTATATTGGAAGATTATGCCATGCTGCTCGAAGCACATGATAAGCTATCAGAGGAGCTAGGACAACTGAAGCAGGAACACCAACAAGGCCCAACAGCTGCCCCTCCAACCACCCCCTCTGCAGCTTCGCTTCCCTCCGACGCAGAGGCCATAAAAGATCTCCAGCAACAGGTAACTGAATTGCAGACACGCCTACTACAATATGAGAGGCCATCTTCCCCTCCGGAGGCTCCCACGGACGAAGAAGTTGTGCAAATTCCTGTGGAACAAACGTTTGATGAAGAATATGATCCGCAACCGTTCCCCGGAGGCCAACAAACAGAAGAAGTGCAGGACACGTTTGAGGCACCACGGCCGCCATGGTTACGACAAGTGGAGGAAATAGGGACCTCGCATGAAGAGCGCACCATAGTGCAAAATCAGGCTATGAGGGTCATAGAGGAGACTGTCTTACAATCAGATTACTTCAAGAACTTGTCATCGAGACGCCTGATTCTCTCATCGGAACTCCAGTACAGGCCATATTATATTATCTTGGCTGATTATAATGCAGAAATACAAAGAGTCACGGGTCAGATTCCCACTTTTGCGACCCAATTTCAACCCGAAGACCTTCCTCCAGAGGTGAGAAAAGGCAAGATTCGTCAACCAACATGGCGGCAGAAACTGTTACAGACTTACCCAGAAATGCTACGCACATGGAACAACGCGCCGCTGCACCTCCTGTACAACCCATGCTACGGTCCAGTCCCCCGCCGCAGGTCGTGGAAGGCATTTAATATCAAGGTACAGAACAATGCGCAATGCAAGGAATGGCTGAACTACCCGTACATCGCGCCACCACAAGGACCACCATCGGTAGCATATATGATGGGGACCATTCGCCACTGGATGCCGCGCTTGAAGCCCATGCAAGATGTAGCAGCGCAAATGATGCTTAAAACCTTAGATATGATGCAAGTAGTGCTGAAGACCTTTAGAAATGCAGCCGCACCACAGGTACGTCTTCCGGGGTTTAGCAATGGAAATTACGACTTGGTGTATGACATGAGCACCACCCCCAGTATCCGTGTGGCCTACGCTTGGCATGCACGCATCAAGTACCTCCCCGCCTGCTACAAACAGACCTTCAAAGAAATGTTCAGATCAGGTTTCTGGGAGTACCACTCGGAGATTTTCGCACCAAAGCCAACACATCTGCTTCAACTGTTTGCTTGTGAACAAGCAATGTATTCAGAGTACTACACCACCCCGCAACCAGAAACCCCCGGTGCAATAAATTGGGAGGCATTGGAAGCCGATCTAGCAAGAGGCTTAAGGATAGGAGAACATGAACTGGCCACCAATGTCATCCAATATTACATCGACCACCCGCGCGAACAAAGGTCTGTCAGGGGCGACAGACGCTAGGAAGGGGGGAGTGTTGGCATACAAAGCAACAAAGGAGTCATGCACAATACGGCAACAAGGCCAGATCATTTTTTCCCATAGATCATGTACAACCCAAGTGATTTTAATCACTACACAAACATTGTAAATCCCGTTTTTGGTAGATTAGACTCCATTTTGTGCAAGCCGAGGAGTCCTCGAGCTTGAGGAGTATTAGAATTACCATCGTACCAAATTTCATAATTTTTGGACTTCGTTTGAGCCCTCAAATAAGCCCTGGAACCTAATTTTTAACTAGGCCGGACACTAGGTCTGGACAGGGCCAAAAGCTAGTCAAAAACTATAAAAAGAGCTAGAGAGCTCATTTTTGAGGTTAGATTGTAACTGAAACGAACTTGTAAGAGCTTTTGAAAGTAATCTAAAGAACTCCATTGATTCTCTCTCTTTGTCTTGCCGTGTGTGCGCGTGTGTGTGTATGTGTGTGCATGCTTGTGTGCTTCTCACTCACGCACTTGTGCCGCCACTTGCTCGAGGTCTTCATACCATCCTCACGTCTTCCCGGATTGACATTAAAGGAGGTGCTACTCATCATTGAGCTACACATGCCTAATCCTTCTCGTTCAGTGGTGGTATAGTTCCGTTCAGCTGCATTGAACTGTCTATTAGCATAGGCAATTGGAAGATCTATATTACCTTCACCCATAGGTTGTGCAAGTACACACCCAATAGCATAATTGGATGCATCCACATGGACATGGAATGGCTTGTCCCAATCTAGTGTAGTCAAGATTGGTGTTGAACACAATCACTGTTTAAGCTCAGTGAAAGATTTCTCACATTCATCAATCCACTCAAAATTGGTCAAAAGTCCATACAGAGGCTTTGCAATGATGGTATACATGTGTATGAAATATTGGTAATAACCATAATGACCCATGAAAGCTTGCATTTCCTTGACATTCTTGGCCTAGGTGGTTCTGCAATAGCTCTCACTTTCTCTTCGTCAGTGGATATGCCATTCTTTGACACTATGTGTCCTAGAATCTTGCCTTGCCTAACCATGAAAACACACTTTTCTGGGTTCAAGTAGACTTGATATTCTCTACATTTGTCAAAGATTTGCCCGAGTTCAGGTATATGGGTCTGTCTAATGTTGGAATGAGCGCAAAGATCATCAACATAGACTTCCAAATTCTTCCTCAAGAATTCTTTAAATACATGGCACATCAATCTCTGGAAGGTTGCGGGTGCATTGGTTAGACCAAATGGCATTACACGAAAAGCAAATATGCCCCACTTTGTGGCAAAAGCCGTCTTATGCTGATCTTCTAGTGCAATGACCACTTGATTGTAACGAGAGAACCCATCCAGGAAGCTGTACACTTCCTTGCCTGCTACCCTTTCTAATAGATGCTCTATGATAGGAAGCGGATAGCTATCTCTGATAGGAAGCGGATAGCTATCTCTGATAGTGGCTGCGTTAATCCTCTTCAAGTTGATGCATACACATAGTTTGCCATTCTTTTTTGGGCACCACTACGATGGGGGAAACCCATTCGCTGTGCTCGATTTCATAGATAAACCCAACTTCAACCAAGCAATCTATCTCTTCTTTGATCTTGGTAGCATAGTTGTAATTGTATGTGTATGGCTTTTGTTTTGAGGGTCTAGCCTCTGAGGTCATGGGGATCATGTGTGAGCATATGTCAGGGTCTACACCTTTCAAGTCCTTGTAACTCCAAGCGAATACATATTTGTATTCTCTCAGCAAGGCTATCAACTCTTGCTCTTCTTCTTCCGTCAGGTCATGTCCAATGTATGTGCATTTTTCTTCTCCCTCTTCCATGGCTACCACAATTTTCTTCGTGGTTTCTTTGTTATCATAGGCCTCTCTTGCTTGAGCATCGCGTTTATGTTGGTGCAGACCAATCACCAATTGAAGGCTTGGAAGATCAAATGATGAAGGAAGAAACAATTCCTAAAGTGTGGAAGAAGATTACAATCAGAGGACAAGAGAAGTGTACACATATGTACATTAGCATAGTCATAGATGACTTAGATCTTTTGTTCAGTAAGAATTATGTACAAATTATCTATAAATACCTTGAGAAAAGTCGGGGCATGTATGAGAGCTTATGTGACAATAGTTAGAAGTCAAGAATGAGGGAGATAGAAGTCATGAGATAGAGAAAAGTAAATTTGAGTTAGCTCTCATCACTCAGTTGTATTTTTCTCTGAGTAAATGAAAAGTTTTGCGCCCGATGTTTCTGCGTGTTCTCCTTCTACAGTAGATCAATTGTGGAGTGCTTTTGTACAAGTCTAAGTTGAGAGTTGCTTGACCTCTGTGCAAAGTTTCAGCTTCCAATTGTAATCAGGCTGAGTGAATTAAGTGTAGGAACATTCATATGTGAAGCATGTTCACAGGTTCCTAAAACAGGCGCATATTTCGAAGTTAATGTTTTGGTCATTTCTCCCAGCACAGTTTAAAGTTTTGCATGAGTGAGGGCTTAATCTTTAAGTTGGAAGATAAGCTACTTATGTCTAGAAGCATTTTGTAAAACGGGTTCTATTCAAGGAGAACCAAGTCTTAAAAGTTACAGGTGTAAAGTCGACTGTTTTGAGTAACAGTTTCTGACATAGATAACTTGTGAAATCAATTTCTCAAGTTATACTTAACTTTTTGGAGTAATTCAACTTGGAGTAGTTGCGCAATCTCTAGGAGATACTTCGTACAAAGTTTCATCAAAAACTTTACACGTTTGATAGGTCAATGTGAAAAAATAGTGCAACAGACTTTTCTGTGTTTCATCTTTTTCACAGATTTGTTAATCTTTTGGTAATTAGCAATTGATCCTCTAAATTAGTGGAGTGTTTGACTTATTCTTGGTATAGAGGTGTTCTAATCACAAGAATAAGTTGTTCTTTTGGAGATTAACATTCTCCATCAGTGGTATCAGAGCAGGAAACATCAATCTGAAGAAATTTGAAGAAAGAAAGATCTCGACTGCTGCAGATTCAAGAGATTCAACACTTGAAGGATTAAGAAGTGAAAGCTTGGAGTCAAAGCTTGGGGAGAAGACAAATTGACATCAAGAAAGGCAAAAGGAGTTCAATTCGAAGTAAAGGTATATACATTGTTTGTAAAGCTTGAAGTTTCAATACACAGGTGGATACAAGATGGGAGAAAGCTTGCAGATTGATAAGCTAGATAGGGAGAACTATCCAGCATGGTCCATGAGGATGGAAGCACACCTCATGAGCAAAGATCTTATATCATTTATTACAGGAGATGAAGAAAAACCAGAATTTGCAGATCCAAGTATTCCTACTAGGGAAGAACTTGCAATGTTGAAGACTTGGATGAGAAAGGATGCTCAAGCAAGGAGTATCATCTACATGGCTGTAAATGATTACCTTCTACCTCACATCAGAGGTTTAGAAAGTGCTACAGATGTTTGGAATGCCTTGGAAGAGCATTTCCAAAATACAACTAAGTCAAGGAAGTCTTCACTATGGGCTGAGTTCACAACCTTCAAGAAGAAGAGCTCACAATCAATTTCAGATTATGTGGCAAAGATGAAAGATATTGCAGATAGCTTGGGAGCAGTGGATGAAGACATTGAAGAGGAAAAGTTGGTAAGACAAATACTTACAGGTTTGAGAGGAGATGAGAAGTGGAAGCCTTTCATATTGTCCATAGAATTGTCACTTGATCACTTTACTCCTGACCTTAATCAATTGCTAGGACACATGCTAACCTTTGAGCAGGATCTTAAAGGAGACAATGATAGAAGTACAAGTCAAGCTATGTACTCCAAAGACAAGAAAAAGAATGGCAAAGGAAAGCAATCAAATGATGATGAAGGGAATTCAAATCAAGCCAACTTCACAAAAGGGAAGACAAATTTCAGAGGTAAAGGAAGAGGAGGTAAGAACAAAGATAATGCTAAAGCTTGTTGGATTTGTGGCAGAACAAATCATTTGGCAAATGATTGTTGGTATAATAATCAAAGTGGAGGATACAACAATCAGAATTATAGTCAAAGAGGTAGAGGAGGCAGAAACCAAAGAGGCAATTTCAGAGGAAGAGGTGGTAGGACATCATATGGTAGAGGAGGTGGAAGAAACTTCCAATCTCAGTCCTACAACAATAATTATTACAATTATGCATCAGATCAGAAGGATGACATGACTCTTATCCTGAATGCAACTCATGAATCAATGGGAGAAGATCAAAGAGTGTTTTATATTGACTCAGGGTGCAGCAACCATCTGAGTGGGAATCTATCCTTGATGACTGATATGGAAGCAAGGGTGAATGGACATACAGTTCAAACAGGTGACAATACCAAACATAAAGTGGAGAGCATTGGATCAGTGAAGACAAAGAGTGGAAGTACACTTCTGAGTAAGGTACTTTATGTTCCTACTATTCCTAAAAATTTGATAAGTGTAGGGCAAATTGTGGAGAAAGGATATGAGGTAAGATTCACAAATGATGGTGTTTATGTACAAGATCCAAATCAGGGATATAGAACCATAATTGCAGGTAAAAAGGAAGGAAGATTGTTTACTCTCAAAGTCCAAGGTAATGTGGGACATGCATTGTTTACCTATGGAGGTCAAAAGGTGTCTGAATTAGACCTATGGCATAAGAGGCTAGGTCATTTCAATGAAAGAGCTATAAAGGAGATGTCAAAGAATCAGGTGGTACTTGGATTGCCAAACATTGAAGGGCAACATATGGTGTACAAGTGTGAAGCTTGTCAATTAGGTAAAGCACATAAAAGTTCTTATAACAAATCAGGGTATAAGCATTCAAATATGCTTGAATTGGTTCATACAGATGTATGGGGTCCCTCAAGGGACTATAGCATAAATGGATCCAGATATTATGTGTTGTTTGTTGATGATGCAACCAGGTGGATTACTTTGTATGTAATCAAGGACAAATCAGAAGTCTTCAAGACATTCAAACACTTTCATGCTTATGCAGAAAGGATCACAGGACAAAAGCTAAAGAGGTTAAGATCAGATGGAGGGGGAGAGTATTTCTCAAAAGAGTTTGATGATTATTTGTGGAATGCAGGTATCAAAAGAGAAGTGACTTGCAGGTACTCCCCTCAACAAAATGGAGTAGCAGAAAGGAGGAATAGGACTCTTGTAGAGTTTGCAAGAGCCATGATGAAGGAAAAGAATTGTCCAAATTACTTATGGGCAGAGGCCATTAACACTGCAACATACCTTGTGAATAGGTTGCCTTGCAAAGCTTTGGATGGAGGAACCCCTTATGAAGCATGGTGGGGTAAGAAGCCTAGTCTTGATCATTGTAAAGTATTTGGATGTATTGCATATGCTTATGTTCCTTCACAATTAAGACATAAGCTAGAACCAAAAGCAGAGAAGTATGTGTTTATTGGATATGATAGACAGATGGGTTACAGATTGTGGAGTCCATTCACAAAGCAATTTCTTGTTACTAAAGATGTAACATTTGATGAGCAAAACATGTGGTATACAGGATCACCAAATGAGTATGCAGGTGTTGAAGAAATACAAAGGAAAGGAAAGGCAAAGGTAAAAGTATGTGAAGAAATTGTTGATGAAGTTGACTCTAGATGTAGAGTGCAGGATCATGTAGAAGAAGGGCCAAGATTTGATCCAGAATCAAATGAGGCTGAAACTTCAAGAAGTGCAGAAATCAGAAGATCTACAAGAGAAAGGAAAGAGCCTATAAGGTATAGCTATGATACATCTTTCCTAACAACAAGAGATTATGCCTACATTGTGAAAACAGAAGAAGATCCAATCACTTATGAAGAAGCCAAAGGTAAACAGAATTGGGAGAAGGCAATGCAAGAAGAGTATGATGCTCTACTTGAAAATGAAACTTGGGAACTAGTACCAAGACCAAAGAATCAGAAAGTCATTGGATGCAAGTGGGTATATAAAACAAAGAGGTTTGCAGATGGTAAGGTGTCTAGATATAAGGCTAGACTAGTGGTTAAAGGTTATGCCCAAACTTATGGGGTAGATTATGATGAAACCTTTAGTCCTGTTGCTAAGATGTCTACAATTAGGACATTGATTGCTATTGCTACTTGCAAGGGATGGAAATTATCACAATTGGATGTGAAGAATGCATTTCTTAATGGTTACATTGCAGATGAAGTATATATGGAGCAACCAGAAGGCTTTATGGAATCAATTGGATCAGATTATGTGTGTAAGCTCAAGAGAGCTTTATATGGGTTGAAGCAAGCCCCAAGAGCTTGGAATTATAGATTGGTCAAGTTCTTGAATGAATGTGGATTTCAAGCATCAAAGGCAGATAGTAGCTTGCTAGTGAAGGCAAGTGAAAATGGATACATTTACATGTGCATTTATGTTGATGATATTATTGTTACAGGAACAGATGCTCAAGGAATCAATGAACTCAAGAAGCAAATAGAGAAGGAGTTTAAGATAAGTGACTTGGGAAACTTATCTTATTTTTTAGGAATGCAGATTGTGTATACTCAACATGGAGTATATGTTTCACAAGAGAGATACTTGAAGAATCTTCTAGTCAAGTTTAACATGGAAGATTGCAGGACCTCAACTACACCATTGGAGGTAAATCATAAACTAAGCAGGTATGGAGGTGAAGAGTTCAATGACATGAAGAAATATCAGAGTTTGGTAGGTAGTCTAATCTATGCTACCTTGACAAGGCCAGATCTATCATATGCAGTAGGTGTGTTGTCACAATTCATGCATTGTCCAAAGAAGACTCATTGGATTGCAGCCCAAAGGGTACTCAGATATATCAAGGGAACCCTAAGTGAAGGTTTGTATTATGGTTTCACTTCTGACACAAGAATCAAAGTGTTTAGTGATGCAGATTGGGCAGGTGACTCAGATGATAGAAGGTCTACTCATGGATATCTATGTTATGTTGGAGATAAGTTAGTGTCTTGGTGTTCAAAGAAGCAACACACAATTGCTTTATCATCCACAGAAGCTGAGTATAAGGGAATGGTAGAAGCTGCAAAAGAAGTCATATGGTTGAAGACCTTGATGAAAAGTTTTGAGACTGATCATAGTACTCCAATAATTTTTGGAGACAATATGAGTTCTTTGTATTTGGCAGCTAACCCTGTTTTTCATGCCAGGACTAAGCATATAGAGATTCAGTATCATTTCTTGAGGGAAAAGGTACTTGATAAAGAGATTGAAGTGATGTACACTCCAACAAAAGAACAAGTGGCAGATATGATGACAAAGAGTTTGGATGGACCTAAGTTACAAAGGTTCAAAGACATGGCAAGTATCAAGAAGACAGAGAAGACCTCAATTGATGATTGAGGGGGAGCTGTTGGTGCAGACCAATCACCAATTGAAGGCTTGGAAGATCAAATGATGAAGGAAGAAACAATTCCTAAAGTGTGGAAGAAGATTACAATCAGAGGACAAGAGAAGTGTACACATATGTACATTAGCATAGTCATAGATGACTTAGATCTTTTGTTCAGTAAGAATTATGTACAAATTATCTATAAATACCTTGAGAAAAGTCGGGGCATGTATGAGAGCTTATGTGACAATAGTTAGAAGTCAAGAATGAGGGAGATAGAAGTCATGAGATAGAGAAAAGTAAATTTGAGTTAGCTCTCATCACTCAGTTGTATTTTTCTCTGAGTAAATGAAAAGTTTTGCGCCCGATGTTTCTGCGTGTTCTCCTTCTACAGTAGATCAATTGTGGAGTGCTTTTGTACAAGTCTAAGTTGAGAGTTGCTTGACCTCTGTGCAAAGTTTCAGCTTCCAATTGTAATCAGGCTGAGTGAATTAAGTGTAGGAACATTCATATGTGAAGCATGTTCACAGGTTCCTAAAACAGGCGCATATTTCGAAGTTAATGTTTTGGTCATTTCTCCCAGCACAGTTTAAAGTTTTGCATGAGTGAGGGCTTAATCTTTAAGTTGGAAGATAAGCTACTTATGTCTAGAAGCATTTTGTAAAACGGGTTCTATTCAAGGAGAACCAAGTCTTAAAAGTTACAGGTGTAAAGTCGACTGTTTTGAGTAACAGTTTCTGACATAGATAACTTGTGAAATCAATTTCTCAAGTTATACTTAACTTTTTGGAGTAATTCAACTTGGAGTAGTTGCGCAATCTCTAGGAGATACTTCGTACAAAGTTTCATAAAAAACTTTACACGTTTGATAGGTCAATGTGAAAAAATAGTGCAGCAGACTTTTCTGTGTTTCATCTTTTTCACAGATTTGTTAATCTTTTGGTAATTAGCAATTGATCCTCTAAATTAGTGGAGTGTTTGACTTATTCTTGGTATAGAGGTGTTCTAATCACAAGAATAAGTTGTTCTTTTGGAGATTAACATTCTCCATCAGTTTAGGCATTCTTATCATGACTCTCCTATCTTCTATTTCATACTTCTTGAAATTTTCAGGGTCCTCAAACAAAGATTCTTCTTCCTTTGATGTGACTTCTTTCTTCTTTCTTTTCTTTCCTTCACTCTTGGTGGTCACCTGTGTGGTTAATCTCACTTCCTTCATACCTTCCTTATGCCTCTGAGGGTGAGCTTCTACCTCGTGGAAATATTCCTCATCTGATGCAAAAGTGGGTCCATAATGATTGAATCTAGATTAGTCACTTGTATCCTCAAATGCATCAATGATAGGTTCACATTCTTCAATAATTCGATCACACAAAATTGGCTCTATTGTGAAGACTGAAATGTCATAGCCATCCTTATCACAGTGGGGTGTCCACTGTTCTTCATTGATGGTGACATCCGTTGTTGTTAAAATTTCCACCCAACCGTGGGGTTCAAATTCTTCGTTTGGAAATACTATAGGTGCATAGGCTGGGTCTTGAATCGATCTATGAGTTTCCTTTGCACCTCTCTCTCTGGCTTTTTCTCTCTTCTCCTCTTTTAGTGCTACTTTACACATCCACAAGTCGGTTTCTTCATGCATCCATGAGGATCCTGATCCTATGGAATGCACTAACTCCGTGTCATCCTTAGCTCTATGGATGGGATTCCATTGAATAGGGGGTACATCTCTATGAGAGAAATCCCTGAGATTGACTTTGGTTGTAACACGTAAGTGTTGCAAATACAAAGAATTGGTTCCCCAATCTTGTACGACTTGCAACTGCCGCATAAATGGCCTTCCCAAAAACATATCGTAGGCTTGATTTTTGCTAAAGTCACCTATAGCAAAAGTATGCTTGAACTCAACACCACATGTAGTGAGAGTTATTCCTTCTAACAATCCTAAGGGTCTCTCAATGTGACCATCAGCCATCTGCAATTTCATTCTCGTCGGCCTGAGTGTTGGCTTACCCCAACGCTTCCATAGGGAAGTGGTAGCAATTGCAACTCCTACTCCTGAGTCCAAAATGGCCTTGGTTGTGTACCCCTGATGGGTAACGAGAAGATAGGTATTTCCTTCCTCTCTCTCGCTCATGTCTCCTATCTTATCCAATGGTATTTCTGGCACTGTTCTATGAGATCCTACCTGGGAAGAAGGTTTCGCTACGTCTGGCACTTGTTTGGCTACATGTTTCCACAATTCCGGCTTAACCTTGAGTAGCTCTCCTAAAGTGAGGTTGCAGTGCACTTTATTATTCCTTATTACCTCCATATTCCTAGGTATAATTGAGTCTTCGTTTCTTATCATAATCGTGGGTGCTCTCATGCAAGTCGACTTAGCCTCCCATGGGCCTGTGAAATGGGGTAATTCCTGCAAGGAATTAAACTCAAAGTCTAATTTCTCATGAGATTGGGCACTCTCCTGCTCTCCATAAATGGAAGGAATGTCCTATGGGAATTGGCCGTGTGCGTCATCCACAAGTTCAATTGGAGGAGGGTCTTCACTTTCTTTGGCCCATTTCTCTTCTTGAATCTCTCACAAGAATTCTAGAGAATATTGATTAATAGAAGAAGAGGTGTCTGGTTCAGTGGAGTTAGGCACATAAGCTTCCTGGGGAGGAATGCTTATTCTATCACTTGCCCTCTCCTTAGCCTAGGAGGTGGCTCCTTTTCCAGAATTTTCAAGTAACCTCTCAATCTATCTAATAGACAGTCAAAATACAATGGTGTCCTAGTGGAGCTAGAGCCATTGAACAAGTGACTATCTTCAAAACATGGCTTGCGCCAATTCTACCATATTAGCACAAAGTTTTGTTCTCTCTATCTCTCGGCTCTAGGGTAACATTTGTCATGATCTGCCACATTTGGCCCTTCTTGGATTCTGGCCTGATATGCTTTAAGCATCATGTCTAGATCCTCAGCAGTGGGATCGGCTAGAACTGATCCTACTCTGGGTGGTGGGTGAGTTATGTGTGGTGGATTAGAAAGTTGGGGAATGGAAGTTGATGGGTTGGAGGGAGATGGAAAGGGTGGTGGTGGGGTAGCGTAAGAGTGAGTTCACTTATCTTTGCTTTTGTTTCTCTCAAGCTTTCCACAAGTTCGCTCATTTTCTGTGACCATTGTCTTTTCATTCTCTCCCGGCTATCTCTCCAAGCTCTTGTCCTTTTCTTGGTTATACTCTCTGTCTCGCTAACCTCAAAACTTTTTTCCTGCCCTACACCTTGAGTTTGCTACAAGGCTTGAGCTCTAGTGACCACTTGCACTAGGGCTATGGAAGTTATGCTTCCTGTAGAGTCTACTATTAGCCCAATAACATTGATAGGAGCGATTTTTGGCATGTTGATGGGTTTCTTGGGAAACTCTCGTAACAAATGCTCCTTTCCACAATATGGGAAAAAGCCTTGAATTATCACAGATTGGGTTTGTGTAGGTGCCGGTAGAGGGCAATCACGAATGAGGTGATCTCCTTGATATTGGAAGCATGGCCCTCTAGGAAATGGAGGTCTTATCTGCCTAGGCTGAGGTCTAGAGTTGGGGTTTGCGTACATGACATTCGTATAATCTGGCTCCCAACTAGATTCACTGGGTTCTTCATAATAGTATGAATCATTATGCTCGGGTGACTGCATGTCGTAAGCCTGTGGGCTATCAATATGTGTGGAGTCAAAAGTATGATCACTTTCTGATAGCAATGGTGTTACTAGGACTATGGCTCTGTTCATATTTTCTTCTACAGATGCATATTTCAATGGAATCACATTGGTTGGAGCAGGGGGTTGCTGCGCTAGGACTAGTTGAGGTCTCTGGTGCCCTTGATAGGGTGGTTGGTAGGATTGCTGGGGCCTACCATACTGCCGTGGTGGGTATTGGGTGTGGAATCTATCATGTTGTGGATATGGTTGAGGGTAATTTTGCCTGACAGTTTGTTTGTTATAAGGGAAGTCTTGTGCAGTGTGGTTGGTATACCTTCGCTCCATGGTGCAATACTGGCTACTAGGATTCACTTGGGGTTGAGCCATAATCGGACATACACTCGCCATATGGTCACCTCCACACGTATAGAACCGCTTAACTAGGGCAAACCTTGGAATTTGTTTGCTAGAGACACCTAGTTTTTCAGCTACCTTCTCTGCAAGTTCCTCGATAGATGTGGATTGACCAGAAGTGAGGCTACTAGAGCTATCTGAATCCTTGTAGATTTTTGAAAGCTCAAGCTCCTCTCCCAGATTATCCTCAATGTCTATGCACATGCACACACATTCTTCTATAGTTCTAGGATCCTTCAGATACACATATGATCTTAGCTTGGTACTCAACAATCCATCTAAGAAAAAAGCCACCTGTTTGGCTGGTGTGGGTAACTCCGACACAGGGCACCTCTCTAGGTATTGCCTAAACCGTCTTCCTACCAGTCTAACTGTCTCTTGAGGTGTTTGCTTGAAGCTATGAATCAGAGAGGAAGTATTATGCCATATACCACTCTTAGAAAACTCAGTGACGAAGGCCTCTAGAAGTTGGTCTATGCTTCTAAAGTGCCTCTCGTGTAGTGGTTGAGACCATGTAAGGGCTGTGTTTCTAAGGGTTAGACCAAAAGCATTGTATTGTATGAATAGATCCTCAACTTGTTCAGCTCTCAAGACTTGCCTGAATTCTGCCACATGGTCGTAGGGGTCTCCAGTGCCATCGAAGTAATTCTTCATGGTCTTCACCAATTGGGTTGGCCTCAGGGTCCTAGTGTGTTCTCTCGGCCTTGTCAAAGGGAAATCATGAGCATTTCTTTGGTTTCTTGGGGTTCTAGGTCTCTCCGTGTCTTCTCTATCCATTTCTCTTCTTATCCTTTCTCTTCCCAGGGGGTTGGCAAAACTTACTTCTGGCCTGTCTCTACTTCTGTCCCTAGGAGCTCCATGAGCTTGGGAGGTCCAAGCTCCTTGGTAGCTATAGGAGACATTAGATCTTGGTTGGGGAAAAATAAATTCACTCTTCCAAGTGTAGGCATGTCTACCATGCTCTGTGACCACGAAGATCCTCTCTGAAGCATCATCTAAGTAGGTCACTTTGCCTGGGCTGTCAGGATCTTTGAATTCATAGATGGTAAGTGCTCCCACTTTGTTAGGCTTCTCAGGCTTATACCTCCAAAAAGCCTCATCCGTCTCTCGATTTACGAGTAAATATATGCTCCTATTGTCTCGAGGAACCCACTCTGGAGTGATTATTCTCGTCAGGACCGACTTGCCTCGAGGGGTTTTTGGCTCTTTTCCTAGGTTTCCTTGCTCTATGTCACCCATGTCAGCCTCTGCGATCACATTGCCGAACTCGTCTGTCTTGTCTGGAAGGGTGGTGACCACATAAATCGTTCCTTCTTTATCTAGATACGCTCCATTTTCAAACTTGACTACCGGATGTTCTAGTCCATGGGGTTGATCTGGGTTTTTAATCTAGACCACAGACCTTCTCAGGCCGTCTTCCTAGATGCGATCACCTAGATGATTGGTCCTGATATATTCCAATTGAGTCTTGTAAGGTCCTTCTGTCCTTTCCATGTACGCCACTCGTGAACTACCTATTGTTCTCTCCATGTTATAGGACATCTCCAGATCGCTTGTTTCTGAACTTAGAGTGTATGGATAATCACTCAACTGCTGGGCCCAATTCCTAACAGTATGATTGACACTAGCTTTAGAGGACCTGAGGCTTTGTCTGTCTTGGCCTAAGTGTCTCCTTGACCTAAGGTTCATATGCCTGGTTTCTTTACCCCCTAGTCCCAAGTACAATCTCATTGCAGGTTAGTTCGTATCAATCACTTTTTTCTTTTTAGTTGAGTATTGTGTTAAGCCCTTGTTTGAAATCACATCGTCCAAAATACTTAAGTGAATTTCGCACCTGATAATTGATCAATTCAAGTTTACTTTTTTCCCTTAGAGTTTTGGCACTTAAGACCTGCTTAATGCTTGCAATTGGTTGATTAGTTCTCTTGGACTTGATTCGTGCCTAGCGTCATTCTGATTACTCACCACACCTAAGTCGCACTTAGCCTAAGCTAGGAATTGACAAAGGGGGTTGAGAGAACTTTTAACCTCCAATCACTTGTTGCTTAGGTTGCTTCACAAGCTCAGGAAGCCTTCTCCCAAGCTTGGTATTTGTCCTTGCTAGCTTGCTTTGGATACCTTGATTGCTCACAATGTTCCTGCAAAGGTTCACAAGTTAATATTCCCCTTGATCACAATGAATTGATAGACACACAATAAGAAGTATAACCCCTTTTTGGAATAGCTCACTGTGCCCCCAAAATTCCTATGACCACCTAATCCCACCTAATGGACAACTTAAAAATACATGTTCTAAAACTCCACGAATGATTCTTACAAAAGCATTGAGGTCCACATAGGATTCTCAACGAGCTTTCCAACAAGACCAAATTCTCATCAATCGGAGTTCATATGGTGAAGTTATGACCATTCAGGTACTTAGGGGTCATAACAAGTTCTCAGGGTTCAGGAATTTATCTAAGGTTTTCTAATTGTTTGCCCACTTGTAAGACTCTAAGATAGTCCCAATTTGTCAAAAATCAAGGCCAAAATTACCACAATTACACCCCCAAAAAATTATGCATAAAGCTGGGGTATTGCAATAGCTCAGATCGATGTGTCGCGATAGATGGGTGTGTCGCGATAGATGGGTGTGTCGTGGTAGATGGTTGTGTCACGATACATGTGTGTGTCGATAGATGGATGTGTCACGATAGATGGGTGCATCATGATAGATGGGTGTGTCACGATACCTCAGTGTGTCGTGATACCTCGGTGTGTCGCGATAGATGGGTGTGTCACGATGCCTCAGTGTGTCACGATAGATGGGTGTGTCGCGATACCTCAGTGTGTCGCGATAGATGGGTGTGTCGCGATACCTCGGTGTGTCACGATAAATGGGTGTGTCATAATACCTTGGTGTGTCATGATACCTCGGTGTGTCGTGATACCTCAGTGTGTCGCGATAGACTGGAATATGGTGAATTCTACTGATCAACCTAGTGTCGTGGTGCACTCAGATTTGCGATAGGGTTGATTTTTTGGTGAGTCGGAATAGCTCAAGGTCGATGCCTCGGGGCTTGCACAGATGAATTCCGTACCTGCAGCTTGCTGGGGATGGTGATGCTGCTGAAACCTACAAGAATCATGCAAAAACACACCAACACAACAATGCACTCTCGCTCTCTCTCAAGCTCTCACCAAGCAAATGAGGTGAATGAAATGGGAGTAGGCATATGAAAGGAGAATGGAGATGGTGTGGAGCAGAGATGGAGATGGAAATGGAGATGAAGATGGACAAAAATTAGTGAAAAATTCTGAACTAACCTACTACTTACCTTTCCAACACATCCTCTCTATGTCTTACCATCACACGCTTGTCCTCAAAGCTCGAATCCCTGGCAACGATGCCAAAATTTGGTGTAGCTCAGTGATGAGTAGCACCTCCTTTAATGTCAATCTGGGAAGACATGAGGATGGTATGAAGACCTTGAAGAACAATGGACACCTCATTGTGATGAGGAGGGTTATGATATATCAATGTTCATGTTTCAATCCTTGCTAGAAGAGTGTGACCCTATTGACTTCATAGAAGAAGAAGAGAATGACGATGATCTAGAGTCCATTGTGATGGATATTTGCTTTAACTTAGAGAAGTACTATCTAGAAGATGTAGGAGTATTTACCCAAAAAGAAGAAGAACCCCTCACAAACATTAAAACTGTAAATTCAAAGGAGGGGAGTGAAGGTAGTCAAAAGAAAAAGAAAAGAAAAGCAGTGAAACAAGAAGAGGAGGAATCATTGTTTGAAATATCATAAAATTTCAAGAAATATGAAGTTGAAGACCAAAAAATCTTGGTACGAATGCCAAACAGAGAGGTCATCACAGGAGAAGCATATGAAAATAAAGAAAAGACCAAAAAGATTGTAATAACCATTGAAGAGAATGAAGAGCGAGTACATACATAGGGGAAGACCTAAGTGCAGAAGAATATAGGGACATGTTTGCATGGCACTATAGAGACTTGAAGGGAGTAGATCTAAAAATATTCTCTCATACGATCGCCATGATAGCTGATGCCAAGCCCACCAAACAAAAGCCCTAAACATATAATGACACTTATGCAACCAAAATAAAAGAAGAAATTGATAGGTTGACTTTGATTACAAAAAAAGCTTGCCTATTTAGTGTTTTCTTGATTCAATAACTCATCGGTAGTAAACCAATCAAAATATGATGATGTCTCTAAGAGTCTTCCATATTTTCTCTCATATGCATCCATAGAAATTTGTAAATTTTTCACTTGATTTTCTAGATCATCAATCCTCTTTTGTTGATCATCTATTGTTCTTCGTAGTGCAGGAATTGTTAATCCTTCATTGTATAATTTTGCTCTTTGTGATGACAAATCATGTATAAGATTGTGTTCTTCAGGTAGAAAAATGTAGGGCTGCTTTCGAGGAAGAGGGCCTTTGTTTCCTTGATTACAAAATTCTGCTTGATTTTGAGGATGACCCAAACCGATACCTGCATTCTTCGGATGATCATCCCAATCTACACGTCGATGAAGAAGATCTTGTACAAAAACCTTTTGAATGAAATATAATGCTATTTGATTATTATTTGGTAATGATCTCTCAACTTGCACAAAGCATTGAAGTAGAGTTTTTTGCTAATCCTTTATGTTGTAAGTCTGAAAGCTATACGCGTGTTGTTTCTTTTGCCCTTCCTATAACCCGAAAGAGAACATCACGAACAAAATGATTTGGACATAGCTTTTTTACTTCTTTCATTGACAATTCTTCTCCTTCTAATCCCTCTAGCTCTAAATCTTGATGGAATAAAAATGCTAATTCTGATTGTGCAAGTTGAGCATTCTACTTAGATAAAATCCTTTGAGATTCAGTATGATCAAGATCATCATTCACATATGGCATTCTTGCCATGTTTTACTTTCAAATCTGCAAAACAAAAACATTAATTTTATCTCAAAAGAATTCATAACATTTAATCCATATAACTCAAATGGATCCACTTCATTTAATCCATATAACTCAAATGAATCCACTTCATTTAATCCACATAATTCAAATGATATCAATTCATTTAATCCACATAATACAAATGATTACACTTCATTTCATCCACTGAACTCAAATGATACCACTTCATTTACTCCACATAATTCAAATGAATCCACAATATTTAATTCACATATGTTAAATGAATCCAAACATTTAATGCACATAACTCAAATGATACCACTTCATTTACTCCACATAATTCAATTAAATCCACATATTACAAATTATTACACTTCATACCACTTCATTTACTCCACATAATTCAAACGAATCCACAATATTTAATTCATATATGTTAAATGAATCCACAACATTTAATCCACATAACTCAAATGATACCACTTCATTTACTCCACATAATTCAAATAAATCCACATCATTTAATTCACATATTACAAATCATTATACTTCATTTCATCCACTTAACTCAACTGATACCACACCATTTACTCCACTTAATGCAAATGAATCCATAACATTTACTCCACTTAATGCAAATGAATCTATATCATTTAATCCAGAGAGTTCAAATGAATACATATCATTTTCAATATGGCCTTAATCCATCCGTCATGGATATCTTTAAACCATATGGACTTAGATGCGAGAATACTCTAAGTAGTTCACGTGCGTCTACTCTTTTTGATACATCTTTGTCAGAAGCTAATTCTAAAGCATATTTGAACTTGTAAATCCCATTCTTATCAATGGGATAACTATTGAAATCTATATATCAAGAGTTGTAACAGGAGTATCGAAACTGTAAATATCTCCTAACTCTTATTAAAAGGTGAAGGACTAGTGGATATGCATTGAGGTGCAATCCACTAGTACTTTTGAATCCACTCATTTCTAGTTGATATTTCTAAATAAGGTAGCTTTGGAAAACATTTTTTTTGTGGTAAATATGTTGCTCTACCAAAATCACATAATCCGATATAAGCATGTTGAGCTTCAAATGGCAACAAGATTTTGCCTAGATGGAGATCGTTATGGGTTATATAAAAGTGTGGAAAAATGATATTGTTTGTAATAAGCTATTGATCAGCTTCCAAATGTTTGTTTTCACGATTGTTATGTCTCCTTCTATGTCCTTCACACCTCTGCTTTGTGGTACATTTAGGTACTCCTTCTTCATTCTTTCTAGCCACATGTCCAATGTACCACCATTCCAAAATTTGAAAATAAGGCACGGGCTTTTGCTATGGTGTCTAGCTAAACCAAGTGGACTGATAATTCCACTATGCATAATAGATAACACTGTGGCTTCATTAATGGCTTCATTTTGTCATGTTCGTATGTCAGCACCATGTAATTTGAATAACTTGGCAACAAATCCTTCATTGCTCAACCTTGGGTGGGATATTTTGATTTTGTGGATCATTCCATATTTTCCTTCCCCCACAAGAGCTGCATCTTCAAAAAGAATAGAAGAATATGGGAGCAAACAAAGATTGTTTGATGTTTGATCTCCCATATTCACATATGCATCTCTTGTATTTGGATCTACCTGTGCTCTCACAAGGTGTTCAGTTGTGTTTGTTTTTAGTCACTTTCCTCTCTTCATTGTCTGATAATGTAAATCGATAAATTTCATTTTATCAATGAATCTGGTCATAGTGGTGATATCCACAACCAATGACTCTGCTACTTTGATGATTTATCCAAAGATACGTGTAAGTTCTTTTGACATTTTCTCATCTAATATCTGTGCTCCACCGAACACACTGCCAAATTTATCTGCAATACTAATAAATACTATTATAGATCATTGCGGAATGAAATCTTTGTAACTAGATGTGTCCATGGCTACATTGATTTCATCTTCTCTCATTCGGTACATGTAGCGCTCAACCTAGAGCTTCTCCCCAACAACGACACCAAACTTGGTGTCACTCTAGTACAATGGTGAGTACCAACGTGAGGAGTTCCACCTCGTAATTGTCAATCTACATAGAGGGTAGGCGGATATGAAGATCGAGAGCGAGTGAAGTGCATGAAGGTGATGGTGAGAAACACAATTGCATACACACACATACACACACACACACACACACGAGGAAAGTGGCGATGGAGATCAATGGAAGGCAAGAAAGGAACTGATATTCATCACAAACTAGTTACAATAGCTCTACTAAAACCAAAAGTTACAAGTTCATTTTTCTATAGTTTCCACATTCAATTCTCTAAAGTTGAGACACACTTTCAAATTTTCTATTTGTCTTAGGCAATACAAAGATTGGAGATAGCCATTATGTGCTCAATTTCCTTATTGAAACAAACGGTGAGCAACTTGTTAATTTATTCCTTGATTTCGATAATTTATTCCATGTAAGATCTTCATTTACTAGGTTTAGCACCTAGGTTCATTGGGATCCTATGCAAAAAAATGCTTGGGTACACTACAGTCAAATCCAACTATCTCCATGCAAATACATCTTGATATTTGTGTAGAAGTTCCAATAGTAATTTTTCCTCTAATTCAAACACATTATTGCCTATACAAGTGATCTTTCTTCTCCATGTTCTATGTCTATGACTAGCTTTTTGGAAAATTCATTGTTCTCATAAGTCTCTCCTAAGGTGGATTTCCTTTTTGGCATGATATGCATAAATTTTCACTCTTCCATCTTTTACTTCTTGAAGTGTTATGGGGTCTCAAAGAATATCACTAATCCTCCTCTCTTGTGGCTTTAATCGTCTTTTTTTGTTCCTCCATTTTGTTCTTTTGTATTTTAGGCCAACATTAAAAACTTCTTGTTCATGACTAGTCTTCCAAAGGCTTTCATTAGCATTTTTCACGGTTAGAAAATATATTTTTAAAGAGAATTTAGGGTCCATAAATATGGATTCATTAATTATTGGAGTAGGGACTCATAAAAGAGGTTACAATTGAAGAAACTGATGAGAAGAAGGCTGGGATTGTGTCAAAGTAAAGCTATGGAGCTACATGGAAATGCCAAAGTCAACCAAGTGCCAAATGTGTTGGAGGAGATGGTGAATACTCACAAGAGATGAGTTGGTCTAGCTAAAACCTGGTTCAAACTTGCTATATGTGATGGTTGGAGAGTGTTGTGGGCCTCTTTAGCTAGTTAATAAGCATAAATGATCACATATATTGCTTGGGAGATGATGCACTAATGATAGGATCAAAATAGATAGGTAGGCATATGATCCAAGGTCTAGAACTTGCTATTTTGGTTGTGATACCTACTCAGAGTTTTGCATCATTCTCTGAGTACAACAACAATTAATAAAATTCCTTTTGGGGAACTTCAGTTAGCTTAAAAAGCTACCAATCATGAGTGAAATCATCTAAAATCATAAACTATATGCAGAGAAATATGTTTAGCAAATCAAGCTTCCATCGTGACTTTTATAGGCCTTGACAATCACATACCAATGAGCAGAGATTGATTGATATCTAAAGATCACGAAAACCATTATCAATGAAACTTTGTAGGATTAAAGTAAACAATATCCTTGAGCTATCATCCTTTAAATCAAGAGAGATGATCCACTATACAGTGAGAACCAGTTCAGACAAATTCACTGTTCTGATGAGGTGTGATAGAGATATGAGAGTAGGAAGTGAAGGGCTTTGGTGTGTAGAACAAGAAGAGGAAGGAGGAGATGGAACGAGAGAGAAGAGAGGAACGCCGCGCGGATATGCGTGGGAGCCTCGAAACCCACATAATGAACTCTCTTCAGGCAATGCTCTAAATATGATGTATATACATGAATATGGGGGTAAGGTCACATGACCCTTACATCCCCAACAATCTCCCACTTAAGGGTCAGTGTGACCATAAGTGGAAAAATATACAAAGAATGATGTAGGACTATACAATAATGTACAGGAAGAGTCTGGATCTCTACCCATACCAGATCAGCCTACACCAACCGCCTCCAACAAGGTGTATCCATGCACCTCAAAGTGCTCTAGACTCATATCGGTAAGAGTCGAGCTCACATCTAACTGATGCAAGAACTGATGAAGTTCTTGCAAAGCTCCCACTCGCTCTATGCATGTATCAATCATCGAACGACTGACAGCTCCAAGTGCAAATGCTCCAATAGCAACTGCAACATCTGATCTCGAGCATAATAACTCGTACATAACACTCCCAAATGCTGACGAAACATGTGCTATCCTGGCTAACCTAAGTATGTTGGCCATGCCTGTATCCAAGGCATCCAAAGCACTATCATCAAGACCAACATGTCCTGATATATCTGTGTCAACATCTGGCATGAGCGAATCCAAGAATGACTGCATAACTGCTGACTCATCAGCATCCAAATCAGCCATCCTCTCAACCAAGGATATGTGTAGCTGTGCACCTTGAGAGCTAAACTGCTCTATCACACACTGTGTATCATGAGAGCTATCTTGCTCTATCACACCAAGTGTATGACCATGCTCCACATGAGCTAACTGCACAACATCAATACCAAGGTCAAACTGATGATCTAACTCTAACTGAGTATCATCACAATGCTCTACATGAGCATCCAGATCATGCTCTAAAGCATCCAACTGATCATCCAAAGTGTGCTCCAAATGAACATCCACATGATCAACAAGACCATGCTCCATAGAAGCATCATGAGCATCCAAAACATGCTCTACATATGCATCCATCCGAGCATCTGAATCCTGCCATACATGTGCATCATGAATGTCAATAGACCTATCTGTAGGTACATAAAATGAGAACCTGATGAGTCTCACATCGCACATAACTCTGAACTCCCACTGATACGAGACTGTCTCTCACATGAAGTACCTGTAGTGGATACCTGTGCCCAATCCTAGCACCTCTGACAAGCATAAGCTGTCCCAACTGCAACTGAAAATGATGCTCACCAAGGAATGCATAACATCTTCTCTCCTGTAACTGGCTAACTGAAATCAAGCGCATAGGGAATGAAGGCACATAACATACATGTCTGAGTATAAGTGATGCTCCACTAGGTAGCATAATGCATACATCTCCTGCACCCTCAATGTCATATGCCATACCATCAGGCATGTCCACACATCCACGACTCTTATCTGAGAATCGACAAAACCACTAACGATGTGGAGTAACATGAAAATTGGCTAATGCATCAAGCAACCAAGCCATATGTGTACCATCCAATGAATAAGAGGAACCCTGAGATGAACCATAGAAGAAAGTGATATCACCATCACTAGCATAATCAACTACCATAGACTCTCTTGAAACCACTACATGACATGCATCACGTGCATATCTCTGACATCATCGTCGCATCCGCTTGAAGCAACGTTGTCGAGTATGGCCCTCATGACCACAATGCCAACATCGAAGTCGTCGATGTGATCTATGTCTCACATGAGTCAATGGACTCGCATACATATCATGTAGTCTCTACCATAATGCACTACTTGTCTCCTCATACATAACAGACTCATATATAGAATCCACAAGATGTAATCGGATAGTGGAGCTGGCCAATGCATCCATATCCATCCATACGTGGTCGGGCATGTCACGAGGCCTCTATGCATCTCTATTCACATACATATGTAACCCTACACGAACCAATGTATGCCACATCTGAGCTTTCCATCTCGGAAAGTCAGTGCCATCAAATCGAGAAGACACCATGCTGGCAATCCAAGAGACTAGCAATGTAACAAGGGACTAGAAACAATACTCTATCCTCAATAGGATCACACCTACATATCCATATGCATAACTCACATCACAAATGTCTCGATGGAGAAGGAACCATGTGAACCACCTATCACATAACCATGCATCTAGCATGCATATAAAACCATGAGCATAAGCCTGCTCACCAAGTCTCCAAAGTGACCAAGTAGATGTGAAAGAATCTTGGGAAAATTTCTACAGAGTATCCCCTACAAACTGAGTAATCAAACAATATAACCAATATCAAAAGAACAATGAGTAATCTGTCACCACCTTTCACTGATGTAATCAAGGATAATGGAAAATACATATGCCCATAAACTAATGGCAATACATGCCAATACAATGGCAATAGAACTCCCACTCAAGAATAAATCCTGCAAGATGGTCCAATCTATCACAAATAACCTGTGACCAAGTCCAAGTGAATGGAGATAGTCAATGATCCAAAGCTATCGCACAAGCTTCAAGATCCACTAGAGCTCTCTTCTAGCATAAAAGCCGATAAAATTTCAGCAGCATCTCCTCTGTAAAATGGACTCTAGAACCAAAATAACCTGTGGGAATCACCATCCACAACATCAAATCAATGAACATTTGCTAATATAATAGCAAATCAAGGTGACAAACAAGTGTGCAATTGAGGCTCCAATCTAGATCATGTCCCTGCAAAGAAAACAAAGATACAAGTACCAACCAAGATCCATAATCAACTCTCACAAAAAGTATGTGCAACCATCAAGTAAATCCATATCCAAGTGGCATAAGCAAGATATAGACCACAATGCCACTATACATCCATGATCGAACTCATGATGACATAATTCTCAAAAATGAGTATACCACAATGTCATCTTACATGCCAAACACGTGACAAGATCATGCTCTACTCTCATATGGAGGAGCTACCACAATGATCATACATGAACAATGCTTTGAAGCTCTGAAAATAAGAGCTTGCACACCAAAAATTCTCTCTCGAAGAAGTTCCAAACCAAAATGAAACTCCAAACGCAACTAGGGTTGTTATGACAAAGATGTGCTGCTCTGTGTTTTGCTATTTCAGAGGTGATAATCTCTGAATCTGAACTTTTGTTCTTCAGCAAACTTCAAGATCTAATTCTTGGCTACGTAACGAGATAAAGAACACCTCAATCGGAGGTGCGTAGCTCAAGATATGCTCAAAACAAGCACCTGCTGTCAATTTCACTTTCACTTGCAACAGTACTGCTCTGTATTCTGCAATTTCGGCAACCTAAAACTCAGAATCTGGATCTGACTTCTTCTACAAAGTTTTAGCTATCTTTGCACGCTAGGCACAAAAAGTTGAATCATCGAATTTTGAGCTGTAAAACTCAAGTTATGATCCCAAAACTGTCCTGTTGTCCTATTGAATGTAGATTTGCTTTGTACAACAGTCTGCGTTTTTTGAATTTTCGGCACTTTAGAAGTCCAAACCAGGTTCTAAACTCTTCTGTGACGTTGTAGCTCTCTGTGATAGCTACGCACAGAACTTTAAAACGCATCAATCGGAGCTTCCTACCTCAAGTTAGGGCCGAAATACTAAACTGCCATTGAGAGATGCTGACCTGCACTTTTACCCCTTCTGACTTAAGCTTCCATTGAAGCTTCTTGCACACAAGCCTTCAACATGCTCTGATACCAATGAAGGGCTTTGGTGTGCAAAACAAGAAGAGAAAGGAGGAGATGGAACGAGAGAGAAGAGAGGAACGACGCGCGGATATGAGTGGGAGCCTCGAAACCCACATAATGAACTCTCTTGAGGCAATGCTCTAAATATGATGTATATACATGAATATGGGGGTAGGTCACATGACCCTTACATCCCCAACAGGAAGTAATGAACATGTATGTATTAAATCATGTAAGATTACAATGTCATTGGCAATAAGTGATTGCTCAATGAGTGAGGAAAGAGTGAGCTATGAGGTGAGCTCCTCTTCTCAATGAAAGTACAAGAATATGACCTCTCAACCTCGAGAGATACATGCGGGCATTTCATGTCTTCTTCTTATAGATTTTGTTGGAGCCAAAGATTTGAATTCAAATTCAAATCTCTACTAATAAAGTGCATCCTAAAGTACAAGATTGATTCTCCCTTGACTGAACTACCAAAAGATACGAGATTATATGCTTCCTAACTCCTTGTGGGTTTATTCTACTTTTACAATGGGTAATTATAATCCAAAGCTACAAGAGGTTGTACATATGAATCCTTCCAAATGATATGCTAATATAACAAGCTTATGTGAAGTGATCAAGTGTGTAGGCTTGGCCTAATTGCACCAACAACTCCCCCTCAATCCTAACATGCTTGATCTTCATTGGTCCTTGATCTCTTGTAGCCCAATCATCAGCTTGAACCTGTTCATCTTTTTTCCATCCAATGCTTTGGTGAGTATATATGCACATTGCAAATGAGTTGATACATAAGATAATTAGATATCCTTGTTAGACAATTTCTCTCTAACATAATGATAGTGCACTTAAATGTGCTTAGTCTTGACATGGTACATAGGATTAGCAACTAAATGAAGTGAACTAGTGTTATCTCCAAAGATAATTGGAGTGTAGGAATATATCTCCAAATCTACATACAATTTCTTAAGCCACATAGCTTCCTGAGTTGCATTTGCCAAAACTCTATGTACTGCTTTTGTGGAAGATAAAGCCACAATTGGTTGCTTCTTGGATGAACAAGATATGAGTTTTGAACCTGCAAAAGATAGGTACCCTGAAGTGCTCCTCCTATCATCCTTGGAGCCAGCCCAATCTGCATCAGAATATAACTTTATATCTATGTCAGAAGTAAAGGGATAGAACAATCCCTCATTCATTGTACCCTTTATATACTTAAGCACCCTCTTTGCAACTTCCATGTGTGGCTTCCTTGATACATGCATGAACTGACTCAATGTGCTCATAGCATATGCAATATCTACGCTTGTCAAAGTAGCATAATTAAGACTACCCACAAGTTATTGATAACTTGTAACATCTTCAAGTAGTTCAACTTCATGTGAACTTAGCTTATGATTGAGCTCCATAGGAATACCTGCAACTTTAGTGTTTTCCATCTTAAAATTTATGAACATATCATGTATGTACTTCCTTTGTGTGATGAATATACCTGAATCTGTATACATAAGTTCTTATCCAAAAAAATAGGTTAATAACCCTAGATCACTAATTTTGAACTCCTTCATTAATTGAGCTTTGACCTGCTTGATACCATAAGAATCATTACCTGTAATAATGATATCATCTACATAAACACATAAGTTGATGACCTCTGATTTATTCTTCTTAACAAATAAGGAAGAGTCTACCTTGCTTGCCACAAAGCCTTGATCTTGCAAATAGGCAACAAGCCTATGGTTCCAAGCTCTAGGAGCTTGTTTGAGACCATAGAGTGCTTTTCTAAGCTTGCATGCATACCCTACTTTTTCTTCATCTTCAAAACCTGGTGGTTGTGTCATATACACTTCCTCTGATATCCATTCATTTAAAAATGCATTCTTGACATCTAACTGATATAAATTCCAATTTTTGGATGCAGTAAGACTTACCAATACCCTGATTGTTGGCATCTTTGCCACAAGTGAAAATGTTTCTTCATTGTCTACTCCATGTGTTCGGGCAAATCCCGTTGCAACTAATCTTGCCTTATACGTGTTCATAGAACCATCAGAGTTCTTTTTAATTTTGTATATCCACTGTAGCTCAAGTGTAAGCACCACATCCTTTACTTGTCAATCTGCGGAGACGTGAGGACTGGTATGAAGACCACGAGCAAGTGAAGGCACAAGTGCATGAGTGAAAGCACACAAACATGCACACACATACACACACGCGCACACGGTAAGATCAAAGAGAGGAACAATGGAAGGACTTTGATTACAAAAGAAATCTATTACAAAACTGAAATTTACAAGAAGCTAACCCCAAAAATGAGCTCTCTAGCTCTTTTTATAGGTTTTTGACTAGTTTTGGCCCTGTCCAGACCTAGTGTCCAGCCTAGTTAAAAATTAGGTTCTAGGGCTTATTTGAAGGCTCAAACGGAGTCTAAAAATTATGAAAATTGGTAGGATGATACTTCTAATGCTCCTCAAGCTCGAGGACTCCTTGGCTTGCACAAAATGGAGCTACAAAAATAGAAAATGGTATTTACAATGGTTTTAGTGATGGAAATCACTATTTTTGTAGGGGATTCTTCTGAAGAGTTGACATGTACTGCATGGAGCTCCCTACTTGCTCCTTCTTCTTGTGTGTGTCCACCTTTCTGATGTGCTTCCATGCTTGTGCTTGACCTTGAGTTCCAACACTCCTCCCCCCTCTCGATTCTGTCGTCCCTGACAGACCCTTGTTGTAGTGGTTGTTCCATGTAGCACTTTGAGAGGTAGTGTCCATCCTGTGTGAACAAGATCCTTCTATCTATCTATTGTAGCAGGTTTAGTTGTCTGATTCTTCCTTTGTCATTGTGAGTTATTGTAAGGCTTAGTTCTTTGGTATGTGTTTCTTCCTTGGATTCAAGCGAGACAGTGTCCTTGTGAGCTCCCAAAAATCAGCTCGTTGCTCAAAAGAGGTTGTCAAGGTTGAGTTGGAGCAATTGCGGGCTTCGACTTGCTTCCTAGGTATTGATGTTGTCCCTGTGATATCCTAAAGAACTTCCAAAGGTGATGTTCATTGTACTCGTATCAAGTACTCGTAACCCATATTGAATGATGGGTAAATGTATTGGTGCATGGGTTGAAGAAAATATGTGCCTTGTGCACGGCCTTGTCATGTAGCCCTATGCATGCATACTGGGGAAATGCATTAGAAAACATGGTGCAAGAAAGTAGGTCTTGAGCGGATTACTCAAGGGTATGCTGATGAAGAGGTTTCCTAATCTAGCAGTGTTGTCGTGATACCCAAGTAGAGGATCCTTACCATGAAAGGTCGATCGATAGTCTGCTCTTCATGTTGTACACCCAGCATTGTGATGGACCATCAACTCGTCTTTCATTGTCGATGAGTGTCCATGTTGATGGATTGCTGATGAAACTCTTTGAGTGTCGCGCCCTATCTCCTTTCTTCAAAGCAACATTTGCCAAATATTGAGAATTGAATTTCTTTATATTCCTTGGCAAACATCATTGGGTAACTACACCAAGCTTAGTTTCACACCTTCTCTTTAGCTCACCCTAAGCAGGAGTCTTCCCCCTTCAAACTCTTCCCTCCTACCATGGTAAGGGGAAACAATAGTTGTGGATGCCATGTTCCTGCCAAGTGCTTGACATCTACCAGATAAGGCAACAATAATAGTAGCTGCTAGCCGAGACACACTTCTGTCCAAGTCATGGTTCCACCTTCAACTAAGCATGACTTATTCATGTTCCATAAACCAAACCTGGGAACAAGCTCTTTTTTTTTTTTTTTAAACTACCATGTCATAAGCAAGAAGACAAATGTTAGTATCAGAAAACATAGCTGACATATGTCAATGTGCTCTTGTGCATGGGACTCTCAAATGTGTCTATGCACGGCCATGTAATGTGGCCCTATAATAATGCATACTTTGGAAATGCATGATCTGAATGGTGCATAAGACAGGGTTGTGCAAGGAGCACATGGTTGTCGCTCCTCGAGGCTTTCGATGTTATTTGCAGATGCTATGGCAGCCTTTGTTAGAAGTATCCATTAGATCCTGTTGGAGATAGACGTCTGCGGAAGCACGCGAATAGCACAAGGAAGAAGAAGAAGCTTGGAGCACAACACACAAGACTGAATGTATTACTAGAGAATGTACAAAGATAAGTAGCCCATTAGGGCAATAGGCGTATATACAAGCCGGGGGAAAAAAACCTCCTAAAGAGGGAAAAAAGTGCCCCGGCGGTCCTAGAGTGTTCACACACATCACTACCTAAATATATCAACAAATCCCCCCTGGGAGTGATGCGGTGAACAAGGAGCTGGCACTCATGTATAAGGAAGTGCCAAGCTATGTGGAAATCACTCCACAAAAGGAAGTAAGCCCAAAGCTTTGCGGAAAGCTTCAAACTTCTCCCTAGGCAGAGCCTTCGTGAAAAGGTCTGCAATGTTCTCCTGCGTGGGCACATATGCCAAGCTGATCTCCCCAGCAGAGAACCTCTCCCTGACATAGTGATAATGCACCTCAATGTTCTTAGTGCGAGCATGGAACACAGGGTTCCTCGCAACTGCCAATGCGCTCTGACTGTCAGTGAAGATGGTGGTGGTAGAAGATTGGCCAACACTCAAATCAGCCATAAGGCGTCTGAGCCACACACACTCAACAGTCGCTGTGAAAGCTGCCCTATACTCAGCCTCACAACTGGAAGTGGCCACAGTAGGCTACTTCTTGCTCAACCAAGATATACATGAGCTACCAAGCATGAAGCAAAAACCACTGGTGGACACACGAGTGTCATAGCAACCAGCCCAATCTGAGTCAGAAAAAGCATGCCAATCTGGCGGTAGTGATCCCCCCTTGGGATAAAACAACCCAAGTAGCCGAGTACCACTCAAGTAGCGAAAGATGCGCTTAACCGCTTTCCAATGTGTGACTCCTAGGCAATGCATAAACCTGCTCATCTGTGAGACAGCAAACTGAGTATCTGGCCGAGTAATGCATAAGTAAATCAAGCATCCAACAGCCTGCTGATAGAGAACAGCATCAAATGCATCTCCAGCATCATGAAGACTCAATCGTAAACCTGTCTCCATAGGAGTGGCAATAGGCTTACAGTCTTCAAGGCCAAAACGCTGCAATAATGTGTCAATATATTTCGTTTGACACAAAGCCATTCCACCATCAACATGCATAAACTGAATGCCCAAATAGTGATGCAAATGCCCCAAATCAGACATCTCAAATGAGGCATGCAAATCAGCCTTAAAATCAGCAATATGTGTCTCAATAGGACCAGTGAGTAGCATGTCATCAACATAGACAACAATGATCAGAAGCACATCATTAGCACGCTTAACATACAAGGTGCTTTCAGTTGGACTATTCTCAAAACCATGTGCAATCAGATAGGCATGTATCTTCTCATACCAAGCACGTGGTGCTTGCTTTAAACCATATAATGCCTTCTTTAACCTGCAAACCTGGTTTTCATGCCCTTTCTGCACAAAGCCACGGGGCTGAAAAACATACACTTCTTCATGCAAGTCACCATTCAGAAATGCTATTTTAATGTCCAACTGATGTACATTCCAACCATGATGGGCTGCAAGTGCACAAATGCTGCGAACAGTAGTCATACGGCATGTAGGTGCAAAGGTCTCATCAAAATCGATGCCTCTTTCCTGTGCATAACCCTTTGCAACAAGCCTAGCCTTATACTTGTCAACTGTACCATCAGGTTTACGCTTCAGCTTGTATACCCACTTAGTGCCAATGGCCTTCTTGCCAGGAGGCAAGTCACATAAAGACCATGTACCATTCTTCATTATAGCATCATATTCAGATTGCATAGCAGCCATCCAATTTTCTAAATTTTGTGCTTCATCAAAAGAAACAGGCTCATTCTCATCACAGAGACTAGATGCAGCCATAGCATAGCAATCTCATGCAAAGGAGGCACTATGAGAGCCTGAACGAGTACGATATGAAAAAGGTGCATCTAATTTGCTGTCACGCAAAGTCTGCACCAGCCATTTTGGCATAGTTTTTGCCTGCTCAATATCAGCTCTCTCATCAACAAGTGCATCATGTAAATCTGCATCAGAAATGGAATGATCTGCATCATCATATGAAACCTGCAAAGGCTGAGAAGTTGCCTCATTAGGACCAGCACTAGCCTGTCCACCTGTAAAAAGAGGCATCAAAGTATCATACATGTCTTTGGAGCTAACAGATGTCTCCTTAGTACATGAAAGCAATGGCTGAATAGCATCTTCCACAAAGACAACATCATGGCTAACTAGAATGCGTTTAGTGTGTGGATGATATTGACGATAGCCTTTACTTTCAGAACTGTACCCAACAAAAATACATTTTACTGCCTTACCATCCAATTTTCTGCGATGTTGTTCAGGCACTAATGCATATGCCAAACAACCAAAAACACGCAGATGAGCAACAGATGGCTTGCGGTCATGCCAAGCCTCATATGGAGTGATAGACTGCAACGCTTTAGTGGGACACCTGTTCAGTACATATGCTGCACACATGACAGCCTCAAGCCAGAAACTATGTGGTAAAGCCTGACTTTTGACCATGCACCTCGCCATCTCCATGAGTGACCTGTTCTTTCGTTCAGCAACTCCATTCTGTTGAGGTGTATATGGAACTGTACACTGGTGTTTTATCCCACGTTCAGCCAGAAATGCATTAAAATCTGAAGACATATATTCCCCCCCTCGATCAGAACGGAGGGTGCCCATTTTACATGCTGACAGATTTTCAGCCAAAACCAAAAACTGTTTGAAGCACATGAACACTTCCGACTTTGCTTTGAGTGGATATACCCATGCATGCCTGGAAAAATCATCAATGAAAGTCACGAAGTAAAGGTAATTTCCAAAAGAGGGTGTCTGCATAGGACCACAGACATCACTATGTACAAGCTGCAATTTTTGCGTAGCCCGAACTGAACCATCTTTTGGAAAGGAAGAACGCTGCATTTTGCCCAAAATACAGCCTTCACAAACATGTTTTCCAGGTGCCTCAAGTTTGGGCAAAGAGGACACACCATTTCAGATTTCTACAGGCGTAACAAACTAGCAAAATTCAGATGACCAAATCGTGCATGCCAAAGCTTTGCATCTGACATAGCCTGAGAATCATGAACTGCACATGCCGAATCATTCACAGATCTTTCATAGGCTATGAGCTTATACAGCCCACGACATAAAATGCCAGAAGCAATAATCACATCGCCATTTGAGAGATCATGGACTGTACACCTGTCATCAACAAATTTCACAACCAAGCCAATCTTGGCTAATGCAGAAACTGATAACAGGTTCTTTTTTATCCCTGGCACAAATAAAGCATCTAATAAAGTGAAAGAACTACCATCAGTAGTAGTCAGAATGATCTTACCAACTCCCATAACAGGATAAGAGGAGTTATTGGCGCATGTGACAGCATTCCCTGTAGGGGCAGGCTCGAGTGAAGAGAAGAAACTGCGCTGCGAGGTAATATGTTTGGTCGCCCCACTGTCAAAGTACCAAACATCTGAGTCTATTGCAGACATGCACTGATCATGAGAAGATGGGTCAAAACTGCAGACAGTAGTAAACGCCCATTCTTCTTCCTGCACAAGATTTGCAGACTCTGTTTTTGGTGTAGAGGCCTCTGCAACAACCATTCAAGAACAATTTCTGCTTTTCTGATTTCTTTTCATCTTTATCCTCGTTCTTCGATTGTGCAACATTTGCAGATTTCTGCTTACTAGTAGAAGAGCTCCATTTTCCTTTGCCCTTCTGATTAGCCAGGAAAGCTTGATCTGCAACACGCATAATGGACCTGTTCTGCCTGGACTGATCTTCCTGCAACAGAACATAGACTAATTCCTCAAATGACAAGGCATTCGGATTGCCTTTCATTATCAACCGAAGAGTAGAGGCAAAACTCTGATATGAATCAGGAAGACCATTCAGAACGGTCTGCACAAGTGAGCTATCTGGTATAACCTCATCAGCAGAAATCAATTGTTCCTTCAGGTCTTTGATCTTTGTAAGAAAACTGTCCATAGAATCACCTTCATTCATGTGCTCACTCTCCAACTATTTTCGGAGGTAAGCAACACGAGCCTCATTCCTAGCCTGGTACAAAGTGGTAAGTGTATCCCAAGCATCCTTTGCTGTTCTGCAAGAGCGAATGTGAGGAATAATGGCACGTTTGACAGACAAGGCTATCAATGCATGTGCCTAGGCATCTCTGCCATCCCAACAAATGTGCTCTGCAGTAGGTGCAACAGAAATAGCAGCACCAACAGGAATCTGCGGAATATCATCTTCGACACCATCTTCATCAGCTCCAACACCTGTATTTGCAGTACCTGTCGTTACAGGTGTAACAGGACGTCTTTCAACACCCTGCACAATGTTCCACAATCCTTTTGCAACCAGTACATGTCGCATCATATAAGCCCATAATGGGTAGTTGGTACCATCCAACTTATCCTCAACAGCCAACATACGGAATACATCACTGCTTTCAGCCATGGCCGGTGACTAAAATACCTTGATGTAGAAAATTGACTGTATCTCAAAAAGTTGAACAGAACTGCCCAGACGAGTTCTGCTAGACCTGTAGCAGACTTTGAGACGCTTAAACTGGCGAACAGAAACTGGTATATACCTTTGGCACAAAAGGACGAAATAGCCTGCACAAGCGCTATGATAATGGATTCGGAGGCCGAAACGAGCTCAGATCGCGATTTTGGCACCACAGATCGAAGCTGTTTTGATCTCGAAAACACCCTGAGTATGCTCACCAAATTTCGTGCGAATCTGAGACTGCAAACGGAGGAGTGTCGACGGCGCCCTAGAAGAAGCGACGACCTGCTCTGATACCAATTGTTGGAGATAGACGTCTGCGGAAGCACGCGAACAGCACAAGGAAGAAGAAGAAGCTTGGAGCACAACACACAAGACTGAATGTATTACTAGAGAATGTACAAAGATAAGTAGCCCATTAGGGCAATAGGCGTATATACAAGCCGGGGGAAGAAAACCTCCTAAAGAGGGAAAAAAGTGCCCCGGCGGTCCTAGAGTGTTCACACACATCACTACCTAAATATATCAATAGATCCCCGAATGAGAATTGATACTTCCTCCTTATAGGGATCCATTTGAGATTGGTCTTCGCTTGTTTGGTGATCTCCTTTGGTGGCTCCATGTTTGGATGCTTTCTTGAGGCTTTGATCCTGCGTGCTTGGCATTGTGGTTTGGTGGGGCCTACCGATGCTTTTGGTTTCCATACCCATATCCTTGTAGAAGAGGTTCTTTGATCTTTTTTGGAGCTCTGTGCTTGATTTAGTCCCTTACCTCGCCTTGGTTTTTTTGTTGTGCAGGTTGTTGCCTTGAAGTTTCCCCCTGGATTCTTTCTGAGTTTCGGCTTGATTGCTTTGTGTCCTTCGATTGGAAGTGGTCTTTCTTGAAGATAAGTCATGGTAGGCCTAGACCATAGATTTTGAAGTCTAGTGTGAGGGGGCTGATTTTTTACGAGGGCTTTCTTTGGTACCCATATCATAGTGCGATTTGGTTGGGCTCTAAGTAATTTCTTGGCCACCCAAATTTGCTTGACATTACAAAGAAATTGTGATTTCTGTTTCTTGATGTAAGAGTCTTTGGGGTCTTCTATGTGAGTTCTTTGAGAAAACTCATCTTTACATGGGGAATGCAACAAAGGTTGGTCTTTTATACATTCATCAGGCTTATGCAAGGGATCAATGGGTTGTGTGGTTTGAGATTGATCTAGAGATTCATCGACACTTTTATCCATATTACACATTGAATCTCTAGATGTACAAATGGTTGATGCATTTTCATGATTGACCATCGATTTGACATTATTCTCCACATCAATGATACCTGGTATTTCTTGATCATCTCCTTCTTGATCATATGTGTGTAGATCATCCCTGCTTATGGTTTCATGAGGGGAATCCAAATTTATAGGAAGAGAGGGTCCTTCCACATCCCCCAAACACTTTGAGTCCTCCATTTCTCCATTCTCCAAGGTTTCCTGTGATTTACTCAAAGAAGGATTAGATTCAAAAACATGAGTAGAAAGAAAATTTTTTTCATGAAAAGCACACTCTTTGAAAAGATGGATTTTCCCCTAATTATCATAAGGTGGATAGTCATTAGGATTTTCCATAGACATATATGTAGAAGCACGGGTAATAGGTGGAGAAGACACCTCAAATTCTTGATGATTTTGTGTAATGAACCTTTGGGTGCCAATGATCAAGTCTTCATCTATACAATCCATGACAAAGAATGTTTCCAAAAATTGCATATCATCCACCATAACAGGTAACACAACTTGACCCATGCAATCATAATGTTCACCATCCATGAGGATAGAAGAGTGAGTTGTTGGTTGAATGTTCTCTAAGATAATGACCACTAGGTCAATATGAATTAAATTCCAATCACAATTAGGATTGATATAAACACCCAACCTTCTGTGGTCATATCCTATTCTGATATCCACAAAAGTATTATCATATTCTCTTGTTGCAAATAAGGATCCAACCCCCTCAGACATTTCCCCCATTTCCTTGACTCCTTGCAATTTTTCTCTAGATGTTTCATCCTCATGTGAGATTATTTCATGCATTTCATGTTCATCTCCCTTCTCTTTTCCCATCTTAGCCCCCTTTCTTCTCTCTTTTGCTTTTTTCTTTCCCATGATGCAATTTTTCTCCCTCTTGGTATTGCAAAAAAAATCCTTTGGAGCCCCCCTGGTTTCCTGGTCCCACTTGAGGGTCAACTTCAAATTGTCCTACTTGAAAATTAACGCATTATTCTTATAAAAAAGAGTTGAGGCCATGTAAGATTCGAAACAAGCTTTCCAACGAGCTATAGAGCTCAAAAAATGGACTTTGGATGAAAAAGTTATGTCAAATCAGGTTCCGGGGGGTCAAAACAGGCAAACAGGACCTTTTGGAAAAAAATGCAATTTTGTGAAATCAAGAGAATCGCGATTTTATGAACTTCAAGAGAATCTTGATGCTATGAAACCAAGAGAATCGCGATGCTGTGAAATCAGAGAATCGCGATTTTGTGAACTTCAAGAGAATCGCGATTTTGTGAACTTCAAGAGAATCGCAATTTTGTGAACTTCAAGAGAATCGCGATGCTATGAAATTAGAGAATCGCATTTTTGAGAATCGCGATTGTCAGTAGAGAATCGTGTTTTTGAAAATCGTGTTTTAGAGAATCGTGTTTTAGAGAATCGTGTTCTAGAGAATCGCAATTTTGTCTCAGAGAATCGTGGTTTCCAAAAATTTAGAGAATCGCGATTTTGAGCACAACCACAGCATCATGTTTTCTCAGAATCTTGTTTTCACAAAATCGGGTTTTCACAAAATCATCTTTTCACAGAATCGTGTTTTCACAGACTCGTCTTTTCATAGAATCGGGTTTTCACAGAATCGTGTTTTTGGCTGAAAATCGTGATTTATGAGAATCGCAATTTTGAATAGAGAATCGTGTTTTTTGAGAATCGCGATTTTGAGTAGAGAATCGTGTTTTCACAGAACCGTGTTTTGAAAATCGTGATTTTGTCTATGAATCGTGGTTTTCAGAAATTTAGAGAATCGCGATTTTGAGCACAACCACAGAATCGCGTTTTCTCAGAATCGTGTTTTTTTGGCTGAAAATCGTGATGTGTGAGAATCGCGATTTTAAGCACAACCACAGAATCGCGATTCTGAGAATGACCACAGAATCGTTCTTTCAGAAACCTTTTAGGCGGGAAATAGAAAATCGTGATTTTCAAAAAAAATTTGAATTTTCACAGAATTGCGATTTTCATCACAGAATCGCGTTTTTTGGCGAGAACTTCGAATTTTTGAGCGCCGAGCAATGGCGAGCTCCGTATGAGCAGAAAATCATGAAAAACACATGCGCTTGCTCTCCCTTGCACTTCCTAACTCCTTCCCACACAATAATGCATGAAAAATGGTATGAAAATGGTGAAAATGCACTAAAAAACAAGAAATTTCTATGAAGAAGAAGACGGAAGAAGGTGGAGATGATGATGATGAAGAAGATGAAGAAGAAAAACCAGAAAATAACAGAAATGACAGATTTTTTTACCTTCCAACGTCGCAAATCTACGATCTTACCATCACAACGCTCGTCCCGGAAGCTCTCTCCCCGGCAACGGCGCCAAAATTTGGTGTAGCTCAAGCATAAGCATCACCTCCTTTACTTGTCAATCCGCGGAGACGTGAGGACCGGTATGAAGACCACGAGCAAGTGAAGGCACAAGTGCGTGAGTGAAAGCACACAAACATGCACACACACACACACACGCGCACACGGTAAGATCAAAGAGAGGAACAATGGAAGGACTTTGATTACAAAAGAAATCTATTAAAAAACTGAAATCTACAAGAAGCTAACCCCAAAAATGAGCTCTCTAGCTCTTTTTATAGGTTTTTGACTAGTTTTGGCCCTGTCCAGACCTAGTGTCCGGCCTAGTTAGAAATTAGGTTCTAGGGCTTATTTGAAGGCTCAAACGGAGTCTAAAAATTATGAAAATTGGTAGGATGATACTTCTAATGCTCCTCAAGCTCGAGGACTCCTCGGCTTGCACAAAATGGAGCTACAAAAATAGAAAATGGTATTTACAATGGTTTTAGTGATGGAAATCACTATTTTTGTAGGGGATTCTTCTGAAGAGTTGACATGTACTTCATTGAGCTCCCTACTTGCTCCTTCTTCTTGTGTGTGTCCACCTTTCTGATGTGCTTCCATGCTTGTGCTTGACCTTGAGTTCCAACATCCACCTTGAACCAATTACCTTCATATCTAGATTCTTGGGAGCTAGATCCCAAGTGTGATTTTCTTGCAATACTTCCACTTCTTCTTGCATGGCTTCTCTCCACTCTTTCTTGTGCTTAGCCTCTTCAAATGAAGAAGGCTCCTCTGCTATGGAATCTTTAGTGATGTACACAGAATGCTTTGTGACTAAGGATGTATCATATCCATACCTTATGGGCTTCTTACTTTCTCTTTGTGATCTCCTTAAAGCCTGATTGGAAGACTCCAGTAGATCCTCTAATTGCTTGTATTTGAACTTGCCTCTTGAATTCCAAGCTTTGAAATCAATCTGCTCCTCATCTTCTGAGTTGATGTCCTCTGCTTGGTGTTGTTCTTCTTGAGTTAGGGTTGAAAAATCATTTTCCAAGTCATATGGTAATTTGAATTTCCTGCAATCATCTTCAAACCATGAATTATTCGCATCAAATACTACATCCCTATTGACTATGAATGCCTTGTTAGTGGGATTATAAAGTCTACCCAATAAATATACATTTCTCAGCCTTAGGCTCAAGCTTCCCTCTAATTTGTGATGGGATGTGTGCATAGGATATGCACCCAAATATTTTGCAATGATCCAATGAGGGTCTCCTACCATTCCATGCTTCATATGGTGTCACACCATCCAATGATTTGGATGGAAGCCTGTTGACCAAATAGGTGGTTGTGGAAACAACCTTTGACCATAAATAATTTGGTAATTTTTTCTCATTTAACATAGACCTAGTTGCCTCAATAATTAACATGTTCCTTCTCTCTACCACTCCATTCAATTCAAGAGTATATTTGGTTGTTACTTCCCTCTTTATGCCTCTATCCTGTAGAAATAGATCAAACTCATGTGAAAAGTACTCACCACCTCCATAAGACTTGATTCTCTTCAAGCTCTTTCCTATTTGGTTTTCAACTAGTGCCAAATACTTCTTAAAACATGTAAATACCTCATCTTTATGCTTCATGAAATAGAGAATTGTCCACCTAATGTAATCGTCAATAAAAGAGACATAGTACCTTGAACCTGAGATGGATGGATCTTTGCTAGGACCCCACACATGAGTGTGTACAAGATCCAATAATCTTCATGTATGTATTCTTTCCTGTTAAATGGTTGCCTATGAGCTTTGCCAAATTGGCAAGCTCCACACTTGTAAATCATGTGTTGCTTGGTCACATTTGGAATGCCAAGCACACTTTCATCCTTGCAAATTTGCTTTAGAGTTCTCTCTCCTATGTGCCCTAGCCTTTTTTGCCATAGATGGTCATTTCGAAAGACCTCTAGGATTGCTCGAAGGAATAACTCTAACCACTTGTGGTGTAGAGTTTGAGCACACATTTGCTATATGTGACTTTGAGAAAAATAATGTTTATGAGATGATCCTAGGAAGATCCTTCCTACGACAATTGCAAATAGTACAGGATTGGGGAACCAATTCCTTGTACTTACAACACTTAGGGGTCACCACCAAGGTCAATTTGAAGGATTACGCCTTCAGAGATGTACCACCCCTACAGTGGAATCCTATCCACAAAGCAAAAGAAGATTCAATCTCTGTACATTCTAGAAGTTCTCCTGACCCATCCTAGTTGCATGAAGATACTCATTTGTGGATATGCAAGGTCGCAGAGGAAGAGGAAAAATGCATGAAGGCAAGAGAAGAAGGAAGAGACCCGGCCTACACACCGATGATCTTTCCGGATGAGGAATTTGAGCCTCATGGCTAGCCAGAAATCTTAGCCACCATGGACATTGCTGTCAACGAGGAACAGTGGACACCTCATTGTGATGAGGAGGGTTATGATATCTCAGTGTTCATGTGTCAGCCCTTGCTAGAAGAATGTGACCCTAGTGATGTCAAAGAAGAAGAAGAGAATGACGATGATATAGAGTCCATTGTGATGGATAGTTGCTTTAACTCAGAGCAGCACTATCTAGAAGATATAGGAGTGTTCACCCAGAAAGAAGAAGAGCCTCTCACAAGTATTAAAACGGTAAATTCAAAGGATGGAAGTGAGAGTAGTCAAAAGAAAAAGAAAAGAAAAGCAGTGAAACAAGAAGAGGAGGAATCATTGTTTGAAGTACCAGAAAACTTCAAGAAATATGAAGTTGACGACTGCAAAATTTTGGTTTGAATGCCTAAGAGAGAGGCCATCATAGGAGAATCATATGATAATAAAGAAAGACCATGAAAATTGTAGTGACCATTGAAGAGAACGAAGAGAGATGCACATATATAGGAGATGACCTAAGTGAAAGAGAAGAAATGGAGCTCGTAGCTCTATTAAGGGAATATAGGGATGTGTTTGTGTGGCACTATAGAGACTTGAAAGGGGTAGATCCAAGACTTTGCTCTCATACTATCCCCATGACTGCTGATGCCAAGCCCACCAAACAGAAGCCCTACACATATAATGATACATATGCAGACAAAATAAAAGAAGAAATTGATAGGCTGATTGAAGCTGGATTCATCTACGAGATTGAGCATATTGAATGGGTGTCCCCCATTGTAGTGGTGCCCAAGAAGAATGGAAAGTTGCGAGTGTGTATTAACCTTAAAAACGTTAATGCCGCTACAATTAGAGATAGCTATCCGCTTCCAATCACGGAACACCTATTTGAGCGCTTCCTTGATGGATTTTCAGGTTACAATCAAGTAGCCATTGCCCCAGAAGATCAACACAAAACAGCTTTTCCCATAGAGTGGGGAATCTTTGCATTTCGTATAATGCCATTTGGGCTCACAAATGCACTTGCCACATTCAAAGGCTTGTTAAACGGTTTATCGTTTACTCGTTACTTCTACTTCCCGACTCAAGCACTTCAAGTTCAGCCGGTTCAGAATCTTCCTAACCACAATTGTTCTCTTAGCCACGTGGGTCCTTGGGAGTGGTAGGGGTCTGTTAGACAGAGGCCCTGTACTATTTTCCCAAATTAACACACAATCTTAATATTATCCCGTTCTTAGCTCAGTGTCCATCCCTGAACAACGGAAGACTGTCCAATGCACTAGAATTAGAACTTTAGGACTGAGAGTAGTAATCCGGTTACTTAAGTTATGCGCAAAGTATACTTCAGTAACAATATCACTTAATCCGTACTTCGTCAGGGCAGATAGGTATACCAACATACATCAAAGGTTACAAGGACTCGAGCAATCAATCTCCTAGTAATAAACGGCTAATCATAAGCTAACGACGCCCTACTCACTTTCAGACCATTACAGCTACTATCCTTCCCGTAATCGGAATCCACAATAACTATAGACTACAGTATCGAAGTCGATTACTTACAGAAACGCTAACAGACAATTAGTTCGGAATTACTCTTCGCGCTACCTACTTCGCCGAAGAACTGCCAAATAACATACCGCACTTGATCACGCTCAGAGACACACTCAATCATCACCGAACAGACTCGTAACACAATACAACTGATTCGAAACTTTGTACTAAGGTGAGAATAATCGACTAGCCGGAGTACAGACGGAACAGAGCAAAGCAGAACTTATCCTTTCAACAGCATACACGCTCACACCATGCATTTACAGCACTCTCAAACGAGACTCAATCAAACAACACACTACAATTCCCACAAACGGGATGCTGCCGCTCTTTTTCTCATTGCCTTAAATAGAGGATTTTTTACAAGAGTGCGCACTTCTGCAGTTACCTGTGCGTTTCCTGAAAGATTCTTTTTTCATTTAAGCTACCTGTCCTCGTACTTTTGTCCTTGTTCGGCGGCCGTCCAACACTTTTACATTTAAGGCACCTCTCCGAATTCATTTGTCCTGGTTCGGCGGCCCTCTAACACTGGCACGCACGGTGGACTCGAACCCGCAGGTGCATTACTGACTTCAACATCCTTTTGCGTTGCCTGTAGGCCTATTCCAGAGTTTGGCTCCCAAATCATTTCTGACCGTACTTGTTTTGAGATCTTAAAGGGACCGAACCAGCGTAGTTTGAACTTTCCTGCTGCTCTATCGGATTTTGCGTTATAGAAGAGTACAAGCTGACCTACCGAAAAGATTGGGGTCTTCAAATATCGATCGTGTGTCTTGGCTTGCCTTAGTTGTACTTCGCACATGGTTAAAAAGCTGAGCCATCAGTGCTCATCAAGTTCCCTGAGTGCGTCCATTCGTGCTGTTAGCGATTCTTCTGGTAGCATTTTCTGGATGATTGCTACACGCAGGCTTGGGATAACGATTTCCATGGGTGCTATTGCTTCTAAACCATAAGCTAGTTTGAAAGGTGTCAAACCTGTTGTTACCTTATATGTAGTTCGGTATGCCCATAATACTGCAGGTAGTAGTTGATCCCATCTTTCTGGTGCTTCCATGATCAGTTTCCGGAGGATATTCAATAGTGATTTGTTTGTGCTTTCGGCCAGACCATTGGCACGAGGGTAATATGGAGAGCTGAGTTTATGTGTCACCTGGAATGATTGGGTTAGTATCTTCATTACTTGATTTACGAAGTGAGTACCTTGATCTGTCACCAATTCGAGTGGCAAGCCAAATCGTGGGAAGACATCATTTAACAGACATTTCGCTACTACAACTGCTGTAGCAGACCGTAAAGCCCAGGCTTCTGCCCATCTCGTTGCATAGTCTGTACAAGTTAGTATGTATCTATTGTTACTGAAGACTGTCGGAGGTGTGATTGGACCGATAAAATCTAATCCCCATTTCTGAAATGGTTCGAGTGGCATAATTGGCTGCAAGGGAAAGAAGTGTCGTTGCAGTGGTTGTCCAGACCTTTGACAGTTATCGCAGTTTTTGACGAATTGGGCCACATCTCGGTACATAGTAGGCCACCAGAGACCTCCTTGCAGAATTTTCCGGTGAGTTAGATCTGTGGCAAAATGACCACCAGTAGGGGTTGAATGAGCCATTGTGATGACCGAGTTAATTTCGTGCGGAGGGACACATCGAAGTAAGATTCCGGTGTGATCTACATAATATAGTTCTCCTGCCACTAGCCGGAATCGGCGGCTAAAGACTGCCATTTTCCTTCGAACTGCCTTGGCAGTCTCAGATGGAAAGCATCCTTCGGTGAGAAAAGTTAACATCTGATCATAATATGTAGGTGTTGCTTGTAATTCGGCAGTCTCATCGGTCAGTGGCTCAGAACTATAAATTGCTGGAGTCGTGTCATCTATGCCTATCGGAGCTTCACCAGAATCTAGGCGAGATAAGAAATCTGCTAAGGCATGTGCATTTCCGGGTCGGTGAATGACTTCATAATCAAATTCCTGCAAGAGTAGCACCCATCGGGCTAATCGTCCGCCTAGATGTTGTTGTCTCACTAGATAGACAAGGGCAGCATGATCCACATGAAAGGTAAATTTCCGGCCTAATAAATAATGTCTGAACTTTTTGATGGAGTAAATTAAGCCTAGGCATTCTCTTTTAGTGGTAGAATAGTTCTTTTCTGCCGGTGCAAGCCTTCTGCTGGCGTAATAGACAGGGCGAAACCACTTATGTGTTTGCTGCATTAGAATACTACCAATCGCAACATCAGAAGCGTCGACAAAAACATGGAACGGGTTGTCCCAGTCCGGTGGTTGTAGGATTGGGGCCTGCGTCAATAGATACTTGAGTCGATCAAATGTAGTTTGGCATTCTTGAGTCCATTCGAACTGTCGTGGAGTTTTGGTGATTAGTCTATTCAGAGGTACAACCAGATGAGCAAGCCACCGTAAGTGTCTGCCGTGCCACCGTACTTGACCCATAAAACGCATTACTTCTTTCGGAGTGGCGGGTACTGGGGCTTCTAGAATTGCTGAAATCTTATGTGGGTCTACGCGGATACCTTGGGCAGATACAATATGACCAAGTAGTTTGCCACATGAAACGGCAAACACCGATTTGCTTGGGTTAAGGCAGAGTCTGTAATCTCGACACTTTTGGAAACAGCATCGTAGATGAAGCAAATGTGCCATCATCTTTCCAAAAATTGAGAAATCATCGAGATATACTTGCATAAACGAATTGAGATAAGGAGAGAAAATCTCTTGCATACATCACTGAAAGGTGCTTGGTGCATTTCTCAATCCAAACCACATTACCGTACAAGCAAAGACATCCCAATTGGTAATGAAGGCGGTTTTTGGGATATCTGCTTCAGCCATTCTAACCTGATTGTAACCGCTGTATCCGTCTAAGAATGAATACATTTCGTGGCCTGCTACCCTATCAAGCATGGTATCCAGAAAGGGGATCGGGAAAGGATCCGGTACTGTTGCTGCGTTTAATTTCCGGTAGTCTACATAGATTCGTAGTTGCTTATTTTTCTTTGGCACGATCACAATTGGTGAAATCCATTCAGCATGTTCTATTGGTACGATGAATCCAACCTTTAATAATCTGTCAAGTTCGGCTTTTACCTGAGATGCATAATTGGGATTCATCTGATAGCTGGGCTGCCTATTCGGTTTAGCTTCAGGCTTCAGCATGACTCTGTGCTGATATATGCGCGGATCTAATCCTTTCATATCTTTGTAATCCCAGGCAAAGACGTCTGAGAATTCGCGAAGTAGTCGAATCAGATCAGCCTTAAATAATTCCAGTAAGTTTTGCCTTATCTTTACAGGTCGTGGATGATCTTCGTCTCCTAGATTGTACGAGGTCAACTGGTCTTCGGAGACATAAAACTGTTGCGGTTTCTCTGTGTCGTCTGTCGATCGGAATAGTGAATGTAATTCATTGTCATGTGTTGGCATCCTATCTTCCTGCTTGGTTTCTTGGGTGATTGGTGTAACTGTACATACTGAAGTACTCCAGTCATCTATTATGGACTGTAGATCAACAGTCCCTAAGGTCATTAAGTCAGCGTTACTCTTTAGAAATTACTCTTCTTCATCATCTGATAGTCCATCTAACATGTGGACAGGTTCAGCAAAATATGGTCTGGCGTGCAGTTCGCAAGGTTGTATAGCATCTAATTTTACTACATATCTACGGCTGGCATCTTTGAACGTAAGCTCTTGTGCAGACCAGTCTTGTATTACCTTCGCATGCTTCAGCCACGGTCGACCAAAAAGAAGGTTGTAATCCAAAGTGGATTCCGGCAAATCTAGTATAACAAAATTCATTTTGAAGGTCGTACCTTGTAAAGTAATGGGTATATTTCGCACAAGTCCTACAGGATGGACTCTAGATTGATCTGCCATTCTGACAAAAAATTGAACCGGTTTGATTTCGGTCCATCCTAACCTATTGCACAAGGTTGTAGTTGCAATGTTGACACCAGAGCCTCCATCAATCAATACTTGTGTAATTTTATGATTCTTATACCATACTGTAATCAAGGGGACTGAATGATCAACCGTAGAATCAGGTTCTGGTTGAACTGCTGCTGTCGTCGGAATACAAGAAGATACCGGACTAAACTGTTGCTGGAACTGTTGTCGAACCCCAGGTACTAATGCCAGTAGTTGGCCGAGGGGCAGAGTGATAGATGCCTTGGATAAAATTTCCCAGGCCTGCTGAGATTGGTTATCCTGCTCTTTTGAACTTGAGGTCTCTGCTGATGCCGAAGTATCTGCTGTTATGTCTACTGCTGATGGTGGTTCCGCTACTGCTTCCTTTTGTTGTGTTCCTTCCTTTGTCGACGAGGTCTGAGTCACCGGAATGGGTTCTGGGAACACTGGTGGTTCTGTGGCAGTCCAGTGGCTAGCTTTATTATACATCCTATGTTGTTCTCGTATCCCTGGTTCAAATACTTCTGCTACTGACTGCAGCTGTTTACCTGATCAGGTCTGGACTGTAGCAGTTTGCGTTTCTACTGGTGTAATTTGTACCATGTTGGCCATTGGGTTTTGCCGCTCCTTCTTCCTTTGATCATACTCAGCTGCGTCCTTGCAATATCTTCTAATGTGTCCGAATTCACCACAAAAATGACAGCGTGGCGGTGGTAAATTGGGATTTTCCAGTGGTGGTTCGTTCTGCCAGCGGTTTGCGTTATAGTTATTGTTCCTCTGTCCTCGGTAGTTTTGATATCCTTGCGGTTGATTGTTTCTCAGTTGCGGAGGTACATAGTGATTCGCTGCCTGTCCATGTTCTTGAATAACAGCATTGACTGTTGTTGTTCCCTGTATTCTGGCATTGTAGACACAATTTCCGGTGGTGTGTCCGGCAGTGTTGCAGATAGCGTAGAATGTTTGATTTAGCGCACAGTTGGCACTAGTATGACCTGAATTTTTGCATGTGATACAGTACACTTGTCTGGTTATATCTTCAGTCATAGTTTTGTTTGTTTTTAACCACTCTAGATCTTCTGTAAATCCACCGACTTTGGATTCCAGTTGCAGAGCCATGGCGATGACTGCATCCAATGTCATTGCTCCGACACATCTGATGATCATGATCTGCTTCAATTGCGAGTTTAAACCATTGATAAACCACTGAGTGATGACATCATCTGGTAAGTTAGCGTGGGCCTGTGGTATCTGTCGCAAGTGTGTTCTAAAAAGTGTAGCATATTCTTGGACAGTCTGATTCGCCTTCTGTCGGTTGTTCTGTAAATAATCAAAGATTTCGGCGGGATTCTTCTTTAGCCTGAATCGTTGCAAAAAAGCATCTCGTACTGCATCATAGGTACCGAAATGATTAATGTCATATTCCGTAATCCATCTAGCCGCTTCATTGACCAGTGTAGACTGAAAAACAATGGCCTTGTATGCCTGATCTGGTGGATGGTTGAGGACTGCATAACTGATCTCGAAAGTGCGTACGTGAGCATCCGGGTCATCTCCTGGGAATCCACCAAATTTCGTGTATGTTACTCCTGTTGGAGGCGGCCTTGGTTGACCTAACTGTTGTTGCTATTGTTATCCGTTCATCGTGAGTGTCTCCGGTCCTTCTGTATCTTGAGGTTGATTAGTTGAACTATCAGAATCTGGATCGCCGGATGGCGTGCCTTTCGGTGTGCTGTCTTTGCGTAGGATACTTCGGATCTCTGATTCGAATAGCTCTCCTTCCTTCTGGATATCCAATATCCGAAATCTTTCTTCCAAGCACGCGGGTCGGGCTGAGGACTCCACAAAAAATGCTAATCCTTGGCCGCCAGTTGGTGTTTCTATCACCGGAATATCACCGGAATGAACTGACAGTGTACCAGACTGTAGTGTTTTTCCACTTTTACCGATTTCTTTTCCTAGAGTTTGTCTAATCGTGGATAACTCTGAATCTTTATCCAAGATTGTTAAACTGGTTTCCAGCGGCGTCTTGGTAGATTCTGGAATTACTGTATTTTGGTTAGGCTGGGTCGAAATGACACCAGAATGTACCAAAGGCGTTGATCGTTCCACCGGAATATGACCGGAATTAATTTTAACGTCCTTAACTTGCTTGACCACTAGGTCAGGCCGCGTTATACCTTCTTCTCCTAGGGTTGTCTTTAGTACTTTTCGTGTTCCAGTCGTATGGTTCCTAGGATACGTTTCGCCAGACCGAGTAACCGGCATGTATCATTGCTTAGTAGCACTATCTGAGCAGTTGGCAACAATCTGGCTCTGTTGCTACCGTCAGCCAATCGAACGATAAACGTAGTGTTTGATTCTGAAAAACAGCCGGCACGTTACTGCCACTTTTCACAGATCACTGGCAACCTGATGCCACTTTCCCACAGAGGGCGCCAAATGTTAAACGGTTTATCGTTTACTCGTTACTTCTACTTCCCGACTCAAGCACTTCAAGTTCAGCCGGTTCAGAATCTTCCTAACCGCAATTGTTCTCTTAGCCACGTGGGTCCTTGGGAGTGGTAGGGGTCTGTTAGACAGAGGCCCTGTACTATTTTCCCAAATTAACAGGCTCATGTGTCATGTTTTCAAAGAGTTGTTGCGGAAGAGCTTAGAAGTATATGTGGATGATTTATGTGCTCATTCCCAAGAAAGAAGATACCACATCCCTGAACTTAGACAAATCTTCAACAAGTGTAGAGAATATCGAGTGTGTGTGAACCCAGAAAAGTGTGTGTTCATGGTGCGTCAAGGTAAAATCTTAGGTCATATTGTTTCTAAGAATGGAATATCAATAGATGAAGATAAGGTACGGGCCTTAGCGGAGCTGCCAAGGCCAAGGAATGTTAAAGAGGTATAAGACTTTATGGGCCATTGTGGATACTACCGTAGGTTTATCCACATGTACGCCATCATAGCTAGACCCCTTTATGCCTTGTTGTCTAATTTTGAGTGGAACGACGAATGTGAGATTTCTTTCAATGAACTGATAAACGTTTGTGCACAGCACCAATACTGACCACTCATGATTGGAATAAGCCATTCCATGTCCATGTGGATGCATCCAATCACGTCATAGGATGTGTGCTAGCACAACCCATAGGTGAAGGAAATTTAGATTTACCCATAGCATACGCTAGCAGACAGCTAATTGCAGTTGAACGAAACTATACCACCACCGAGAAAGAGGGCTTAGGCATGGTTTATGCTGTGAAGAAGTTTAGACACTATTTATTGGCCAACAAGTTCAAGTTTTTCACTGATCATCAAGCTTTGTTATATTTGGTCAATAAACCTTGCAATATAGGACGCTTAGTAAGATGGTTCCTCTTACTAATGGAATATGACTTTGAAGTCATTGTTAGGAAAGGTAGAACCCACCTCCGGGGAGATCACCTTTCTCGCATTACTTCAAGAGAGTCACCTCAAGGATTGTCTGATGACCTACCCGACACTTATCTGTTCAATTTGGAAGTTGTTCCTAAATGGGCAAATAAGTTGGTACCAGTCCTCACCTTTGGACCCACAAATAAGAATGTGAAAACCTTGCAAGAAGAAATTGTATGTCACATATTGGCAGGAAGCATGTACAAACAAGATACGGAGGGTGTACTCGCTTGTTGTGTCGAGGATGACGAACATACTAGCTGGTTGCAACAAGCCCATGAAGGATTTCTAGGAAATCACTATTCTAAACAACGAACATTGCATAATCTAAAACGTTTAGGAGTGTATTGGCCTAGCATGGACAAAGAAATACATGAGTGGATTAAGAATTGTCCAATGTGCAGAGAGAGACCACCAGTGGAGCATGCCACCCTTTATCAAGTGTCATTAATTCTTGATTGGAGTGCTCCATTGGTAGAGTTTATGAGATCAAGAACCTTACCCAAAGAGGCTAGTCTAGCAAGAAGACGAAGCATGGAGCAAGAGGCTCAGGACTATGCTTTAGTTGCAGACAACTTATATCGAAGAGGCAAGGATGGTTATCTAAGATTGTGCATTCACGAATCAGACTATTTGAAAGTCTTAGAAACTGCACACAACGGTGTTGCAGGTGGACACTTCGGTCTTGATCGAGTAATCAAGACCATTCTATTCTCAGGACTTCGGTGGCCCACTCTTCATATGGATGCACATACCTATGTGAAGAAATGTGACACATGCCAACATGCACATTATCCAATTAGAAAAGATGAGATGCCTTTGAGGCCAATGATAGGAGGACGTGCATTTTCAAAGTGGGGTATAGACTTTGTAGGACCTATTAACCCCGTAGCTAGAAACTCCCATGCAGAGTACATTATTGTAGCCATAGATTGCCTTACAAAGTGGGTAGAAGTCAAAGCCACAACAAAGAATGATGCTCAGATGATGGCTAAGTTCTTATTCGAGAACGTGTTCATGAGATATGGACTACCAATAGAGTTAGTAAGTGATAGAGGCACACACTTCTTGAATGAAGTCATTGAAAATCTTCTCCAAGAATTCTTGGTGATCCATAAGAAGTCTGCCCCCTATCATCCACAAGCTAACGGACAAGCTGAGAGCACGAATAAGATCCTATGTAATGTATTGACAAAACTAGTGAATAATAAACGCTCTGATTGGGACAAACAGCTACATCATGCTGTTTGGGCTTATTGAGTTGCCTATAAAACGGTACTGAATGCCACCCCATTTCAGACGGTCTTTGGACAAAATGCGGTACTACCATTGGACTTCCTCATCCCAGCCTTAAAAGTAGCACAAGAGCATGAGTGGAATGGACATGAATCTTCCTCTAAGATCTTCGATCTAGAACGTTAAGGTGAGACGAGGCTACGTGCGGTGGCAGGCATCTATGCTACAAAGAAAAGACAAAAGGCATACTTTGATGCACACATCAAAGATAAAAGGATTGAAACAGGAAGACCTAGTGCTAGTTTATACGCTAAAGCAACATGCCCGTAAGTTGGAAAAAAGAGGATACGGACCCATGATCATTAATAGAATTTCCACTAGCGGTGCAGTTCAATTGGCCACTGTAGAAGGAGATATCTTGCGAAACTATATTAGTGGATGTAGAGTCAAGTTATACCAAGAACCTCTTACAGAGGATATGCTTACGAGACTCAACACTGCTAAGAAGCGAAAAGAAGAGGAGTTAAGGGTGAGGGATGAAGCACAGGCAGAAGCTAGAGAGCCTATTACGCGAAATAAGTTAAGGCGACTAGGCCTAGATGTCAACTCAAAAGCCCCAAAATATCACATGGATATGTGCCAAAAATTAGGCATAATTACCTCTCCAGTCATTGACCGATGTCCCTTTGTGACCATAGAGATAGGACAAGGAAAGGGTGCAAGGACTGTGAAAGCATTGATTGACTCAGGTGCAGCAAGTAGTACAGTTAGACTATCCTACTGCCAAGACTTGCAGTTGAACATCAATCCCATAGAAGCTTATCTCATAGGATTGGGAGGTGTGGAAACCCCTTGTTTGGGCGAGGTGGAACTTCCCATCTACCTTCAAGATGTTCCAATGAAAGTCAAAGTGCTAGTGTGTCAAGATGAGAACCTTACAGAACCACTTGTCTTGGGTCAAGATTGGATCTATGACCATGCAGTTAACTTAAACCTAAGAAGTCAAATTCTTCAAGTTTGGGTACATGAACAATGCATTACATTAGAATTAGAGAACTGCATGCTCACAGATCATGGCACCACACACTCTCTTAGTTCTTCTAAGACTAATCTTCTTGAACAAGATGTTGTATGTGCCAAAAACTCTATGATCTAGAAGGACTCAATCAAGGAAGGACACTCGCAAAGGCAAGCAAAATCTCCTTCTTTTTCGAAGAGTAAAGCATCCACAAGAGTTCAACCTCAGAAGCAAGCGAAACAGTGCAAGACAACTGGTATATCAAATAGACAAAGAGCCTTCAAGGGTAAAGTAGTCTCAGGCATAAAGTAGATCTGGGTACGCAAAGGAGAGCAACCACCAACCCTGCCACAAAAATTCCCATCGAAGCAGGCCAACCATGCCAAAATAAGAACCAAGGAACAAGGACAGACTCACCTAGAAGGTCTCCGGAAAATTTGGGTGCCTAAGAAATTTGTGGCAGCTCAACATGGGCTATCACACATGTGGGTACCCAAGAAACTCTTACATGCATAGTGCCCTATGCTCTCCTCCATGCAAAAGGTCCCAACAAAGAAGCCAAGGAGGGAAAAGGGTCAGAACCAAGCACAGAGACCGAAAGAAGATCAAATCACCTCTTCAACAATGGTAAGAAGACAAGTATCAAGGATATGGGTTTGGAAGCCAAAAGCACCCAAGGCCCCCACAGAACCAAAGAGTCAAACACAAAGGATCAAAGCCTCAAGAAACCATCCAAACATGGAGTAGCCAAAGGAGATCACTAAATAGTTGAAGACCATTCTCAAATGGATCCCTATAAGGAGAAAGGCTTAGTGGTCATCTCGAGATCCAATGAATACGTCCAAGAAAGCAGGCATCAACATCCACAAATAACCTCGAAAGCCTCGACGAGCGACAACCATGTGCTCCTTGCACAACCCTATCTTTTGCACCATTTAGGCCATGCATTTCCAAAGTATGCATTAATATAGGGCCACATTAAATGGCCGTGCATAGACACATTTGAGAGTCCCATGCACAAGAGCACATTAACATATGTCAATTATTTTTTCTAATACTAACATCTGTCATCTTGTTTGGTAACATTGTTCCTCAAAAAAAAAAAGAGAGAAGAAAGAGAGAGAGAGAGAGAGAGAGTTTGTTCCCAGGTTTGGCTCATGGAACATGAATGAGTCATGCTTAGTTGAAGGTGGAACCATTGATTACTGGGCATTTATCAGTTTTGATAGAAGTGTGTCTCGACCAACATAATGATATTATTGCTGCCTTATCTGGTAGATGTTAAGCACTTGGCATGAACATGGCATCCACAACCACTGTTTCCCCTTACCTTGGTAGGAGGGAAGATCTCAAAGGTCCGCAACTTGAGAGATGCTTAACTACTGTAGGTACGAGAGCATCCAAGGAGATATTTGCTAAGGGTAGTTTGGTACCCTGAAAATCCTTGTTTGTATACTGGGTGAGAAGAATCCTGCTTATGGTGAGCTAAAGAGAATATGTGAAAGTAAGCTTGGTGTAGTTACCCAATGTTGTTTGTCAAGGAATATAAAGAAATTCAATTCTCAGTATTTGAAAAATGTTGCTTGACAAGAGGAGACATGCCACGCACTCAAAGAATTTCATCACGGACATTCATCGACAAGGACAGACTATCTGATGGTCCATCACAATGCCGGGTGTACAACACAAAGATATCAACATCGAATCGACCATCCACCATGGTAAGTATCTTTACTTTGGCAACACCATAACCATGATAGATTAGGAAACCTCTTCATTGGCATACGCTTGAGCACTTAGCTCGAGACCCCCAATTTTTGCACCATACTTCTTTTGATGCATTTTCCAAGTAAGCATGTATAGGGCTACATTACAAGGCCATGCACAAGGCACATATTTTTTTTTCAACCCATGCATGAACACACTTCCCATCATCCACCATGGGTTATGAGTACTTGGCATGACTACTCTAAACATCATCTATGGAAGAGCTAGCGGACATCATGGAGACAACATCAATACCTAGAATGCAATCAAAGCTAGCAGCTGCTCCAACTCAACCTTGGCAACCATTTTTGAGCAACTAGCAATTTTTTGACGAATCCCAATGACGCATTCTCAATGGCATCCAAAGAAGAAGGAAAGGACACTACCTCTCAAGCACTACCTAGCACAACCATTAAAACAAGGGTTTGTCAGGGACGACTGACTCGAGAGGGGGGGCAGTGTTGGAACTCAAGGTCAAGCACAAGCATGGAAGCACATCAGAAAGGTGGACACACACAAGAAGAAGGAGCAAGGAGGGAGCTCCAAGAAGTACATGTCAAATTTTTAGAAGAATCCCCTACAAAAATAGTGATTTCCATCACTAAAAACCATTGTAAATACCATTTTCTATTTTGTAACTCCATTTTATTCAAGTAGAGGACTCCTCGAGCTTGAGGAGTATTAGAAGTATCATCCTACCAATTTTCATAATTTTTAGACTTCGTTTGATCCCTCAAATAAGCCCTGGAACCTAATTTTTAACTAGGCTGGACACTAGGTCTGGACATGGCCAAAACTAGTAAAAAAACTATAAAAAGAGCTAGAGAGCTCATTTTTTAGGTTAGTTTGTTAGAGAATAGAGCTTTTGTAAGAGACCTCTTTTGCAATCAAAGCTTTCCATTGTTCCTCTCTTTGATCTTACCTCGTGCGTGTGTGTGTGTGTATGTGTGTGCATATTTGTGTGCTTTCACTCTCATACTTGTGCCTTCACTTGCTCGTGGTCTTCATACCGGTCCTCACGTCTCCACGGATTGACAAGTAAAGGAGGTGGTGATTATGCTTGAGCTACAATGATGCTCACATGTCAACAATATCCCCCTAAGTGTTGAGAATACTTGGTAGGTATTGGCAATACAAGAAGTCTCAATGACACTGCCCAGGTGTCAATGATGCTTGGGAATTTGGAGTCAATGACACCTAACTCCACCAAGTTTCTTTATACTTAGACTTTCCTAAGTCAAATGTGAGTTTATCTGGTATGAGTGTGTTCCTTGTGCACTCCCCTAACCCCGTATATGCTTGTATTGGTGAAAAGTTGCTTGTAACCTTAAAAAGAATCCTCACAATACTCAAGTGGTGTTGTTTCTACTTGTGAATAAATTGATTTGTAGTTGATGAAGATGAAGTGGTGCTGCAACTTTGCACTACACCAGCCAAATGGACTCCAGAGACATGTGGTGGGCCCTTTTATCTTGCCAAAGGATGTATTAGACACCCTATGTACCTTGGAAGATCACTCTCAAAAAGTTGAGTCAAAACAGATAAGTTGGAGTAGATTTAAGAGCCAAAAACTTGTTATTTATGTTCATACACCTCTCCAAAGTTTTGAACAATTCTCTGGCCACAGCAACAATTAACTTACCTCCTTTTGGGGAACTCTTACTAACTTAGTAAGCTAAAAATCAAGAGTTATTTCAACCAAAATAATGGACTACACAAGGAGAAAGGACTTTAGCAAGTGATAGGATGACCCCAATTATCCAGCTGCAATAGTACACAGACCCATGTGCAGTAAAATAGAGATATCTCACGATTAAAGAAGCCAACGCTCATGAAAGTTTGTAGGCCTATACTAGACAGTATGAGGATTCCAATAAATGTTAAAGCATGGAAAATGGTGAAGTACACACTGTGAAACAACTCTAAGAAAATGACTGTTTTGAAAGAGTGTTGGCAGAGAAGAAGAAAATGAGGTGACATAGTAGACTTCAAATGATCATAACTGAAGATTGAAACATCCAAATACAATGAAAATTGGTGAGCTTATAGTAGACTTAGAGAGCTAACATTATTTGGTTGAGTGACTGAAAATTATGCACCAAGCTCAGAGAAATCATCTCTGCAATCTGACTAAGAAAACTAAAAGATATGACAGTGAAGAGTACACTTCACAAGAACATGAAAATATGAACTCAAATGATCATGAAAATGAAAGTATATTGATAGTACAATACAATTGACTTACTGATACATATGTGTGCCTTGAAATCACACCTTGATATGGCATAAAGTGCAACTCTTGGAGGTCTTCTCATAACCACGACTAAAACTGCCATGTATTTATAGTTCATCTTGGGAGCCTAACTTCCTACAATCACTCTCTAATCTATTAGTGATTTATTTGACTCTCCAACTACCTTCAATCATGAATTCTTGGCTTCTCTTTCCTCTTTTGATTAAGTGGAATCAACCACTTTAGATTCCCTTTACTTTTACATGAAGTAAAGACTAAACAATTACAAGAGGGAGTTCACAAGTGAACTCTACAAGGAGTAGACATTTCCTTCAAGTTTCTAAGACTTTTGATGACTCAAGCCAATACTTAGGCTTGTCATACAGCTGCTCCAATAGCTCCCCCTCAAGCCAAGTATGCCCGAGGTCTTCAATCTTCCAAGATTATCTGCAAACCAATCATGGCTTTGAATTTGCAAAGCTTTGTACCATCCAATGCTTTGGTTAGAATATGTGCACATTGTTAATGAGTGGACACATATGATATTTGAATCTCCTTGATCACAATCTTCTCTCTTACATAGTGATAATGAACTTCAATATGTTTAGTCCTTGCATGAAAAATTGGATTAGCAGCTAAGTGAATAGAAATCATATTGTCACCAAAAATGGTTGGAGTGCTAAATTCCAACCCAAGATCTGTTAATAGTGTCTTCATCCACATAGCTTCTTGAGTAGCTATGGCAAGAACTGTGTATTCAACTTTAGTAGAAGAGAGAGCAAGTGTGGGTTGCTTCTTGGATGACCATGAAACAAGTTTTGAACCTGCAAAGGTAAGACAACCTGAGGTGCTCCTTCTGTCTTCCTTGGAGCTAGCCCAATCTGCATCAGAGAACAATTTCAAACTTAAATTAGATACATAAGGGTAACATAACCACTCATTCATGGTCCCTTTGAGATATCTTAGTATGCTCTTGGCAGCCTCCATGTGAGGTTTCCTAGGTGTGTGCATAAATTGACTTAGCACACTCACACTATAACATATATCAACCCTTGTCAATGTGGCATAGTTCAAAGTACCCACAAGGCTTTGATAACCTGTCTCATCTTCTATGAGTTCACCTTCATGTGAGCTCAATTTATGATTAACCTCCATTGGAGTACCTGCAATCTTGCATCTTGAATTTTGCCAACATGTCTTTAATGTACATTCTTTGAGTAAGAAACAAACCATGATCTTTGTGGACAACTTCCAATCCTAGGAAGTAGGTAAGTGAACCCAAATCACTTATCTTGAATTCTTCTCTCATCTGTTCTTTGATTCTCTTCATGCCATCTATATCATTTCCTATAAGTATAATATCATCTACATACACACATAAATAGATGACTTCAGAATTACTCCTTTTGATGAATAGTGATGGATCTGCCTTGCTAGGTTGAAATTATTTGTCCTGCAAGAATGATACAAGCCTCTGATTCCAAGCCCTTGGGGCTTGTTTGAGTCCATATAAAGCTTTATTAAGTTTACACACATAATTAGGATATATGTGATTCTCAAGACCAGGTGGTTGTGCCATATATACCTCTTCTGTTATCCATCTATTAAGAAATGCATTTTTTACATCCAACTGAAGTATCTTCCAATTCTTGGAAGAGGCAATACTAAGCAAAACCCTAATAGTAGGCATCTTTGCCACATGAGAGAAGTTCTCCTCATAATAAATTCCCTGAGTTTGTGCAAAGCCTTTTGCCACAAGCCTTACCTTATACCTGTTAATGGAGCCATCTGAGTTCTTCTTCAATTTGTAGATCCATCTTGAGCCTATCACTTTCATTGACCGAGACTTGGGAACCAATTCCCAAGTGTTATTCTCCTCAAGAGCTTCAATTTCTTCTTCCATCGCATGCCTCCATTATGATTTCTTCTTTGCTTCCTCAAATGTTGAAGGTTCCTCTTGATTTATGTCATGTGCTAGATAGATTGAATGTTTGGTGACTAGAGAAGTATCAAACCCATAGGTAAGTCAGAACGACAAAGCCTTAGATCATCCGAAGCAAGTGTAGGAACTACTGCACGATCGTGGGCTCAACAATTGAATAGTAATTACCCCTACGAGAGCTCAGATACGAGTGAATCAGAAATGGCTTTTAGCACAGAGAGACCAGAAGGAGGGTCAAACGTTGCATATTTAGAAAGACCTGAAGGACCCTATAGAACTCAATTAGAATTTCTCCAAACCAACCGCTTAGGTGCTCGCATCTATGAGGATGGTTTGCGAAGACAAGTGGTGCAAATGCACAACCCTGATCAACCCATTGGATTGGAACGTCTAGTGGTGAAGTTTGAGAGAGACGCGTACATAGACAAGGAAGGAACGATGTACATCATAAGTACTCAGCCAAATCATACGAATGAGTTTGGCATAATTCAGTTAGAGACGGAAGCTAAATCCGAAGGAAAGGAACTAGTAGGAGAAGAACCTAGGACACCTAGAGGGAAATTTGTACTGACACGAGTACTAGTTCCACAGTGGATCCCTCAGGACAACAGAAGCATAGAGTTGTTTGTGAATAAAGAAACTGACGAAGCATTTTGGAGATACAGAACGGAACAACCTAGTGAGGTAGGCTCCATCATAATCTATGAGTTCAAGGACCCGGACACACCTGGAACGGTTGTATACCTGGATGAAACTTCAAAAAGAGTGTTTGTAGTACCAGACCATGCAAGAAACACCTATACATGGAGAGGTGAGTTGGTATTCCCTCCATCTCGAACAAATGTAAACACGAGCCGACAAGAGGCATGAACATCCTCAGCCCACGTTAATCAAAGGGAGAAGAACAAAGTGAGGTCGGAAGTAAGTTTCAATCATCCTATAGGGAGAGATAGAACCACCGTAGACACCGATAGAGTGGATAGACAAAGAATGCCAGGTGGTAGAGATGATTTTCCTCTACCTAGACCACGTGAACATGCAAGAATACTGAGACCCACTCAATTAGTAAAATCCATGAAAAATTATTTTGATGGGACTAGAGATCCCTATGACGATGTTGCAAAATTTAAGCAAGTGCTACGAGCAGAGCAAGTAGAAGACATGTTTTCGCAATATAATGCATTTGGACTAACATTAAAGAATACCGCTTTAACTTGGTTCAAACCATTGCAACAAAGGCAATTTAGAGAAATACATCACTTTTTAGAGTCCTTCATCACTGAATTCTCTAAAAGTGGAATCAAGCATGACACATCCTCGTTGATTCATAGTTTCAAACAGACCCCTCAGGAAACAATTAGACTTGCAGGACGTAGGTTTAGACAATATGTTGAAAGATGTCCAATGCAAGAATTACCTTCATAGGCCAAGCAAGTGGCATTGTTTCTAGATGGCTTTTTGAGCTCTAAACTACGCTCCTATGTATACTTGAAGGAACCCAGAACGCTAGAGTAGTGTGTAAGAATCTGCATAGACATTGAGGACAACTTAGGAGATGAGTTGGAACTCTCAAAGGTCTATAAGGACTCAAACTGTTCATCTCTAGCATCCACGAAATTGTCGAGCTCGATAGAGGACGTAGCAGAAAAAGTGGCCCAGAAGCTAGGAGTCTCTAGTAAACAAATGCCTAAGTTAACAACTAACTTACGTTGTTACACATGTGGTGGAAATCATTTGGCGAATGTGTGTCCTAACGCAACACAACCCCAAGCCAATCCTAGTGGCCACTACTGTACAATTGAGAGAAGATACACAAATCACACGGCTCAGGAATGCCCATATAACAAACAGGCAGTGAGACAGAACTACCCGCAAGCATACCCACAGCCAGGTAGGTATCAAGGTCCGTACAATGCTCAGCCTCATTACTATAGGCCTCCTCAAAACTATCCATATCAGGCTCAACAGCAACCTCAACCTGTTTTAGCTCAGCAGCCACCCCCACCAGCTAATGTCATCTCAGTCAAATACGCTGCTGTAGAAGAAAATCTCAATAGGGCTTTAATTCCCGTTTCACCCCTAATCACTAACAGTGATCCGAACTCTAACAGTTTTGACTCTACTCATGTAGATAGTCGACCCGCATACTACTCAGAGTCACGAGAACACGTGGAGACATATCACTATGATAGTCCACTAGTGGAACCGAGTTGGGAGCCCGACTATGCTAATGTTGTTGGAAATGAGGTAGGCCCTTGGCTCATGTCACAGGTCCATGGTTCCATAGGTCCAGTATATACAACATAGAATCTAGCAATCTTCAATATTGACAAAACGTGAACATACCACAACTTAATCATACAGATGATGAGACAAAGATAGAGAAAGAATAGACGACATGTGTAAGGTGTTACGTAAGCCATCCCTTACTCATAGTATCATATATACCAATGTTCAATGTACAATGTGGGAGCAAAACTCTCAACCACTCTATGTGATGAGAAATAGATGAATGAGTGAATGTACAAATGTAACAAACATATTCAAATGTATGGGCAAAAATCTGAATATACATGAGATGTGTGACCTTATAGGTTATAGAAGAGTGAATATGAGTGACTAAAAGAGGAAGGATCAGCATGAAACTGATAATCAACAAATGCTCATCTAACCTTAGGCTATGGAAGACCCTAAGTCAGATACGTGTGTGAAAAGATCACATACTTAAAAAGTAGCAAAGAATGCTAACAAGCTTGTTGCCGGAAATCCTCAAACTCATGTGAACACACCTTCTCAAACACCTCATCCAAATATGCATAAAGCATATACGTACTGTTTCTCTTGTACCTATGCTAAATAGGACTCCTCCTGATATGAACGCTACTGCCTCCATAAAATTCAAGTAGTACCTGTGTGCATAAAGAGAATATGTACCTGAATACTTAACATAAGATGTAAATCTTATGTTAACCACCATCCAATGTCTTTGAAGTAGCCCGACATCTTCTTGTAGAAGACAATCTTCAACCTGATATCTTCTTGTAGAAGACAATCTTCAAATACACCATGTAGATGGCCGATCCTCACCATCAAGCTGCTAATGACCAAGTCTTCTTGCCATGAACAAGAGATAACCTCCTCTCCATGAGCTAGAGTGTGAGCACACCCTTCATCTTCTCCAAGAAGAATCATTAAGAAGAACTCCATAGCTGCTCCTCAACATGCTTCAAGTTAGCACCATGGCTGCCCTATGTGCTAGACGAAACACCACCTCTATTGAGGTCCAAGCTCCAAGCTTGTGTTGAATACTAGGTGAAGGATGAATACAAATGAGCCCAAGCACTTGTTTATATAGTGTTCTTTGTCCTTGAAAAGCTTCTACCAAAAGCTAACTATCGTAGCGATCTACGAATAAATCAACGAAGAAGAAAAAACACTTGTTCCGTCGGCTTTTTTCCGTTGTGCTTTTGTTTTGATGAGAAAAAGCTAAAAAGATTTTGATCGCGCACGTAGTTGCTGCACGCGGGGATTGCACCCTGGCTGGTGCTTTAGGAGGGTCTTCGAGTAGCCAAGGCGCTAAGCCCATTTGGTTTACAAGGGATAAGAACAAAAAGCTACACATGCTGTTACGCGCCTGTCAGCTTGAGTATAAAAGCTTGTACACATCCTGTAAACTCTGGATAGAATGGACAAATAGGAACATTGTTTTTCAAACAATCCCCCCTGCAATGTCATATTAGTACAACCTGAACTGAATGTGCAAACTATTATAAGCTGCAAACTATCACAAGCTTCAAGCTTGTACTCCCGATTGTCCTTCAAACCTTTTCTACAAAAGTGTTCTTCAAAAACTGAATTTGACTTTTCTTTCAAAAAATCTGAACTTGCTGAATATGAACCATAATACTTGAGAAAATATGCAAACTAGATTTCCAATAGTGTTCTCATCAAGCACTAACTGCTTGACAACAAATGTAGCATGAACTGTCTCTGAATCTGCTATCTCCTGTTTTCAAAAACCTGAAAACATACACTGGAATCCACATATTTGCATTTACCTTACGACAAAGGTTTCTCAATGTACTTCTGCTGTGTCATGTAAATACACTAAACATAATCAAGAACTGAATCCTCGAACCTGTGACTGACAACTCACAACTTAGTGTATTATGAACACTACTGGTTCATCTCTGACTATACTCAAGTCAAATCAACTCAACTCAATTGAAATCAATTGAAATATGAGTAAAAATCTATGATGTCATCATGTCTTCATCCTTTAAATCCTTCATACCTCTTTCCTTCAGAACTTGGTATAAACATATATGTGCGCACTTCTAAAAATACCTTTATGAAATATCAAGCTTCTCTTCAATAGAATTTTGGAACCTTCTCCTGAACACGAACATCCTAATAGGAACTTTCTCCAAACATACTTCTTCCTTCTTCTTTGAAAGATGGAACATAAAGAGAACCTGACAAAGAAAATAGAGGAATACTTGATATAGGAATACCTGTAGGTATGACTCTGCATTCTTTTACATATATGGCTGAAAATAAGTCTTCATGTTTCATCACCCCCCTGGATGATTTAACACTAGTATCCATAATTCTTCAAAGTACATCAGACTTTATGAAATCTGGAACGTCTTCCTTCTTTCAATAAATCTGATGTTTAGTGATCAATACCTGTATTTGAAACAAAATCTCTGAACCCTTTTTATTAGCACTACGCAGTTGCCAATAGCTTCCACTGTTGCTTCCTCAACTTTCCATATTGAAGAATAAGGTTAGCTGATCCTAACATAACAAAACCTTGACGAAAGCATTTTAGGATTCATAACCTTCTGTAACATAACAAGTATCTTCTTCTATCTCTCTCCAAGACAAATTTGATAGAACCTGAATCTTGGACTTACTTCTTCCAATGTTAAGAATCTAAACAAAGGATAGACAACTGACTCATAAAAACTCAAGATCATAATAGATCTATTCAAGATCAATGATCTTTCGTGTGTAGAATCTGCTATCATCAAACCTTCATGACTGAATGTTTGATTTGTTACCTGAATGTCTCCAAGTGTCCATGGTTCACATAAAGTTGTAAAACTTTCTTCAAACAAATCCTTCCCAAGAATCTGTAGCTCCTACTTGAAACATAAGTAGACAATCTTCTCACCTTGGGAACTCCAAAAGCTGCAAGTTGATACTTCATAACTTTCATACTTTACCTGGGTGAAATGTGATAGTACCTGCTTGACTTTCTTTTGGCTAACTCCACTTCTCAATCAAGTGATAGGATCTGATGGAACACCTTTTTGAATACAAACATTATCCAAAAAATCAAGACAATCATTGAAAGTAGATTCTCCATTGACTTGTACATCAGCAATCTGAATTTTCTGAAGTTTTTTGAAAATACTGATTATGAGGTAACCTTTTCCAAACATAAAACCTCAACCCAAGTCTTCAACATCTGCTACAAAAAACTCTTTTACCTTAAGAGTTAGATAAAGAAGAAATATACTTCTCTGCAACTTGTCATATACCAAGTAGCTTTGTATTGACACACCAAGAATTCTTTGAGGGAACATATAAGCTGCCTGCTTAAAAGCTTCAAGTAAAACATAACTCATACATATATGATTCAAACCATATATCTGCTGCTTTTCTTTCTCTCAATGTAATTCTTTGTCAAATCTATAAATCATGACCAAGTGTAATGCAAAACAAGAAACTGCTTCTTCTTTAAACAAGATGTTCTCGTAGACTTGTCTTTGGATGAAGAGGATAAACTAGGAAAAGTATATGGAAAATATATGAGAAAAGGAAGCCTTACTTTTCTTTTGGAAATGATGGACTTTCTTCTTCTGCATCTTTCTTCCACCTGATGATGTCAACATCTTCAAACTTCTCTTCCATACCTTTTGTTTTCTTCATCTAACACTCTTGACTCTTCGAATGAACTTTTCTCTTCCTCTAATGCTAAGAGTAAGAGACAAAACAAACATGGTATATAAATGGAAGTAAATATAGAATCATGTTTTATCATCTCCTCATATCTCTGAATCAAAATTTTGTTTCAAATGTCTGAAACGACTAAATTCACCAATCTTGTGTCTGAATGATGAATTACCGTTCTAGAGTTACATTCTCTAGATCACATTTGTACCTTGATATCCAACCAACTTACAACAGAAAATTGGTTGAAAAACTCATCCCATTTTCACATTTGTCTTCTTAGATGAACTTTCTTGCCATGAAAGAGATTTCTCAAAACTCTCTAGAAAAACATCTAGATACCTGCTTTGATGTAGCCTTTAACTTTCAAATAATGAAAGTGTATAAAAGCACTTCTTGAAACCTTCAAATCTCTTCATAACTGCTCTTCTAAGATATGACCTGCAAATGATAATCTGATAGTAGAAACTGATACCTGTGATTTGATGTTGATCTGATTTCTTCATCTTCTCTAAACCATTGTTCTTCCTTGAATTTGAAGTAGCCTTCTCTTCATCAAGTCTAGGTCTTCAAATAATACTTTTGTAAAGTATTTGCATACTCTTCCAAAAATATTCGGCTGCTAACAGATTATCAACTTCATACTCCACACTGATGAATACACATGTGACTGAATTGTCTAATTCTCAAATCTCTACTCATCTAGATTAAGTGTGTATGTCAAATGTCAAATGTTAGAAGATGCTCTCAAATCATATGTTGTAAATCTGGAATTTTGGAAAACCTGGGAATATGAATGAGCCTTAATGCATTGATGTTAAAGATCTAAAGTTCTGAAACCAAAACCTTAGTGCTCTGATACCCAATGTTGGAAGTGAGGTAGGCCCTTGGCTAATGTCACAGGTCCATGGTTCCATAGGTCCAGTATATACAACATAGAATCTAGCAATCTTCAATATTGACAGAACATGAACATACCACAACTTAATCATAAAGATGATGAGACAAAGATAGAGAAAGAATAGACGACATGTCTAAGGTGTTACGTAAGCCATCGCTTACTCATAGTATCATATATACCAATGTTCAATGTACAATGTGGGAGCAAAACTCTCAACCACTCTATGTGATGAGAAATAGATGAATGAGTGAATGTACAAATGTAACAAACATATTCAGATGTATGGGAAAAAATCTAAATATATATGAGATGTGTGACCTTATAGGTTATAGAAGAGTGAATATGAGTGACTGAAAGAGGAAGGATCAGTATGAAACTGATAATCAACAAACGCTCATCTAACCTTAGGCTATGGAAGACCCTAAGTCAGATACGTGTGTGAAAAGATCACATACTTAAAGAGTAGCAAAGAATGCTAACAAGTTTGTTGCCGGAAATCCTCAAACTCATGTGAACACACCTTCTCAAACACCTCATCCAAATATGCATAAAGCATATACGTAATGTTTCTCTTGTACCTATGCTGAATAGGACTCCTCCTGATATGAACACTACTGCCTCCATAAAATTCAAGTAGTACCTATGTGCATAAAGAGAATACGTACCTGAATACTTAACATAAGATGTAAATCTTATGTTAACCACCATCCAATGTCTTTGAAGTAGCCCGACATCTTCTTGTAGAAGACAATCTTCAACTTGATACCTTCTTGTAGAAGACAATCTTCAAATACACCATCTAGATGGCCAATCCTCACCATCAAGCTGCTAATGACCAAGTCTTCTTGCCATGAACAAGAGATAACCTCCTCTCCATGAGCTAGAGTGTGAGCACACCCTTCATCTTCTCCAAGAAGAATCATTAAGAAGAACTCCATAGCTGCTCCTCAACATGCTTCAAGTTAGCACCATGGCTGCCCCATGTGCTAGATGAAACACCACCTCTATTGAGGTCCAAGCTCCAAGCTTGTGTTGAATACTAGGTGAAGGATGAATACAAGTGAGCCCAAGCACTTGTTTATATAGTGTTTGTTGTCCTTAAAAAGCTTCTACCAAAAGCTAACTATCGTAGCGATCTACGAATAAATCAACGAAGAAGAAAAAACACTTGTTCCGTCGGCTTTTTTCAGTTGTGCTTTTGTTTTGATGAGAAAAAGCTAAAAACATTTTGATCGCGCACGTAGTTGCTGCACGCGGGGATTGAACCTTGGCTGGTGCTTTAGGAGGGTCTTCACGTAGCCAAGGCGCTCAGCCCATTTTGCTTTACAAGGGATAAGAACAAAAACCTACACATGCTGTTACGCGCCCGTCAGCTTGAGGGAGTATAAAAGCTTGTACACATCCTGTAAACTTTGGATAGAATGGACCAATAGGAACATTGTTTTTCGAACAATCCCCCCTGCAATGTCATATTGGTACAACCTGAACTGAATCTGCAAACTATTATAAGCTGCAAACTATCACAAGCTTCAAGCTTGTACTCCCGATTGTCCTTCAAACCTTTTCTTCAAAAGTGTTCTTCAAAAACTGAATTTGACTTTTCTTTCAAAAAATCTGAACTTGCTGAATATGAACCATAATACTTGAGAAAATATGCAAACTAGATTTCCAATAGTGTTCTTATCAAGGAATAACTACTTGACAACAAATGTAGCATGAACTGTCTCTGAATCTGCTATCTCCTATTTTCAAAAACCTGAAAACATACACTGGGATCCACATATTTCCATTTACCTTACGACAAAGGTTTCTCAATGTACTTCTGCTGTGTCATGTAAACATAATCAAGAACTGAATCCTCGAACCTGTGACTGACAACTCACAACTTAGTGTATTATGAACACTACTGGTTCATCTCTGACTATACTCAAGTCAAATCAACTCAACTCAATTGAAATCAACTGAAATATGAGTAAAAATCTATGATGTCATCATGTCTTTATCCTTTAAATCCTTCATACCTCTTTCCTTCAGAACTTGGTATAAACATATATGTGCGTACTTCTAAAAATACCTTTATGAAATATCAAGCTTCTCTTCAATAGAATTTTGGAACCTTCTCCTGAACAGGAACATCCTAATAGGAACATCCTAACAGGAACTTTCTCCAAACATTCTTCTTCCTTCTTCTTTTAAAGATGGAACATAAAGAGAACCTGACAAAGGAAATAGAGGAATACTTGATATACGAATACCTGTAGGTATGACTCTGCATTCTTTTACATATATGGCTGAAAATAAGTCTTCATGTTTCATCACTCCCCTGGATGATTTAACACTAGTATCCAGAATTCTTCAAAGTATATCAGACTTTATGAAATCTGGAACGTCTTCCTTCTTTCAATAAATCTGATGTTTAGTGATCAATACTTGTACTTGAAACAAAATCTCTGAACCCTTTTTATTAGCACTGCGCAGTTGCCAATAGCTTCCACTGTTACTTCCTCAGCTTTCCATATTGAAGAATAAGCTTAGCTGATCCTAACATAACAAAACCTTGCCGAAAGCATTTTAGGATTCATAACCTTCTGTAACATAACAAGTATCTTCTTCTATCTCTCTGCAAGACAAATTTGATAGAACTTGAATCTTTGACTTACTTCTTCCAATGTTAAGAATCTAAACAAAGGATAGACAACTGACTCATAAAAACTCAAGGTCATACTAGATCTATTCAAGATCAATGATCTTTCCTGTGTAGAATCTGCTATCCCCAAACCTTCATGATTGAATGTTTGATTTGTTACCTGAATGTCTCCAAGTGTCCATGGTTCACATAAAGTTGTAAAACTTTCTTCAAACAAATCCTTCCCAAGAATCTGTAGCTCCTACTTGAAACATACGTAGACAATCTTCTCACCTTGGGAACTCCAAAAGCTGCAACTTGATACTTCATAACTTTCATACTTTACCTGGGTGAAATGTGATAGTACCTGCTTGACTTTCTTTTGGCTAACTCCACTTCTCAATCAAGTGATAGGATCTGATGGAACACCTTTTTGAATACAAACATGTATCCAAAAAATCAAGACAGTCATTGAAAGTAGATTCTCCATTGACTTGTACATCAGCAATCTGAATTTTCTGAAGTTTTTTGAAAATACTCAATATGAGGTAACCTTTTCCAAACATAAAACCTCAACCCAAGTCTTCAACATCTGCTACAAAAAACTCTTTTACCTTAAGAGTTAGATAAAGAAGAAATATACTTCTCTGCAACTTGTTATATACCAAGTAGCTTTGTATTGACACACCAAGAATTCTTTGAGGGAACATATAAGCTGCCTACTTAAAAGCTTCAAGTAAAACATAAATCATACATATATGAGTAAAACCATATATCTGCTGCTTTTCTTTCTCTGAATGTAATTCTTTGTTAAATCTACTAAATCATGACCAAGTGTAATGCAAAACAAGAAACTGCTTCTTCTTTAAACAAGATGTTCTCGTAGGCTTGTCTTTGGATCTAGGGGATAAAATAGGAAAAGTATATGGAAAATATATGAGAAAAGGAAGCCTTACTTTTCTTTTGGAAATGATGGACTTTCTTCTTCTGCATCTTTCTTCCACCTGATGATGTCAACATCTTCAAACTTCTCTTCCATACCTTTTGTTTTCTTCATCTTGAAGTAGCAAACACTCTTGACTTCTTCGAATGAACTTTTCTCTTCCTCTGATGCTAAGAGTAAGAGACAAAACAAACATGGTATATAAATGGAAGTGAATATAGAATCATGTTTTATCATCTCCTCATATCTCTGTATCAAAATTTTGTTTCAAATGTCTGAAACGACTAAATTCACCAATCTTTTGTCTGAATGATGAATTACCGTTCTAGAGTTACATTCTCTAGATCACATTTGTACCTTGATATCCAACCAACTTACAACAAAAAATTGGCTGAAAAACTCATCCCATCTTCACATTTGTCTTCTTAGATGAACTTTCTTTCCATGAAAGAGATTTCTCAAAACTCTCTAGAAAAACCTCTAGATACCTGTTTTGATGTAGCGTTTAACTTTCAAATAATGAAAGTGTATAAAATCACTTCTTGAAACCTTCAAATCTCTTCATAATTGCTCTTCTAAGATATGACCTGCAAATGATAATCTGATAGTAGAAACTGATACCTGTGATTTGATGTTGTTCTGATTTCTTCATCTTCTCTAAACCATTGTTCTTCCTTGAATTTGAAGTAGCCTTCTCTTCATCAAGTCTAGGTCTTCAAATAATACTTTTGTAAAGTATTTGCATACTCTTCCAAAAATATTCGGCTGCTAATAGATTATCAACTTCATACTCCACACTGATGAATACACATGTGACTGAATTGTCTAATTCTCAAATCTCTACTCATCTAGATTAAGTGTGTATGTCAAATGTCAAATGTTAGAAGATGCTCTTAAATCATATGTTGTAAATCTGGAATTTTGGAAAACCTAGGAATATGAATGAGCCTTAATGCATTGATGCTAAAGATCTAAAGTTCTGAAACCAAAACCTTAGTGCTCTGATACAAAATGTTGGAAGTGAGGTAGGCCCTTGGCTCATGCCACAGGTCCATGGTTCCATAGGTCCAGTATATACAACATAGAATCTAGCAATCTTCAATATTGACAAAACGTGAACATACCACAACTTAATCATACAGATGATGAGACAAAGATAGAGAAAGAATAGACATGTGTAAGGTTTTACGTAAGCCATCGCTTACTCATAGTATCATATATACCAATGTTCAATGTACAATGTGGGAGCAAAACTCTCAACCACTCTATGTGATGAGAAACAGATGAATGAGTGAATGTACAAATGTAACAAACATATTCAGATGTATGGGCAAAAATCTGAATATACATGAGATGTGTGACCTTATAGGTTATAGAAGAGTGAATATGAGTGACTGAAAGAGGAAGGATCAGTATGAAACTGATAATCAACAAATGCTCATCTAACCTTAGGCTATGGAAGACCCTAAGTCAAATACGTGTGTGAAAAGATCACATACTTAAAAAGTAGCAAAGAATGCTAACAAGTTTGTTGCCGGAAATCCTCAAACTCATGTGAACACACCTTCTCAAACACCTCATCCAAATATGCATAAAGCATATACGTACTGTTTCTCTTGTACCTATGCTGAATAGGACTCCTCCTGATATGAACGGTACTGCCTCCATAAAATTCAAGTAGTACCTGTGTGCATAAAGAGAATATGTACCTGAATACTTAACATAAGATGTAAATCTTATGTTAACCACCATCCAATGTCTTTGAAGTAGCCCAACATCTTCTTGTAGAAGACAATCTTCAACCTGATATCTTCTTGTAGCAGACAATCTTCAAATACACCATGTAGATGGCCGATCCTCACCATCAAGCTGCTAATGACCAAGTCTTCTTGCCATGAACAAGAGATAACCTCCTCTCCATGAGCTAGAGTGTGAGCACACCCTTCATCTTCTCCAAGAAGAATCATTAAGAAGAACTCCATAGCTGCTCCTCAACATGCTTCAAGTTAGCACCATGGCTGCCCCATGTGCTAGATGAAACACCACCTCTATTGAGGTCCAAGCTCCAAGCTTGTGTTGAATACTAGGTGAAGGATGAATACAAGTGAGCCCAAGCACTTGTTTATATAGTGTTTGTTGTCCTTGAAAAGCTTCTACCAAAAGCTAACTATCATAGCGATCTACGAATAAATCATCGAAGAAGAAAAAACACTTGTTCCGTCGGCTTTTTTCCGTTGTGCTTTTGTTTTAATGAGAAAAAGCTAAAAAGATTTTGATCGCGCACGTAGTTGCTGCACGCGGGGATTGAACCTTGGCCGGTGCTTTAGGAGGGTCTTCACGTAGAGGCGCTCAGCCCATTTTGCTTTACAAGGGATAAGAACAAAAATCTGTACATGCTGTTACGCGCCCGTCAGCTTGAGGGAGTATAAAAGCTTGTACACATCCTGTAAACTTTCGATAGAATGGACCAATAGGAACATTGTTTTTCAAACAATCCTCCCTGCAATGTCATATTGGTACAACCTGAACTGAATCTGCAAACTATTATAAGCTGCAAACTATCACAAGCTTCAAGCTTGTACTCCCGATTGTCCTCCAATCCTTTTCTTCAAAAGTGTTCTTCAAAAACTGAATTTGACTTTTCTTTCAAAAAATCTGAACTTGCTGAATATGAACCATAATACTTGAGAAAATATGAAAACTAGATTTCCAATAGTGTTCTCATCAAGCAATAACTACTTGACAACAAATGTAGCATGAATTGTCTCTGAATCTGCTATCTCCTGTTTCCAAAAACCTGAAAACATACACTAGGATCCACATATTTGCATTTACGTTACGACAAAGGTTTCTCAATGTACTTCTGCTGTGTCATGTAAATACACTAAACATAATCAAGAATTGAATCCTCGAACCTGTGACTGAAAACTCACAACTTAGTGTATTATGAACACTGCTGGTTCATCTCTGACTGTACTCAAGTCAAATCAACTCAACTCAATTGAAATCAACTGAAATATGAGTAAAAATCTATGATGTCATCATGTCTTCATCCTTTAAATCCTTCATACCTCTTTCCTTTAGAACTTGGTATAAACATATATGTGCGCACTTCTAAAAATACCTTTGTGAAATATCAAGCTTCTCTTCAATAGAATTTTGGAACCTTCTCCTGAACAGGAACATCCTAACAGGAACTTTCTCCAAACATTCTTCTTCCTTCTTCTTTTAAAGATGGAACATAAAGAGAACCTGACAAAGGAAATAGAGGAATACCTGATATAGGAATACCTGTAGCTATGACTCTACATTCTTTTACATATATGGCTGAAAATAAGTCTTCATGTTTCATCACCCCGTGGATGATTTAACACTAGTGTCCAGAATTCTTCAAAGTATATCAGACTTTATGAAATTTGGAACGTCTTCCTTCTTTCAATAAATCAGATGTTTAGTGATCAATACCTGTATTTGAAACAAAATCTCTGAACCTTTTTTATTAGCATTGCGCAGTTGCCAATAGCTTCCACTATTACTTCCTCAGCTTTCCATATTGAAGAATAAGGTTAGCTGATCCTAACATAACAAAACCTTGCTGAAAGCATTTTAGGATTCATAACCTTCTGTAACATAACAAGTATCTTCTTCTATCTCTCTGCAAGACAAATTTGATAGAACCTGAATCTTTGACTAACTTATTCCAATGTTAAGAATCTAAACAAAGGATAGACAACTGACTCATAAAAACTCAAGATCATACTAGATCTATTCAAGATCAATGATCTTTCTTGTGTAGAATCTGCTATCATCAAACCTTCATGACTGAATGTTTGATTTGTTACCTGAATGTCTCCAAGTGTCCATGTTTCACATAAAGGTGTAAAACTTTCTTCAAAAAAATCCTTCCCAAGAATCTGTAGCTCCTACTTGAAACATAAGTAGACAATCTTCTCACCTTGAGAACTCCAAAAGCTGCAAGTTGATACTTCATAACTTTCATACTTTACCCGGGTGAAATGTGATAGTACCTGCTTGACTTTCTTTTGGCTAACTCCACTTCTCAATCAAGTGATAGGATCTGATGGAAAACCTTTTCGAATACAAACATGTATCCAAAAAATCAAGAAAATCATTGAAAGTAGATTCTCCATTGACTTGTACATCAGCAATCTGAATTTTCTGAAGTTTTTTGAAAATACTGAATATGAGGTAATCTTTTCCAAACATAAAGCCTCAACCCAAGTCTTCAATATCTACTACAAAAAAATCTTTCACCTTAAGAGTTAGATAAAGAAGAAATATACTTCTCTGCAACTTGTCATATACCAAGTAGCTTTGTATTGACACACCAAGAATTCTTTGAGGGAACATATAAGCTGCCTGCTTAAAAGCTTCAAGTAAAACATAACTCATACATATGTGAGCCAAACCATATATCTGCTGCTTTTCTTTCTCTCAATGTAATTCTTTGTCAAATCTACTAAATCATGACCAAGTGTAATGCAAAACAAGAAACTGCTTCTTCTTTAAACAAGATGTTCTCATAGACTTGTCTTTGGATGTAGAGGATAAAATAGGAAAAGTATATGGAAAATATATGAGAAAAGGAAGCCTTACTTTTCTTTTGGAAATGATGGACTTTCTTCTTCTGCATCTTTCTTCCACCTGATGATGTCAACATCTTCAAACTTCTCTTCCATACCTTTTGTTTTCTTCATCTTGAAGTAGCAAACACTCTTGACTTCTTTGAATGAACTTTTCTCTTACTCTAATGCTAAGAGTAAGAGACAAAACAAATATGGTATATAAATGGAAGTGAATATAGAATCATGTTTTATCATCTCCTCATATCTCTGAATCAAAATTTTGTTTCGAATGTCTGAAACGACTAAATTCACCAATCTTTTGTCTGAATGATGAATTACCGTTCTAGAGTTACATTCTCTAGATCACATTTGTACCTTGATATCCAACCAACTTACAATAGAAAATTGGCTGAAAAACTCATCCCATCTTCACATTTGTCTTCTTAGATGAACTTTCTTGCCATGAAAGAGATTTCTCAAAACTCTCTAGAAAAACCTCTAGATACCTGTTTTGATGTAGCCTTTAACTTTCAACTAATGAAAGTGTATAAAAGCACTTCTTGAAACCTTCAAATCTCTTCATGACTGCTCTTCTAAGATATGACCTGCAAATGATAATCTGATAGTAGAAACTGATACCTGTGCTTTGATGTTGATCCGATTTCTTCATCTTCTCTAAACCATTGTTCTTCCTTGAATTTGAAGTAGCCTTCTCTTCATCAAGTGTGGGTCTTCAAATAATACTTTTGTAAAGTGTTTGCATACTCTTCCAAAAATATTCGGCTGCTAACAGATTATCAACTTCATACTCCACACTGATGAATACACATGTGACTGAATTGTCTAATTCTCAAATCTCTACTCATCTAGATTAAGTGTGGTTGTCAAATGTCAAATGTTAGAATATGCTCTCAAATCATATGTTGTAAATCTGGAATTTTGGAAAACCTGGGAATATGAATGAGCCTTAATGCATTGATGCTAAAGATCTAAAGTTCTGAAACCAAAACCGTAGTGCTCTAATACCAAATGTTGGAAGTCAGGTAGGCCCTTGGCTAATGTCACAGGTCCATGGTTCCATAGGTCCAGTATATACAACATAGAATCTAGCGATCTTCAATATTGACAAAACATGAACATACCACAACTTAATCATATAGATGATGAGACAAAGATAGAGAAAGAATAGACGACATGTGTAAGGTGTTATGTAAGCCATCGCTTACTCATAGTATCATATATACGAATGTTCAATGTACAATGTGGGAGCAAAACTCTCAACCACTCTATGTGATGAGAAATAGATGAATGAGTGAATGTACAAATGTAACAAACATATTCAGATGTATGGGCAAAAATCTGAATATACATGAGATGTGTGACCTTATAGGTTATAGAAGAGTGAATATGAGTGACTGAAAGAGGAAGGATCAGTATGAAACGGATAATCAACAAACGCTCATCTAACCTTAGGCTATGGAAAACCCTAAGTTAGATATGTGTGTGAAAAGATCACATACTTAAAAAGTAGCAAAGAATGCTAACAAGTTTGTTGCCGGAAATCCTCAAACGCATGTGAACACACTGTAGCTCAGTGATGAGTAGCACCTCCTTTAATGTCAATCCGGGAAGACGTGAGGATGGTATGATGACCTCGAGCAAGTGAAGGCACAGGTGCGTGAGTGCGAAGCACACTAACATGCACACACATACACACACACGCGCACACAAGGCAAGACAAAGAGTGAGAAGCAATGGAGTTCTTTAGATTACTTTCAAAAAGCTCATACAAGTTTAGATCAATTACAAGCTAACCTCCAAAATGAGCTCTCTAGCTCTGTTTATAGTTTCTTACTAGGTTTTGGCCTTGTCCAGACCTAGTGTCCGACCTAGTTAAAAATTAGGTTCTCTACCCTATTTGGAGGTTCAAACGGAGTCTAAAAAATGTGAAAACTGATAGGTAGGTACTTCTAATGCCCCTCAAGCTCAAGGACTCCTTGGCGTGCACAAAATGGAGCTAAAAAAATATGAAATGGTATTTACAATGGTTTTTAGTGATGAAAATCACTATTTTGGTAGGGATTTCTTCTAACATTTTGACATACATTTCCTGGAGCTCCCTACTTGCTCCTTCTTCTTGTGTGCCCAACTCTTTGATGCCTGAAAATTTTAAATGGCCTACTTGTCAGATCTTCTTTGACTACTATGTTTGCCTGTGCTTTCTCTTCGTTCTGACTCCCTTCGTAGGCTTCCTTGTCTTGCAACTCCTTCAGTTCCTTGACTACTGCCAACACCCCCCCCTCTCTCGCGTCTGTCGTCTCTGACAGACCCTTGTCTAGCAGTGCGTTGGACATAATATTGGACGACATCGGCAGCGAGGTGGTGTTCTTCTAATCGTAGCCCCCGTGCTAGATCTGTTAACAATGCATCCCAATTCACTGGTCCTGGTACGTCCGGATGTGGCACCCGCAGTTGTTCTGAATGGATGGTTCTCTCCACAACAAATAAGTGGAGGAGATGTGAGGGCCTGGGTACAAATATTTCTGAGTGATATTCCCAGAACCCTGTTACGAACATCTCCTCGAATGTCTGTTTAAAGCAAGCTGGGAGGTACTTTATTCTGGCGTGCCAAGCATATATTACCTCTATTGATGGGGTGGTACTCATGTCGTAAACCAAATCTTGGTTGCCTGTAAGAAAGCCAACACTTGAGAAGTGGGGGTCTTTAATATTCTTGATTTTCCTGAATGTGATTAGCATTAGTTCAAAGATTTTCATGCACATTTGGGCCATCACATCGGGGGTATTCCGTAGTCGAATGCTCCAGTGACGGATGGTAGAAATCATGTAATTCACAGTAGGAGGGCCTTGAGGAGGTGCTAGATAAACATAGTTTAACCACTTTGCGCAACCTTTGATGTTCTTGACAGCAATTGTAAACTCTGGCCAGGTGCACCTGCGGAAGACTGGAACATAACAAGGATTGTATTTAATAAAAAGTGGCATGTTAGTCCAAGTACGAACCATCTCTGGGTAGGTCTCAAGGAGACGGATCCTCCAGGTGGGTTGATGAATGGATCCTTTCTTAGCACTTTCTGGAATATCATCGGGCCCAAATTGTGTGGCGAAGGTTGGAGGTTTGCCACATCTGCGTTGAATCTCTGCGTTGTAATCTGCAAGGAGTACACAATATGGCACATATTGATCGTCGTTGGTGCCGATCCATCTATGATGAGACATGCTGCGGAAATATTCTGGGTTTATGATGGTGTCTTCTAACTTTTCCATTGATTGGATTTGAATTGCCACTCGATCTTCATGGGTTGTTGCTGTTTTCTCTAGTGTCTGGAGCCATTCAAGTACTTCAACTTCTAAGGTGTCCATTCCTTCTGAGGTCTGTGCACCACCTGGCATCGGCATAGGAACATATGGTTCCTCATATGTTTCGTCCACCTCAATGGGTACCAAATCCTCAGGCTCTGGTTCTACCACTAGAGAGGGCTGCCTTTCATATTCTAGTAACTTCTTCTGCAGCTCCGCCACTTGCACTGTCAATGCCTTCACCTCCTCTGAAGTCGAGGTCGTTTCTATGACTTTGGGTTGAGCCTCCTGTTCCCTGAGTTGGATACGTAGTGCATCCCGTTCCCTCTCCAAATCATCATGTGCTTCTAATAAATCCGCATAGCTTTCCAAGATGGTTTTCATGGTTTCTGAGGGAACTGCTTTGAATTGTTTTGGGTCGATTTCATGGGGGGAGCCTTCCATGGCCGCTTCCAGGTTTTTGTTTCTGCAGACGTTTGTTTTCTTCAAGGGCTGTAGCCATGTGTTTTTGGAGTAGAGTTAAGTTTCGTCGGACTCTCAGGTTATCTGCTTGGTAAACCTCCAGTAAGGTTTCGAGTTGTTTGACACCTGACTCTTTTGATGGTTGGGGTGTCTCTAGGAGGGTTTGATGAGCTTGCTCGAGGGTGGTGTAGCGTTGGTTGAGTTCCGCATTTTCTTCTTCTAACCTTGTAAGCCACCTTTGTAGTTGTTGATGATTCATCGTCAACTGATGATGACGGTCTTCTAGAGCCTGGTACTCACTCTGGAGTTGATACACGCATTGATGTAATGCTATGAATATACTATTTACATTAAACGATGCAGGGAAAGATGAAGATGCAGGGGGGATGGGGAAGGGGAAGGGAGTTGTGAATGCTGTGGAGTCAAGTGGTGAGGTAGGTGGAGGGGGTATGGGAGATTGAGGTTGTGTGGGGGGTGGGAGTGGTGCTGTGGCTGGTGATGTTTCCATTGTGTTGAATGTGTGTGTGACTGTAAAGATGGGAACAGTGGGTGGGGTGGATGTGATATTTGTGAAGAGTGTTGTGTAGGTGGGCGTGGTAACTCCTCCGACTTGGATTCCAGGAGAGAGAGGAATTCCCCTGACGACTGTGGTAATGGCAGAAATGGGTGTGGTGGTGCTAGGTGGTGAGGTGACATGGTAGTGAGAGGTGAGGTGGGTGGTGAGAGTGGTTCCTCCTGATGTTCTTCTGTTTGTGTGTTGCCTCTTGGTTCTGATACATTGATGTGTATTTGTTTGCCAGATTGCATGGGACGGGTAGGCACATGTTTCTCAAATCGATTAATATAAGTCATGGCTGCATGAACAGCCTCATCTAAGCCCACTGCATCAGCGTGCAGGCTCATTGATTCGATGAACATATCATCCACTCCTTCCTCAGCTAACATTTGGCTCATGATCATCTTTCCTATTTCGAGCGACAGTTTGTGTTGCTCTTGGACCCGCTTCATGGTTTCGTATAATCTTTTGATTTGGGTTGAGTATGCCGGGGCACTTGGTAGTTCTGAAAGTTCTTCATATTCTTGATCATACTCCTCGTGTGCCTCTTGTTCTTCTGTCTCTTCTTCATCGTCTTCTACTTCTACTACTCCCGGTTGGGTCGGGGCTGAAGTTGTAGTCGTGGGTTGTTGTTCTTGGGTCTGCTCCGCTTCTGTCTCCAGGTTAGATTCATTGATCAAACGGGCGATTTCTTCATCTGTTAGATCAGCAAGGGTGTAACCTTGAGGGAATTCCAAGTCTGCTGGAATAGGAGGAAACACCAGGTTGGGTCCTTCTGCACTTGGTCTGGGTAGACGAATGGTGAATGGTCGGACACGCCTCGTTTGGGGAGGAGTCACCTCGGGTGTGGTAGTGGCTCCTCTTGGTTGAGTGCATGGTAATTGAACTCCCCCTCTCATCTTCTTCGATGGAGGACCCGCTGTTGATAGCCATCTTTGGAACTCTTGAGCCCTGGACCATACTAGTGCTCTTTGAATGGGCACGTCGTACGCTAAGCACCTGTAAATTATTCTTGTGAGCGCACAGCATCCATGAAGTACATTTTTCTGTTTCTTATTCCACCGCTGATGGGCTAGGTGTATTTGATCGATGATCCAGTGCGGTATGTTGATGGTGAGGTTCTCTGTCTCCGCCAAGTACAAGCTGAACCATATCTTTTTTGGTGGCATAGTGAATCGTTCTTGGGCGGGAAAAGCAAAATGTTGCATGATAGTACGTAAGTGTAGAGCAATGGTAGGTGTCATTGCTACCATGTCCTTCAATTTGTTGAGGTCTTTATGCTTCATCCTGCCTGGAACCATTAGTTCTTTCTCAGTGGGAATATGCATTCCTTGCATGTTCAATGCTGCTCGTACCAAATTGAGGGTCAGTTTAAATCTCTTGAGCTCGTGGCCTGGCAATAGTGAGGGTAGCACAAAAGTACTATCGCCTCCCTTTGCCCTGCTAGGAGTGATGGTACTGATAAAATAGGAGCAGCGAAGGAAATCTGGCTTAGGCAAATGTGCTCTGAAGTAGCTATCCAATCCAGCTTTGGTCCAAACCGATCGCATTACTTCTGCATTCTGATAGTTTTCAAATTCGCGAGTGAAAAAATGATAACGTCCCCATTTGCCATTGAATTCAATTTCTACCTCCCAGAAATAGGTGCCATCACCTAATGGCCCTGCGACATCGCTAAACCAATGAGCATGTTTCCCCACCTGAGAAGTGTGTCCCTGAGGAGGGTCCTGAATAGGGAGAACATGCACCACCTGAAGTTCTTGAGGCCTCTCGGTGAGTGGTGGTTCCAGGAGGAGAGTTTCGATGTCCACAATCTGTGCGCTAGACCCTGCCTGGGAACTGGTGCCTCCTGCTTCTGCCATTGTTATTGCTTGTTGTTTCTGTGAGAATATAGATCATGTGTTAATATTGTAATGGACAAGATAGAACACCTTTTGTCCCCGTTACAACATTAGCATGAGGTGAGAAATGGGTTAGTGGGTCAGTAAGTGTTCGATGACTGTGTGTGTAGTTAATGAATGGATAGTCCTAGGAGCTAGATGAAAAGATGCAGTGTATGAGTGATGTGGGTAGCAAGTGGAGATGAATTTACAAATGGGGTCGGGGGGTTTAGTACAAGTCTTAGGTTGCCAAACACAATGGATGGCTTTCCGTTTTGGTTTTGTGGAGACTCTGGAGGGTTTTATGAGGAATTCTGCTTGGGGATTATGCGTTTTTGGGACCCATTTACAAGTGAGTCTGTGCGTGCTTCTCGGCGACTGTGTGTTCGTGCTTATTAAACAAGAGTGGGTAACGGCTCCTTGAGTGAGTGAACCCTGTCGTGTATGATGTGATTTGTGCGGGACTAGTTGAGCCCGCAAGCAAGCCTTAGGCACCCAAATTTGTCTTGATTGTGGGGCAGCCTTCATCGACTTCTTGGGTACCCAGAAAGTCTTCACTTTCTCGAAAGAAGTTTTGGAAGTCTTCTTATTAGTATCATGTCACTGATTACTAATAGGAAGTTAAGATAGTTGTCGTAACTTGACTGCAGTAGGCAGCTCGCCTTTTCGCACCCACAGTTGTTTCAATGGCTGAGTTGTTCTGCTTCGCACGTTCTTTTAGCCTCCAGCATAGGTAGTCTTCCGTAATTGATCTGCCTTTGGTTGCTGTCTCCCTCTGGCTTTTGGAAAAGAAGATAGTTCCGTCGAGGCCTTGACTTCTTTATTGAGATCTCCACTCCTTTGCATCACATAGCTTTGGACAAGAATAGCATGGTCAACTTCAAGTGTACCCCTGGAAGGACCAGGAGTCTGTGCCTTTTCTAGTTCCTTGAGTGCTCCTTTATCTAACTCAATTGTAATTCGACTCTGATTTACCCATACCTGAAGAAGTCCACTTCTTAGGTTTAAATTGACTGCATGGTCATAGATCTAGTCTTGACCCAAGACCAGAGGCTCAGTGAGATCCTCATCTTGACACACTAGTACCTTAACTATCATTGGAACATCTTGAATGGAGAGGGGAAGTTCCACCTCGCCCATGCAAGGGGTTTCCACACCTCCCAATCCTATGAGATATGCTTCTATAGGATTGACTTTTAATTTCAATTCTCAACAGTAAGAAAGTCTCACCGCACTAGTGGCTGCACCTGAGTCAATCAATGCTCGCACGGTTTTTGCACCAACTCCTTGTCCTATTTCTAAAGTCACAAAAGGACGTCGATCTATTATCCTTTGGGAACTTATTCCTGAGACTTCACACATTGCCACATGATACCCTGGATCCTCATAGGCACCTGTCCTAGGTTGATCCCTACCTTGCCGTCTCCACTTCATCTTTTTGATGCATTCTAAAGCTTCTGCTTGAGCTTCCTCTCGAACTCGTTTTTCTTCTTCTTTGCGTTTCTTAGCAGTGTTGAGTCGACTGAGCATTACTTCTGTGAGAGGTTCCTGATACAGCTTGACTCTGCACCCACTGATGTAGCTAGGGAGAATATCGCCTTCTAAAGTGGCCAGTTGTACTACTCCACTCGTTGAAATCCTATTTATAATCATAGGTCCATAGCCACGTTTCTCTAATTTTCTTGCATGTTGCTTCAAAGTGTAGACTAAAACTACGTCTCCGGCCTTTAATGCTTTATCCTTAACATGGGCATCAAAGTATGCCTTCTGTCGTTTCTTGGCTGCATATATTCCGGCTGCAGCTCTTAGTCTGGTCTCACCTAATCGTTCAAGGTCAAAAATTCTCGAAGAGAGTTCATGACCCGTCCACTCATGCTCCTGTGCTACTCTCAATGCGGGAATCAAGAAATCCAAAGGTAGCACCGCATTTTGGCCAAATACCATCTGAAAGGGCGTGGCTTGGAGTACTATTTTATAGGCAACTCTGTATGCCCAAACAGCATGGTGTAGTTGTTTGACCCAATTAGAGCGTTTATTGTTCACTAATTTCGTCAGTACATTGCATAGGATCTTATTGGCGCTCTCAGCCTGGCCATTAGCTTGAGGGTGATAGGGGGCAGACTTCTTATGAACTACCAAGAACTCTTGGAGCAGATTTTCAATCACTTCATTCAAGAAGTGAGTGCCCCTATCACTTACTAGCTCTATAGGTAGCCCGTATCTAGTGACACATTCTCAAATAGGAACTTAGCAGTTGTTTGAGCATCGTTCTTTGTCGTAGCTTTTACCTCTACCCACTTTGTTAGATAGTCTGTGGCAACAATGATGTATTCAGCTGGATTCATCTATGAAATTGAGCACACTGAATGGGTATCCCCCATTGTAGTGGTGCCCAAGAAGAATGGCAAATTGCGTGTATGCATTAACTTGAAGAAGGTCAATGCAGCCACAATTCGAGATAACTATCCGCTTCCTATCACAGAACATCTCTTAGAAAGGGTAGCAGGCAAGGAAGTATACAGCTTCCTTGAAGGATTTTCGGGCTACAATCAAGTAGCCATAGCTCGAGAGGATCAGCATAATACAGCTTTTGCCACAGAGTGGGGTATATTTGCCTTTCGTGTAATGCCATTTGGGCTTACCAATGCACCAGCTACCTTCCAGAGGCTGATGTGCCATGTATTTAAAGAGTTCCTGAGGAAGAACTTAGAAGTCTATGTTGATGACCTCTGTGCTCATTCCAACATTAGACAGACACATATACCAGAACTCAGGCAAATCTTTGACACATGTAGAGAGTATTAAGTTTTCTTGCACCCAGAAAATGTGTTTTCATGGTCAAGCAAGGAAATATTTTAGGACACATAGTATCAAAGAATGGCATATCCACTGATGAAGAGAAAGTGAGAGCTATTGTTGAGTTACTTGGGCCTAAGAATGTCAAGGAAGTACAAGCTTTCATGGGGCATTGTGGTTATTACCGACGGTTTATACACACGTATGCCATCATAGCAAAGCCCATGTATGGACTTTTGACTAACTTTGAGTGGACTGATGAATGTGAAAACTCCTTCAATGAGCTCAAAAGACGATTGTGTTCAGCACCAATCTTGACCACCCCGGATTGGAACAAGCCATTCCATGTTCACATGGATGCATCCAATTATGCTATTGGGTGTGTACTCGCGCAGCCTACGGGTGAAGGGAATATGGATCTCCCTATTGCCTATGCCAGTAGACAATTGAATGCGGCTGAACGGAACTATACAACCATCGAGCGAGAAGGATTAGGCATGGTATATGCAGTTAAAAAGTTTAGACATTATTTGCTTGCAAATACGTTTAAATTTTTTACTGACCATCAGGCACTACTATATCTTGTGAACAAGCCATGCAATACAGGAAGATTAGTAAGATCGTTCCTCTTGCTAATGGAATATGATTTCGAGGTTGTGGTAAGGAAAGGGAAGACTCATTTGAGAGCAGATCATCTATCTAGGCTCACATCGGGAGAAGCCCCACAAGGAGTGTCAGATGACCTACCTGATGCTTACTTGTTTAATTTGGAAGTGGTGCCGCAGTGGGCTAAGCCATTAGTGCCAGTATTGACATACGGGCCTAACCATCCAATAATAAACACACAGGATAGAGAGGTAGTAAAAGCCCAAAAGTATCACATCATGGCAGGAAGTATGTACAAGCACACGGATCAAGGGATCTTGGCGTGTTGTGTGGAAGAGGATGAGTACGCTAAATGGTTGTAATTAGCACATGTAGGTGCATTAGAGCAACACTACTCAAAGCAACAAACCCTACAGACACTAAAGAGACTCGGAGTGCATTGGCCGACTATGGAAGCTGATGTCCACAAGTTGTGCAAGGAATGCCCAATCTGCTGCACTAAACCACCTGTGGAATATGCCACTCTTTATCAAGTGTCCATAGTGCCAGATTGGAGTGAACCACTAGTATCCTTCTTGAGTACGAAAGCCTTCCCTCCAGAAATGACTCTGGCTCGAAAAAGAAGTCTAGAACAAGAAGCCCTAGATTACTCACTCATTGGTGATAATCTATACAAACGTGGTAAAGATGGTTACCTGAGACTTTGTGTTCATGAGAGTGAATATCTAAAGATTTTGGAAACTGCTCACCAAGGTGTAGCAGGAGGACACTTTGGACCATATCGGGTGATCAAGGCAATACTATTTGTAGGCTTCTGGTGGCCGACCCTTCACATGGATGCACATACCTATGTGAAACGATGTGATGTCTGTCAGAGAACTCAGTATCCTATACGCAAAGATGAGATGCCACTGAAACCTATGATGCGTGGACGTGCATTCTCTAAGAGGGGAACCTCGAAATCATATTCCATTAGCAAGAGGAACCATCTTACTAATCTTCCTGTATTGCATGGCTTGTTCACGAGATATAGTAGTGCCTGATGGTCAGTAAAAATTCAAACATATTTGCAAGCAAATAATGTCTAAACTTTTTAACTGCATATACCATGCCTAATCCTTCTCGCTCGATGGTTGTATAGTTCCGTTCAGCCGCATTCAAAATTCTACTGGCATAGGCAATAGGGAGATCCATATTCCCTTCACCCGTAGGCTGCACGAGTACACACCCAATAGCATAATTGGATGCATCCATGTGAACATGGAATGGCTTGTTCCAATCCGGGGTGGTCAAGATTGGTGCTGAACACAATCGTCTTTTGAGCTCATTGAAGGAGTTTTCACATTCATCAGTCCACTCAAAGTTAGTCAAAAGTCCATACATGGGCTTTGCTATGATGGCATACATGTGTATAAACTGTCGGTAATAACCACAATGCCCCATGAAAGCTTGTACTTCCTTGACATTCTTAGGCCTAGGTAACTTGGCAATAGCTCTCACTTTCTCTTCATCAGTGGATATGCCATTCTTTGACACTATGTGTCCTAAAATATTTCCTTGCCTGACCATGAAAACACATTTTTCTGGGTTCAAGCAGACTTAATACTCTCTACATGTGTCAAAGATTTGCCTGAGTTCTGGTATATGTGTCTGTCTAATGTTGGAATGAGCACAGAGGTCATCAACATAGACTTCTAAGTTCTTCCTCAGGAACTCTTTAAATACATGGCACATCAGCCTCTGGAAGGTAGCTGGTGCATTGGTAAGCCCAAATGGCATTACACGAAAGGCAAATATACCCCACTCTGTGACAAAAGTTGTCTTATGCTGATCCTCTCGAGCTATGGCTACTTGATTGTAGCCCGAAAATCCTTCAAGGAAGCTGTATACTTCCTTGCCTGCTACCCTTTCTAAGAGATGTTTTGTGATAGGAAGCGGATAGTTATCTCGAATTGTGGCTGCATTGACCTTCTTCAAGTTAATGCATACATGCAATTTGCCATTCTTCTTGGGCACCACTACAATGGGGGATACCCATTCAGTGTGCTCAATTTCATAGATGAATCCAGCTTCTACCAGTCTATCTATCTCTTCTTTGATCTTAGCAGCATAATTATCATTATATGTGTATGGCTTTTGCTTAGACGGTTTGGCATCTGAGGTCATGGGGATAGTGTGTGAGCATATGTCAGGGTCCACGCCTTTCAAATCCTTGTAACTCCAAGCGAATACATCTCTATATTCTCTTAGCAAGGCTATTAACGCATGCTCTTCTTCCTTTGTTAGGTCATGGCCTATGTACGTGCATCTCTCCTCTCCTTCTTCTAGGGCCACTACTACTTTCTTGGTGGTTTCTTTGTTATCATAGGCTTCTCCTGATTGTGCCTCTCGTTTAGGCATTCTTATCATGACTCTCCTTTCATCTATCTCATATTTCTTAAAATTTTCCGGTCCTTCAAACAAAGATTCTTCCTCTTCTGGTGTGACTTCTTTCTTCTTTCTTTTCTTTCCTTCTTCCTTCGGGGTCACATGTGTGGCTAGCCTTACATCAGTTGTAAGTTCTCCATACCTTTGGGGTAGAAATTCTACTTCATAGAAGTATTCTTCATCTGATGCAAAAGGTGGGTCCATAATGATTGACTCTAGATCGGAGTCACTTGCATCCTCAAATGCATCAGGGCTAGTTTCACACTCTTCTAACACTGCTTCTCCCATGATCGGCTCTATGGAGAAGACTGAAATGTCATAGCCATCTTCATCACAGTGAGGTGTCCATTGTTCTTCATTGATGGCTACATCCAACCATGTTTGAAGCCAGTCGCCTTTTCAACTACTCAAGATCAGCTAAGACACAATTGCACTTGGATGGACTCCTAGAGAAGTTAGAAAGTATAATTGCAAGATCTGCCAGGGAAGAAAAAAATCAAGAAAGAGATGAGGCAAGCAAAAACATAAGCCATCCCCCACAGGAAGCTTATGTGCCCAATTCCACTAGACCAGACACTTCCTCTTCTATGAATAGGTTCACTCCAGAATTCCTCCGAGAGATTCAAGAAGAAAAATGGGCTAAAGAAAGTGAAGTTCCTCCTCCCATTGAACTTGTGGATGACACGCAGGATCAATTCCCACAAGACATTCCATCCATTATGGTGAGCAGGAGAGCACCCAGCCTCAAGAGAAATTAGACTTTGAGTCTAATTCTTTACAGGAATTACCCCATTTCACAGGCCCATGGGAAGCCAAGTCGACCTGTATGAGAGCACCCACTGTCATGGTAAGAAACGAAGACTCAGTCATACCTAGGAATACGGAAGTAGTGAAAAACACTAAAGTGCAGTGCAACCTCACTTTAGAAGAGCTACTCAAAGTTAGGCCAGAATTATGGAAACATGTAGCCAAACAAGTACCAGAGATAGCAAAACCTCGTTCCCAGGTAGGTTCTCATAGGACAGTGCCAGAAATTCCTCTAGACAAGATAGGAGATATGAGTGAAGGTGAAGAAGGAAATACTTATCTTCCCATTACCCATCAGGGGTACACAACCAAGGCAATTCTGGACTCAGGTGCAGGAGTTGCTATTGCTACCACTTCCCTATGGAAGCGGTGGGGCAAGCCAGCACTCAGGCCCACGAGGATGAAATTGCAAATGGCTGATGGCCACATAGAGAGGCCTTTAGGACTACTTGAAGGGATAACTCTCACTACATGCGGTGTTGAGTTTGAGCATACTTTCGCCATATGTGATTTTAACAAGAATCATGCCTATGAGATGATTTTGGGAAGACCATTCATGCGACAGTTGCAAGTAGTACAGGATTGGGGAACCAATTCCTTGTACTTGCAACATTTAGGTGTTACGACCAAAGTCAATCTCAAAGATTACTCTCATAGAGATGTTCCACCTATTCAATGGAATCCCATCCATAGAGCCAAAGATGATACGGAATCGGTGCATTCCATAGGATCAAGATCCTCATGGATGCATGAAGACACCCACTTATGGATGTGTAAAGTGGCAGTAGAAGAAGAGAAAAGAGAAAAAGCCAGAGAGGTAGGTGCAAAAGAAACACATAGATCAATTCAAGACCCAGCCTATGCACCTGTAGTATTTCCGGACGAACCAATGCGACCATTTCCGCACATAGCTTGGTTCTCTCTATCTCTAGGTCAGCTCTAGGGTAGCACTTGTCATGATCCGTCACATTTGGCCCTTCTTGGATTCTGGCCTGATATGCCTTAAGCATCATGTCTATGTCTTCAGGAGTGGGGTCAGCTAACACTGATCCTACTCTAGGGGTTGGTGGGATGTTCTGAGGTAGGGGGGCAGATGGTGGGTTAGATGGTGATGGAAGTGAGGGTGGTGGTGGTATGTGAGAGTTTGTTTGAGAGGTGAGTTCAACAATTTTGGCTTTTGTTTCTCTTATGCTTTCTTCTAGGTTGCTCATCTTTTTAGACCATTGTCTTTTCATTCTTTCTCGACTATCCCTCCAGGCTCTCGACCGTTTCTTGGCTATGCTCTCAGTTTCACTAACCTCTGCACTCTTCTCTTGACCTATCCCTGGGTTCTGTTGCAAAGCCTGGGCTCTAGTGACTACCTGTACTGGTGCAGTGGACGTCACACTTCCTGTAGAGTCTACTAATAACCCAATAACGTTAATTGGAGTTATTTTTGGCATATTATTAGGATTCTTAGGGCAATCTCGTAAGAGATGCTCTTTCCCACAATCTTGGCAAAAGCCTTGAATCGTCATTGACTGGGGTTGTGTAGGTGGAGGTAAGGGGCAATCACGAATGAGGTGATCTTCTTGACATCTGTAGCATGGTCCTCTAGGGAATGGGGGTCTTACCTGCCTAGGTTGGGGCCTAGGGTTAGGGTTTGTGTACATTACATTTGTGTACTCTGGCTCCCAACTAGGTTCGCCTGGTTCTTCACTGTAGTAGGACTCACCATGTTCAGGAGATTGCATGTAGTAAGCCTGTGGACTATCAATATGTGTAGAGTCAAAGCTATGATCACTTGGGTCACTTTCTGAGAGCAGTGGTGTTACTGGCACTATAGCTCTATTCAAATTTTCCTCAGCTGCAGCATACTTTACAGGAATCACATTAGCTGGGTTTGGAGGTTGTTGAGCTAACACAGGTTGTGGTCTTTGTTGGTTTTGGTAGGGTTGTTGATAGGGTTGCTGCGGTCTACCATATTGTTATGGGGGGTACTGGTTCTAGTATCTTCCCTGTTGTGGATAGGGTTGAGGGTAGGTTTGTCTAATTGGCTGCTTATTGTACGGGCAATCTTGTGCTGTGTGATTTGTGTATCTCCGTTCTATGGTGCAATATTGGCTGCTAGGATTCACTTGGGGTTGAGCTATGATGGGACATGCGTTCGCCATATGGTCACCACCACAAGTATAGCACCTTTTTACTGGGGAAAATCTAGGAATTTGTTTACTAGAGACACCTAGTTTTTGAGCTACTTTCTCCGCAAGTTCCTCAATAGATGTGGATTGCGAGGAAGAGAGGCTAGAGGCACAATCTGAATCTTTGTAGATTTTGGAAAGCTCTAACTCCTCCCCTAGGTTATCCTCAATGTCAATGCACATGCGTACACACTCTTCTATGGTCCTAGGGTCCTTCAAGTACACATATGATCTTAATTTGGTACTTAGCAATCCATCCAAGAACAAAGCCACTTGTTTGGCAGGTGTGGGTAACTCAGGAACAGGGCATCTCTCAAGGTACTTCCTAAATCTTCTTCCTGCAAGTCTCACAGTCTCCTGGGGGGTCTGCTTGAAGCTGTAGATCAATGAGGAAGTATTATGCCTTATGCCACTCTTAGAGAATTCAGTGATGAAAGCCTCTAAGAGTTGGTCTATGCTCCTGAATTGTCTCTCGTTCAATGGTTGAAACCACGTAAGGGCTATGTTCCTAAGTGTTAGACCAAAGGCATTATATTGCATGAATAGGTCCTCAACGTGTTCGCCTCTCAAGACTTGCCTAAACTCGGCCACATGATCATATGGGTCTCCTGTGCCATCGAAGTAATTCTTCATGGGCTTAACTAACTAAGTCGGTCTCAAAATCCTGGTGTGTTCCCTAGGCCTTGGCAGAGGGAAATCATCAGCATTCCTTTGATTCCTTGGGGCTCTAAATCCTTCAGGTTCCACTCTATTTGTTTCCGTTCTCGTTCTGTCTCTTCCCACTGGGTTGGCAAAGCTTATCTCCGGTCTCTCTCTCTGTCTGTCTCTTTGAGTTCCATGAGTGTGGGAGGTTCCAGCTCCTTGGTGAACAAAGGACACATTCGATCTTGGTTGGGGGAAAATAAATTCACATTTCCAAGTGTAAGCATGCCTATCATTTGCTGTAACCACAAAGACCCTTTCTGAAGAGTGATCTAAGTAGGTCACTCTACCTGGAGTATCAGGATCTTTGAACTCATATATCATGATTGTTCCTACCTCACTCGGCTGATTAGGTCTATATCTCCAAAAGGTTTCATCCGTCTCTCGGTTCAGGAGTAGACCTATGCTCTTATTATCTTGGGGAATCCACTCTGGTGTGATAATCCTAGTGAGAACAGATTTTCCTCGGGGGGTTCTAGGTTCTTCGCCCATGTTTCCTTGCTCGAGGTCACCTAAGTCCATTTCTAGAACTACATTCCCAAATTCATCTGTCCTATCTGGATGACTGGTGACTACATATATTGTCCCTTCTTTGTCCAAGTATGCTCCATTTTCAAACTTGACAGCTGGGCGCTCTAGTCCAATGGATTGGTCAGGGTTTTTAATCTGTACTACCAATCTTCCTAGGTCGTCCTCATAGATGCTAGCACCTAATCGGTTGGTCCTGAGGTATTCTAGTTGCATCTTGTAAGGGCCTTCTACCCTATGTAAATATGGCACTCCGGAGCTTCCTGTAGGTCTCTCCATACCGTGGGACATCTCAGATTTGCTCGTTTCAGAGCCAGGGTAGTACAAATGATGGCTCAACTGCTGGGCCCAAGACCTAGCAGTATGATTGACACTAGCCTCTGAAGATCTAAGACTTTGTCTATCTCTCCCTAGGTGTCGACCTGATCTAAGGTTCATAAGCCCAATTGAATAATCCCAAATTTTCCCAAGTACACTTTGCGTTGCTGAGTTCTTTTATATCAGTCACTTGTTCTTTTTTAATTGCTCTTAGGGTGTTACTTCTTTTCCAATTAATCTTCGTCGCAAGGAACACTTAAGTTTTTATCGTACTTTGAGTGCGGTCGCTCAATTTAATTTCTTTTCCTTAAATTGTTTCACAATTGTAATCTCCTAGCACTTGCACTTGAGTGATTAGAGTTCTTGTACTTGGTTGTTCTTAACGTGTTCCTAATTAATCAACACCTCTATCCGTACTTAGCCTATGCTAGGGATTGATAGAGGGTGTTGAGAATTTCCAACCTTAAGTTCTTCCCTTGGTTGCCCTTGTATGCCCAGGAAGCGTGTTCCCAAGCTCGCACTTACTCTTGCTTCGAGTACCCTTCGATGCTCTCAAAGAACCTGAAAAAATCCACAATTAGCTCAAGAAGTGGATTTAGTTGACAGACAGATCATTTTCATGCATGTAATTCACAGACCCAATTGCCTTTTGCCTCTATGGAATCAATCCCAAGGGACCCTCAATTTTTTTAACCTCGGGATATGGTCAACTTTAGATTATCCTATCTAATAATCCTGACATTAATTCTACCGTAACCAGTCAAAGTTTTGGTTGTATTCCCCACGAGCTTTCCAACAAAACAAAAATCACCGCAATCGGATTTCGTATGAGGAAGTTATGTCCGTTCAGGGTTTTGGGGCTAAAACAGGACTTAGAACAGGTTAACAGGCAAACAGGACTCCTCGAAATACTTTGTGTAATGGCCTCACAATGCAATGATGAACCCTAGAAAGTTCCCCACAATTTGCTAAAGATTAGAACACTATTTTTTGCCCTAAAAAATTGGCCAAATTTGCCCTTCTATCGCGTTCGCAAGCTCTGTCAGTCGCGATTGATAGGTCAATCGCGATTGACGTGTCGGTCGCGATTGATAGGTCCGTCGTGGCTGTTAGTCGCGATTGATGGGTCAATCGCGATTGACACGTGGCCCGGATTTTCAGTCGGTCGTGGTCAAAGGGTCATTGACTCTGCCAGTCGCGATTGATGGGTCGATCGCGATTGATAGGTCCTTCGTGAGGGTCCGTCCGTCGTGGTCAATCAATCGTTGACTGTGTCGGTCGCGATTGACAGAGCCGTCGGGGGCTGTCAGTCGCGATTGATTGATCGATCGCGATTGACTGGTCGATCGCGATTGATGGCTCGATCGCGATTGACACGTATCACACGTATGGTATGTCAGTCGTCGTCAATTAGTCATTGACTCTGTTGATCGCGATTGACGTGTCGGTCGTGATTGTGAGAGCCGTCGGGGGCTGTCCGTCGTGGTTTGTCGATCGCAATTCACAGAGCGATTGTGATTGACAGAAATCTGAGGAATTTCAAAAATTTAAACACATTTTTGGGAAGCTCTAGGCCTGTAGATCATGGTTATGTACTTTGTTTAGCAAATAGAGCATTTTTTCTGTCGGTCGCGATTGACGGAGGTCAACGCCTTGGGACCTGCACAGTCAAATTTTTTACCTGCTGGAGCTGGTGCAGCTGCTGGGGATGTTGATTCCTGTAGAAAATCTCAAAAAACACAGAAAATCACAAGCACACAAACACTCTCTCGCTCTCTCTCACAAGTGAAATGAGGGAAATGGTATGGGTGGGATGATATGACCAAAAACTGAAATTTTCCGCGATGAGGGAGATGGATGTGGGAGATGGTGAGTGTTGACAGTATACGGGAAGAAGCAAGTACGGACACACATGCAGATCTAGCACTGAGGCAACCCTTCATTTTTTTCAAAACCCTCACATCATTTTAAAGTGATTCTCATCACTACAAACCCTTGTAAATATCATGTCACCTTTTTGTAGCTCCATTTTGTACAAGCCGAGGAGTCCTCGAGCTTGGGGAGCCTTAGAAGTAGTTGCCTGTCAATTTTCATAATTTTTAGATCTCGTTTGGGCCCTCAAATAAGCCCTGGAACCTAATTTTTAACTAGGCCGGACACTAGGTCTGGACAGGGCCAAAGCTAGTCAAAAACTATAAATAGAGCTAGAGAGCTCATTTTTGGGGTTAGCTTCTGGTAGTTTGAGCTTGTATGAGAACTTTCTTGCAATAGAAGTGATTCCATTGTCTACTCTCTTTGTTCTTACTGTGTGTGCGCGTGTGTGTGTATGTGTGTGCATGTTTGTGTGCTTCTCACTCACGCACTTGTGCCGCCACTTGCTCGAGGTCTTCATACCATCCTCACGTCTTCCCGGATTGACAATTAAAGGAGGTGCTACTCATCACTGAGCCACACCAAATTTTTGGCGCCGTTGCCGGGGACCGAGCTTTGAGGACGAGCGTGTGATGGTAAGACGTAGAGAGGACGCGTTGGAATGGTAAGTAGTAGGTAAATTTCTGAATTTTTTTCATCTCCATCTTCATCTTCACCTCATTCTCCATTTCCACCTCCACCTCCTTCTCCACTACATATCCCCTCTTCCCTATCATTCCCTCATTTGTTGTGTGCGAGTTTGAGAGAGAGCGATTGTGCGTGCTTGTCTTTGTGTGTTTTTTGCATGTTTCTTGCAGGTGGCAGCTCCATCATCATCTCCAGCAAGCTCAGCAGGTACAGAAATTGTCTGCACAGTCCCCGAGGCGTTGAGCTCGAGCTATCGCGACACTCCGAAAATTTCACCCAATCACGATTCTGAGTGCACCACGACACTGCGCAGGCCTAGAGCTCCCAGGATCACTAGATAGAACAGAAAAATTCACCATATCCCGAGCTATCGCGACACTTCGACCTATCGCGACACTTCGACCTATCGCGACACTTCGACCTATCGCGACACTTCACGAGCTATCGCGACACTTCAACCTATCGCGACACTTCACGAGCTATCGCGACACTTCCCGAGCTATCGCGACACTTCACGAGCTATCGCGACACTTTGACCTATCGCAACACCTCACGAGCTATCGCGACACCCCAACCTATCGCGACACTTCACGAGCTATCGCGACACCCCGACCTATCGCGACACTTCACGAGCTATCGCGACACTTCCCGAGCTATCGCGACACTTCGACCTATCGCGACACTTCGACCTATCGCGACACCTCACGAGCTATCGCGACACCCCGACCTATCGTGACACTTCGACCTATCGCGACACCTCACGAGCTATCGCGACACCCCGACCTATCGCGACACTTCACGAGCTATCGCGACACCCCGACCTATCGCGACACTTCGACCTATCGCGACACCTCGACCCGACCTATCGCGATACACGGCTTTTAACGCATGAAAATTTAGGGTTAATTTTTTTAGTGATTGGAAGGGTAGTTGAGCTTAATTTTAGGCACCTTGGTATAACTTTAGAACCTTGGAAGTGGGCAAAAGGCCTAGAAACCAGAGAGGGATCTCCTGAACCCTGAGTGCCTGTTTTGACCCTTTAGTGCCTGAATGGTCATAACTTGACCATACGAACTCCGATTGATGAGATTTTGGTCTCGTTGGAAAGCTCGTTGAGAATCCCACGTGGACCTCGACTGGTTTTTGTAAGAATCATACGCGGAGTTTTAGAACATGCATTTTTAAGTTGACCTTTAGGTGGAACTAAGTGGTTCTCAAATTCAGGGGGTACAGTGAACTACTCCAAGGGGGCTGAAATTATTGGTGTGTCTTTCAATTACTTGTGGCAATAGAGCTATACTAACAGGTGTGCTTTTGCAGGAACTTTGTGCGTGCTCAAGGCAATCCAAAGCAAGCTAGCAAGGGTGAGTACCAAGCGTGGGAGAAGGCTTCCTGGGCTTGTGTAGCAGTCTGGTCAACCAGCTAATTGAGGTTGGAAGATCTCTCAACCCTCCTTTGTCAATTCCTAGCCTAGGCTAAGTACGACTTAGGTGTGGTAATTAATTAGGGCAACGTTAGGCACGAATCAAGTCCAAGAATATTAATCAACAAAGTGCAAGAAGTAAATAGGTCTTAAGTGCGAAAACCCTAAAGGACAAAAGGTAAACTGGAGTCGATCACTTATCAAGTGCGGAAATTCACTTAAGTACTCCTGACGACGCGATTTCAGACAAGACCATAAACATAATATTCAACTAAAAAGAACAAAGTGATTGGTGCAAAATCAACCTGCAACGAGAGTGTGCTTGGGTTCCAGGGGATAAGTAAATCAGGCTTATGAACCTTAGATCAGGCAGACACTTAGGCCGAGACAGACAGAGCCTCAGATCTTCTGAAGCTAGTGTCAATCACACTGCCAGGTCTTGGGCCCAGTAGTTGAGTGATTATCCATACATTCCCAGATCAGAAACAAGTGATTCTGAGATGTCCTATCACATGGAGAGACCAGTAGGTAGTTCAGGGTTGGCTTATCTAGAAAAGCCAGAGGGACTTTACAAGACTCAGCTGGAATACATCAGGACGAATCGTCTAGGTGCTCGCATCTACGAAGACGGATTGAGAAGATCGGTGGTCCAGATTAAGAACCCCGATCAACCCCATGGATTAGCCCACCCGGTAGTCAAGTTTGAGAATGGAGCATACCTAGATAAAGAGGGGACTATATATGTAGTCACCACTCTCCCTGATAGAACTGATGAGTTTGGAAATGTGATTGCGAAGACCGACATGGGTGATATAGAGCAAGGGAACTTAGAGAGAGAGCCAAGAACTCCCCGTGGTAAATCTGTCTTGACCAGAATCATGACTCCAGAGTGGATTCCACAGGATAATAAAAGCATAGATCTGCTTTTAAACCGAGAAACCGATGAGGTTTTTTGGAGATATAAATCTCCTCAATCTCAGGAAGTGAGTGCCCCCACAATCTATGAGTTTAAAGACCCTGATAGCCCAGGTCAAGTAACCTACCTAGACAATGCATCAGAGAGAATCTTCGTGGTCACTGAGCTTGGCAGACATGCCTACACATGGAAGGGAGAATTTGTTTTTCCCCAACCAAGGTCTACTGTGTCCTTTGGTCACCAAGGAGCTGGGACCTCCCAAGCTCATGGGGCTCAGAGAGATAGAAGTAGAGACAAACCTGAGGTAAGTTTCGGCAACTCCCCGGGAAGAGAAAGAACGGGAACAGAAAGGAATAGAGTGGAACCTGAGAGACATAGAACCCCATGGAATCACAAGGACATTGATGATTTTCCTTTGCCAAGGCCGAGAGAACACACTAGGACCCTGCGACCAACTCAACTGGTGAAGTCCATGAAGAATTATTTCGATGGCACGGGAGACCCTTATGACCATGTGGCAGAATTTCGACAAGTGTTGAAAGCTGAACAGGTGGAGGACCTATTCACACAATATAATGCTTTCGGTCTAACCCTTAGGAACACTGCCCTTACGTGGCTCCAACCACTGAATGAGAGGCATTTCAGAAACATAGAACAACTCTTAAAGGCATTTATTGTTGAGTTTTCTAAGAGTGGAATCAGGCATAACACCTCCTCACTAATTCATAGCTTCAAACAAACACCTCAAGAGACGGTCAGACTAGCTGGAAGAAGATTTAGACAGTACCTGGAGAGATGCCCTATGCCGGAGTTACCCACACCAGCCAAACAAGTGGCCTTGTTCCTAGACGGATTGTTGAGCACTAAGCTCAGGTCATATGTGTACCTGAAGGACCCTAGAACGATAGAGGAGTGCGTACGCATGTGCATAGACATTGAGGACAATCTAGGTGAGGAATTAGAACTATCAAAAATCTATAAGGATTCTGATGGCTCTAGCAACATGGCATCTGGTCAATCCACATCTATCGAGGAACTTGCAGAGAAGGTAGCCCAAAAACTAGGTGTCTCTAGCAAGCAAATTCCGAGATTTTCCCCAGTTAAGCGGTGTTACAATTGTGGCGGTGAACATATGGCAAGTGTATGCCCCATTATGGCCCAACCACAGGCGAATCCTAGTAGCCAGTACTGCACCATAGAGCGCAGATACACCAACCACACTGCACAAGACTGCCCATATAACAAGCAAACTGTTAGGCAAAATTATCCTCAGCCATATCCACAACATGGTAGATACCAGAATCAGTACCCATCACCACAATACAACAGACCACAGCAAACTTATCAGCCACCTTATCAAGGGCAGCAGAGGCCTCAACCAGTCCTAGTGCAGCAACCCCCTGCTCCAACCAATGTGATCCCAGTGAAATATGCATCTACTGAAGAAAATCCGAATAGAGCCATAGTCCCAGTCACCCCATTGCTATCAGACAGTGATCCCAGTGACCATAGTTTTGACTCCGCACATATTGATAGCCCACAGGCTTACTACATGAAGTCACCCGAGCATAACGAGTCATACTACTATGAGGACCCAAGTGAAAATAGTGGGGAACCGGAGTATTCTAATGTCATGTACACAAACCCCAACTCTAGACCTCAACCTAGGCAGGTACGACCCCCATTTCCTAGAGGACCATGCTTCAGATGTCAGGGAGATCACCTTATACGTGATTGCCCACTGCCTGTCCCTACACAACCTCAACCAGTAACCATTCAGGGTTTTTGTCAAGACTGCGGGAAAGAGCATCTCCTACGAGATTGCCCAAAGAACCCTAATAACATGCCTAAAATCACTCCTATCAATGTTGTTGGGTTAGTTGTAGACTCCATAGGGAGTGTGACTTCCACTGCACCTGTGCAGGTGATCACAAGAGCCCAGGCACTTCAACAACACCAAAGTGTTGGTCCCGAAAAGAGCCCTGAGGTGAGTGAAACAGAGAACATACCCAAAAAGAGAACTAGCGCCTGGAAGGATAGTCGTGAAAGAATGAAGAGGCAATGGGCAAAAAAGATAAACGAACTTGAAGAAAGCGTGAGAGAAACCAAGGCAAAAATCACAGAGATCACATCTCAACCGCACTCCCACACACTTCCACCACTACCATCCCCATCACCCTCCAATTCTCCACCCTCTAATACACCTCACGTAACCCACCCACCACCCCGAGTAGGATCAGTATTAGCTGACCCCACTCCTGAAGGCTTGGACATGATGTTCAAAGCCTACCAGGCTCGACTTCAAGAAGGGCCAACAGCTGCAAACCTAGACAGGAGTTACCCCAGAGCAGATTTAGAGATTGAACGGATGAAAATGTGCATGAAAATGGTAGAACAAGCTCAAGCTATACTTGAGACTAGTCAAAAGTTCAATCAGACAAACTCTGTCAAGCCGGATTTGCATTTCCAAGGCTTACTAGAAAGATTAGAGCAGTTGGTAAACAAATCACAAGTTTCTTTACCTCCACAGGCTCAACCAATTGTTGAAAGAGGAAGCTCACCACAAATGGGAGCTTATGTTCCTAATTCTACGGATGCTGGAATACCTCCTTCAATACAACAGTACTCTCCAGAGTTCTTGCGGGAAATACAAGAAGAGAAATGGGCCAAGGAGAAGGGTGATTCCCCTCCCATTCCTGAGATTGATGATCTTCGTGATCAATTTCCCCAAGACATTCCCTCTATCTATGGGGATCAAGCAGAGCAACAAGAGGAAGAGAGATTAGATTTTGAATCTAATTCTTTACAAGAGTTGCCTCATTTCACAGGCCCATGGGAATCTGAATCTCTCCAGATCAGAGCTCCCACGATATTGGTAAGAAATGAAGACTCAGTGATTCCCAGGAACACTGATGTTGTGAAGAACACTAAGCTTCAATGTCACCTCACTGTAGAGGAACTCCTCAAGGCAAAACCGGAGCTCTGGAATCATGTGAAGGATCAGGTCCCAGAACTTGAATCCAATGCACCAAAAGTAGGCTCTAAACAAAAAGTACCAGGGATACCTCTCGACAAGATAGGAGACATGAGCGAAGGTGAAGAAGGTAACACTTATCTTCCGATCACCTATCAAGGTTACACAACCAAAGCAATTGTGGATTCGGGTGCCGGTGTTGCTATTGCGACCACCTCCCTGTGGAAGCGATGGGGCAAACCCACCTTAAGACCAACGAGAATGAAACTTCAAATGGCAGATGGTCATTTTGAAAGACCTCTCGGATTGCTTGAAGGGATAACTCTTACCACTTGTGGTGTAGAGTTTGAACATACGTTTGCTATATGTGACTTTGAGAAGAATAATGTTTACGAGATGATCCTAGGAAGACCTTTCCTGCGACAATTGCAAATAGTACAGGATTGGGGAACCAACTCCTTGTACTTACAGCACTTAGGGGTCACCACCAAGGTCAATCTGAAGGATCACACCTTCAGAGATGTACCACCCCTACAGTGGAATCCTATCCACAAAGTGAAAGAGGACTCTATCTCCGTGCATTCTGGAAGTTCACCTGAACCATCCTGGTTGCATGAAGATACTCACTTGTGGATGTGCAAGGTCACAGAGGAAGAGGAAAAGTGCCTAAAAGCGAGAGAAGAAGGAACTCCCCCAGGAGATAGACCAATAAAAGACCCAGCCTATACACCAATGATATTTCCAGATGAGGAATTTGAGCCTCATGGTTGGGCAGAAATCTTAGCTACCATGGACATTGCAGTCAATGAGGAACAATGGACACCCCATTGTGATGAGGAGGGTTATGATATTTCAGTGTTCATGTGTCAGCCCTTGTTGGAAGAGTGTGATCCTAGTGAGTTCATAGAAGAAGAAGAGAATGACGATGATGTAGAATCCATTGTGATGGATACATACTTTGACTCAGAGGAACACTACTTAGAAGACCTAGGGGTGTTAACCCAAAAGGAAGAAGAACCCCTTGCGAGTATTAAAACGATAAGTTCAAAGAAAGGAAGTGAAGGAGGTCAAAAGAAAAAGAAAAGGAAAGCAGTGAGACAAGAAGAGGAAGAATCATTGTTTGAAGTACCAGAAAATTTCAAGAAATATGAAGTGGAAGACCGGAAAATTTTGGTACGAATGCCTAAGAGAGAGGCCATTATAGGAGAAGCATATGATAATAAAGAAAAGACCAAAAAAATTGTAGTGACCATTGAAGGGAACGAAGAGCGATGTACGTACATAGGAGACGACCTAAGTGCAGAGGAAGAAGCAGAGCTTGTAGCTCTATTAAGGGAATATAGGGATGTGTTCGCATGGCACTATAGAGACTTGAAAGGAGTAGATCCAGAGATTTGCTCTCATACGATTCCGATGACAGCTGATGCCAAGCCCACCAAACAAAAGCCCTACACATATAATGACAATTATGCAGCCAAAATAAAAGAGGAAATTGATAGGCTGATTGAAGCCGGATTCATCTATGAGATTGAGCACACTGAATGGGTGTCCCCCATTGTAGTGGTGCCCAAGAAGAATGGGAAATTGCGAGTGTGCATTAACCTTAAAAAAGTCAATGCCGCTACGATCCGAGATAGTTATCCCCTTCCAATCACCGAACATCTATTAGAGCGTGTTGCAGGCAAGGAAGTTTACAGCTTCCTTGATGGATTTTCAGGTTACAACCAAGTAGCCATTGCCCCCGAAGATCAGCACAAAACGGCCTTTGCCACAGAATGGGGAATCTTTGCATTTCGTGTGATGCCATTTGGGCTCACCAATGCACCTGCAACATTCCAAAGACTCATGTGTCATGTCTTCAAAGAGTTCTTGCGAAACAGCTTAGAAGTATATGTGGATGATTTGTGCGCTCATTCCCAAGAGAGAAGTTACCACATCCCTGAGCTCAGGCAAATTTTCAACAAGTGTAGAGATTATCGAGTGTGTCTGAATCCAGAGAAGTGTGTGTTTATGGTACGACAAGGTAAGATCTTAGGTCACATTGTTTCTAAGAATGGAATTTCAACAGATGAAGACAAAGTAAGAGCAATAGCAGAGTTGCCCAGACCAAGGAATGTTAAAGAGGTACAGGCCTTTATGGGCCATTGTGGATATTACCGTAGGTTTATCCACATGTATGCCATCATAGCTAAACCTCTTTATGGGCTGTTAACAAATTTTGACTGGAGTGAGGAATGCGAGACTTCCTTCAACGAGCTGAAGAGACGTTTGTGCACAGCACCAATATTGACTACTCCGGATTGGAGCAAACCCTTTCATGTCCATGTAGATGCCTCAAATCATGCAATAGGATGTGTGCTAGCGCAACCCACGGGTGAAGGAAACCTAGATTTGCCGATAGCATATGCTAGTAGGCAACTAAATGCAGCTGAACGAAATTATACCACAACGGAAAGAGAAGGCCTAGGTATGGTATATGCTGTGAAGAAGTTTAGACACTATCTATTGGCCAATAAGTTCAAGTTTTTCACTGATCATCAAGCTTTACTATACTTGGTTAATAAACCTTGCAATACGGGCCGCTTAGTAAGATGGTTCCTCTTACTAATGGAATACGACTTTGAAGTTGTTGTCAGGAAAGGTAGAACCCATCTTAGGGCAGACCATCTTTCTCGCATCACTTCAGGAGAGCCACCGCAAGGAGTGTCTGATGAATTGCCCGATGCTTATCTGTTCAATTTAGAAGTTGTTCCTAAATGGGCAAATAAGTTGGTACCAGTCCTAACCTTCGGGCCTGCAAATAAAAATGTTAAAACAAGCAAAGAGGAAATTGTAAAATCACTAAAGTATCAAATATTGGCCGGAAGTATGTACAAGCAAGATGCCGAGGGCGTATTAGCATGTTGTGTCGAGGACGATGAACATACTAGTTGGTTGCAACAAGCCCATGAGGGATTGCTAGGGAATCACTACTCTAAACAACGAACATTGCAGAATCTAAAACGCATAGGAGTGTATTGGCCTAGCATGGACAAAGAAATACAAGAGTGGATCCAGAGTTGTCCAGGGTGCCAGGAGAGACCCCCAGTGGAGCATGCCACTCTTTATCACGTGTCATTAATCCCAGATTGGAGTGCTCCATTGGTCGAGTTCATGAGATCGGGAACATTACCCAATCAGGCTAGTCTTGCAAGAAAACGGAGCATGGAGCAAGAGGCTCAAGACTATGCCTTAGTAGGAGACAACCTATATCGAAGAGGCAAGGATGGTTACCTAAGATTGTGCGTACATGAATCAGACTACTTGAAAGTCTTAGAAACGGCACACAGCGGTGCTGCAGGTGGACACTTTGGGCCTGACAGAGTAATTAAGACCATTCTATTCTCAGGACTGTGGTGGCCCACTCTTCATATGGATGCACATACTTATGTGAAGAGTTGCGACACATGCCAACGTGCCCAATATCCGATAAGGAAAGATGAAATGCCATTAAGACCAATGATGGGAGGACGTGCATTTTCAAAGTGGGGTATAGACTTTGTAGGTCCCATTAACCCCCCAGCTAGAAACTCCCATGCAGAATACATTATTGTAGCCACAGATTACCTTACAAAGTGGGTGGAAGTAAAGGCCACGACAAAGAATGATGCTCAAACGACGGCTAAGTTCTTATTCGAAAATGTGTTCACTAGATATGGGTTACCAATAGAGTTGGTTAGTGATAGAGGTACGCACTTCTTGAATGAGGTCATTGAAAATCTCCTTCAAGAATTCATGGTGATACATAAGAAGTCTGCACCCTATCACCCACAAGCTAACGGACAAGCCAAGAGCACGAATAAGATCCTATGTAACGTATTGACGAAACTGGTAAATAATAAACGCTCTGATTGGGACAAACAACTTCATCATGTTGTTTGGGCATACCGAGTTGCTTACAAAACGGTACTCAACGCCACCCCATTTCAGATGGTCTTCGGATAGAATGCAGTGCTACCACTAGATTTCCTAATCCCAGCTTTAAGAGTAGCACAAGAGCATGAGTGGAATGGACATGAGTTGTCCTCTAGGATCTTGGATCTAGAGCGTCTAGGTGAGACGAGGCTACGAGCAGCAGCAGGCATCTACGCTGCAAAGAAACGGCAAAAGGCATACTTTGATGCCCATGTGAAGGATAAGGGCTTGAAAGCAGGGGATCTAGTTTTAGTCTACACATTGAAACAACACGCAAGAAAGCTAGAAAAGAGAGGCTACGGACCTATGATCATTAATAGGATCTCCACGAGTGGAGCAGTACAACTAGCCACTTTAGAGGGGGATGTCCTCCCAAACTATATTAGCGGGTGCAGAGTCAAGCTGTATCAGGAACCCCTCACGGAGGAAATGCTAAGTCGACTCAATACTGCTAAACAACGTAAAGAGGAGGAAAAACGAATTCGAGAAGAAGCACAGGCAGAGGCCATAGAGCGCATTAAGCGCATGAAGCTAAGAAGACAAGGACTAGGGAGAGAACAGTACAACCATCAGGAAACTTCACCCAGATATTCCATGGCCATGTGTCAAGTAAGGTCAACCACTCATCCTAGCATAGTGGACAGGAGACCATTCATTGCAGTTAGGCTAGAACACGGCAACCCTTGCCAAGAACTCAGGGCTTTAATTGACTCAGGTGCTGCGACTAGTGCGATTAGATGGTTCCACTATAAGGATTCAGGAATAGAAATGCGGCCAATTGAGGCATACCTCATAGGGCTAGGAGGCATGGAAACCCCTTGCATGGGTGAGGTGGACCTTCCTATCCTCATTAAGAATATGACCATGACGGCGAAGCTACTAGTGTGCCATGATGACGATCTGATAGAACCCCTAATCCTTGGCCAAGATTGGCTATACGATCACTCAGTGGACCTAAATCTTAGACAAGGCTCCTTACAGATTGGAACCTTAGAGCAAAAGCGAGTGATACCGCTTGACTTCCCTAACGGCATTCCGCCTGACAGTTGTGACCCTAGACCCTATGAAACACATGCGACGGAAGATCGGAAGATCTTTGATCAGCTCAATCACGCTACGTCGACACCAACCCGCTTGGGCTTGGCTATAGACAGTTGTCAATCAGAAAGACGACAGGAGACCTTCCCTGGGACTTCCTGCAAACTAGAAGGGGCAGCTACCCATCCGCGAGGGCAGATGGACACAATCAGCGGGCAGATGGACACAATCAGCGGTCAGGTGGGTTGCATCAGCAGCCAAATGAGCACGACACCCTGCGGTGCTCATCCTTCCAAACTTGTTGCGGACAGGCCTAGATTAAAGTTAAAGAACGAATCATTTCCTAGTGGGCAGGTCACGCAAGTGTTGGAACTCCCTTCTTTTCCAAAGCAGAGCGTCCACCCGACCTCTCAACCTCAACCACAGCAGAGTCAACCACGAAGAAGGAACCCAGACCGACGGCAGTATCATAAGACGCAGCAAGGAAAGCAGTTTAGGCCAACCAAGGGAAGCGGCACCAGACAAATATGGGTGCCAAAAGGACAAAGAACACCAAAGAACTCCAACAAAGCCGAGATCGACAAGCAAAAGGCAGGGCAGAAACAGAATCAGTATCCACCATCCCCTCGACCTTCTTCTACAAGTCCGAGCATTCGACAAATTTGGATCGCCAAGAAATACCTTACCCATAGACCCACACCCACGCAGATTTGGGTACCCAAAAGGTCTCAAATACATCACTCACCCATCCAGAAACCTTTACCCATCTTTAGCTCTAAGAGCTACGACCCCTCTATCCAAGCATGGAGAATTAAAATGTGTACTAAACCCCCTGACCCAATTCTGTAAATCCACCCACACTAACAACAGGAGCATTCCGAGCCCATTGCATACCCAAAACATGCATCTAGGATGACACTGACCTCTAATCACCACTCACACTCTCACAAACACTTCACCACTAACCACTGACCTCCGGGATTGTCATGTTAGTATTGTGAAGGGAACACCATTACATCTTGTTTCCTATACAACACTAATGTGCCTTTCGTCTTCCAGCAGATAAGCAACCTACTCTCATGGCAACAGCGGCAGGCACAAGCTCTCAGGCAGGATCTGGTGCTCCTATCAATTGGGATGCCATGCCAGTGGAAGCTCCACCAACAGCTCGGCCTGAAGAATTCTTGAATGTGCGAAGGATTCCCATTCCAGATCCCCCCAGTGGACTAACCGAAAGAGTAAAAGGGCACTCCCATTGGTTCAATGAAATGCCAGGGGATTTGGGAGACGCAGATCACATCTGGGAGTCCAAGATGGAGTGTGGAGGGGTTTGGTGGACCTTCCAATTCTTTTCAAGAGAATTTGAGACCTTACAGAATGCAGCTCCACTTCAGGATATCTGGCAAAAGGCAGGACTACAAGCTTACTTCAGTGCAGCTCTACCTAAACCCGACTTCCTCAGGTGCTACTACTTGATTGCTACGATGAAACCTACCGGGGATAAAGATCACTCAGGCACATTCTGGGTGCCCTCCTTATCCAATCTAGAGGAGATGAGGAAGTTTGAATTAAATGTAACGTTAATCAGGGAAGCCCTTCAGATGTATGGCACGCATGTACCTTCTGACCGCGACCCATTGATACCAGAGTCTATGAAAAGCAATAGAATCAAGAAACTAAAAGAAATGTGCGCCCTCACCCCCAACATTGCCATACCTTTGCGGATGTGCCTCCAGCACTTCGCATTTCCCGCTCAGGACCGTTTCACGCAGCCTCACAAGAAGATATGGTACGGGCTATATTTAGCAGAGACCGGAAGCTTGCCCATTAAGATGCCGGTATGGATCTTAGATCAAGTGTATGAGGCAGGCAAGCGGGGAGTGAGGAAGCCCACTCTACATGGTTGTTGTGCGCTGACAAGAATCATCTACAGATGTCTTGCATATGACGTGCCAGTTGCCCGAGCCCTAAAGTATGCACACCTGGAGCTGTTCAAAGGGCGAAAGTCAGGGAGTCAGCCTGCAAAAAGAATGCGTGGATCCCTCTCACAGGTCTTGATCCCTCCAGAAGCCACCGCCGAAGTCTCCACTAGAGAGGAAGCCCAAGTGGCACCTTTCACAATCCATCTCCAAGAGTCTCAACCAAGAGAGGTGGTACAGCCCACTCCTTCTGCCCCTCCACTACCTACCGATGCAGAATTTGCAGCTATGGCCACCTTCACCGAGGACCCAAACTTTGATTTTGAAACATTCCTGCAGACGGCCCATCTATCAAACAGTGAAGGTTGCCCTGATAATGTCGATCCGGGGACATCAGCCCAAAGAGAACATGCACGAGGCGAGACAAGCAATGTACAGGAGATAGGAGTGGCACAACTTCCTCCGAGACTAAGCACACAAGCTCAGGAGAAGGCACCAAGAGATGACCCAGAAGAGAGTGAAGACGAAGCCCCTGCATATACGGCACAGCTCAAACGACTATACCGAACAATCAAGCAGGTGCAACGACGCCATAAAATGTCAGAAGAAGCAAATAGGGCCCTAGTAAACCAGATGCTGCAGTCGGAGAATATCGACCCCCATTTTGTAGAATCGCTAAATCTTTTGGCGGACACCTGTGGCATCAGTGAAGCAATGAGAACCTTGGTCTATCGAGAGAACCCTACTTATGATCAAAGAAGAATTGATACACGGCCTCGACAAGGAAAGATGATTCAGATGGAAGTATCTACCGCGTTAGCTACGTCCACGTCAGAAGATGTTCACATGATTAGCCCTAGGACCAATGATGAACCGGAGGAAATTACGCATGCACCATCCCCCCCATCATCTCCTATCCCACCCTCAGAACCTCTCTCCACGTGTCTTTCTACACAAACAATATCCTCCTATAGTGAGACCATTGTACACACCCCCGTTTCCACTTTCCTTCCTTCACCCTCATCCATCTCTGTCACCCAAATTTTTGAACCCCAACTAGGTCACCCTTCCTTCCTCCCTGCCTTTGGACAACCATCTGCCACTAGTCAGACTTTTTCCCTTCCTTTACCCTCCACCCCTCCATTTCCTCCCTCCCAAACTCTACCTACCCCGTCCCTTGTAACTGCCTCGTGCACCACACTAATCACCCAACCCTCCTTCTGGACCCAACTTGTAAACATTCTTCAACAGGTTGATAAACATAATAACAAGTCCCTTCCCCAAATCCACTCCCCCACATTCACGGCCACCACTATCACACCACCCACCATCCCGGTGTTCACATTTCACGACTCACACTCTCTCATGTCCGACCCCATGGACATCTCACCCTCCGCTGGATCACCCACCACCACTGTTCTCACAACACCATCACAACTTATTACACTCACATCACCACTTCCACACATGGTAGGCACAACATCCACTTTTCCCATTCCCACTTCCCAACCCCCTGCATCTCCCATCCTTACCCCTACATCCACCTCATTTAGTCTTGCACTCGACACCATGCTCGAAGCTGCCACTCAGCTTAAGCAGGAATATAAATTATTGGAAGAAAATAACAAGGAGCTTTGCACCCTCTCAGCAACACTCCAAGAGCGTGTCAATGCTTTGGAGTCCAGTCATACGGAGTCACAAAGCAAAATATCCGCCCTCGAACATGCAAATGCGCAACTCGAAGCGAGGCATCTGGAAGAGAGCAAAGCCTTGGAGGAACAGCTGCGAGATCAAATGGGCCGCAATGCAAGGCTTCAACGAAACATGGCCTTGTTACGGCGACATCTGGCTGCAGCTCAAGAAGAGAACAGACGGCTTCAACAACAAAACCAAGAGAACCTCGAGGCTGCCATGGAGAACACCCCGGGAGCACCCATAGACCCGGCTAAATTTCAAGCTGTTCCCTCAGAAAGCATACAACAGATCTTGGAAACTTATGCCAATCTTTTAGAAGCACATGATCAGCTTGCCGACCAGCTGAAGGACCTACAGAGACCCCAAGAGTCTACACCGCACCATCGGGAACCTAAAGGGATGACCGACGCTGCTACTTCACCTGAACCTGAACATTCAACGACCAATGACGTATTGGAGTTACGGCAACAAATTGCAGAATTAAAGTTGAAGTTGATGCAGTACGAGCGACCTCCTTCCCCACCAGAGCAACCGTTAGAAGAAGAAGCAGTTATTATTCCAGTGGAGGAAGCATTCGACGACACCTACGAGCCTCAACCATTCCCCGGAGGACGCGTCACAGAAGAAGGTCAAGATACCTATGAGGAACCCCCATCAGCATGGATGAAACAGGTAGAGGAAATGGGGAAAACTCATCAGGAACGGATATCCACTCAGATGCTGGCAATGAAGGCCATTGAGGACACCATCCTTCACTCAGAGTACTTCAGGCACATTGCCTCTAGACGCCTTATCACTAGCTCAGAATTACAATACAAGCCCTATTTTGTATTGTTGGCCGACTACAACGCAGAAATCAAAAGAGTCACCAACAAGTGCCCAACCTTTGCCACACAGTTCGACCCAAAAGATATACCAGAAGCGGCACGAAAAGGGGCCATATTCCAACCAACTTGGAGGTAGAAGTTACTCGAAACTTACCCAGAAATGCTTAGAACATGGGATCATGCCCCCATGCATTTGAAGTACAATCCGTGTTTTGGGCCAGTGCAAAGACGAAGATCATGGAAAGCTTTTGCAATCAAGGTTCAGAATAACGCAAACTGTAAAGAATGGCTCAATTACCCCGCCATCGCCCCCCAACCGGTACTCCCACAGTGTCATACATGCTCGCAACCATCAGACATTGGATACCACGTCTCCACCCCATGCCAGATGTCGCTGCCCAGATGATGCTCAAGATCTTCGATATGATGCAGGTCGTACTCAAAACTTTTCGCAATGTATGCCGTATTCAACCTCCTATTCCCGGGTTTATTAATGGTAATTACGACCTGCTATATGATATGAGCACAACCCCGAGCATACGAGTGGCTTACGCATGGCATGCACGCATAAGATATCTCCCTGCCTGCTACAAGCAAACATTCGACAATATGTTCACCACGGGGTTTTGGGAAGCACATTCAGAGATATTCGCGCCACGGCCTACGCATTTGCTCCATCTCTTTGCATGCGAGCAAACAATGCATTCCGAGCTTTACACGATGCCACAACCTGACATGCCTGGTATAGTTGATTGGGAGGCTTTGCAACGAGACCTGATGAGAGGTTTAAGAATCAAAGAACACGAATTGGCAACCGACCTCTTGCAGAAGTACATCGATCAAACTGTGGAACAAAGGTCTGTCAGAGGCGACAGACCCTAGGGGGGGGAGAGTGTTGACAGTATACGGGAAGAAGCAAGTACGGACACACATGCAGATCTAGCACTGAGGCAACCCTTCATTTTTTTCAAAACCCTCACATCATTTTAAAGTGATTCTCATCACTACAAACCCTTGTAAATATCATTTCACCTTTTTGTAGCTCCATTTTGTACAAGCCGAGGAGTCCTCGAGCTTGGGGAGCCTTAGAAGTAGTTGCCTGTCAATTTTCATAATTTTTAGATCTCGTTTGGGCCCTCAAATAAGCCCTGGAACCTAATTTTTAACTAGGCCGGACACTAGGTCTGGACAGGGCCAAAGCTAGTCAAAAACTATAAATAGAGCTAGAGAGCTCATTTTTGGGGTTAGCTTCTGGTAGTTTGAGCTTGTATGAGAACTTTCTTGCAATAGAAGTGATTCCATTGTCTACTCTCTTTGTTCTTACTGTGTGTGTGTGTATGTGTGTGCATGTTTGTGTGCTTCTCACTCACGCACTTGTGCCGCCACTTGCTCGAGGTCTTCATACCATCCTCATGTCTTCCCGGATTGACAATTAAAGGAGGTGCTACTCATCACTGAGCTACAGTGAGGATGATGATGGTGATGAGAAAAACAAAAGAAAATAGATAAAAGTGAAGAAAATACCTATGACTCCAACGCGTCAACTCTACGTCTTACCATCACACGCTCATCCTCAAAGCTTGATCCCCGGCAACGGCGCCAAAATTTGGTGTCACTCTAGCACAATGGTGAGTACCAACGTGAGAAGATTCACCTCATAATTGTCAATCCGTGGAGACATGAGGACTAGTATGAAGACTATGAGCAAGTGAAGGCACAAGTGAGTGAGTGAGAAGCATACAAGCATGCACACACATACACACACACGTGCACACAAGGGAAGAACAAGGAGAGGAACAATGGAGTTCTTTAGATTACTTTCAAAAAGCTCATACAAGTTTAGATCAATTACATCCAAAATGAGCTCTCTAGCTCTATTTATAGTTTTTGACTAGGTTTTGGCCTTGTCCAGACCTAGTGTCCAGCCTAGTTAAAAATTAGGTTCTCTACCCTATTTGGAGGTTCAAACGAAGTCTAAAAAATGTGAAAACTGATAGGTAGGTACTTCTAATGCCCCTCAAGCTCAAGGACTCCTTGGCATGCACAAAATGGAGCTACAAAAATATGAAATGGTATTTACAATGGTTTTTAGTGATGAAAATCACTATTTTTGTAGGGATTTCTTCTAACATTTTGACATACATTTCCTGGAGCTCCCTACTTGCTCCTTCTTCTTGTGTGCCCAACTCTTTGATGCCTAAAAAATTTAAATGGCCTACTTGCCAGATCTTCTTTGACTATTGTGTCTGCCTGTGCTTTCTCTTCGTTATGACTCCCTTCGTAGGCTTCCTTGTCTTGCAACTCCTTCAGCTCCTTGACTACTGCCAACACACACCTTCTCAAACACCTCATCCAAATATGCATAAAGCATGTTGTTGAAGCTCAAAGTCAAGGACAAAGCATGGAAGCACATCAAAAGGTGGACACACGAGGAAAGGGAGCAAGTAGGGAGCTCCAAGAAGTGTATGTCAAATTTTCAGAAGAATCCCCTACAAAAATAGTGATTTTCATCACTAGAAACCATTGTAAATACCATTATCTATTTTTAGTAACTCCATTTTGTTCAAGCCGAGGAGTCCTCGAGCTTGAGGAGTATTAGAAGTACCATCGTACCAATTTTCATAATTTTTAGACTTCGTTTGAGCCCTCAAATAAGCCCTGGAACCTAAATTTTAACTAGGCCGGACACTAGGTCTGGACAGGGCCAAAACCAGTCAAAAAACTATAAAAAGAGCTAGAGAGCTCATTTTTGGGGTTAGCTTGTTAGAGAATAGAACTTTTGTAAGAGAACTCTTTGCAATCTAAGCTTTCCATTGTTCCTCTCTTTGATCTTACTTTGTGCGCGTGTGTGTGTATGTGTGTGCATGTTTGTGTGCTTTCACTCACGTACTTGTGCTTTCACTTGCTCGTGGTCTTCATACCGGTCCTCACGTCTCCGCGGATTGACAAGTAAAGGAGGTGGTGCTTACGCTTGAGCTACACCAAATTTTGGCGCCGTTGCCGGGGAGAGAGCTTCGAGGACGAGCGTTGTGATGGTAAGATCGTAGATTTGCGACGTAGGAAGGTAAAAAAACTATCATTTTAGTTCATTTTCTGTTTTTTCCTCTTCATCTTCATCATCATCATCATCTCCACCTTCTTCCATCTTCTTCTTCATAGAAATTTCTTGTTTTTTAGTGCATTTTCACCATTTTCATACCATTTTTCATGCATTATTGTGTGGGAAGGAGTTAGGAGGTGCAAGGGAGAGCAAGCGCTGTGTTTTTTTTCATGATTTTCTGCTCATACGGAGCTCGCCATAGCCGGCGCTCAGAAATTTGAATTTCCCGCCAAAAAACGCGATTCTGTGATGAAAATCGCGATTCTGAGAAAATTCAAAATTTTTTGAAAAATCACGATTTTCAGTTTTCCCGCCTAAAAGTTGGTTGAAAAGAATCGCGATTCTGTGTTTTCCTCAAAAAAACACGATTCTCTGCTTAAAATCGCGATTCTCAAAAAAACACGATTCTCTGCTCAAAATCGCGATTCTCACCAATCACGATTTTCAACAAAAACACGATTTTGTGAAAAAGGCGATTCTGTGAAAACACGATTTTTTGCTCAAAATCGCGATTTTCAAAAACACGATTTTGTGCTCAACATCGCGATTTTCATGTGAAAAATACGATTTTCAAAAAACACGATTCTCTGCTCAAAATCGCGATTCTCACCAATCACGATTTTCAGCAAAAAACACGATTTTGTGAAAAACACGACTTTCTGCTCAAAATCGCGATTCTCACAAATCACGATTTTCAGTCAAAAACACGATTTTGAGAAAACACGAATTTTTGCTCAAAATCGCGATTTTCAATTCACGATTTTCTGCTCAAAATCGCGATTTTCATGTCAAAAACACGATTCTGAGAAAACACGATTTTCAGTCAAAAACACGATTTTGTGAATCACGATTCTCTGAGTCAAAATCGCGATTTTCAGAAACACGATTTTGTGATCAACATCGCGATTCTCTGAAACGCGATTTTGTGATCAACATCGCGATTCTCTGAAACACGATTTTGTGATCAACATCGCGATTCTCTGAAACACGATTTTGTGATCAACATCGCGATTCTCTGAAACACGATTTTGTGATCAACATCGCGATTCTCTGAAACACGATTTTGTGATCAACATCGCGATTCTCTGAAACACGATTTTGTGATCAACATCGCGATTCTCTGAAACACGATTTTGTGATCAACATCGCGATTCTCTGAAACACGATTTTGTGATCAACATCGCGATTTTCAGAAACACGATTTTGTGATCAACATCGCGATTTTCAAATCACGATTTTCTGCTCAAAATCGCGATTTTCAAAAACACGATTTTGTGCTCAACATCGCGATTTTTTTGACTGCACAGCATCGCGATTTTCAGAAAGTTCACAAAATCGCGATTTTCTCCAAAGGTCCTGTTTGCCTGTTTTGACCCCCAGGAGCCTGATTTGACATAACTTTCTCATCCAAAGTCCATTTTTTGAGCTCTATAGCTTGTTGGAAAGCTCGTTTCAAATCCTACACGATCTCAACTGTTTTTTTCAAGAATAATGCGTTGATTTTGAGATAGGATAATTTGAAGTTGACCCTCAGGTGGGACTAGGGAACCAAGGGGGCTCTAAAGAATTGTGAACCATACCAAAGGGAAAATTTGGACTCTTGACTAAAGCTTATGAACCTGAGATCTGGTAGACACTTAGGCAAGGATAAACAAAGCATTAGATCTTCTGAGGCTAGTGTCAACCATACATCCAAGTCTTGGGCACAACAACTAAGTGGTCATCTTTTACTCAGATCAGACACAAGTGATTCAGAAATGTCTTTTAGTATGGGAAAACCTGCAGGTGGCTCAGGGACTGCCCATCTACAAACACCGGAAGGTCCCTATAAGACACAGTTGGAATATATTCGGACCAACCAATTAGGTGCTCGCATCTATGAGGATGGTCTGAGGCGATCAGTGGTCCAACTCAAAAATCCAGATCAATCCTTTGGACTTGAACACCCGGTGGTCAAGTTCGAAGAGGGTTCATACATTGATAAGGAAGGAACCATGTATGTGGTTACCAACCAACTAGATAGGACCGATGAGTTTGGAAATATCCTTCATGAGAATGAGATAGGAGACCTAGAACAAGGAAACGTAGGACAAGGACCCCAGACTCCTAGAGGTAAGTCAGTTTTGACCCGAGTGATCACTCCGGACTGGATCCCTCAAGACAACAAAAGCATAGAACTATTTTTGAATAGAGAAACAGAGGAAGCCTTTTGGAGGTTCAAGCCAGATCAACCTAGCCAATTGGGCATAGTGATCATCTATGAATTCAAAGATCCTGAGATACCAGGCAAAGTTGTCTACCTGGATAACACATCAGAGAAAATTTTCTTGGTAACGGAACATGATAGACATGCATATACATGGAAGAATGACATGATTTTCCCCCCACCAAGATCCAATGTTTCCCATGGCCTCCAAGGGGTAGGATCATCCCAGGCTCATGAAGCCCAGAGAGAAAGAACTAGAGAGAGACCTGAGGTAAGTTTTGCACACACCGTGGGCAGGAATAGGTTAGGATTTGAAAATGAAAGACCTGAAAGAGAGAGACATCAAGCACATAGGCAACAAAGAGATGAACAGGATTTTCCATTGCTTAGACCCCGGGAGTACCCAAGAACCATTAAACCCAGTCACGTGATCAAGGCAATGAAGAACTATTTCGATGGGACAGGGGATCCTTATGATCATGTGGCCGAGTACAAACAAGTGCTGAGAGCCGAACAAATTGAGGACTGGTTCACCCAGTACGAGGCATTTGGTTTGACCCTTAAAGGCACTGCCTTAGCTTGGTTTCAACCATTGAGTAGAAGCAGCTATCGCGATATAGGTCAACTGTTAGACGAATTCATTGTAGAATTTTCCAAGAGTGGTATCAGGCATAATACATCGTCCCTGATCCATAGTTTCAAGCAGACACCCCAAGAAACAGTGCGACTAGCAGGTAGAAGGTTCAGACAGTACCTAGAAAGATGCCCTGCTCCAGAGCTACCCACACCAGCCAAACAAGTGGCTTTGTTTTTAGATGGCTTACTGAGCACAAAGTTAAGATCCTATGTATACTTGAAAGATCCTAGATCTATAGAAGAGTGTGTGCGGACGTGCATAGACATAGAAGATAACTTGGGTGAGGAGTTAGGATTGTCCAAACTCTACAAAGATTCGGATAGTTCTACGAGTCATACTTCAAAGATCTCCACAGAAATAGAAGAGATAGCTGAGCAAGTTGCCAAGAAGCTGGGAGTCCAAAATAAACAAACACAGAGAGTCACTTCATTGAATCGGTGCTATACTTGCGGAGGTGACCACATGGCTAACGTATGCCCAATGCAAAACCAAAACATTAGAGAAAGGAATGCTCCATATTGCACTATTGAGAGAAAATACACAAACCACACGGCTCAAGATTGTCCCTACAATAGGCAGGCTGTTAGACAAAATTATCAGCAACCTTACCCACAAGGTAGGTATCAGAATCAATACCAACAGCCATATTATAGACCACAACAGCAGTATCAGGTACCATATAGGCCACAACCTGTCTTGGTAAACCAACCACCAGCTCCAGCCAACGTGATTCCAGTCAAGTATGCTGTGGGAGAGGAAAATCCAAATAGAGCTTTGGTGCCACTAACCCCATTGATACCAGATAATGACTCTCATGCTCATAGTTCAGACTACTCCCATGAAGGTAGTCCACATGCTTATTACACAGAGTCACCTGAACATAGTGAGATTTACTCGTATCAATATGAGGCACCGCCTATGGAGCAAAATTGGGAGCCAGAATACTCCAATGTCATGTACACAAATCCTAACCCTAGGCCCCAGTTGAGACAAATGAGACCACAAGCCCCTAGAGGATCTTGTTTCAGATGTCATGGTGACCATTTCATTCGTGACTGTCCCCACCCACCATCTCCGAGTCAAGGACAGGCTATCACAATACAGGCTTTTTGTCCTGATTGTGGCAAAGACCATCTCCCCAGAGATTGTCCAAGAAACCCCTCTAGTGCACCCAAGATTACACCCATTAATGTGGTAGGCTTAGTGGCAGATCCAAGTTCAAGTAGTAGCAATGTGGCTCCCATACAAGCTGTTACTAGAGCACAAGCCTTAAAACAGGATAAACCAGTAGAACAATCAGAGTCGAGTGAATCGGGAGAGCCTAGTAAGAGGAAAACAAGAACATGGAAGGATACCAGAGAGAAGGCCAATCGCAAGTGGAATAAAAAGTTATCGGAACTAGAAGAAAGCTTAAAAGAAGCGAAAACAAAAATAGAAGACATTGCATCTCAAAGCCCCTCGCATGCCGAAACTCCATCCACTCCACCTCATCCCACCCCACCACCCATTGTAAATAGACCGCAACCAGGGTCTGTTCTCGCAGATCCAACCCCAGAAGGTTTGGACATGATGTTCAAGGCCTACCAGGCTCGACTTCAAGAAGGGCCTACAGCGGCAAACCTAGACAAGAGTTACCCTAGAGCAGATTTAGAGATTGAACGGATGAAAATGTGCACGAAAATGGTAGAACAAGCTCAAGCCATACTTGAGACTAGTCAAAAGTTCAATCAGACAAACTCTATCAAATCGGATTTGCATTTCCAGGGCTTACTAGAACGATTAGAGCAGTTGGTAAACAAACCACAAGTTTCTCTACCTACACAGGCTCAACCAATTATTGAAAGAGGAAACTCACCACCAAGGGGAGCTTATGTTCCTAATTCCACGGATGCTGGAATACCTCCTTCTATTCAACAGTACTCTCAAGAGTTCTTGCGGGAAATACAAGAGGAGAAATGGGCCAAGGAGAAGGGTAATTCCCCTCCTATTCCTGAGATTGATGATCTTCATGATCAATTTCCCCAAGACATTCCATCTATTTACGAAGATGAAGCAGAACAAGAAGACGAAAGATTAGATTTTGAATCTAATACCTTAGAAGAACTGCCTCAATTTCCAGGCCCATGGGAATCTGAATCACTCCAGATTAGAGCTCCCACAATACTAGTAAGAAATGAAGACTCAGTGGTTCCAAGGAACACGGATGTCGTGAAGAACACTAAGGTTCAGTGTCATCTCACTGTAGAAGAGTTGCTCAAAGCAAAACCTGAGTTATGGAATCATGTGAAGGATCAGGTCCCAGAACTTGATTCCAACATGCCAAAAGCAGGCTCCAAGCAAAGGGTACCAGAGATACCTCTAGACAAAATAGGGGACATGTGTGAGGGTGAAGAAGGTAACACTTATCTTCCAATCACCTACCAAGGTTACACAACCAAAGCAATCATAGATTCAGGTGCTGGTGTTGCTATTGCGACCACCTCCTTGTGGAAGCAATGGGGCAAGCCCACATTAAGACCAACTAGAATGAAGCTTCAAATGGCTGATGGTCATTTTGAAAGACCTCTAGGATTGCTAGAAGGGATCACTCTAACCACTTGTGGTGTAGAGTTTGAGCACACATTTGCTATATGTGACTTTGAGAAAAATAATGTCTATGAGATGATCCTAGGAAGACCCTTCCTACGACAATTGCAAATAGTACAGGATTGGGGAACTAACTCCTTGTACTTACAGCACTTAGGGGTTACCACCAAGGTCAATTTGAAGGATTACACCTTCAGAGATGTACCACCCCTACAGTGGAATTCTATCCACAAAGTGAAAGAAGATTCCATCTCTGTGCATTCTGAAAGTTCACCTGATCCATCATGGCTGCATGAAGATACTCATTTGTGGATGTGCAAGGTTGCAAAGGAAGAGGAAAAACGTCTAAAGGCAAGAGAAGAAGGAACTTCGTTAGGAGATAGACCAGTTAGAGACCCAGCCTACACACCGATGATCTTTCCAGATGAGGAGTTTGAGCCTCATGGCTGGCCGGAAATCTTAGCCACCATGGACATTGCTGTCAATGAGGAACAGTGGACACCTCATTGTGATGAGGAGGGTTATGATATCTCAGTGTTCATGTGTCAACCCCTGCTAGAAGAATGTGACCCTAGTGATGTCATACAAGAAGAAGAGAATGACGATGATTTGGAGTCTATTGTGATGGATAGTTGCTTTAACTCAGAGCAGCACTATCTAGAAGATATAGGAGTGTTCACCCAGAAAGAAGAAGAACCTCTCACAAGTATTAAAACAGTAAACTCAAAGGATGGAAGTGAGAGTAGTCAAAAGAAAAAGAAAAGAAAAGCAGTGAAACAAGAAAAGGAGGAATCATTGTTTGAAGTACCAGAAAACTTCAAGAAATATGAAGTTGACGACCGCAAAATTCTGGTACGAATGCCTAAGAGAGAGGCCATCATAGGAGAATCATATGATAATAAAGAAAAGACCAAGAAGGTTGTAGTGACCATTGAAGAGAACGAAGAGAGATGCACATATATAGGAGATGATCTAAGTGCAAGAGAAGAAATGGAGCTCATAGCTCTATTAAGGGAATATAGGGATGTGTTTGCATGGCACTATAGAGACTTGAAAGGGGTAGATCCAAGAATTTGTTCTCATACTATCCCCATGACTGCTGATGCTAAGCCCACCAAACAGAAGCCCTACACATATAATGATACCTATGCAGCCAAAATCAAAGAAGAAATTGATAGGTTGATTGAGGCTGGATTCATCTATGAGATTGAGCATACCGAATGGGTGTCCCCCATTGTTGTGGTACCCAAGAAGAACGGGAAGTTGCGAGTGTGTATTAACCTTAAAAAAGTTAATGCCGCTACGATTAGAGATAGTTATCCACTTCCAATCACAGAACACCTATTGGAGCGTGTTGCAGGCAAGGAAGTTTATAGCTTCCTTGATGGATTTTCAGGTTACAATCAAGTAGCCATTGCCCCAGAAGATCAACACAAAACAGCTTTTGCTACAGAGTGGGGAATCTTTGCATTTCGGGTGATGCCATTTGGGCTCACCAATGCACCTGCAACATTCCAAAGGCTCATGTGTCATGTCTTCAAAGAGTTCTTGCGAAAGAGCTTAGAAGTGTATGTGGATGACTTATGTGCTCATTCCCAAGAAAGACGGGTTCACATCCCTGAACTCAGACAAATCTTCAACAAGTGTAGAGAATATCGAGTGTGTCTGAACCCAGAAAAGTGTGTGTTCATGGTGCGTCAAGGTAAAATCCTCGGTCATATTGTTTCTAAGAATGGAATCTCAACGGATGAAGATAAGGTACGAGCCATAGCGGAGCTGCCAAGGCCAAGGAATGTTAAAGAGGTACAAGCCTTTATGGGCCATTGTGGATATTACCGTAGGTTTATCCACATGTACGCGATCATAGCTAGACCCCTTTATGCCTTGTTGTCTAATTTTGAGTGGAACGACGAATGCGAGAATTCTTTCAATGAACTGAAGAAACGTTTGTGCACAGCACCAATACTGACCACTCCTGATTGGAATAAACCATTCCATGTCCATGTGGATGCATCCAATCATGCCATAGGATGTGTGCTGGCACAACCCACAGGTGAAGGGAATTTAGATGTGCCCATAGCATATGCTAGTAGACAACTAAACCCAGCCGAAAGAAATTATACCACAACCGAGCGAGAAGGGTTAGGCATGGTATATGCTGTAAAGAAGTTTAGACACTATTTATTGGCCAACAAGTTCAAGTTCTTCACTGATCATCAAGCTTTGTTATATTTGGTCAATAAACCTTGCAATACTGGACGCTTAGTAAGATGGTTCCTCTTACTAATGGAGTATGACTTTGAAGTTGTTGTCGGGAAAGGTAGAACCCACCTTCGGGCAGATCACCTTTCACGCATTACTTCAGGAGAGTCACCACAAGGAGTGTCTGATGAACTACCTGATGCTTATCTGTTCAATTTGGAAGTTGTTCCTAAATGGGCAAATAAGTTGGTACCAGTCCTAACCTTCGGCCCTGCAAATAAGAATGTGAAAACATCACAAGAAGAAATTGTAAAATCACAAAAATATCACATATTGGCAGGAAGCATGTACAAACAAGATACTGAGGGTGTATTAGCTTGTTGTGTCGAGGATGATGAACATAGTAGTTGGTTGCAGCAAGCTCATGAGGGATTGCTAGGAAATCACTATTCTAAACAACGAACATTGCAGAATTTGAAACGTTTAGGAGTGTATTGGCCTAGCATGGACAAAGAAATACATGAGTGGATCAAGAATTGTCCAATGTGCAGAGAGAGACCACCAGTGGAGCATGCGACCCTTTATCAAGTATCATTAATTCCAGATTGGAGTGCTCCATTGGTAGAGTTTATGAGATCGGGAAGATTACCCAAAGAGGCCAGTCTAGCAAGAAGACGAAATATGGAGCAAGAGGCTCAAGGCTATGCCTTAGTAGGAGAAAACCTATACCGAAGAGGTAAAGATGGTTACTTAAGACTATGCGTTCATGAATCAGACTATTTAAGGGTCTTAGAGACTGCACACAGTGGTGTTGCAGGTGGACATTTTGGCCCTGACCGAGTGATTAAAACCATTCTATTCTCAGGACTTTGGTGGCCCACTCTTCATATGGATGCACATACCTATGTGAAGAAATGTGACACTTGCCAACGTGCACAATATCCAGTGAGAAAAGACGAGATGCCCTTGAGACCAATGATGGGAGGACGTGCATTTTCGAAGTGGGGCATAGACTTCATAGGTCCTATTAACCCCCCAGCTAGAAACTCCCATGCAGAGTACATCATTGTAGCCACAGATTACCTTACAAAGTGGGTAGAAGTCAAAGCCACAACAAAGAATGATGCTCAGACTACGGCTAAGTTCTTATTCGAGAATGTGTTCACGAGATATGGACTACCAATAGAGTTGGTGAGCGATAGAGGCACACACTTCTTGAATGAAGTCATTGAAAATCTTCTCCAAGAATTCTTGGTGATACATAAGAAATCCGCCCCCTATCATCCACAAGCCAACGGACAAGCCGAGAGTACCAATAAGATCCTCTGTAACGTATTGACAAAATTGGTAAATAATAAACGCTCTGATTGGGACAAACAACTTCATCATGCTGTTTGGGCTTATCGAGTTGCCTACAAAACGGTACTCAACGCCACCCCATTTCAGATGGTCTTCGGACAGAACGCTGTGCTACCATTAGATTTCTTAATCCCTGCCTTAAAAGTAGCACAAGAGTATGAGTGGAATGGGCATGAATTGTCCTCTAGGATCTTTGATCTCGAACGCTTGGGTGAAACGAGGCTACGAGCGGCAGCAGGCATCTACGCTGCAAAGAAGAGGCAAAAGGCATACTTTGATGCACACATCAAGGATAAGGGATTGAAAGAGGGAGATCTAGTGTTGGTATACACACTAAAACAACATGCCCGTAAGTTGGAAAAAAGAGGTTATGGACCCATGATCATTAATAGAATTTCCACTAGTGGTGCAGTTCAGTTGGCCACTCTAGAAGGAGATATCTTGCCAAACTATATTAGTGGCTGTAGAGTCAAGCTATATCAAGAACCTCTTACTGAGGATATGCTAAAGAGACTCAACACTGCGAAGAAGCGAAAAGAAGAAGAGTTACGAGTGAGAGAAGAAGCACAGGAAGAGGCCAGAGAGCGTATTAGGCAAAATAAGTTAAGGCGATTAGGCCTAGATGTCAACTCAAAAGCCCCAAAATATCACATGGATATGTGTCAAAAGTCAGGCATTGCGACTTCTCAGGTCATTGACCGAAGACCCTTTGTGACCATAGAGATAGGACAAGGGAAGGGTGCAAGGACGGTGAAAGCATTGATTGACTCAGGTGCAGCAAGTAGTGCAGTTAAACTTTCCTACTGCCAAGACTTGGGGTTGAACATCAATCCCATAGAAGCTTATCTCATAGGATTGGGAGGTGTGGAAACCCCTTGTTTGGGCGAGGTGGAACTTCCCATCTACCTTCAAGATGTTCCAATGAAAGTCAAAGCGCTAGTATGTCAAGATGAGAACCTTACAGAACCACTTGTCTTGGGTCAAGATTGGATCTATGACCATGCAGTTAACTTAAACCTAAGAAGTCAAATTCTTCAAGTTTGGGTACATGAACAATGCATTACATTAGAATTAGAGAACTGCATGCTCCTAGATCATGGCACCACACACTCTCTTAGTTCTTCCAAGACTAATCATATGAAAGAAGATGTTGTATGTGTCAAAAGCTCTATGATGCAGAAGGAGTCAGTCGTGGAAGACCAGGTTCGAAGGCGGGTGGATCTTTCTTCTTCTCCAAAGACTCAAGTAGCCACAGTAGTGAGCCCACCACACAAGCAAACACCACCGTTCACGACAACTGCTACATCAAATAGAAAGACACCATTCGGTAAAAAAGCGGTTCCGGGCATGAAGCAGATCTGGGTACGCAAAGGAGAGCAACCACCAGCCTTACCCCCACAAATCCCATCCATGCACACTAACCAAGCCAGAAGACGAAGGAAGCAGCTCAGACAAGCTCCGTCACAAGATATCCAACAAGTTTGGGTGCCTAAGAAGTTAGCTGCAGCTCAACAAGGGCAATTACAGATGTGGGTACCTAAGAAGATCCTACACCCACAACAACCTTTGTTCTCCCACATGCAAAAGGTTTCAACGAAGAGGCCAAAAAGAGAAAAGGGTAAGAACCACGTACAGAGACCAAAGGAAGATCAAATCAGCTCTTCAACATTAGTAGGAAGACATGCAAAAAGGATATGGGTTTGGAAGCCAAAAGTGCAAGTAGCCTCCATCGAACCAAAGCATCAACCACACTCGATACCACAGTTCAGAAAGCATCCAAGAGGAAGACGCTTGAAGTGACCTCTACAGTGCCAAATGATGTTCTAAAATGGACTCCAATAAGGAGGATTACATCAGTTCGAGACTCAATGGATACCTCCACCAAGGTCGGCATCAACCTCCACAAATAACATCGAAAGCCTCGAACGAGCAACAACCATGTGCTCCTTGCACAACCCTGTCTTTTGCACCATGTAGGTCATGCATTTCCAAAGTATGCATTAATATAGGGCCACATTACACGGCCGCGCATAGACACACTGGAGAATCCCATGCACAAGAGCACAGTGACATATGACGAACATTTCTATTGATACTAATTTTTGTGTTCTTGTTTTGTGATATCCTGTCCTCAAAAAAAAAAAAAAAAAAAAGTGCGAGAGAGCTTGTTCCCAGGTTTGGCTTATGAAACATGAATGAGTCATGCTTAGTTGAAGGTGGAACTGTTGATTACTAGGCATTTATCAATTTGGATAAAAGTGTGTCTCGGCCAGCAGAATGAAGAGCTTGAGGGTCCGCAACTTGAGTGATGCTTAACTACTTCAAGTACCAGAGCACCCAAGGAGATATCTGCACAAGGTAGTTCTGGAGGAGAAGACTCCTGCATATGGTGAGCTAAAGAGAATATGTGATACTCAGCTTGGTGTAGTTACCCGATGTTGCTTGCCAAGGAATATAAAGCAATTCAATTCTCAGTATTTCCTGAACCAGTATGGAACAGTAGCACTGGTGAATGGTCTATGTCAATCAGCATGGTAATCTCTTAGAAACCGGCACGTGTCCAATATTCCTCTGAGTGTCAATATAGGGAAGTGAACGTGCATGAGCCCAAGCTCAGAAATGCACATTGTTAGTGACAAATGTTGCTTTGAAAAGAGGAGAGGGGATCCACCACTCAAAAGATCTCATCAGTGGACAATCAACATGGACATTCATCAACAAGGTTCCATCCCAAAGGCCGAGTGTACAACACGAAGAGGCAAACATCCATCAACCTTCGCCATGGTAAGTATCTTTACTCTGGAAACACCATAACCATGATAGTTTAGGAAACCTCTTCGTCAGCATACCCTTGAGCACTTAGCTCAAGACCCGCAATTTTTGCACCATACTTCTTCCAATGCATTTTCCAAGTAAGCATGCGTAGGGCTACATTACAAGGCCGTGCACAAGGCACATACTTTTTTCAACCCAGGCACGAACACACTTACCCATCATTCATTATGGGTTATGAGTAGTTGGCATAAATGCTCTCAACATCATCTTTAAAAGAGCTAGCAGACATCATGGGAACAACATCCATATCTCGGAAGCAAATTGAAGCCAGTAGTTGCTCCAAATCACTCTTGACAACCTCTTCTGAGCAACTTGCGGTTTTGAAAGCTCACAACGACACATTCTTGCTGGAATCCAAGGAACCAACTCATACAACGGATGGACACCACCTCTCAAAGCACTACACAGAACAGCCCTTCCAACAAGGGTCTGTCAGGGACGACAGACTCGAGAGGGGGGGGAGTGTTGAAGCTCAAAGTCAAGGACAAAGCATGGAAGCACATCAAAAGGTGGACACACGAGGAAAGGGAGCAAGTAGGGAGCTCCAAGAAGTGTATGTCAAATTTTCAGAAGAATCCCCTACAAAAATAGTGATTTTCATCACTAGAAACCATTGTAAATACCATTATCTATTTTTAGTAACTCCATTTTGTTCAAGCCGAGGAGTCCTCGAGCTTGAGGAGTATTAGAAGTACCATCGTACCAATTTTCATAATTTTTAGACTTCGTTTGAGCCCTCAAATAAGCCCTGGAACCTAAATTTTAACTAGGCCGGACACTAGGTCTGGACAGGGCCAAAACCAGTCAAAAAACTATAAAAAGAGCTAGAGAGCTCATTTTTGGGGTTAGCTTGTTAGAGAATAGAACTTTTGTAAGAGAACTCTTTGCAATCTAAGCTTTCCATTGTTCCTCTCTTTGATCTTACTTTGTGCGCGTGTGTGTGTATGTGTGTGCATGTTTGTGTGCTTTCACTCACGTACTTGTGCTTTCACTTGCTCGTGGTCTTCATACCGGTCCTCACGTCTCCGCGGATTGACAAGTAAAGGAGGTGGTGCTTACGCTTGAGCTACACATGTACGTACTGTTTCTCTTGTACCTATGCTTAACAGGACTCCTCCTGATATGAACGCTACTGCCTCCATAAAATTCAAGTAGTACCTGTGTGCATAAAGAGAATATGTACCTGAATACTTAACATAAGATGTAAATCTTATGTTAACCACCATCCAATGTCTTTGAAGTAGCCCGACATCTTCTTGTAGAAGACAATCTTCAAATACACCATGTAGATGGCCGATCCTCACCATCAAGCTGCTAATGACCAAGTCTTCTTGCCATGAACAAGAGATAACCTCCTCTCCATGAGCTAGAGTGTGAGCACACCCTTCATCTTCTCCAAGAAGAATCATTAAGAAGAACTCCATAGCTGCTCCTCAACATGCTTCAAGTTAGCACCATGACTGCCCCATGTGCTAGACGAAGCACCACCTCTATTGAGGTCCAAGCTCCAAGCTTGTGTTCAATACTAGGTGAAGGATGAATAAAAGTGAGCCCAAGCACTTGTTTATGTAGTGTTTGTTGTCCTTGAAAAGCTTCTACCAAAAGCTAACTATCGTAGCGATCTACGAATAAATCAACGAAGAAGAAAAAACACTTGTTCCGTCGGCTTTTTTCCGTTGTGCTTTTGTTTTAATGAGAAAAAGGTAAAAAGATTTTGATCGCCCACGTAGTTGCTGCACGCGGGGATTGAACCCTGGCCGGTGCTTTAGAAGGGTCTTCACGTAGCCAAGGCGCTCAGCCCATTTTGCTTTACGAGGGATTAGAACAAAAAGCTACACATGCTGTTACGCGCCCGTCAGCTTGAGGGAGTATAAAAGCTTGTACACATCCTGTAAACTCTGGATAGAATGGACCAATGGGAATATTGTTTTTCCAACAAATGTGATGTACACAAACCCGAATCCACGGCCCCAATTGAGACAACAAAGACCACAGGGCCCTAGAGGACCATGCTTTAGGTGCCAAGGAGATCATTTCATAAAGGATTGTTGTTGGCAGTAGCCTTGGTACACCAGGACGTACAAGACATGAAAGTCAAAGAAGGGAGTCAGAGCGAAGGGACAGCACAAGCAAACAGGGCAGTCAAAGAAGATCTGGCAAGTAGGCCAATATTTTTTCAAGACATTAATGCAAATCAAAGAGATGGACATGCAGGAAGGAAGAGCAAGTAGGGAGCTCGAAGATATGTATGGCAGAGCACTAGAAGAAATCCCTACAACAACAGTGTTTTTTGTCACTAACAATCATTGTAAATATCATTTCACCTTTTTGTAGCTCCATTTTGTGCAAGCCAAGGAGTCCTTGAGCTTGAGGAGCCTTAGAAGTAGTTGCGTACCAATTTTCGTATTTTTTAGATCTCGTTTGAGCCCCCAAATAAGCCCTGGAACCTAATTTTTAACTAGGCCGGACACTAGGTCTGGACAGGACCAAAAGCTAGTCAAAAACTATAAAAAGGGCTAGAGAGCTCATTTTTGAGGTTAGATTGTAATTGAAACGAACTTGTAAGAGCTTGTGAAAGTAATCTAAAGCACTCCATTGATTCTCTCTCTTTGTCTTGCCGTGTGTGCGCGTGTGTGTGTATGTGTGTGCATGCTTGTGTGCTTCTCACTCACGCACTTGTGCCGCCACTTGCTCGAGGTCTTCATACCATCCTCCCGTCTTCCCGGATTGACATTAAAGGAGGTGCTACTCATCATTGAGCTACACCAAATTTTGGCGCCGTTGCCGGGGATCGAGCTTTGAGGACGAGCGTGTGATGGTAAGATGTAGAGTTGACGCGTTGGAGTTGTAGGTATTTTCTTCACTCTCATCGATTTTCTTTTACTTTCTTCACCATCTTCATCACCATCATCATCATCCCATCTCCCACGTCCATCTCCATCATCGCGAAAATTTCAGTTTTTTTTTACCATATCCCCATCTCCACCTCATTTCCCTCATTTCACTTGTGAGAGAGAGCGAGAGAGCGAATTTGCATGTGCTGTTTTTTGCATGTTTTGTGAGTATTCTGCAGGTACAGGCCGCATCATCATCCCCAGCACCCTGCGCAGGTACGGAAATCCGAGTAACTGTCTGTGTGTCGCCGAGCTCTGTCAATCGCGACCGACAGAAAAATTGCTCTAATTGCTAAACAAAGTGCATATCCATGACCTACAGGCCAAGGGCTTCCCAAAAATGTGTTTAGTTTTTTGAAATTCCACAGATTTCTGTCAATCGCGATCGCTCTGTCAATCGCGATCGACAAACCACGACGGACAGACCTGTCAATCGCGATCGACACGTCAATCGCGACCGACAGCCCACGACGGCTCTGTCAATCGCGACCGACAGAGTCAACGACCGATTGACCACGACCGACTGACCATACGCGTGACACGTGTCAATCGCGATCGAGCCATCAATCACGATCGACTCATCAATCGCGACCGACACAGTCAACGACTGTTTGACCACGACGGACAGACCGCGACGGCTCTGTCAATCGCGACCGACACGGTCAACGACTGTTTGACCACGATCGACAGACCCTCGCGACCGACCTGTCAATCGCGATCGACTCATCAATCGCGACCGACAGAGTCAACGACGCTTTGACCACGATTGATTGACTTTTCGGCCACGTGTCAATCGCGACTGACCAGTCAATCGCGACTGACAGCCACGACGGACCTGTCAATCGCGATCGACACGTCGATCGCGACTGACCTGTCAATCGCGACCGACAGACTTTGCGAACGCGTTAGAAGGGCAAATTAGGTCAAATTTCTAAGGCAAAATTATTGGTCTAAATTGTGGTTAAGTGTGGGACAAACATTAGGGTGTAGTATTGCATCGTTAGGCCGTGCCACAAGCTACTCGAGTATTCCTGTTTGACTGTTAGCTTGTGTTGAATCCTGATTTAACTCCCTAAACCCTGAACAGTCCTAACTTTTTCATACGAAATCCAATTTTTGAGCTCTTGGGCTTGTTGGAAAGCTCGTGGCATATACTACACGCCCTCAACTGTTTTTTATAAAGATAATGCGTTGATTTTCAGAGAGGGTATTTTGAAGTTGACCATACCCAGGGGGCTCAAAGTCAGGGGTCTTTAGAATTATTTTCCTAAGAGTCACAATGCAAATATGTGTTTATGTTACATGAATGAAAGTTGTTGGTTGTGTCCTTTGAATCTAAGCATTGAGCTAACCGTGGGACTTTTATAGGTCCATTAAGAGCAACAGGGAGCGTACAAAGCAAGGTTTCTTAGCAAGCTTGAGAACCGGGTTCTTGAGCACCATAAAACAAGGGATCAACAAGTAAGGTTGGAATATTCTCAACTCCCTCTGTCATTTCCTAGCTCAAGCTAAGAACGAGTAGAGGTAGGAGTAAGTCAGGTTGACGACAGGCAGTTATCAAGTTGAAGACTACCTAAAAAACTCAAGTTCAAGTTAAAAACATAATCTCTGTACTGTCGATAACCTAAAGGAAAAGAACCTAACGTGGAACGATCAACCTAAAGTACGAAGAACATTCAAGTGTTCCTGACGACGTGATATCAGACAAGACCATAAACACAATAATTAACTAAAAAGAACCAAGTGACTGGTACCAATTGATCGGCAACGAGGTTGTACTCTGGAAAAAAAATTTGGGCTAATCAGTTAGGCATATGAACCTTAGATCAGGACGACATTTAGCAAGGGAAAGACAAAGCCTTAGGTCTTCAGAGGCTAGTGTCAATCATACTGCAAGGTCTTGGGCCCAGCAGTTGAGTCACCACTCTCATTACCCTAGCTCGGATACCAGTGAGTCAGAAATGTCTCAAGGCATGGACAGACCTACGGGAAGTTCAGGAGTGCCTTATTTGTACAGGGTAGAAGGCCCTTACAAAACACAGCTGGAATATCTTAGGACCAACCGACTAGGTGCTAGCATCTATGAGGACGGCCTAGGAAGATCCGTGGTCCAGATTAAAAACCCTGACCAATCCATAGGACTAGAACACCCAGCTGTCAAGTTTGAAAATGGTGCATACCTGGACAAAGAAGGAACTATATATGTTGTCACTAGTCACCCTGATAGGACAGATGACTTCGGGAATGTAATCTCAGAAGCGGACTTAGGTGACCTAGAACAAGGGAACATGGGTGCGGAACCTAGAACCCCTCGAGGTAAATCAGTTCTCACTAGGATTATCACGCCTGAATGGGTTCCCCAAGACAACAAGAGCATAGAGTTGCTCCTCAATCGAGAAACTGATGAAGCCTTTTGGAGGTATAAGTCTAATCAGCCAACAGACATAGGAAATATCATGATCTATGAGTTTAAGGATCCGGATAGCCCAGGCAGAGTGACCTACTTAGATCATGCTTCAGAACGGATCTTTGTGGTGACAGAAAATGATAGGCATGCCTACACTTGGAAGGGTGAATTTATTTTCCCCCAACCAAGATCAAATGTATCCTATGGTCACCCTGGGGCTGGAGCTTCCCAAGCTCATGGTACGCAAAGAGACAGAAGCAGAGATAGACCAGAAGTAAGTTTTGCCAACCCAGTAGGCAGAGAAAGAACGAGGACGGAGACGAACAGGGTAGAACCTGAGGTGCTGAGAGCTCACAGGAACCAAAGAAACGTGGATGGATTCCCCCTGCCGAGGCCTAGAGAGCACACAAGAACTTTGAGACCCACCCAGCTAGTTAAGTCCATGAAGAATTACTTTGACGGCACAGGAGATCCCTATGATCATGTGGCGGAGTTCAAGCAAGTCTTGAGAGCTGAACAAGTGGAAGATCTGTTCACGCAGTACAATGCCTTCGGTCTAACCCTCAGGAACACGGCACTTACATGGTTTCAGCCATTAGATGAGCGTCAGTTCAGGAGCATAGACCAACTCCTAGAGGCTTTCATTGTAGAGTTCTCTAAGAGTGGCATAAGACACAATACTTCCTCATTGATTCACAGCTTCAAGCAAACCCCTCAAGAGACTGTGAGACTTGCAGGAAGAAGATTTAGACAATATCTTGAAAGGTGCCCTATTTCGGAGCTACCCACATCTGCTAAACAAGTAGCCTTATTCCTTGACGGATTGTTGAGTCCAAAATTGAGATCCTATGTGTATCTGAAAGACCCTAGGACTATAGAAGAGTGTGTACGAATGTGCATCGACATTGAAGATAACCTAGGAGAAGAACTAGAGCTTTCCAAAATCTACAAAGATTCAGATGGTGCATCTAGTCACTCTTCCACACAATCCACATCAATTGAGGAACTCGCAGAGAAAGTGGCCCAGAAATTAGGAGTAACTAGCAAACAAATTCCAAGGTTTGCTCCTATAAAAAGGTGCTATACATGCGGTGGTGACCATATGGCAAACGTCTGTCCCATTATGGCTCAACCCCAAGTAAACCCTAGTAGCCAGTACTGCACCATAGAACGGAGATACACCAATCACACCGCACAAGATTGCCCATACAACAAGCAGGCAGTTAGGCAACCCTACCCGCAACCCTACCAACAAGGCAGATACCAAAACCAAAATCCACCACCACAATATGCTAGACCCCAACAAACCTACCAACCACAATATCAGGCCCAACAGAGACCCCAACCAGTACTAGCTCAACAGCCCCCAAACCCCGCTAACGTGATTCCAGTAAAGTATACTGTTGCAGAAGAAAACCTGAATAGGGCCATTGTACCAGTAACCCCATTGATCTCAGAAAGTGACCCAAGTGACCATAGCTTTGATTCTACACATGTCGATAGTCCCCAGGCTTACTACATGCAGTCTCCAGAACATGGTGAGTCTTACTATAGTGAAGAACCAAGTGAACCTAGTTGGGAGTCAGATTACACGAACGTCATGTATGCAAACCCCAACCCCAGGCCTCAACCTAGGCAAGTAAGACCTCCATTCCCAAGAGGACCGTGCTACAGATGCCAAGGAGATCATCTCATTCGTGATTGTCCCTTGCCTCCACCTACACAACCCCAGTCAGTGACTATCCAAGGTTTCTGCCAAGATTGTGGAAAAGAACATCTCTTACGAGATTGCCCTAAGAACCCCGATAATATGCCAAAAATCACTCCTATCAATGTGATCGGTTTGGTTGTAGATCCCTCAGGAAGCGTCACTTCCACTGCACCAGTGCAGGTAGTCACTAGAGCTCAGGCATTGCAGCAAAACCAAGAGACAAACCAGGATAAGAACTCAGTGGCTAGTGAAACCGAGAGCATAACAAAGAAAAGGACTAGAGCATGGAAAGATAGTCGGGAAAGAATGAAAAGACAATGGGCTAAAAAGATGAGTGAGCTTGAGGAAAGCATAAGAGAAACCAAAGCGAGGATAACTGAACTCACAGCTCAAACTCCCTCTCACATCACCCCGCCTCCACCACTCCCATCTCCATCCGACTCACCACCTTCCCCACCGCCTCATCAAATCCCACCACCCCCTAGAGTAGGATCAGTCCTAGCAGATCCCACTCCTGAAGACCTAAACATGATGCTTAAAGCATATCAGGCCAGAATCCAAGAAGGGCCAAACGTCACGGATCATGACAAGTGCTATCCTAGAGCTGACCTAGAGATAGAAAGAACCAAACTGTGCGCGAAAATGGTCGCATTGGCTCAGACTATGTTTGAAGCCAGTCGCCTTTTCAATTACTCGGGCTCAGCCAAGACGCAATTACACTTGGATGGATTCCTAGAAAAGTTAGAGAGGATAATTGCAAGATCTGACAAGGAAGAAAAAAATCAGGAGAAAGGACAAGCAAGCAAAAACCTGAGCCATTCCCCATCGGAAGTTTATGCAGCCAATTCCACTAAACCAGACAACTTCCCCTCCTTAGAAAGATTAGAGAGGCTAACTGCACAGCCAGAAAAGGAGCCTATCCCTCAAAAAAAGGAAAGGGCAAGAGAACGGATAAGCCAGCCTCTTCAGGAAGCTCATGTGCCTCCTCAAGGAGCCTATCTTCCTCCCCAAAGGTCACAGGTGCCTCCCTCGAAAGCTTATGTACCTCCACAGGTAACCCACATTCCTTCCCAGAGAGCGTATGAGCCTGTGCGGAAAAGTAATAGCATAAGTAATCCTCCCCAAGAAGCTTGTGCTTCAGCTATCTATGACAACGAGGAAAGAGCCAACGATAGGATAAGCCCTCCTTCCCAGGTAGCATATGTACCTAATTCTACGGAGCCATACACTTCTTCTTCTATGAATCGGTTTGCACCAGACTTCCTACGAGAGATTCAAGAAGACAAATGGGATAACGAAAGCGAGGTCGCCCCTCCTTTTGAACTTGTGGACGATGCACACGACCAATTCCCACAAGACATCCCATCCATTTACGGGGGGCATGAGAGTATTCAGTCTCACGAGAGATTAGACTTTGAGTCTAATTCCATACAAGAGCTATCCCACTTCACAGTCCCATGGGAAGCAAAGTCCACATGTATGAGAGCACCCACAGTCATGGTAAGGAACGACGACTCAGTCATACCTAGGAACACAGAGGTAGTGAAGAACACTAACGTGCAGTGTAATCTCAAGTTAGAAGAGCTACTCAAGGTTAGACCTGAATTATGGAAACATGTAGCCAAACAAGTACCAGAGATAGCAAAACCTCGTTCCCAGGTAGGATCCCATAGGACAGTGCCAGAAATTCCCTTGGATAAGATAGGAGATATGTGTGAAGGTGAAGAAGGGAACACCTATCTTCCCATCACCTACCAGGAGTACACCACCAAAGCGATTTTGGACTCAGGTGCAGGAGTTGCAATTGCCACTACCTCCTTATGGAAGCGTTGGGGCAAGCCAGCTCTCAGGCCAACAAGAATGAAATTGCAAATGGCCGATGGTCACATAGAGAGACCCCTAGGATTGCTGGAAGGAATAACTCTCACCACTTGTGGTGTCGAGTTTGAACATACCTTTGCCATATGTGACTTCAGCAAAAATCATGCCTATGAGATGATTTTGGGAAGACCATTCATGCGACAGTTGCAAGTGGTACAGGATTGGGGGACCAATTCTTTGTACCTGCAGCACTTAGGTGTTACAACCAAAGTCAATCTCAAGGATTATTCTCATAGAGATGTCCCTCCTATCCAATGGAATCCCATCCATAGAGCCAAAGATGATACAGAATCGGTGCATTCCATAGGGTCTGGATCCTCATGGATGCATGAAGATACTCACTTATGGATGTGCAAGGTAGCAGTAGAAGAAGAGAAGAGAGAAAAGGCCAGAGAAATAGGTGCAAACGAAACCCATAGACCCATTCAAGACCCAGCCTATGCATCTGTAGTTTTTCCAGACGAGGAATTTGAACCCCATGGCTGGGCAGAAATTTTAGCAACAATGGACGTAGCCATCAATGAAGAACAATGGACACCTCACTGTGATGAGGATGGCTATGATATTTCAGTCTTCTCCATAGAGCCAATCATGGGAGAGGCAGTTCTAGAAGAATGCGAACCTAGCCCTGATGCATATGAGGATGCAAGTGACTCCGATCTAGAGTCAATCATTATGGACCCACCATTTGCATCAGATGAAGAATACTTCCATGAAGTAGAATTTCAACCCCAGAGGCATGGAGAGGTTACAAATGATGTAAGATTAGCAACACATGTGAGCCCGAAGGAAGAAGGGAAGAAACGAAAGAAGAGAGAAGCCTCACCAGAAGAGGAAGAATCTTTGTTTGAGGTCCCCGAAAATTTTAAGAAGTATGAGATAGACGACAGGAGAGTCATGATAAGAATGCCTAAACGAGAGGCGCAATCAGGAGAGGCCTATGATAACAAAGAAACCACCAAGAAAATAGTAGTGGCCCTAGAAGAAGGAGAGGAGAGATGTACGTACATAGGTCATGACCTAACAGCAGAAGAAGAGCACGAATTGATTGCCTTGCTAAGAGAATACAGAGATGTATTCGCTTGGAGTTACAAGGATTTGAAAGGTGTTGACCCTGACATATGCTCACACACCATCCCCATGACCTCAGATGCTAAACCCTCTAAGCAAAAGCCTTATACATATAACGATAACTATGCTGCTAAGATCAAGGAAGAGATAGATAGACTGGTTGAAGCTGGATTTATCTACGAAATTGAGCACACTGAATGGGTATCCCCCATCGTAGTGGTGCCCAAGAAGAATGGCAAGCTGCGTGTGTGCATTAACTTGAAAAAGGTTAATGCCGCCACAATTCGAGATAACTATCCGCTTCCCATAACAGAGCATCTCTTAGAAAGAGTGGCAGGCAAGGAAGTGTACAGCTTCCTTGATGGATTTTCGGGCTACAATCAAGTAGCCATAGCTCCAGAGGATCAGCATAAGACAGCCTTTGCCACAGAATGGGGCATTTTTGCTTTTAGAGTAATGCCATTTGGGCTTACCAACGCACCAGCTACCTTCCAGAGGCTGATGTGCCATGTGTTTAAGGAGTTCCTGAGGAAGAGTTTAGAAGTCTATGTTGATGATCTTTGTGCTCATTCCAATGTTAGACAAACTCATATTCCTGAACTCAGACAAATCTTTGACAAATGTAGAGAATATCAAGTCTGCCTGAACCCAGAAAAGTGCGTTTTTATGGTCAGGCAAGGAAAGATCCTAGGACATATAGTGTCAAAGAATGGCATATCTACTGACGAAGAAAAAGTGAGAGCCATAGCGGAGCTACCTAGGCCAAAGAATGTCAAGGAAGTACAAGCTTTCATGGGGCATTGCGGTTATTATCGACGATTTATACACATGTATGTTGTCATTGCAAAGCCCATGTACGGACTTCTGACAAACTTTGAGTGGACGGATGAATGCGAAAATTCCTTCCAAGAGCTCAAACGAAGATTATGTTCAGCACCAATCTTGACCACACCAGATTGGAATAAGCCATTCCATGTTCATGTTGATGCATCCAATTATGCTATTGGGTGTGTGCTGGCACAACCTACTGGTGAAGGTAATATGGATCTTCCAATTGCCTATGCCAATAGACAATTGAATGCGGCTGAACGGAATTACACCACTACAGAGCGCGAAGGATTAGGCATGGTATATGCAGTTAAGAAATTTAGACACTATTTGCTTGCAAATAAGTTTAAATTTTTTACTGATCATCAGGCATTGTTATATCTTGTAAACAAGCCATGCAATACAGGAAGGTTAGTGAGATGGTTTCTCTTACTAATGGAATATGACTTTGAGGTTGTGGTAAGAAAAGGTAGGACTCACTTGAGAGCAGATCATCTCTCTAGGCTCACATCTGGAGAAGCCCCACAAGGGGTGCCAGATGACCTTCCTGACGCTTACTTGTTTAATTTGGAAGTGGTGCCGCAGTGGGCCAAGCCAATAGTACCAGTATTGACCTACGGGCCTAACCATCCAGTGGTAAACACACGGAATAGAGAGGTTGTAAAAGCCCAAAAATACCACATCATGGCAGGAAGCATGTACAAGCACACAGATCAAGGGATCTTGGCTTGTTGCGTAGAAGAGGATGAGTACGCTAAATGGTTGCAATTAGCACATGTAGGTGCACTAGAGCAACACCATTCAAAACAACGAACTTTACAGACTCTAAAGAGATTCGGAGTGCATTGGCCAACTATGGAAGCGGATGTCCAAAAGTTGTGCAAGGAATGCCCAATCTGTTGCACTAAACCACCTGTGGAACATGCCACTCTCTATCAAGTATCCATTGCGCCAGATTGGAGTGAACCTCTAGTATCATTCTTGAGGACAAACACATTCCCTCCAGACATGACTCTAGCTAGGAAAAGGAGTTTAGAACAAGAAGCCCAGGATTACTCACTCATAGGTGATAATCTATATAAGCGCGGTAAGGATGGTTACCTGAGACTGTGCGTCCATGAAAGTGAGTATCTTAAGATCTTAGAAACTGCTCACCAAGGTGTAGCAGGAGGACACTTTGGACCAGATCGGGTAATCAAGGCAATACTATTTGCGGGCTTCTGGTGGCCTACGCTTCACATGGATGCACATACCTATGTGAAACGGTGTGATGTCTGTCAGAGGACTCAGTATCCTATACGCAAAGATGAGATGCCACTGAAACCTATGATGGGTGGACGTGCATTCTCTAAGTGGGGAATAGACTTCGTAGGTCCTATTAACCCCCCAGCTAAGGGTTCTCATGCGGAATACATCATTGTGGCAACAGATTATCTCACCAAGTGGGTAGAGGTAAAAGCTACAACCAAGAACGATGCTCAAACAACCGCCAAATTCTTGTTTGAGAACGTATTCACAAGATACGGGCTACCTATAGAGCTTGTAAGTGATAGAGGCACTCATTTCTTGAACGAAGTGATTGAAAATCTACTCCAAGAATTCTTGGTAATACACAAGAAGTCTGCCCCTTATCACCCTCAAGCTAATGGACAAGCTGAGAGCACTAATAAGATTTTATGCAATGTACTGACGAAATTAGTGAACACTAAACGCTCTGATTGGGACAAACAGCTACACCATGCTGTTTGGGCATACCGAGTGGCCTACAAAACGGTACTCCAAGCCACTCCCTTTCAGATGGTATTTGGCCAAAATGCTGTGCTACCCTTGGACTTCCTGATCCCTACATTGAGAGTAGCACAAGAGCACGAATGGACAGGTCATGAGCTCTCCTCTAGGATCTTTGACCTTGAACGATTAGGGGAAACGAGACTGAGAGCCGCTGCAGGGATATACGCAGCCAAGAAGAGACAGAAGGCATACTTTGATGCCCACGTGAAGGATAAAGGCTTGAAAACGGGAGATCTAGTCTTAGTCTATACACTGAAACAACACGCAAGGAAGCTAGAAAAGAGAGGCTACGGACCTATGATCATCAATAGGATCTCCACAAGTGGAGCAGTACAATTGGCCACATTAGAGGGTGATGTTCTCCCTAACTATATTAGCGGATGCAGAGTCAAGTTGTACCAGGAACCCCTCACGGAGGAAATGCTCAGCCGACTCAACACTGCTAAGAAACGCAAAGAGGAAGAAAAGAGAATTAGAGAAGAAGCTCAAGCAGAGGCTTTAGAACGCATCAGAAGGATGAAATTACGAAGGCAAGGTAGAGATCAGCCTGGAGCGAATGACTATGCAGACCAAGGATTTCCCATAGCCATGTGTGAAGTTGCAGGAACAAGCTCGCATAGGATAATTGATAGACGTCCTTTCGTAACCTTAGATATAGGACAAGGAAAGAGTGCAAGGACCGTAAGAGCCTTGATTGACTCAGGTGCAGCCACTAGTGCTGTTAAATTGTCTTACTGCCAAGAATTACAATTGACTGTCAATCCTGTGGAAGCATATCTTATAGGATTGGGAGGAGTGGAAACCCCTTGCATGGGCGAGGTGGAACTTCCCCTCTACATTCACGATGAGGCAATGACCGTTAAAGTACTAGTGTGTCAAGATGAGGATCTCACTGAACCTCTCGTCTTGGGTCAGGATTGGATCTATGACCAAGCAGTCAATCTAAACCTAAGAAGTGGACTTCTCCAGGTTTGGCTCAATCATAGTCGAGTCACAGTAGAATTAGACAATGGAGCACTCAAGGAACTAGGAAAGGCACAGACTCCTGGTCCTTCCAGGGGTACACATGAAGATGACCATGCTGTTCTTGTCCAAAACTATGTGTTGCAGAGGAATGATATTTGCAAAAAAGGAGTCAGGAATGCAACGGAACTCCCTTCTTTTCCAAAGGCTAGAAGGAGGCAGCAACCCAAGGTGGATCAAAGGCAGAAGAAGCAGGGTACTACCTATGTCAGAGATCAAAAGTACCTGCGCAGCAGAACAGCCCAGAAAATAGACCAGGTATGGGTGCGGAAAGGCGAACGACCGGTTGCACCACCGTCAACTACAGGGGCAAAGCCTCTTATTAGTGACCAACAACGCAACGCTAATAAGAAGTCTTTCAAAAATTCTTCTGCTAAAGTAAAATCTATTTGGGTGCCCAAGAAGTCGATGAAGGCAAGCCCACAATCAAGACAAATTTGGGTGCCTAAGGCTTGCTTGATGGCACAAGTAGCTACGCTGAGGCCACAACTTAAACAGCATAACGCAGCGACGCATACTGCCAGATTTCACTCGTTCTCGACACTCATGTACACACCAAAACCCAAGAACGTGCATGTAATCAATTGTATATGGGTCCCAAAAAGGCCTCGTTTTCAAACCACGACACCGAATAAGCTCTGTAGAGACTCTCCGAAACCGAAAGCAAAGCCCATTCCCTGCATTTGGCAGCCTAGGGCCTGTAATAAACCCCCCGACCCCAATTTGTAAATTCATAACCCACTTACTAACTGCAATAGTTTCCTAGGCCAACACAATCACTAACTACACACACTGTCTTCATGTACTTACTAACCACTAACTCACCATCTACCTTATGTTAATGTTGTAACGGGGACAACAACGGATTTATTTTGTCCATTACAATGTTAACACTTGGTTCTATATTCTCACAGAACCAATCAGCAAACAGGGCCATGGCAGAAGCAGGTACCAGCTCTCAAGCCGGATCTGGTCCCCAGATCGTGGACATAGAAACACTTCTCCTTGAGCCACGTCTCACTGCAAGACCGCAAGAGCTTCAAGAAGTGCATGTGCTCCCCATCCAGGATCCTCCTCAAGGACACACTTCTCAAGTAGGTAAGCATGCGCATTGGTTCAGTGATGTTGCTGGACCACTGGGCGATGGAACCTACTTCTGGGAAGCAGAATTGGAGTTCAATGGCAAATGGGGTCGATACCACTTTTTCACACGCGAATTTGAAAGCTACCAAAATGCCGAAGTCATGAGATCAGTTTGGGTCAAAGCGGGTGTGGAAAGTTATTTCAGGGCCCACATACCAAAGCCGGATTTTTTACGATGTTCATATCTGATCAGTACAATCACGCCAAGCAGGGCCAAAGGAGGCGACAGCACCTTTGTGTTGCCATCACTGCTGCCGGGTAATGAGCTCAAAAGATTCAAGTTGACCCTCAATCTGGTAAGAGAAGCGTTGGGTATGTATGGCATGCACATCCCAACAGAAAAGGAAACCATGGTTCCAGGTCGAATGAAGCACAAGGATCTGAATAAGTTGAAGGATATGGTAGCAATGACACCTACCATTGCGCTTCACCTGCGAACCATCATGCAACACTTTGCGTTTCCCGCCCAAGAACGATTCACAATGCCCCCGAAAAAAATATGGTTCAGTTTATATCTAGCAGAAACCGAAAGCCTGCCCATCAATGTACCACACTGGATCATAGATCAGATCCACCTAGCGCATCAAAGGTGGAACAAAAAACAGAAGAATGTGCTCCACGGGTGTTGTGCTTTGACCAGAATAATCTATAGATGCTTGGCTTATGACGTGCCTGTTCAGCGGGCACTCGTATGGTCCCGAGTCCAAGAATTCCAGAGAAGACTATCCGCAGCAGGTCCCCCATCAAAGAAGATGAGGGGGGGAGTCCAACTACCCTGTGCTCAACCAAGGGGAGCTACCGCTACACCAGAAATCACTCCTCCCCAGACACGACGAGTTAGGCCATTCACAATCCGGTTACCAAGACCAAGCACAGAGGGGCCTAATCTGGTGTTTCCACCCATTCCATCCGATTTGGAATTTCCGCAGGGATTTACTCTTGAGGACCTCACGGATGAAGAAATTGCCAGATTAATCTATGACTCTAACCTCGAAGCCGAAGCAGCGCGAGCTCAGGAACCGCGACCCCAAACAACATCGGCCCCCACCCAACCACAAACTGTAGAAGTCGATGTAGATGAACAAGAGGCAGGAGGAGACGAAGAAGAAGCCGACGAAGAACAACATCAAGAATATGACGAACTCTTCGAGTTAGCAAGTGCCCCAGCATATTCGGCACAAATCAAGAGACTATATCGAACCATGCGACTGGTTCAGGAACAGCATCAGATGTCTCTAGAACAGGGCAAAAGACTCATGAACGACTTGCTAGCTGAGGAAGGCGTGGACGAGTTGTTCATTGAGTCCATGAACCTTCATGCCGACGCTGTAGGACTGGACGAGGCCATTCATGAGGCAATGGCCTACATCCACAGGTTTGAAAAAAGAGTTCCCGTTCGTCCCAGGAGGTCCGGGAAGCAAATTCACATCAATACATCAGCACCAGGCGAGGCAGCGCAAGCAGAAGAATATCAGGAAGCACCGTTGTCACCCCCATCCCCACCTCACACTACACAATTCACTCCACCACAGGACACTAACACTACCACATCCACTACCACTACCGTTGTCATGGGCATCCCACTCTCTCCGGGAATCCAATACGGGGGAGTCACCATGCCCACCTTCACCACCCTGTTCACCGATGTCACATCCACTCCACCAACGATTCCCATCTACACAGTCACTCAAACAGTTGACACGATGGAAACATCACCTGCCACAGCACCGCTCCCTCCCCCCATGCCACCTTCATCACCCATACCCCCTCCACCCACATCTCCACGTACATCCACATCATTCACCTCTCCCATTCCCGCCCCCATTCCCCCTGCATCTTCACCCCTCCCGGCATTATTTAATGTAAATAACATATTTTTAGCATTAAACCAATGTGTATACCAGCTCCAGAATGAGTACAAAGCTCTGGACAACCGGTATCAGCAACTGGAAACGCACCATCAAAACTTACAAAGACAGTTTCACATTCTACACACAGAAAATGCAGAACTGAATCAACGTTACACGACGCTTGAGCAAGCTCACCAAACATTATTGGTGGCACCCCAACCATCGACAGAATCAGGTGCCAAACAACTAGAAGCTTTGCTCGAGGTATACCAAGCCGATAATCTCAAAGTCCGGCGTAACCTGGCACTTCTCAGAAAACACATGGCGGCCGCCCTAGAAGAAAACAAGAGGCTGCAGCAGCAAAATGAAGCAAATCTAGAAGCAGCAATGGAAGGCTCTCCACACGAAATTGATCCAGAGCAGTTTAAAGCTGTGCCCTCAGAGACAATGAAGACCATCTTGGACAGCTATGCAGATCTATTAGAAGCTCATGATGACTTGGAAAGGGAACGTGATGCGCTGCGCAATCAACTCCAAGAGCAACAGACAGCACCCAAAGTCACAGAAACGACCACGACTTCAGAGGAAGTCAAGGCATTGAAAGAGCAGGTGGCCGAATTACAGGCAAGATTACTCACACATGAAAGGCAACCCTCTCCAGTTGTCGAACCAGAACCCGAGGATTTGGTACCCATCGAGGTAGATGAGACGTATGAGGAACCTTACGTTCCTATGCCAATGCCAGGTGGTGAGCAAACTGCAGAAGGAATGGATACGTTAGAAATCGAAGTACCTGAGTGGCTCCAAACACTAGAGAAAACGGCATCAACTCATGAAGATCGAGTGGCAGTTCAAATCCAATCTATGGCAAAGATAGAGGACACTATTATCAAATCAGAATACTTCCGCAGCATGTCCCACCATAGATGGATCGGAACCAATGATGATCAATACGTGCCATATTGTATACTCCTGGCGGACTACAATGCAGAAATCCAACATAGATGTGGCAAACCTCCAACGTTTGCTACACAATTTGGGCCAGATGACATCCCAGAGAGCGCTAAAAAAGGATCCATTCATCAACCCACTTGGAGGATCCGACTCCTCGAAACCTACCCGGAGATGGTTCGCACCTGGACGAATATGCCTCTTTTTATTAAATATAACCCTTGTTATGTTCCTGTACTCCGCAGACGCACATGGCCAGAGTTCACCATTGCAGTCAAGAATATCAAGGGATGCGCCAAATGGTTAAACTACGTCTATCTAGCACCCCCTCAAGGGCCTCCCACCGTCAATTACATGATTTCCACTATACGGCACTGGAGCATCCGATTAAAGAATACCCCTGATGTAATGGCCCAGATGTGCATGAAAATTTTTGAGTTAATGCTTATTACATTCAGGACATTCAAGAATATCAAGGACCCACACTTCTCAGGCGTCGGATTCCTTACAGGAAACCAAGATTTAGTTTATGACATGAGCACCACTCCTTCCATAGAGGTGATATACGCTTGGCACGCCAGAATAAAATACCTCCCGGCCTGCTTCAAACAAACATTCGAAGAGATGTTCATAACAGGGTTCTGGGAATACCACTCAGAAATATTTGTACCCAGACCCTCACATCTCCTCCATTTATTTGCTGTGGAGCGAACCATTCACTCAGAGCAGTTACGGGTGCCACATCCAGATGTCCCAGGGCCAGTCAATTGGGATGCATTGCTGACAGATCTAGCAAGGGGACTCAGGTTAGAAGAACACCACCTCGCCGCCGATGTTGTACAATACTACGTCCAAAAAGCAGCTAGACAAGGGTCTGTCAGGGGCGACAGACGCGAGAGTGGGGGGGGTGTTGGCAGTAGCCTTGGTACACCAGGACGTACAAGACATGAAAGTCAAAGAAGGGAGTCAGAGCGAAGGGACAGCACAAGCAAACAGGGCAGTCAAAGAAGATCTGGCAAGTAGGCCAATATTTTTTCAAGACATTAATGCAAATCAAAGAGATGGACATGCAGGAAGGAAGAGCAAGTAGGGAGCTCGAAGATATGTATGGCAGAGCACTAGAAGAAATCCCTACAACAACAGTGTTTTTTGTCACTAACAATCATTGTAAATATCATTTCACCTTTTTGTAGCTCCATTTTGTGCAAGCCAAGGAGTCCTTGAGCTTGAGGAGCCTTAGAAGTAGTTGCGTACCAATTTTCGTATTTTTTAGATCTCGTTTGAGCCCCCAAATAAGCCCTGGAACCTAATTTTTAACTAGGCCGGACACTAGGTCTGGACAGGACCAAAAGCTAGTCAAAAACTATAAAAAGGGCTAGAGAGCTCATTTTTGAGGTTAGATTGTAATTGAAACGAACTTGTAAGAGCTTGTGAAAGTAATCTAAAGCACTCCATTGATTCTCTCTCTTTGTCTTGCCGTGTGTGCTCGTGTGTGTGTATGTGTGTGCATGCTTGTGTGCTTCTCACTCACGCACTTGTGCCGCCACTTGCTCGAGGTCTTCATACCATCCTCCCGTCTTCCCGGATTGACATTAAAGGAGGTGCTACTCATCATTGAGCTACAATTGTCCACATCCTCCAATAGCAGAACAGTCTCAATATTATAACATACAAGGCTTTTGTGTCGACTGTGGCAAAGAGCAGAACCCTGCTAATGTGTCAAATGTGACACCGATCAACGTGATAGGTATTGTGCACAACGCAGATGGATCCAACCCTACATACGTGCCTATCCAAGCTATAACAAGAGCCCAAGCGCTCTTACATAATCAACAGCTTAATCAGGAGAAAATAGTTGGAACTAGTGAAGTTGGAGAGTCTAGCAGTAAAAAGACTAAATCTTGGAAAGATTCCAGAGAAAGAATCAAGAGAAAGTGGAGTTAAAAGATAACTGAGTTGGAAGGAAGTCTCAAGGAATCTAGAGCTAAAATCCTAGAATTGACTTCAGAGGAAGTGAATCAAGAGAACCTAGCTCAAAGATCAGGATCAGTTCTAGCAAAACCCATACCGGAAAACCTAGACATGATGTTTCGTGCATATCAAGCAAGATTAAAAGAAGGACCTCAAATAGCTGAAATGAGTAAAAACTACCCTCGAGCTGATCTAGAAATTGAGAGAACTAAACTTTGCATGAAGATGGTAGAATTAGTAAAAGCAATGTTTGAAGCCTCTAGATATCTTAATTGGAATAACATGGCAAAACCCGAATTACATTTTCAAGGATTAATCGAGAGGCTAGAATATTTGATTGATAGCAAGGAGAAAAAGAATCAGTATAGGAACCCTACTGCCTCAGAGACATAGGAATGGAATGCACCATCCCTGTCTCAAGTACCCAACATAGAGAATCAAGACAACCTGTCTTCCATACATAGGTATTCACATGAATTTTTGAGAGAAATCCAAGAAGAGAAGTGGAGAAAAGAACAAGGCACCCATCCTCTTATTCAAGAAATAGATGACTTACAAGAACAATTTCCCCAAGACATCCCCTCTATTTACGATGATGTAGAGGAAGAGAAACTGAGTGAACACACAGATTTTGAATCCAATTCTTTGCAGGAATTACCTCAATCACAGGACCTTGGGAAGCTAAGTCTATTAGTATGAGAGCACCCACAATAATAGTGAGGAATGAAGAATCAGTGATCCCTAGAAACACGGAAGTGATAAAGAACACCAAAGTTCAATGTAATCTCACACTAGAGAAATTGTTGAAGGTTAAACCAGAACTGTGGAAACATGTAGCAAATCAATTCCCAGTGCTTGCTACTACTTCCTCACAGATAGGATCACATAAAAAGGTACCAGAGATACCCGTAGAAAAGATTGGAGATGTAAGCGAAGGAGAGGAAGGTAACACTTATCTTCCAATAACCCATCAGGGCTACACCACGAAAGCCATCTTAGATACAGGAGCCGGAGTAGCCATAGCTACCACCGCTGTATGGAAACGTTGGGGTAAGCCAGCACTAAGACCTACCAAGATGAATCTACAAATGGCTGACGGACACATAGAAAAACCATTAGGCTTACTAGAAGGCATATCTCTCACCACTTGTGGCGTGGAATTTGAGTATACTTTTGCCATTTGTGATTTTGCAAAAAATCATGCTTACGAGATGATTCTAGGACGACCATTCATGCGCCAGTTGCAAATTGTACAAGATTGGGGAACTAATTCTTTGTACTTGCAACATTTAGGAGTGACTACTAAAGTCAATCTTAAAGACTATTCCCATAGAGACGTACCCCCAATACAATGGAACACCATCCATAAGACTCAGGTGGAAACGGCATCAGTACACTCTTTGGAGTCAGACCCCTCATGGTTACACGAGGACACCCATCTATGGATGTGTAAAGTAGCCAAACAAGAGGAAGAACAGTTAGAAGCCAGGACTTTAGGTGCAGAACAACATCCAAGAACCCTTCAAGACCCAGCTTATGCACCTGTAGTATTTCCAAACAAAGAGTTCGAGCCTCATGGTTGGGCAGAAATCCTAGCAACCATGGATGTAGCCATCAATGAAGAACAATGGACACCCCACTATGACGAAGATGGCTATGATATTTCAGTTTTCATGATAGAGCCAATCATGTGTGATTCTATTATTGAAGAATGTGAACCTAGCACTGATGCATTTGAGGATGCAAGTGACTTCGATTTAGAGTCAATTATTATGGACCCTCCTTTTGCATCAGAGGAAGAATATTTCTACGAAGTAGCAACTCATCCTCAGAAACATGAAGAAATTACAAATGAGGTGAGGTTAGCTACACAAGTGACTGTCAAGAGTGAAGGCAAGAAAAGAAAGAAGAAAGGAACCATGCCAGAAGAAGAAGAATCCTTGTTTGAGGTTCCGGAGAACTTCAAGAAGTACGAAATAGAAGATAGACGAATCATGGTACGAATGCCTAACAGAAAAGTTGACATTGGAGGAGTATATGATAACCAAGAGAAAACCAAAAAAATAATAGTTGCCATAGAAAGAGAAGAAGAAAAGTGTACCTACATAGGGCATGATTTGACGAAGGAAGAAGAAGAAGAATTAGTTACCCTATTGCGAGAATATAGAGACGTTTTCGCTTGGAGTTACAAAGATTTGAAAGGAGTAGACCCAGATATATGTTCTCATAGAATCCCTATGACTCCAGATGCAAAACCTACGAAACAAAAACCATACACGTACAATGATAACTACGTTGCGAAGATTAAAGAAGAAATAGATCGTTTGATAGAAGCAGGATTCATTTACGAAATTGAGCATACCGAATGGCTATCCCCCATTGTGGTTGTGCCCAAGAAGAATGGAAAATTGTGTGTGTGTATTAACCTTAAAAAAGTTAATGCCACCACGATTAGAGACAGTTATCCTCTTCCTATCACGAAACACTTATTGGAAAGAGTTGCGAGCAAGGAAGTTTACAACTTTCTTGATGAATTTTTAGGCTATAATCAAGTAGCCATTGCTCTAGAAGATCAACACAAGACGTCTTTTGCCACAGAACGGGGCATATTTGCATTTCATGTGATGCCATTTGGCTTAAAAAATGCACCCGCCACTTTCCAGCGACTCATGTGTCACGTTTTCAAGGAATTCTTACGAAAGAATTTGGAAGTTTATGTCAATGACTTATGTGCGTAATCGAATGTAACATAGACTCATATCCCAGAATTAAGACAAGTGTTTGACAAATGTCGAGAATATCAGGTTTGTTTGAACCCAGAAAAATGTGTTTTCATGGTCAGACAAGGAAAAATTCTAGGACACATTGTGTCAAAGAATGGAATTTCAATAGATGAAGAAAAAGTAAAAGTAATTGCAGAACTACCTAGACCCAATAACGTAAAAGAAGTACATGCATTTATGGGCCATTGGGGTTATTACAGACGATTCATACACATGTATGCAATCATAGCCAAGCCATTGTACTCTCTTTTAACCAATTTTGAATGGACAGATGAGTGTGAGAATTCATTCAATGAACTTAAACGATGTTTGTGCTCAGCACCTATATTGACAACCCCGGATTGGAGTAAGCCATTCCATGTACATGTGGATGCATCCAACTATGCCATAGGATGTGTGTTAGCACAACCCACGAGTGAAGGTAATATGGATCTCCCCATAGCTTATGTGAGCCGACAATTGAACGCAGCAGAAAGAAATTACACCACTACGGAACGAGAAGGATTAGGGATGATCTATGCAGTAAAGAAATTCAGGCATTATTTGTTGGCAAACAAGTTCAAGTTCTTTACAGATCATCAAGCCCTATTGTACTTAGTCAATAAGCCATGTAACACAGGACGATTAATACGTTGGTTTCTATTACTCATGGAGTATGATTTTGAAGTAATAGTCAGGAAAGGAAAAAAACATCTTAGAGCTGACCACCTCTCAAGATTAACCTCAGGAGAAGCTCCTCAAGGGATAGCGGATGAACTACCATATGTATATTTGTTTAACCTTGAGATAGCACCAGAATGGGCTAAGTCGATAGTCCCTATTCTCACATATGGACCCAAGAATCCTAGGATAAAGATGAAGGAAGGAGAGATTACCAAGTCTCAGAGATATCAAATCATAGCAGGAAGCATATATAAATAGGATAATCAAAAGATTCTTGCTTGTTGTGTAGATGAATCGGAACATGCGAATTGGTTGCAATTAGCACATGTAGGTGCATTGATGCAACATCACTCAAAACATCAAACATTGCAGACTCTGCATAGACTAGGAGTATATTGGTCTACGATGGAACCAGATGTCTACAAGTTGTGTAAAGAATGTTATGTTTGTTGTGAAAGACCACCAGTAGAACATGCTACATTATATCACGTGTCTCTCACACCATAATGGAGTGAACCCTTAGTGACATACCTGAGGACGAAAACAATCCCTCATGGAATGACCTTAGCACGACAAGGAAGTCTAGAGCAGGAAGCTCAAGACTATTCACTTATTGGCGACAATCTATACAAACGAGGACGAGATGGATACCTACGACAATGTGTTCATGAAAGCGATTATCTGATCATACTAGAAACTGCACACCAAGGTGTTGCAGGAGGTCACTTTGGACCCAATAGGATCATCAAAGCCATCCTCTTTGCAGGATTATGGTGGCCCACTCTTCACATGGATGCACATACCTATGTAAAGAGATGTGATGTGTGCCAAAGAACTCAGTTTCCTACTCGCAGAGATGAAATGCCATTGAAACCCATGATGGGCGGACGTGCATTTTCTAAGTGGGGTATAGACTTTGTAGGACCCATTAACCCCCCTGCAAAAGGTACACATGCTGAATACATTATTGTTGCGACAGATTATCTTACCAAATGGGTAGAGGCAAAAGCCACAAAAAAGAATGATGCACACACAACTGCAAAATTCTTATTTGAAAATGTATTTACAAGATATGGATTGCCTATAGAATTAGTGAGCGATCGAGGAACTCACTTTCTAAACCAAGTCATTGAATATTTGTTACAGGATTTTATGGTGATTCACAAGAAATCCGCACCATATCATCCTCAAGCCAATGGTCAAGCTGAAAGCACTAACAAGATCCTTTGTAACATACTGACTCGTGAACAACAAACGTTCAGATTGGGACAAACAGTTACACCACGCTGTTTGGGCATATCGAGTGGCCTACAAGACCATACTCAATGCAACTCCCTTTCAGATGGTTTTTGGTCAGAATGTTGTGCTTCCTTTGGACTTCTTGATACCGACCCTTAAGGTTGCACAAGAACATCAGTGGACTGGCCATGAATTATCAGCAAGAATAATGGACTTGGAACGATTAGGAGAAACCAGGCTGAAAGCAGAAGCAGGAATATACGCAGCTAAGAAGCGATAGAAAGCATATTTTGATGCGCATGTGAAAGATAAAGGCTTGAAAGAAGGAGATTTAGTCCTAGTATATACGCTGAAACAGCACGCACAGAAGTTAGAAAAGCGAGGTTATGGACCTATGATCATTAACTGACTCTCGACAAGTGGAGCAGTACAATTAGCCACCTTAGAAGGAGAAATAATGCCTAATTACATTAGTGGCTGTAGAGTCAGGTTATACCAGGAACCTCTTACTGAGGACATGCTTAGACGACTCACGTTGGCAAAGAAGCATAAGGAGGAAGAAAGTAGAATACGAGCTGAAGCTCAGGCAGAAGCTATAGAACGCATTAAGCGCATGAAGTTAAAAAGACAAGGACTAGGGAGAGAACATTATAACCATCTGGAAACAACACCCAGATACCCCATGGCCATGTGTCAAGTGAAGTCAACCACTCATCCTAGCATAGTGGACAGGAGACCATTCATTATAGTCAGGCTAGAGCACGACAACCCTTGCCAAGAGCTTAGGGCTTTAATTGACTCAGGTGATGCGACTAGCGCGGTTAGATGGTCCCACTATAAGGACTGAGGAATAGAAATGCAGCCAGTTGAGGCATATCTCATAGGGCTAGGAGGCATGGAAGCCCCTTGCATGGGTGAGGTGGACCTTCCTATCCTCATACATGATGTGACCATGACAGCAAAGCTACTAGTGTGCCATGACAAGGACTAATAGAATCCCTAATCCTTGGCCAAGATTGGCTATACGATCACTCACTGGACCTAAATCTTAGACAAGGCTCCTTACAAATTGGAACCAACAAAGCCATTCCACCATCAACTTGCATAAACTGAATGCCCAAATAGTGATGCAAATGCCCCAAATCAGACATCTCAAATGAGGCATGCAAATCAGCCTTGAAATGAGCAATATGATTCTCAATAGGACCAGTGAGAAGCATGTCATCAACATAGAATACAATGATCAGAAGCACATCATGAGCACGCTTAACGCATAAGGTGCTTTCAGTTGGACTGTTCACAAAACCATGTGCAACCAGATAGGCATGTATCTTCTCATACCAAGCACGTGGTGCTTGCTTTAAACCATATAATGCCTTCTTTAACCTACACACTTGGTTTTCATGCCCTTTCTGCACAAAGCCTCGGGGCTGAAAAACATACACTTCTTCATGCAAGTCACCATTCAGAAATGTTGTTTTAATGTCCAAATGATGTACATTCCAACCATGATGGGCTGCAAGTGCACAAATGCTCCGAACAGTAATCATACGGCATGTAGGTGCAAAGGTCTCATCAAAATCAATGCCTCTTTCCTACGCATAACCCTTTGCAACAAGCCTAGCCTTATACCTGTCAACTGTACCATCAGGTTTACGCTTCAGCTTGTATACCCACTTGGTGCCAATGGCCTTCTTGCCAGGAGGCAAGTCACATAAAGACCATGTACCATTCTTCATTATAGCATCATATTCAGATTGCATGGCAGCCATCCAATTTTCTGAATTTTGTGCTTCATCAAAAGAAACAGGGTCATTCTCATCACAGAGACTAGACGCAGCCATAGCATAGCAATCTGATGCAAAGGAGGCACTATGAGAGCCTGAACGAGTACGATATGACAAAGGTGCATCTAATTTGATGTCACGCAAAGTCTGTACCAGCCGTTTTGGCATAGTTTTTGCCTGCTCAATATCAGCTCTCTCATCAACAAGTGCATCATGTAAATCTGCATCAGAAATAGAATGATCTGCATCATCATATGAAACCTGCAAAGGCTAAGAAGTTGCCTCATTAGGACCAGCACTAGACTGTCCACCTGTAAAAAGAGGCATCAAGGTATCATACATGTCTTTGGAGCTAACAGATGTCTCCTTAGTACATGAAAGCAATGGTTGAATAGCATCTTCCACAAAGACAACATCACGGCTAACCAGAATGCGGTTAGTCTGTGGATGATACAGACGATAGCCTTTACTTTCAGAACTGTACCCAACAAAAATACATTTTACTGCCTTATCATCCAATTTTCTGCAATGTTGTTCAAGCACTAATACATATGCCAAACAACCAAAAACACGCAGATGAGCAACAGATGGCTTGTGGTCATGCCAAGCCTCATATGGAGTGATAGACTGCAGCGCTTTAGTGGGATACCTGTTAAGTACATATGCTACACACATGACAGCCTCAAGCTAGAAACTATGTGGTAAAGCCTGACTCTTGACCATACACCTCGCCATCTCCATGAGTGACCTGTTCTTCCGTTTAGCAACTCCATTCTGTTGAGGTGTATACGGCACTGTACACTGGTGTTTTATCCCACGTTCAGCCAGAAATGCATTAAAATCAAAAGACATATATTCCCCCTCTCGATCAGAACGGAGGGTGCCCATTTTACATGCTGACAGATTTTCAGCCAAAACCAAAAACTGTTTAAAGCACATGAACACTTCGGACTTTGCTTTGAGTGGATATACCCATGCATGCCTGGAAAAATCATCAATGAAAGTCACGAAGTAAAGGTAATTCCCAAAAGAGGATGTCTGCATAGGACCACAAACATCACTATGTACAAGCTGCAATTTCTGCGTAGCCCGAACTGAACCATCTTTTGGAAAGGAGGAACGCTGCATTTTGCCCAAAATACAGCCTTCACATACATGTTTTCTAGGTGCCTCAAGCTTGGGCAAAGAAGACACCATATCAGATTTCTGCAGGCGTAGCAAACTAGCAAAATTCAGATGACCAAAGCGTGCATGCCAAAGCTTTGCATCTGACATAGCCTGAGAATCATGAAGTGCACATGTCGAATCATTCACAAATCTTTCATAGTCTATGAGCTTATACAGCCCACAACATAAAATGCCAGAAGCAATAATAACATTTCCATTTGACAAATCATGAACTGTACATCTGTCATCAACAAATTTCACAACCAAGCCAATCTTGGCTAATGCAGAAACTGATAACAGATTCTTCTTGATCCCTGGCACAAATAAAGCATCTGACAAGGTGAAAGAACTACCATCAGCAGTAGTCAAAATGATCTTACCAACTCCCATAACAGGATAAGAGGAGTTGTTGGTGCATGTGACAATATTCCCTGTAGGGGCAGGCTCGAGTGAAGAGAAGAAACTGCGCTGCGAGGTAATATGTTTGGTCGCCCCACTGTCAAAGTACCAAACATCTGAGTCCACTACAGACATGCACTGCTCATGAGAAGATGGGTCAAAAGTGCAAACAGTAGTAAACGCCCATTCTTCTTCCTGCACAAGATTAGCAGACTCTGTTTTTGGTGTAGAGGCTTCTGCAACAACCATTCCAACCTCCTTTTTCTTTGCCTCTTTTGCAGCCAGTTTTGGACAGTTCTTTATGATATGATCATTCCATTTACAGTACTTGCAAAACAATTTTTGCTTTTCTGATTTCTTCTCATCTCTATCCTGGTTCTTCGAATGTGCAGCATTTGCAGATTTCTGCTTACTAGTAGAAGAGCTCCATTTTCCTTTGCCCTTCTGACTAGCCAGGAAAGCTTGATCTGCAACACGCATAATGGACCTGTTGTGCCTGGACTGTCTTCCTGCAACAGAACAGAGACTAACTCCTCAAATGATAAGGCATTCGGATTGCCTTTCATCATCAACCAAAGAGTAGAAGCAAAACTCTGATATGAATCAGGAAGACCATTCAGAACGGTCTGCACAAGTGAGCTATCTGGTATAACCTCATCAGCAGAAATCAATTGTTCCTTCAAATCTTTGATCTTCGTTAGGAAAATGTCCATAGAATCACCTTCATTCATGTGCTCACTCTCCAACTGTTTTCGGAGGTAAGCAACACGAGCCTCATTCCTAGCTTGGTACAATGTGGTAAGTGTATCCCAAGCATCCCTAGCTGTTCTGCAAGAGCGAATATGAGGAATAATGGCACGTTTGACAGACGAAGCTATCAATGCATGTGCGTGGGCATCTCTACCATCCCAACGAATCTGCTCTGCAGTAGGTGCAACAGAAACAGCAGCACGAACAGGAATCTGCACAATATCATCTTCGACACCATCTTCATCAGCTCCAGCACCTGTATTTGTAGTACCTGTCATTATAGGTGTAACAGGACGTCTTTCAACACCCTGCACAATGTTCCACAATCCTTTTGCAACCAAAACATGTCGCATCATATAAGCCTATAATGGGTAGTTGGTACCATCCAACTTATCCTCAACAGCCAACATACGGAATACATCACTGCTTTCAGCCATGGCTGGTGACTAAAATACCTTTATGCAGAAAATTGACTGTATCTCAGAAAGTTGAATAGAACTGCCTAGACGAGTTTTGGTAGACCTGTAGCAGACTTCGAGACGCTTAACTTGGCGAACAGAAACTGGTATATACCTTTGGCACAAAAAGATGAAATAGCCTACACAAGCACTGTGATAGTGCATTCGGAGGCCGAAACGAGCTCAGATCGCGATTTCGGCACCATAAAACGAAGTCGTTTTGATCTCGGAAGCACGCTGAGTATGCTCACCAAAGTTCGTGCAATTCTGAGACTGCAAACGGAGGAGTGTCAATGGCGTCCTAGATGAAGCGACGACCTGCTCTGATACCAATTGTTGGAGTCAGACGTCTGCGGAAGCACGCGAACAGCACAAGGAAGAAGAAGAAGCTTGGAGCACAACACACAATACTTAATGTATTACTAGAGAATGTACAAAGATAAGTAGCCCATTAGGGCAATAGGCATATATACAAGCCGGGGGAAAAAAACCTCCTAAAGAGGGAAAAAAGTGCCCTGGCAGTCCTAGTGTGTTCACACACATCACTACCTAAATATATCAACATAGCGGTCACGTGGACTTCATCAGCGTCCACATGGGCAAAACACCCTGCGGTGCCGATCCTTCCACACTTACTGCGGACTAGCCTAGATTAAAGATACAAAATGGAGCATTTCCTAATGGGCAGGTTTCCCAAGTGTTGGACCTCCCTTCTTTTCCAAAGCAGAGTGTCCATCCGACCTCTCAACCTCAACCACAAAGGAGTCAATCGCAACAGACGAACCCAGACCGACAACCATATCAGATGGTACAAGGAAGAAAGCAGCCGTATCAACACCATAGAACAAGAGGCACGAGACAAATATGGGTGCTAAAAGGACATAAACCCCCAACAGGTTGCAACAATGCAGACAAGGACATAACGAAGTTTCAGCAAACTCAGAGGCAGTATCAACATCTTCTTCTTCTACGAGTACGAACATTCGAAAAATTTGGATTGCCAAGAAGTACCTTACAAATTGACCCACACCCACACCTGTATCATAGCTCAACCCTCAAGCCATGTAATATATACCCCTCAGAAATCTCTTCACCTTTCAGTACCACCAAATCCAATCTCATCTTTTGTCCCTCAACAGAAACCTATCACCCGCACACGAACTCTTAGGAAGTGGATACCGAAACGTATCCAAACATCTTCTCCGACCCCCTTATCTAACACTACTCCCACCCCGACTAAACACCATCCTTGTAATAACTCATTCACGACTGAACCTTGTATAAATCCACACACTATAACCCAACATCACCTGTAATAACACCTCATCAATAAATGTATGCATCATCGGAAGCATATAGGTGTCTAGAGACCTGCATTAGTTTGCAAGAAATCATTCCATAAACCATATCACAACACTCGGCTACACGGGTTACACATTGGTTATGGAAAGGGATTGCGGTCTCACTTTAATGGGATCATGATTAATTTCCATACTAATGTGTTAATCTTTTGTAGCAGATCCGCTACACACTCGCATCATTCATCATGCAGGCAGAAGGACCATCTGAAGCTGGCCCCAGTGCACCCATGGCAAATATTGGAGAACTACTCGTGGAACCACATCCTACGGCTCAACCACCAGAATTCCAAGGATTTCCAGGACCCATGCCGATCGACGATCCTCCTAGGGGATATACAGAGAAGATTCATCGTAAGTCTCATTGGTTCTAAGGACTAGCAGGCCCGTTGGCAGATGCAGATTTCATTTTTGAAGCCAATTTGACGTTTGATCACCGTACATGGAGCAAGTACCAATTTTTCTCAAGAGAGTTCGAAGGACTACAAAACACAGAAGACTTAACGCATGTTTGGGAAAGAGCAGGCTTTACAGAATATTTCAGTAATCGATTGCCTAAACCGGATTTCTACCGATGCTTCTACTTGGTAACCACTTTGACAGCTTCAGAGAACAAAGATTTGCTAGGAACATTCATTTTGCCATCTTTGGTAAATGATCCGCCATATAAGAAGTTTAATATGTCTAAAGATTTGGTTAGAGCTGCTATTAAGATACATGGAACACACACACCGACAGAACAAGAAAGGCTAATTCCAGAGCCTATGAAATGTGGGGATGTTACTAAATGGGAAGATATTTCGGCGATCACACCTGAGCTCTCTAAGCCATTAAGGATATGCATGCAGCATTTTGCTTTTCCCACTCAGGATAGATTCACCATGCCCCACAAGCGTATCTAGTTTGGGCTATATTTAGCATGTATTGGACCACAAACCATAGATCTCGCTAGCTGGATAATTGATCAGTTGTACTTAGTACAACATAAATGGGAAAGAAAGAAGGTAATCAATGGATGTTGCACTCTCACGTGCATCGTATGTATGTGTTTAGCTTACAATTTACCTATCGAGCGTGCAATGACAAGTGAGGAGCTGAAAGGATTCAAGGGAACAACAAAGAAAGCTAGGAAGGCTAGTAAAGGACGAGCAGGAAAGTGCATGAGAGGAACTATCCCCTGTCTCTAGGTCCCCAAGTCACCGTCACCGCAACCCTCTCCAGAACAGTCTCCTATAGAAGCCCCTACTCTTGTACAACCTATTCGCATACGATTATCTCAATGTGTCGTTACAGAAGGCACTACCAGTGCAATCACCTCACAGGCAACATCAGTCCAGATACCTACAACCACTACAACAGACGTTCCCACCACTATTGGTGCGGAAGCGTTTTCTTTTCCAATACCAAACATGGAAGCAGAACCACTGGATACAACATTTGATTTCAAAATGCCAGATGCTTTCTCAAACGAATTTTAGTTTTTGGAAGGTCAGATTTTCTCTCAAGAATATGAACGTCCAAGCTACCCTACCACTCCCCCGGATCAACAACAAGGACAAGTAGAATCCAGCTCGAACGGAGAAAGAACAGAGACAGATGAAGATGAGGGTGATGATGAAGCCAGCCAAGCCACTCATGACTCCAAAGAATATGTGCAGACAGACGAACAAGGACAACAAACCAACACCCAAGGTGACACGAGCACACACGAAGAAGAAACATTTGAAGCAACAGCTTATACGTTGGCCATCAAGAAGTTATATTGCACTATGGAAAAAGTTTGGGCATGTAAGAAGTTAACTGAGGAAGAGAGCCAAGCACTTATAGAACAGGAACTTGTCTCAGGCGGTTTCGAAGAAGTATACATCAGAGGCTTCAGAGAACTTGTCAAATCAGTGGGATCCACCAAAGCCTTAAGATATTTGCAGAGGAAGCCATTGCCGCAATATGACCCCCGACGAGTACGACTACTATCAAAACCCGGTGAATACATTCGCGTACCCACAGGTGCACTATCTTTAGAGCAGGCTAGGGAAGCGCCTCTCATCCCTGAAGGCTCATTGGCAGAAGACACCATTGTAATCGATTCCCCACCCCACACTACTATTGTACATACCACCGTTGTGACCGAAGTACCCGCCACCCCAACCGCTCCTCTTTCACCTCCCGTATCTCCAATCTCCTCTGTACATCCACTCTCTCCCAGACCATCCACATCTTTGGATAGTGCTGTAGTAGAAGCCTTCCTTACTTCCATTCATCCGACAATTCCTGCACCCACTCAACCTAGTCTACCCCCTAGGACTTCTACACTTCTATCCAGTCCATTTCTCCATCCATCTTTTCCATCCTTTCCTACACCCCCGAGACCACTATTTCCATTTCTAACCCCGATTACCTTTTCCCCCATCTCACTCCCTTGACCCATCGTAATTCCTCTTTCCCCTTTCCACCAAGGAGTACAAGAGACCCCCTTTGTAAATTACTCTTCAACTTTTGTAAATCCGGTATTTACACCCACGCAAGCACCCACTCTCACGCCATTATTCACAGTCACCGCACTTGACACCACGTCCAATGACATGGATATCTCACCACCCACCGCACCACCACTCACTTCATTCATGGCACAACCATACATAGGCACATCACAATTTTCCACAATCACCACAGCATCCACTTTCCCACCCCCATTCCCCATTCCCTTTGCATCTACACCTACTGCATCTTCACCTAACACACCAGTAATACTATCACCCACTGTAGATATTGCATTTCGACAGATGTTCACTTGCATGACTCAAGTAAGAGATGAGTTCATATTTCTTGGCAATAATTACCGGACGCTGCAGCAGACAACGAATGACTTACAATCGCAGCTTAATTCATTATCGATCGAGAATGCCTCACTGAACACCCGCTACCAAGAGCTACGAGAGGCATATCATAAACTTGAACTAGAAAGTGAAGAAAAGACGAAAGAGGTTGTCATAGATATCGATAACTTGTTAAGGGCACAGACTATTCGCAATGCAACATTAACGAGAAACATTGGCTTACTCAGACGACACTTGGCAGCAGCAAAAGAAGAAAATCAACACTTACAAGAACAGAATAGAGAGAATTTAGAAGCTGCCTTAGATCAACCAGACCAGCCGTTGAGCCCCAGTTGCTTCAAGGCCGTGCCCTCAGAATCAATGAAAATTTTGTTAGATGATCATGTCAGATTGTTAGATGAATATCACAACATGAACGAGGAGTTCTAGAAGCTCAAAGAAGAACACAAGATAGTGCAGTTAAGAGCACCGGAACCACAAGGATTACCAGCTCCTGCGGACCCATCTCCTGACATCCTAGAGGAACTTAACGCATTACGAGCCCAGGTGTCAACACTCCAATCACAAATAGTAGTATATGAAGCACCGCCAAGGCCAGACTCCCCATCGGAACTACCAATAGAGGAAGAAACAGTGACTATTCCGGTGGAGGAAACTTTCGAAGAAGCATATGAACCTTAACCCATCCCAGGGGGACACGTCATAGCCGAAGGCCAAACGACTTTCGAGCTTCAAACTCCCACATGGATGAAGACGATAGAAGAACTTGGAACAACCCACTCAACGCGGGTAGAGGCACAATTACATGCCATGGCAATGATTGAAGAAAGAATTTTACAGTCGCCCTACTTCGCTCACTTGGCCCCTCGCAGATACATCTCTGGGCATGAGCTACAGTATAAACCTTATTTTATGTTAATGGCAGAATATCAGTTGGCCATAGAGAAAGAAACAGGCAAGAAACCATCTCACGCTACTCAATTTGAGCCTGATGATTTGCCAACAGATGCGCAGCACGGAGAAATCTTTCAACCAGATTGGCGCAAGGATCTATTACAAGAATATCCTAAGATGATGAGTACTTGGGTTAAGGCGCCACTACACTTAAAATACAACCCATGTTGGGGACCAGTGCCACGTCGCCGCTCCTGGAAGGCGTTCGCTATTAAAGTACAAAACAATAAGCAATGCCAGGATTGGTTAAACTACCCATACTTCAGGCCTCCCACCGGACCACCTACAATCGGATACATGATGTCAACGATTCGTCACTGGCTCCCTCGCTTAAAACATATGGACGATATAGCAGCGCATATGACTGTCAAAATCTTTGACATGATGCAAATGGTTTTCAAAGTCTTCCGTCGTGTTAAGGCTCCTCATGTAAACACCCCGGGCTTCGAGCATGGCAATCTAGATCTTGCATATGATATGAGTACAACACCATCACTACGGGTGTGTTATGTGTGGCATTGCAGAATTAAATACTTACTGGCATGCTACGAGCAGACCTTCGCAGAAATGTTCACAACCGGTTTCTGGGAATACCATTCGGAAGTGTTCATCAGCAGGCCTACGTATTTACTTCAATTATTTGCCTGTGAACAGATGGTATATTCCACGCATTATTGACTCCCACCATCAGATGAACCACAGCCAATTGATTGGGAGAAACTCGAGGCAGATCTGGCCCGAGGCATTCGAATATCAGAGCACACCCTCCCTCAAAACCTCCTACAGAACTACATCCGACAGACCGCACAACAAGGTTCTGTCGAGGACGACAGAAGCGAGAGGGAGGGGGGTGTTGGCAACAGCCAGAGGCATAGAAGACGCGAAAGCATGTAAAGACAGAGCAGGGAGTCAGTCGAATCATTTTTCAAAGAATTATGTTTTATAAATACTTTTCAAAACCTCCAACGGTGATTTTCATCACTTTTGTACCATATGTAAATAGAAAAACCCCTTTTTGTAATTCATAGCTCCATTTTGTGCAAACCGAGGAGTCCTCGAGCTTGAGGAGCTTAGGTAGAATGAGCGTACCAACTTTGGTTATTTTTAGACACCATTTACCCTCTCAAATAGTGCATAGGACCTATTTTTTAACTATGCCCATCGCTAGATGTGAAACGGGTCAAAACTAGTCTAGAATCTATAAAAAGAGCTAGAGAGCTCATTTTTGAGGTTGGTTAGTGTGAGCTTAGAGCTATTTTGAGCTTGTCATTGAGATCTTGAGCAATAGAGTTGATTTCCTACCTTCCATTGTGTCTTGCTTGTCTCTTTGTTGTGTGTGTGTATGTGTGTGTGCATCTCTATGCTTCTCACCTTCACTCTCACTACATCTCACGTTCACGATCTTCATATCACTCCTATCTCTTCCGCGGATTGACATTAAGGAGGTGAAGCTTCTTAACGTGGTTCTCACCATTGTGCTAGAGCAACATCAATACTGCCAAAAACTTATTAATAACACCACTACGAATATTACAATCGACAATATATGAGGCAACATCCTCCATATCATCAAAGGCCATATCGATACATGCCTCATGGACCACCAAGAGATTATGATTGCTGACAAGCCTATCAGGCACCTAGGACACAAAGAGGGCAACAATATCTTAGTACACCTCAACTTGTTTGAGGGCAATAACCTTTATCTCCTCAAAATGTTTTTCTTGTCAAATACAAGAATTATAAGGAAAATAAAGAAAAGCTATTGTTTCTAATTCATCCAAACCACGTCCTAAAGTGCAAGAGTCTTCATATGATTATTCAAGGGGAGAGTAATATTATTATGAGGAGCTACAAACTCATTATTATTCATCTTATAACACCCAATACTATTTTCTAGATCCTTATTGGAATCAAGGAAAAGGGAAATTACTTTAATGTCTGGTACACCATAGTTAGACCCACCATGAGGAAGATGAGAATACCACCAAGAGGGCATTGTTACCGATGTAATGGGGTCCACTTCAGTGGAAATTCTCCTCATTCTCCTAACTACCGACCTAGTACAAGAGCTAAGCATGGGTTTTGTTTTTATTATAGAGAAGAGCCCCTTATGGGAGTTCTCTAAACACCCAACCAACAAAGCAAAAACCACTTAGATCAACATCATTTTGGGATATTGGGACCAACCTACTTGAGCTAAGCATGGATTTTGTTTTTGTTGTAGAGAAGATCCCATTTTACGGGAATAAAGCAAAAACCACTCAGATCAACATCATTTTGGGATATTGGGACCAACCTACTTGAGCTAAACTATACTAGTATCTTTGCATGCACTAACTAAAGCTCAAGCCTAGCATAGAAAATTCCAAATATAAATTGAAGAGATAAATCCATATGATGAGAATCAACAAGAGCCTATTCCTAGGATAGTGAAGAATATGATGAATAAGAGTGAGAGTCTGAGTAAAGAAGTGAGAACATGCATGGAAAGCAAGGAAAGAGATAATTAAGAAAAAGTGGGAACAAAGAATGAGTGATATTAAAGATAATTTGCAGCAAGAACAATAAAAAAAATCAAGTAATAAGTGAATCTCTCTATAACCATGGATAATCGACTATGCAAACTAGAAAAGCTTTAGAACATCCTAAGAGTAATGATATGAAACACCAAGTAGGAATAGTTCTAGTAGATCCTAGGCTTGAAGATCTTGAAATTCCTTTAAAGGTCTATCAGGAAAGATTGGTTGCAAGACCTAGCTTAGAGCACCATGAGAAGTGCTATCAAAGAGGAGACTTAGAATGTGAAAGGTTAGCTCTGTGCATGAAGATGATAGAAGTCACTCATGCTATGCTAGAACGTGTCCCTATATTGGTACCAAACATAAGAATTCTAGAACCTAAATTCACTCAAAGAATGGCACCTAAGGATCCATCACTAGATCATTCTAGATCTTTAGAAACTCTTCACATAATTAGAGAGCCAAGAATAGAAATAGAGATTGAAAAGACCATACCATATGTTTTAGAATCTTGGTCAAAAGAAATTTGGGAAAGAGTTCATGCAACTAGATGGAAGAAAGAACATCATGCCAACTTTCATATTCCATAAATACTTGTGGGTAAAAGTGATGAGATTCATCTTGAAGGATCTTATTATGGCAATGCTTAGAACCTGAGTATTCCTAATGAAGAAAATATGAGTCTTCACACTCTTCCTGACTACATGGGAGAATATGAAGCTAAGTCCAAATCCAAGAGAGCTCCAGTGGTGAGAGAAAGATGCATTAGAGATAGTGCACTTAAGCCAATAGTAGAGGAGCTTAGGAAGAAAAAAGTTCATTACATGCTCACTTTGGATAAACTATTAAAAGTAAAACCTAATCTTTGTGATATGTTACCTAAAACAACAAATCCACACAAAGAAGATAACTTGTAAATTTCTTCTACTCAAGTTAGATCGTGTAAAGAAAATCCCGTGCGAGAAAAATTAGGGAATTCAGCAAAGGGGAAGAGGAAAACACTTGTTTGTCTCTCTTCTATAACGTTTACACAATCAAAGGTAATCTAGAATCAGGCGTAGGAATTGCAATTGACACTCATAAGTTATGGGTAATGCGGGCAACCACCTCTAAGATCCACACGAAAGAAATTACAAATAGTTGAAGACCATGTAGAGTGTTCACTTGGACTATTGGAAGGAATTGTTCTCACAACTTGTGGAGTGAATTTTGAGCATTAGGAAAGGTTGGAAATGATAAAATGGTCTTAGGTGGCCCTTTCATGCATCAACTAAAGGTGGTTCAAGAATGGGGATCAAATTCCTTATATTTGCGACATCTAAGAGTAACCACCAAGATAAACCTAAAGGAACTTCTCTCCTTTACAAAAATCACTCCTTAATGCAAGAAGATATCAAGTTGTTGGTATGCAAGGCACCAATAAGAGAGGTTGAGAGATGAAGAAAAGGGAAATAAGGTATATAAAAGCCATTTCTTAGACCAACCAAGGATATGGCATACATTCATATGGTCGTCAATGATGAAGATTTTGAATCATATGATTGGATGCAAATCATAGTGACACTTGATGTATTTGTAAATGAGAAACACATGGTCAAGTCTTATGAGAAGGATATGACCTCTTAATGGTTAAGGCATTGTGGAAAGAAGCATATTATTAAAAAGAGACTCTTGATTATCCAAAACTCTTCCTAGAGGTCACATGTATGAAATTTAGATACCTCTCCAAAGGTATCATTAATCAACATTGCTCTATCCAAGTTGGAATAGGAAGAATGGAAGCAAGAACCTAAAAAGCCATAATAGATTTGAAGACACTCATTAATGTTATACCAATGTTTGTGATATAAGAACTACAAGAGATATTATATCTCGAGGCATCATATCTCTCAAGTGGAGGAGGATATGGAACACAATGGCTTGGTTAAGTGGAACTTCCTCTCACTATTTACTAGGATAAATTGTGAAACACTTGTCATTCCTCATAACATAGTAGACTATACAATTGGGCCCATCGGAGATAATCTATCCACTCATGATTGCCATCCAAAGTATGTGTCTAAATTACAAGAAGTGAAATCAGACAAGAGCATAGTTTGGGACCATAGTCCTCAAGAGCATCTCATTCTCAGTCAATCAATATAAAAGATGAGATCATTCTTTACCTTGATAATCCACATTGTATCTTGGCATTAAATCTTAATATTAAGTCTACCAACTCCTCATGAAGATTGTAAAGAAGAGACAATTAGTGGGCTCATACAACCTTTGGATCATACTTGAACAAATATAGATTCTAATGCCAATGAAGGAAAAGCGAAAGGATACTAGTGAAATTAGTACCCCTATATTGAGCTAATTGAGGAAAGGAGAAGCCCTTGTCCAAAAGATAAAACATCCTTACAGTATTTAATTTTTCTAGGAATTTGTTCAAATTTTTCCTTCACAAGGTAAAAACTTTTATGAGGAAAATTCGCACCACCTATTGGATTCCACTCATAGAACAAGTTCACTTTAAAAGTAGAGGTTCAGAGAACTCAAACCAAATCAGAGCAACCAATGGCCAATATACTCATGGATTGAAAAAAGTTAAAGACAAAAGCAAGTTTGGGTTGTGAAAGTATCACTTCCTTCACTATGTAAACCACTAGGTTCCAGTCAAGCTCAAGGTGCTAGGCAAGGGAAAAAACTCAATAAAAGAAAACCTCATAAAAAGAAAAGAAACTACAATAAAGAAGTGCAATGGGCAATTCATCAACTTTGGGTGCCCAAGTAGGTTTGGAAGCTCAATGCAACAAGCGATCGATATGTATTCTCAAATAGCAAATAGTGAAGTCCTAAAGAAGCAGCAATACCACAACATTGACACAAATAGCAAAGAAGACGTGAAGAAAGAAAAAAACAAGGCAAAGCATAAATTCTCAATTCTAACCACTAATGTTGCTTGACTATACCATACGTGGGAGAATCTTGGCCTGAAGAAATTTGGGAAAGAGTTCATGCGACTTGATGGAAGAAAGAATAACCCGTCGCAATGGCATGGACCGTCGCAATGGTTTGGTCACATTGTGATGGCATGAGCCAATCGTGATGGTGATATCCCATCGTGATGGCATGAGCCAATTGTGATGATTCACCAAAATGAAAATTTATGAGATGCATCTATGGATTCCTCTGTGGGCAAGGGCACCCTACACCGTGCCTATGACATATTCTAAAAAAGTCAAAGTTCTCAAACCATCGCAATTGTCTGATGTGATTTTCTTGCATAAAAACTCAAAAACACAGACACACACTTTTGCTCAAGAGGTCTCTCTCTCTCCCACACATGCCCAAATGAGAAAAATGGAGTGAATAGGTGAATATGGTGAATTTTCTCATAGTTTTGGGGATGCAAGAAGATGATGTGGGTGTGAAGGAGGAGTTTAGGGAAGGTGAAAAACACTAAAAACAATGCACAAACAACAACAAAAAGTGATATTAATTACCTTCTAATGCCAATTCTCACTATACTCTTACCATCAAGCATTCATCCTAGAACTCGATCCCCGACAACGGTGCCAAATTTGGTGTTGTTCTAAACTAGGATAAGCACCTTGTCAAGAAGTTCTACTTCCTTAATATCAATCCCTGGAAGAGATAGGAGTGATATGAAGATCATGAACTGATGAAGTGAGTGAAGGTGATGGTGAGAAGCATGTGAATGCACACACACATACACGCATGCACACACACATACACGCATGCACACACACATACATGCATGCACACATAGTAGAGACAAGAGAGAAGCAATGGAAGGTCATGAACAATCTTTATTACTCAAGAACACTCTTACAAGCTCAAAACAAACTCTAATCTCTCATGAGCCATCATAAGCTAACCTCAAAAATGAGCTCTCTAGCTCTTTTTATGTTTCTAGACTAGCTTTGGCCGGTTCCGAACCTAATGTATCGCATAGTTAAAATTTAGGTTCTCGAAGTCCACTGGAGGTCCAAATGGGGTCTAAAAATAACCAAAATTGGTATGTCTACCTAGGCTCCTCAAGCTTGAGGACTCCTTGGCTTCCACAAAAATGGAGCTGTTAAATACAAAATTGGGTGTTTTATGGTACATATGTTACAAGAGTGATGAAAATCACTAGTTGAAGTTTTAAAGAAAATTTTATAAAGAAAATTTCTTGAAAAATAACATTTCTGGACCCCTATAACTCATTGCCTTCTCGTCTTTACATGCTACCTCTGCGTTGATGCCTATGGCTGCTATCGGATGCACTGCCAATAGAATATACAGTGTTGTATGTACAAATTCACCTCAAAACTTTAGTGGAAGTTGCTTTTGATGAAGCATAGTCTTGGCCATCTAGATCACACTTTGAATCTTCTGTAAAACAATACCTTGTTGAGTATCCTTGTTTGCTTGGTACTTAATACATTGCTACTTCAAATACTTGGAAATGTTATGGTTGACAAAGTCACTATCTCCATCTCATTTGATGGTCTTCAAAGAACTTGGAAAGTCTTCTTGAACTATCTACGTCCACTCCTTGAACTTGGAAAGTGGATCCTCTTTATGCTTTACTGGATAAACCCAAGTGTACCTAGTGAAGTAATTTACTATTAGGAAGAAGTAAAATGATCCACTTAGGGAGCATGTATGCATGGGTCCACAAAGATCGGCATGGACTAATGCTAAAGGTTTAGATGAAGAAATGGATGCTTCCATAGGCAAAGGGGTAAATGTCTTTTTAGAACATGCTTGAAAGTTCAATTCCACTTGTACAATCCTGGGTAAACCTTTGACAAGATGACTTGAAGATATCTTAGCTAAGCAATAGGCATGTCCAAATCTAAAGTGCCATAAGATAAAGCTTGAATCCTTGACCATGAAGCTTGAAATCTTGTAGAGATCTTTCTCCTTGAGCTATGATGTCTTTGGATTTTTTATCAATGACTTGAACTTTGTCTTGATCAAATTGCACCCTCATATTGCACTTAATAATGGACTTCACAATGAGAATGTTCTTACAAAGACTTGGTACATAAAGAACATCTTTGAGTGACTTGGTCTCATCTTTTGAGTTTGTGACTTGAACTTTGCCTCTTCCTTGGATCTCAATGCACTTATTATCTCCAAGATAAACTTGGCCTTTGTGCTCTTGAAACTCATGAAAGACATATTTGTCATTGCGCATGTATGATGAAGCCCCATTGTCAAAAATCCATTCTTTTCTAGGAGTGGATGCGACAAGTGCCTTGTGTTCAGTTGTAAGAAACAGGTCTTCACTTGTGTCGTGAGTTTGATGCTCTGTTTTTGGGCTACACTTGGACTTATCCTTGTTCTTCTTCTTGAAGCAATACTTATCTATGTGTCATGGAATTCCACAAATATTGCAAGTAAATTTCTTCTTGCCCTTGTCCTTAGATTCATGAGTGCCTTTTTTAGTTTTGTTCTTTTTGAAAGTAGCTTTGGCCTTCATACCTATTTCTTGTGTAGCTTGAGTCTTTTTCCTAGAGTCATGGAGAATCAAAAGTCTTCTAACTTCTTCCCAAGTAAGTTCACGACCTCTATTGTATAGAGTGGTCACAAAAGTTTCATAGGATCTTGGGAGTTTTGTTAAAAAATCTAATGGCTATGTCTTCACTTAAGATCTTTCTTCCACAAAGTGCTAACTTTTTTTTATAACCTTCAAATTGTGCAATCACTTTTGCGATGGTGTCTTGAGGACAAATAGTGAGATTGTGAAACTCGACCTCTAAAACATAAATCTTGGAAGGAGTTTTATCTTCATACAGACTTGCTAGTGTATCCCAAGCTTCTTTTGAAGTCTTAGAGGCACTGATGTGACCCTTTATCAATTATTCATAGGCTAGAAGAATTTGACCTATTGGTCTTTTTTCTTTGACTTTCAAAATATTCCAATACTCTACATCTTTGACCTTATCTAGTTTAGATTATGACCCATCTACAACTCCATGGAGAAGATTCATGTATGCACACATGATATCTTTCCATAGATTATAATTTTCTCCATCTAAGTATTCTTCCTTAGGTATGAAAATGGGAATGAAGAAAGGTAAATAGCTTGCCATAGATGATGAACTTTCTTCTTTCTTAGATATTGTAAACTTGGGGATTATCCTGAAAGCTTGAACACTTGAACTTCTGCTTGAAATTGGTAAAAATAAGTGCCAAGTGTTGAAAAATATTTCCTTGACAAGAGAGGATGTGGGAGAAGTGCTAAAAAGCACGTTCAGCTATGCTTTCAAGTGCTAAAAAGCACGTTCAGCTATGATACCTTGTAGAGAGTACACGTGTGGAAGAAAAATGAAAAGAAGAGTGTACTCACAAAATGAAAGAGTGTGAGACTCAAAAGTGAGTAGACCATGAAATGGGAAAACTCACATGGATAGAGTGAGCTCACCAAGAGCATGGAGTAGGCTCCTCAAGCTTCTAACCAAGTACAATTCGGGAGAGAGGCTATCCTTATATAGAGTTGGAGTGGGCTCTCCAAAGTACGTCAAATGTGGGATAATTCCCCTTGAAGGAGAATGAATGCACAGGTCGAAGCAAATGGCAAGGTACCCAAATACAAAGATATATAATGTAAAATAGAAATGCACTAGAAATGGAGTGTCTCTTAGATACAAAAAGGAGATGCACTCTCATATTCTCAAAAATGAGGAATGCAGTTGTTCACCATTTATCCTAGTAGACAATGTGTTTTGAGTTATGTCTACCTTGAGAGAGTTTTCATGAAGCCATCTTTTCCCTAAAGTCACTTCTTGAGACAATTCTTCATCTCTATAAGCATGAAGTTTTGCCACTAGGATTATATGTCCAATGTGAGGATGAAGTTCCACTTAACCAAGGCATTTTGTTCCATATCCTCCTCCACTTGAGAGATATGATGCCACCATATGTAATATCTCTTGTAGCTCTTGTATCAAAAAAATTGGCATTGCATTAATTGATGCCTTTGAATCTATTAAGGCTTTGTAGGTTCTTGTTTTTGTTCTTCCTTGTCCAACCTGGATAGACCAATGTTGATTAATGATATATTGAGATAATGGCCTAACCTTCATAAATGTTGCTTCTAGGAAGAGTTTTAGATCATCAAGATTCTCTTTTTTTTACATGTGATTCTTTCTATAATGCCTGAACCATCAAGACCTCATAGCCTTCTACATTACAAGAGTCAACCATGTGTCACTCATTTAAAAATACATCAAGGGTCACTAGAATTTGCATCTAGTCATATGATTCAAGCTCTTCATCATTGAATACCATATGCATGTATGCAACATCCTTGGTTCTTCATCTCTCAACCTCACTTATAGCTCCCTTGCATACCCACAGGTTGGTGTCTTCTTGCATCAGACACCAACCTATGGATGAAGGATTGATGTGTGTAAAGGAGAGATCCCTTAGATTTCGTCACTCTTAGATGTTGCAAATATAAGGAATTTGATCACCAATCTTGAACCACCTTTAGTTGATAGATGAAAGGCCCACCTAAGATCATTTTATCGCTTGCAACCTTTTCTAATTGAAAAATAGTCATTGTATGCTCAAACTTCGCTTCATAAGTTTTGAGAGTAATTTCTTCCAATAGTCCAAGAGAACGCTCTACATGGTCTTCGACTAGTTGTAATTTCATCAGTGTGGGTCTTAGAGTAGGTTGCCCCCATTTATCCCATAATGCCTTAGTGGCAATTGCAATTCCTATGCTTGATGTTAGATTAGCTTAGATTGTGTTATCATTATAGAAGATAGACAAACAAGTGTTTTCCTTGTTCCCTTTGCTAAAATCCTTGATTTTATCATAATTGATTTTCTTCATGCTTGATCTAGCTTGGGAAGAAGAAGTTTCCAAGTTGTCATCGTTGTATGGAGTTACGTGTTTAAGTAACTTATCCCAAAATTTACGTTTTACTTCTAATAGTTCATCCAAAGTGAGCATGTAATGAACTTTACCTTTCATGAGCTCGTCTACTATTGGCTTAGGCTCAGTATCTCTAATGCATCTTCATCTCACCATTTGAGCTCTTGTATTCCAACTTAGCTTCATATTCTCCCATGTAGTGAGGAAGAGTGTGAAGACTCTTAATTTCTTCATTAGGAATATTTTTCAGCCTTTGGTTCAAGCTTATGCCTGAGTTGTGATGGTACATAACCATAGGCAATTGATCCAAATACCTTGCAATGATCTAGTGTGGGTTTCTTACCCCACCAAGCTTCATAAGGAGCCATTCCATTTAGAGTTGTACATGATAATCTATTCACAAGATATGTAGCTGTATTCACAGCCTCAGCCCAAAAATAATTTGGACAATTCTTTTCCTTTAGCATTGCCCTAGCAAACTCAACCAAAGTCCTATTTCTCCTTTCTGCCACCCCATTTTGCTAAGGTGTGTACTTGCAAGTTATTTCTCTCTCAATACCTACATTCCAGATAATCATTCAATTCTTGGGAGAAGTATTCGCCCCCTCCATCAGACCTTAACCTCTTAAACTCTTGATGTGTAACTCTCTCTACATATGCATGAAAATGTATGAAGGCTCCAAACACTTCTGATATTTCCTTCAAAAAGAGTTATCCATCTTGTAGCATCATCAGTGAAAAGAACTTAATACCTAGAGCCATTGATTGATTCCTCTTTCATTAAAATGTCCTAGCCTCTCATGCCAGAGCTCTAACTTTGTAAGCACTTCATCGCCATGTGTAAGCAAGGCTTGACCAATATTCCCTTGCACTTTTAGAGTAAAAATTTTACCTTCCTTCTTGCCATAGACAATCTGATTGTATCCATTATGTGGATCTTCCACAAATACTCCTTTATTTGTAAACTTGACTTGAAAACCTTTCTCTACTATTTTTCCCACACTAATCAGATTCTTATGTATTATGGGAACATACAAAACATTTGTTAGCAAATTTGTTCCACTCTTGCATTTCACTTTCCCAATTGAATGTACATTATGTTTTGTATTATCACCTATTTGAACTGTATGACTAGAAATGCCTTCTTCCAATTCTAACATTAATTTTATATTACCTGACAAATGATTAGAAGAACCAGAGTCAATATAGAATACCATGAGATATTCTTTCTCTTATGTACTTATTGAATTCATCATCAATGTTGTATGGTTCTCATTCTATGTATCATTTGCATAATTGTAGTAGGTGGTGTTGTGACATTGGTTATGTCCCCAATTTCTTCCTCCACCTCTACCAAAACCACCTCTTGGACTTTGACTTCCTCTTTGAAATTGACTCTGATATCTTCCACCTCTACCTCTACCATTGTTACCAAATCGAGCATGTCTTCTTGTTGTTACTCTGACTACCTCTTCCTCTTCCATTTCCTCTACATTTACCTCTGCCATTACCTCTTCCTTTAACATAATTTGCTTGAGATGTCAACTCTTCTTCATCCTTTTCTTTACCTTTGTTAATTTTCTTCTCATTATTTGCATACATAGTAGAATTAAGTTCTTTATCTCCATGTGACTTCAAATCTTGCTCAAATGTGAGCATCAATCCAAGCAATTGACTTAGATCTGGTACAAAATGATTTAGTGAAAGTTCAATTGAAAGTACAAAAGGTTTCCACATTTCATCTCCTCTCAACCCTGCAAGTAATTGTGCAATCAACCTATGATCCTCAATGTCTTCATCTATAGATCCAAAAATATCTACCAAGTCCTTCATCTTAGTAACATAATCACTAATGCTTTGGCTTTGTTTTTTCTTGAATGTGGTAAACTCTGATGACAAACTAGCCTTTCTAGCTTTAGTAGTGTTTTGGAAGTGATCTTCCAAGGCATTCCATATGCCTTCAACTGTTTCCAAACCTTTGATGTGTGGTAGCAAATGATTTGTGGTAGTATTGTATATATAGGCTCTTGCACTTACATACTTCTTTTGCGAAAACTTTTAAGCTTCTAACTCTTCTTTCTTTGGTCGACTATCAACTTCAAATTTAGGCTTTTATTCTTCACCTATCACATATATCATTAGATCCTTACTCATAAGTAAGGCTTCCGTTCTCATCACCCAAGCAGGATAGTTATCTCTGTCCAATTTGTCAATAGATATATGGTCTACCATGGTCTTCTTGCTTCTGTTGCAACCTATGAGTTTTAAGGTTAAAGAATGTTACCTTTTGTAGATATTTACTCTTGAAAATGACTTTGAAGTAATTCTTTGATTCCTCTTAATGTTGAATTCTTTAGCTTTCACCTTTCCAAAGAAAACTCTCCAAGACTTCTTGTATCTACACCTCCTTCTACTCTTAAGGACCTTTCTGCTCTGATACCACTTGTTGGTGTATGCAACACCACAAGAACTAAGCTAATGTGATGTTATAAGACCTCTATAATAACCAATATCTCAGCAACGCTTCAATTCTCAAAACTTTACCACTTTACTTATTGAATTTGAAAATTCACTTTTCAAAAATCTGCACCTTTTCTTGTAGCTTTGAATCTTTCCTAATTTAACTCGAATCTTAAAGATTCTTGTGCTAAATTGCTAATATAAGTTTAAATTAATTATAGAAAGCAACACATTTCAAGCAAAACTTTCAATTAATAACTTGTAAATGTTTTGAAGTTCCTTCAGATGTTACACTATGTCTGAAAACTGAGAATTACCTTCATCTATTTGACATGCCTTCACTGTTAAGCTTATTTCTCTGAGCACACATCCCTTTTGCAAAGATCTTTTGTTTGATTGTAGTTGAGGATGATGGCTTTCAAGAGAGCTATCACTCATGAAAAACTTTACACTGCACTGTGAGATTTAACTCTTAGAAGATCAAACAAAAGTGCACCAAAAAACTTGTAACTTCTAACTAACTATCATACTATTATGAAACTAATTAGATTTCTTCACACAAGAGGAATTTTCTCAAATACTTCTACATAAATATGTGCTTACTATTAGAGAACATGTGTACAAAATGGCATGGCCTCATTCTTCTCATAGCCGGAGAAAGATCCCCTACACTGAGTAACCTTTCATCAATCAGGTTCTTCTCCATTCCTCTCACTCAAATTAACTTATATACATATGGTCTACATGCTCCTAAGCTCAAACACATAATTCTAGAAGTCCTCAACTAAATTTGATCTCTAATTTTGCACTATATTACAAGTGTGAATCTGTCCTTTCACATAGGCATAATTTTCTGAGTGTTTGACTTCCATAGCTCTTTGTGTTTCTTCTTCGTTCATATATCTTCATGTCTTTATGTTTGAGTGAATTCCTAAAAAGTTGTACTAGGAAGAATGGTAGCAAGAACCTACAAAGCCATAATAGATTCAAAGGCACTCATTAATGCAATGCCAATGTTTGTGATACAAGAACTACAAGAGATATTACATTGGGTGGCATCATATCTCTCAAGTGGAGGAGGATATGGAACACAATGCCTTGGTTAAGTGGAACTTCCTCTTTACATTGGACATATAAGCATGATGGCAAAAGTGCATGCGTATAGAGATGAAGACATGTCTCAAGAAGTGAGTTCAGGGAAAAGATGGTTCCATGAAAACTCTCTCAAGGTAGACATCACTCAAAACACAATGTCTACTAGAATAAATGGTGAAGCAATTGTCATTTCTATGAACATAGTAGACTATTAAATTGGGCCCATCAAAGATGATCTCCCCACTCATGATTCTCAAGAATTCCTTCTAATACAAAGTACATGTTTGAATTAGAAGAAGTGAAATCACACAAGAGCATAGCTTGGACCATCATCTTTTCTAGCATCTCGTTCTTAGTCACAATATAAAAGATGAGCTCATTTTTTACATTGACAATCTCATATTAGGTCTTGAAATGTGAATATCAAATGTGTCGATTCCACATGGAGCCTTAAAACTACACACTTAGTGGGCTTACAGAACCTCATGATCATACTCAAAGAGATATAGATTTCAATGCCAGTGAAGGAAAAGCAAAAATATATTGATGAAATTAGTACCCAATGTGAAGAGAGATGGTGGATGCAATCCAAAGATGAGTAGGTGCTGCTACAACCAGCTTCACACCAGCCAACTGAAACTTCAGAGTTGATTAGTAGACCCTTTAAGCTTCCTAAATCCACCAAAATATCAGCCAAGTACTTTGGAACATGTATCCCAAAAGTTTAAGTCAAGACAGACTAGTTGCAAAATGACTAGCTCCCAAAACTTGCTATTTTTGGACATACACCTGCTGGAAAAAATGAACAGTGCTCTCAACCTGGTAGAAATTAGAAAAATTCCTTTTGGGCATAGCAAATAGACTTAGCAAGCTGCCCAATCCAAGTTAAAACACTTCAAATGATGGACTGAGCACTGAGAACAAGTTTCATCAATTTCTGGAACATTCCCACAATTCTCGGGGCTCTGTAGAGATAGAATAGTAAGAAGTAAAATGCAGATATCGCCAAAAGTATTAATCCAATGACCTTGAAAATTTATATTCACAAATTAAACAGTACAAGCTATCCAACGCAAGTTAAATCACTGAAAAAGGTTTAGTAGAACGCGAGATATGACCTTCTGAAGTTACTGCTCTGAGTGAGTATAGCAGAGAACAAAACAGAGAAGTAGATGATGATAAATGTATAGATTCACATATGATTACAAACACATTGGCAATGAATCTTTGCACAATGGGAGTAGAATGATAGAGCTATGGAGTAATCTCTTCAATCTCTACAAAATGACATGAAGTGGTCATGTACAAGGCTTGCTAATCGCCTCTTCCTTCTTGCTCTTTTTATAGCTATTCTTGGAGGGAGTTTTGAATTCGAATTCGAATGGCTCCACCTAAAAGTGATCCCCAAAGTTAGGAGAGATTCCCTCAGCTCAAAAATTCGTGATTTTGGTAGTTGGAGCCACGAATTTTCTTTTACATCATGGATGAGGTAAGCCATCCTTTTTTTTTTCCATTTACAAAATGTACTCTTTTACAAGAGGTGTTCACATGACTACTCATGTGACTTACAAATGAGGATAATATCAAATATATCAAGCATGTAGGCTTGGGTAAAATGCACCAATAGCTCCCCCTCAAGCCTAACATGCTTGGCCTTCAAATAAGTCTTCAATTGTCCTTGATTTCCTGCAAGCCAATCATCAACTTGAATCTACTTCATTTTGTACCATCAAGAGCTTTAGTCAACATGTCGGCACATTGCATATCTGTAGAGACATAGGATAGTTGAATATCCTTGCTCATTATCTTCTCCCTTACGTAATGGTAGTGGACTTCAATATGCTTGGTTCTAGCATGGTATACCAGATTAGCTGCTAGATGTAGTGAGCTTGTGTTGTCACCAAAAATGTGAGGTGTTGAAGAATGAAGTCCAAGATCTGTGTACAAAGACTTTAACCACATGATTTCTTGAGTTGCATTAGCCAAACCTCTATATTCAGCTTTGGTAGAAGATAATGCCACAGTTGGTTGCTTCTTCGATGACCAAGAAATGATTTTTGAACCTGCAAATGATATATACCCTGATGTGATTCTTCTATCATCTTTAGATCCGGCCCAATCTGCATCTGAGTAGACCTTTAGCTCAATATCTGAAGTATATGAATAAAACAAACCTTCATTCATGGTCCCCTTTAGGTACTTGAGGACTCTCTTGGCCGCTTATATATGTGGTCTTCTCGGCTTATGCATAAACTGACTCAATATGCTAACACTATAGCATATATCCACTCTTGTGAGTGTTGCATAGTTCAAACTTCCAACCAAGCTTTGATAGCTTGTGATGTCTTCAATTGGCTCTCCTTCATAAGCACTAAGCTTATGATTTTGCTCCATAGGTGTACCTGCACACTTGGTATTTTCCATCTTGAACTTGACGAGCATGTCATGGACATACTTCCTTTGTGTGATGTATATACCTGAATCTGTATAGATCAACTCCAATCCAAGAAAATAAGTGAGTGGTCCGAGGTCACTTATTTTGAACTCCTCCTTCATTTGAGCCTTTACCTGCTTGATTCCTTCAAGATCATTGCTTGTGATAATAATATCATCAACATATACACACAAATAGATCACTTCAGATCCATTCCTCTTTATGAACAAAGAGGTATCCGCCTTGCTAGCTTTGAATCCTTGGTCTTGCAAATAAGTCACCAATCTGAAATTCCAAGCTCTTGGAGCTTGCTTCAGTCCATACAAAGCTTTCTTTAGTTTGCATACATAGTTAGGATGATGTGCATCCTCATATCCAGAAGGTTGTGCCATATACACTTCCTCAAAAATCCATCCATTCAAGAAAGCATTCTTTACATCAAGTTGATAAAGATTCCAATTTCTAGATGCAGCAAGACTAATGAGAACCCTAATTGTAGGCATTTTTGCAACAGGAGAGAAAGTCTCCTCATAATCAATACCATGGGTTTGAGCAAACCCTTTAGCAACTAACCTTGCTTTGTGTCTATTTATACTTCCATCTGGATTCCTCTTGATTTTGTATATCCATCGAGATCTGATTATCTTCATAGATGGCTTGTTAGGTACAAGCTCCCAAGTGTCATTCTCCTTCAAGGCTTCCATTTCTTCATCCATTGCATCTCTCCAAGCTTTCTTGCTTTGTGCTTCTTCGAATGTGGTAGGTTCTTCATTGGTTGAATCCTTTGCAATGTAGATTGAGTGCTTGGTGACCAAAGAAGTATCATAACCAAACCTCTCTGGTTTCTTCTTCTCCCTCGAAGACCTTCTAAGTGGTTGATGTGAGCTCTCGGGTCCATATGTAGCATCCTGCATCTTTGCTTTACCTTTGTTCTTCCATAGCTTTAGTCTTTCCAAGTCTTCTAGGTCAATCTCCGAATCACTTTCTTCAATCTGCTTTGGCTCCTTTGGTTGAAGTGATGGAAAGTCTTCATCCAAGTCATACGGAAGCTTCACTTTCCTGTCATCATCAAACCATGATTTGTTTTCATCAAAAATTACATCTCTACTCACAGAAAATCCTTTATTGGTTGGATTGTACAATCTATATCCTTTTTGGTTTTGGTCATAACCAATAGATACGCACTTCTCTACCTTGGGATCCAATTTCCCTCTTACTTGAGAAGGAATGTGAGCATAGGCTAAGCATCCAAAGATTTTGCAATGCTCTAGACTAGGTCTTCTTCCATTCCACACTTCATATGGAGTGGTTCCATCTAGTGACTTAGATGGAAGTCTATTTATGAGATATGTGGCTGTCGACACAGCCTCTGCCCATAGGTAGTTTGGCAACCCCTTTTCGTTGAGCATGGACCTTGCAGCTTCGACAATAGCTCTATTCCTCCTCTCTGCTACACCATTGAGTTCGGGTGTATACCTTGTAGTGACTTCCCTTTTAATGCCTCTTTCATACAAGAAGGCATCAAATTCAGAAGAGAAGTATTCTCCTCCACCATCTGATCTGAGTCTTTTCAAAGTCCTACCTATTTGATTTTTAACAAGAGCAATATACTTCTTAAAGCAATTAAACACTTCATCCTTGTGCTTCATGAAAAACAGAATGGTCCACCTGCTACAATCATCTATGAAAGACACATAATATCTTGAGCCTGATATAGATGGCTCCTTACTTGGACCCCACACATCCGTGTGCACTAGATCCAAAGGATTTTGATACATATATCCTTTCTTATTGAAAGGTTGTCTATGAGCCTTGCCGAGTTGACAAGCTTCACACTTATAAATCATGTGTTGCCTTGTGATATTAGGCAAACCAAGTACACTTTGGTCCCTGCAAATCTGTTTGAGTGTCCTCTCACCAATGTGAGCAAGCCTTTTGTGCCATATCTCCAACTCTGTTAAAGTTTGAGATCCATAGCTAAACAAAGCTATGTTCTTTGTATCTTCCACTTCAAAAGTGAAAAGCCTTCCTGTCTTTTCTCCTTTGGCAATCCTTCGAAAGCCTTGCCTTGGGTCTTCAACATATGCTCCAAATCGGTTGAATCTAACCTGCAATCCTTTTTCAACAATCTGTCCAACACTTATTAAATTTTTGGTAATTGTAGGAACATACAAGACTTTGCTTAAGAGGTTCATATTCCCATTTGATGTCTTCACATTACCTATCTTCTCCACTAAGTGCTTTGTGTCATCTCCTGTCTGCACTTCATGCTTGTTATGAGGATCTTCCAAATCAGAAAGTAAAGCCACATTTCCTGCTACATGGTTCGAGCATCCCGAATCAATGTAAACTATGTGATCATCATCCTTACCCTTCTTCGCTGATAGATTCATAATCAATAATGAATCTTCTTGACTCCTCTGCATAGTTATTGTAATCTCTTCTTCCTCTATGGCCACTTTGATAGTTGTTGTTGTTGTTGTAATTGTTGTTGTAGTAGTTGTTGTTGTTGTAGCCTCCATTGTATCTACCTCTATTTGATCCATAGCCACCTCTATTGAATCCTCTTCCGCTTGAGTTCCTCGGGTTCCTGAAACATTCTTCAGTAGTATGGTTAGATAAGCCACATATGTTGCAAGGTTGAGATGATTGGAATCTCCCCCTGCCTTGCTTTCCACCTCTGCCTCTTCCTCTAGCTCTTCCTCTACCTGCAAAGTTTGCTTGGAAAGAGCTACCTTCATCTTCATTCTTCCTATTCTTTGACTTGTCCTTGACCTTAGCTTTATCAGAGTATAAGGCAGAAATTTGATTACCTCTTGAGGACTCACCACCTTCGCTAATCTTTGCTTCATGAGTGAAGAGTTGGCCCATGAGTGTGTTGAGGTCAGGTACATGCATATCCATGTATAAATCCATGGTTGTTGTGAATGACTCCCACTTGTCGTCTGCTTTGATTCCATTCATGATTTGTCTTATGATTTGCTCCTCTTCAGTTACCTCTCCAATGCTTCCAAGTTGGTCGGAAATCTCCTTCATCTTTGTGACATAATCAGTCACATTTTGCTTCGGGCTTTTCTTCATTGTTGTGAACTCCATCCACAATTGGTTCTTCCTTGCTCGAGTGTTGGAAGAGAAGAACGAAGCAAGTGCATTCCAGGTTTCTCTTGATGTCTTGCATCCCTTGACATGAGGTAAAAGAAAATCAGAGATTGAGTTTAGAATATAGGACCTTGCAAGTGCATCCTTTGAACACCAATTCGAAAGTCCTTCCACTTCTTCATGTGATGGTTGCCCTTTGTTCCTCATGGTTGGCATTGCTTCATCTCCGGATATGAATCCATATAGATTCCTCCCTTGAAGGTAAGCCTCCATCCTTAGAGACCATGCCGGGTAGTTGTTTCGATCCAATTTGTCAATTGTTGATGGAAATCCATCTCCCATGTTGCTTGACTATGCTCTGATACCACTGTGAAGAGAGATGGTCGATGCAATCCAAAGATGAGTAGGTGCTGCTACAACCAGCTTCACACCAGCCAACTGAAACTTCAGAGTTGATTAGTAGACCCTTTAAGCTTCCTAAATCCACCAAAATATCAGCCAAGCACTTTGGAACATGTGTCCCAAAAGGTTAAGTCAAGATAGACTAGTTGCGAAATGACTAGCTCCCAAAACTTGCTATTTTTGGACATACACCTGCTGAAAAAAATGAACAGTGCTCTCAACCTGGTAGGAATTAGAAAAATTCCTTTTGGGCATAGCAAATAGACTTAGCAAGCTTCCCAATCCAAGTTAAAACACTTCAAATGATGGACTGAGCACTGAGAACAAGTTTCATCAATTTCTGGAACATTCCCACAATTCTCGGGGCTCTGCAGAGATAGACCAGTAAGCAGTAAAATGCAGATATCGCCAAAATTATTAATCCAATGACCTTGAAAATTTTTATGCACAAAGTAGATAGTACAAGCTATCCAACGCAAGTTAAATCACTGAAAAAGGTTCAGTAGAACTCGAGATATGAGCTTCTGAAGTTACTGCTCTGAGTGAGTATAGCAGGGAACAAAACAGAGAACTAGATGATGATAAATGTATAGATTCACATATGATTACAACCACATTGGCAATGAATCTTTGCACAATGGGAGTAGAATAATAGAGCTATGGAGTAAGCTCTTCAATCTCTACAAAATGACATGAAGTGGTCACGTACAAGGCTTTCTAATCGCCTCTTCCTTCTTGCTCTTTTTATAGCTATTCTTGGAGGGAGTTTTGAATTCGAATTCGAATGGCTCCACCTAAAAGTGATCCCCAAAGTTAGGAGAGATTCCCTCAGCTCAAAAATTCGTGATTTTGGTAGTTGGAGCCACGAATTTGCTTTTACATCATGGATGAGGTAAGCCATCCTTTTCCTTTTTTCTTTTTCCATTTACAAGAGATAAAATGTACTCTTTTACAAGAGGTGTTCACATGACTACTCATGTGACTTACAAATGAGGATAATATCAAATATATCAAGCATGTAGGCTTGGGTAAAATGCACCAACACCCAATAGTGACCTAATTGAAGAAAGGAGAAGCTTGAGTCCAAAAGATCCAACACTCTTAAAGGATGTAACTTTGCTAGGGCATTTGTTTGGGACTTTGTTGCAAAAGAAGATAAAATTTCTTAGGAGAATTCAACACCAATTAGTGATTGGATTCTACTCGGAGAGCAAGTTCACAAAAGCAGAGGTTCAAACAACTCATAGAAAATCACAACAATCATTACCAATCTACTCATAGATTGGAATAATAAAAAAGAAAGCATGTTTGGGTTGTGAAAGGATCACTTCATTCACTATCCCAGCTATCAGGTTCTAGTGAATCTCATGGTGCTAGGCAAGGATAGAAACTCAATAAAACACAACCTCATAATAAGAAGAGTAACTACAATAAAGAAGTGCAATGGGACATTCATCAACTTTAGGTGCCCAATATGGTTTTGGAAGCTCAATGAAATAAGCTACAGATATGGATTCTCAAATAGCAATTAGTGGAGAACTGTGTACCTAAGTTGTGAAGCCTTAGGGACCTGTGTCGATGAGATTGTTGGAGCAAATCTATGAAAAGTCTAAGTATTGGCTTGAGTCCCACAAATTCAAAGAAGAAGCCTTAAAATGAAGACAATGTAAAGTTCACTTGTGAACTACCTTTCTCCCTAGGGACAGAACCATGCATGTCCTCTGAGGCCATGGGTATCTCCTCCTCTGAATCACTAGAGGTGCTCGTATAGATAGAGTGATGACTTGCTTGGGTTGCACTCCCTACCAATGCAATGACACTCTTTCGGCTACTTAGCACTCGTCCAGATCTCAAGTTCATTCACCCTTCTGGGCCTATGTTAGCTTCCTACTTTCCCACAATTAGCTCTTCAACTACTTCCAATTTTGCCTTTAATTGTCCTGATAGATTTTGAATGATACCACTCTTCGCGATACCACACAGACGATACGATACCAGTTTCAGCACGATACGATACCAAAATCTTCAGGTGATATGATACCACTAAATGAAACGATATGATACCAGCATTTGCACAATACGATACTTGACCACTGCACGATACGATACCAAAAGTCGCGATATGATACTCGCTTGGAGACGATATGATACTAAAACTTTGCACAATACGATACTAGCAAGTCACACGATACGATACTGAAACTATCACGATACGATACTGGAATAGTGGATGATACGATACTAGAGAGATTGGCGATATGATACCACAATTTTGCAGGATACGATACTTAAACAGGCGTGATACGATAACAAGTCAACGATATGAAACCTAGCAGGCAATATGATACCGCTAAGTCGACCATACGATACTGCTCAGTCAATGATACAATACCGTGATCGACACGATACGATATCGGGTCGCCAGATGATACGATACCACTAGCTGATCACGATCGTGATACCAACTTGACGATACGATACCAAAATGGTATCGTGATACCTCAAGTGGGTATGCAACGATACGATACCAGATGAGTATCACGATACTAGGGAATTTCGGTATCACAATACCAACCGCAATACTTCAGCCAAATTTCATCTAAACTCAAAAATTTTTAGTGCAATTTGTTTAGTTACCTCACCTCTTCTCTCTTGGCCCTTTGTATCACTCAAAACTCTCAAAAAAACTCTCTGTCCTTCCCCACGATACCGAGAACCACTCAAATCATGCGTGCATGCATTTAAATGTGTTTTTGGAATCACAAATTTATACAACTCACCTTCTAAGATGCCTTGTCTAAGCTTTGAACTCACTAGCACTTTTCCTTGCTCTCTGGACACGATACCACTGCTGCGATACCGATCGCTGCTTTGCTCACGATACCAATTCTCAAATTTGTGTAAAATGAACTAATTTTTTTGGTTTTTATAGTTCTCGGATACCTGAGACCTACTCTAGACTAATTTTTGACAATTTTGGGGATTTTTTTCTTGGGTTTTTCTACTTTTTCCTACTATAGTCCTCTCTCTAACCTAACCCTAACTCTTCCCTTTCTTCTTCACTCCTAACCCTAAACCTAAAAACTCATTACACACACCTCAAGGATGTGAAGTAACAAGTGCTGAAGTGCTTGACTACTTTCCACTGAACAAATTCACCTCTACAAGTATGATTCCTTCACTCCAGAGCTATAACCATCATGAAGATGCCTTGGTTAAGTTTGTTCCCTAGAACCGGCGCCAAAAACGTGTGTACCTGAGTCGTGAAGCCTTATGAACTTGTGTCGATGAGACTAAATCTCAATCACCACACAAGTGCATATAGCGGTGGATCGATACACGTTTATTATCAATCCGAAGAACCACATGAACCAAGTGTATGAGGACACGTGCGCACATGATGGAAAGTGAAGTGGCTGAGCTACAATGCATGTGAAAAGACTTATCTACCTCTCCAATTCATGAAATCTCTGAAAATGCATGCCGCAATGCCACTTACAATAGTAAGCACAAATTCAAATGTTTCACCCAGCTCCAAACTTTGAATATGGGCAATAGTAGGTTCATTTCGCAGCTCTCAACGAGACGCATCTGATAGTCATATTTTCACTCAAATCTGACAAACCCTCTTCAAGTTATGCACAAAATAGTGCATGGCAGGAAACACCAACACTCGCTCTACAACTCGTGGTGGCTCGCACACACACTACAGTAGTTCAAAAATGGTGGGAAGGGATAGCTAACAGTCCTAAACACACATTCCAAGCATCACACACACACAAATACATGTGCCCTAAAAATGTTCCTTTCACACAAGAGACCGGCACTTTATTGACTAATCTCTAATTTCCTAATATTTTACAAGAGTTATGTTACAAGGATTTTGGCTTATGCATATAGAGGACTCCTCTGGTACATTTACATAGATTCGAGGGAATTTCTTAGGAATTTGGAAGAAGAAAATTTGTGCCCATTAATTTGAAAATTTTGGGGCTCCTCTTTCGTGTCTCTTTTCTCTACAACAAGAACCTAAAGAAGTAGGAATACCACAACATTGACAAAAGGGTACCAACAAAGAAATGAAGAAAGAAAACAAAGGCAAAGCAAAAAGTCTTGAGTATAACCACTAACTCTGCTTGACCATACAATACGTGGTGACCTAAAGAAATTTGGGAAAGAGTTCATGCAACCAAATCAAAGAAGGAGCAACATGCCAACCTCTTTATTTGATAAATAATTATGGGTAAAAGTGATGAGATTCCTCTTAAAGGATCTTATTATGGTGGTCCTTAGAAGCAAAGTATTCTTGATGAATAAACCATGATTCTTCACACTCTTCCTAACTATATGGTTAAGAGAGTTCCTACAATGAGATGAAGATGCATTAGAGATAATGAGGCTAAGCCAATACTAGAGGAGCATAGGAAGGCAAAAGTTCATTACATGCTCTTTTTGGATGGACTATTAAAAGTGAAACCTAACATTTAGGATAAATTTCCTAAACAAGGAAATCCACACGAAGAAGACAACTTGGAACCTACTTCTACCCAAGCTATATCAAGCGTAAGGGAAACCCCATGTGAAAAAATCAAGGATTTTACAAAAGGAGATGAGAAAAACACTTGTTTTTTTGTCTTCTATTATGATTACATAATCAAAGCTAATATAGAATCAGGTGTAGAAATTGCAATTGCCACTAAGAATTTATGGGAGAAATGGGGGCAACTTGCTCTAACACCGACACAAATAAAATTACAACTAGTCGAAGACCATGTAGAGTGTTCTCTTGGACCATTGGAAGGAATTGTTCTCACAACATGTGGAGTGAAGATTGAGCATACGTTGGCTATTTGTCAATTTAGAAAGGTTGGAAATTACAAAATGACTTTAGGTGGGCCTTTCATGTGTCAACTAAAGGTAGTTCAAGATTGGGGATCAAATTTCTTATATTTGCAACATCTAAGAGTAACCTCCAAGATAAACCTAAAGGATCTATCCTTTATGGATGTCACTCCTTTAACCACAAGTTGGTGCCTTTGATGCAGGAAGACACCAACGTGTGGGTATGCAAGGTAGAAATAAGCGAGGTTGAGAGATGAAGAAAAGGAAAAGAAGTTATATACAAGTTATTGCTTAGACCAACCAAAAATTTGGCATACATGCATATGGTCTCTAATGATGAAGAGTTTGAATCATATGATTAATGCAAATCCTAGTGATGCTTGATGTATTTGTAAATGATCGACACATGGCTTAGTCTTGTGATGTAGAAGGCTATGACCTCTTGATGGTTAGGGCACTATGGAAAGAAGATCATTTTAAAATATAGAATCTTGATTATCCAAACCTCTTCATAGATGCCACATGCATAAAGGTTAGAGAAATCTCTCAAGATATCATTAATCAACATTGATCTATTAAAGTTGCACTAAGAAGAATGGAAGCAAGAACATACAAAACCATAATAGATTCAAAGGAGCACTCATTAATGCAATAGAAATTTTTGTGATACAAGAACTGCAAGAGATATTACATTTGGTGGCACCATATCTCTAAGGTGGAGGCAGATATGGAACACAATGCCTTGGTTAAGTGAAAATTCCTCTTCACATTCGACATATGAGCATGATGGATAAATTCCATGCTTAGAGAGTTGAAGAAATGACTCAAGAAGTGACTTCAGGGGGATGATGGCTTCATGAAAACTCTCTCAAAGTACACATTGCTCAAAACACACTATCTACTAGGATAAATGGTGAAACAATTTTCCTCAAAACATAGTGGACTATCCAATTGGGCCCACTGAAGATAATCTCCCGACTCATGATTCCAAATAATTTCCTTCTAATATAGTGTACATGTCTAAATTATAAGAAGTGAAATTTGAAAAGAACATTGTTTGGGACCATAGCCTTTGGGAGCATCTCATTCTTAGTGAATCACTCTAAAATATGAGCTAATTTTTTATGTTGACAATCCTAGGTTAGTTCTTGATCTTAAATTGGAATATGAATTCTACCAAATCCTCATGAAGATTGAAAAACTACGCAATTAGTGGGCTAGGAGAACCTCAGGATCATAATCAAAGAGATATAGATTTAGATCCCAATGAAGGAAAAGCAAAAAGATATCGATGAAATTAGTACCCCAATAGTGAACGAATTGAAGAAAGGAGAATCCCTAGTCCAAAAGATCCAACACCCTTAAATTATGTAATTTTCCTAGGGAATTTGTTCAAACCTTTCTTGTACAATACTTTGTCTCACAAAAATTTGACAACAATTAGTGATTGGATTGTACTTGGAAAGCAAGTTCACAAAAGCAAAGGTTCAGAGAACTCATGAGAGAAACAAGTGGCTAATCTACTCATCGATTAAAAACGTTGAAAACGAATGAAGTTTGGGTTGTGAAAGGGTCACTTCTTTGAATATCCAAATTACTAGGTTCTAGTCAAGCTCAAGGTGCTAGCAAGGATAGATACTCAATAAAAGACAACCTCATAGCAAGAAGACAATAGTAAAGAGGGCAACCGTCAATTCATCAACTTTGGGTGCCCAAGAAAGTTTTGGAAACTCAATGCAAAAAACCATGCTTATGAATTCTCAAATAGCAATTAGTGGAGATCCCAAAGAAGCGGCAATACCACAACATCGGCACAAGATTAGTGATGAAGACATGAAACAAGCAAACAAAGGAAAATCACAAAATCTTGAATCTAAAAAATATATTTGCTTCACCATACCATATGTGGGAGAATCTTGGCCTCAAGAAATTTGAGAAAGAGTTCAAGCAACCAAAAGGAAGTAAGAGAAACATGCCAACCAACCTATTCCATAAATAGTTGTGGGTAAAAATGATTAGGTTCCTCTTGAAGGTTCTTATTATAGTTATTCTTAGAACGGGAGTATTCTTGATGAAGAAACTATGATTCTTCACACTCTTCCTAACTACATGGGAGAATATGAGAGCTCCAATGGTAAGAGGAAGATGCATTAGAGATAGTGAGCCTAAGCCAATAGTACAAGAGCACACGAAGAAAAAAGTTAATTACATGCTCACTTTGGATGTACTATTAAAAGTAAAACCTAACTTTTGGGATAAGTTACCTAAACAAGTAAATACACGCAAAGAAAACTTGGAAACTACTTCTACCCAAGCTAGATCAAGCGTAAAGAAAATCCCATGTGACAAAATTGGGAATTTGAGCAAAGGGGACGATGAAAACAATCATTTTTTTGTCTTCTATAATGATTATACGATCAAAGCTAATAGGAATCAAGTCTCAATGCATATATGTTTGTCTCTAGAAACCAAGTTCAAACAAATAAAAGAACAAATATAAACTAAGCTCATGCAAAGTTGCATCCTATACATGTTGTTGGACCAATGGAGCTATGAAGTATTTGGATGCCTCCCTTGGAGCTATGGATACTCTAAGACTCAAGGACTTGGGTGGAAGTCTCTTAGTTTTTCCTATTTTCCCTCTTGTATATAAGTTCCCACATAGGAACTCCCTTTTACCTATTTTGTGAGAAAACCCATAAAAACCCATCTTTACCCCTCTTTTGTAAAAGAATTCCTTTTTATATTGTATCTCCTTTATAGATATTAGAGATCTTTTTGGATGCGTGCAAGGATCTCTCTCTCTCATAAAGATTCCCTTTTTTATTTTCCTAACTACCCATGACTATAGGATATCTTTTAGTTGATTTATAGGACATGTGGCCTTTGGACACTTGTACTCAACGGATTCCTCCTCTTCTCCTATATAAGGAAGAGATCATTTTGTAATCTTGGTCCCTTGGCCATGGCCTTGTGGCTACCATGATAATGGATCCACATTTTTCCTTCTATGCATGGCATTGGTCCATGTGTGTGGCTTTGGCATTTGGGGTTGGCTTGTGTGTGATCATGGCCCTCCCTTCCTCCATGTCATGTTGTCCATGGTGCCATTTTCCATGGGCATGGGTTTGTGTGCATTGCTTGCACTTCTTGCAACTCCACTTGGAAGAGCCTCTCACTTCCATGTGAGACAGTTTGGGTTGATTACTCCCCTATGGTCAACACATGTGTACATGGCTTATGCTTAGATGTGTTTTCTTTAATAATTTTCCCCCCTTCTTGAGGTGCATGTATGCATGCATGGATTTCTAAAATTAGGGTTTTATGCATGGTCATGCAATGTGTCCTTACACATGCTTACTTTATCTGAATTCCCTCTCATCGTACAATTAAGGTAGGACCTTGACAATGGATCAACGGGTTTTTGATGATGAGTTTTATACTTCTCCTTTGGCCACCAATAATAAGTCTGAGTCTCATTTGATTTTTCTATTTTTATCATTGTTTGTGATTGTTCTAGATTTTTGTGAGTATTGGAAAGAAGGTTAATCCCTAAATTGGCTGTAAATTTCTTCCTTGGCCTCCATGTTAGACAGGCTATCAATGCATGTGCCTAAGCATCTCTGGCATCCCAACAAAGGTTCTCTGCATTAGATGTGGTAGGAATCACAACACAAATAAGAATATGAAGATCATCATCTTCAATGCCATCTACATCACCTTCAATAATTGTATTTGCAAGTGTAGTAGGGTGTTTTCCCATACCCTACACAATCCTTTTACTACCAATACATGACACATCATATATGCCCATAATGGGTAGTTAGTACCATCCAATCTATCCTCAACAACCAACATGCAGAATACATCATAGCTCTCAGTCATGGCCATTGACTAAAATACCCTACTGCAAAAAAATGGTTGTATCTCAAAAAGTTGAACAGATTCACATTGTTGAGCTCTACTAAACCTATAGCAGACTTTGAGTGTTTGTATTGTTGAACTGAAACCTATATATATGTTTGGCACAAAAGGATCAACTTGTCTGCATAGGCGCTATGATAGTGTGTTTGGAGGCCAAACTCTTAATCACCTCGAGCATGCTCACCAATTTTTGTGCAATTTTGAGATTGACCAAAGGGGTGCTAACAATACCCTAGATGAAGCGGCAACCTGCTCTGATATTAATTGTTGGAGGTTTAGGCCTACGAAAGCATGGGAACAACACAAGGAAAAAGAAAAATCTTGGAGCACAACACAACACTAAATGAATTACTCAGTGACTGTACAAAGATAAGTGACCCATTAGGGTTATATCCATATGTACAAGTCGAGGAAAAAAGCCTCTTAAAGAGGGAAAACATTTCCCTAATGTTCCTAGGAGTTTTCACACACATCACTACCAAAATATATCAACAATAACTACTATTGATGGCAATTATTTCACATTGTTAGATGCCTTTGACATATGATGGTGGGTAAGGGTAATTGACCTTATTTAGTTCTCACCTTCATACCATAATAATTAGCTCATAATCAATGATGTCATGTTTGAACTCTACACACACATCTTGTATGACTTGGTGTTTGTTACAGTTTGAGGTATGTGGAAGCACATGACCAACACAAGGAAGAAGAAGAAGCTTGGAGCACAACACACAATACTGAATGTATTACCAAGAGAATGTACAAAGATAAGTAACACATTAGGATTATAGGCGTATATACAAGCCGGGGAAAAAAACCTCCTAAAGAGGGAAAAAAGTGCCCCAATGGTCCTACTGTGTTCACACACATCACTACCAAAATATATCAACAAGTCCCCCTTGGGAGTGATGTGGGGAACAAGGAGCTAGCACTCATGTATAAGGAAGCGTCAAGCTATGTAGAATCGATCCACAAAAGGAAGTAAGTAAGCCCAAAGCTTTGCGAAAAGCTTCAAACTTCTCCCTATGTAGAGCCTTTGTGAAAAGGTTTGCAATGTTCTCCTATGTGGGCACATATGCCAAATTGATCTCTCCAGCAGAGAACCTCTCTCTGACATAATGATAGTGCACCTCAATGTGCTTAGTGCACGCAGCACAGGGTTCCTCGCAACTACCAATTCACTATGACAGGCAGTGAAGATGGTGGTGGTAGAAGATTGACTAATACCCAAATCAACCATAAGGCATTTGAGCTACACACACTCAACAATTGATGTAAAAGCTACCCTATACTCATCCTTGCAACTAGAAGTGGCTACAGTAGGCTAATTCTTGCTCAACCAAGATATGCATGAGCTACCAAGCATGAAGCAAAAACCATTGGTGGATACACGAGTGTCATAGCAATCAACCCAGTCAGAGTCAAAAAAATGTGTAAATTTGAAAGTAGTGATCTGCCCTTGGGAAAAAAACCCAAGTAGCCGGGCACCACTCAAGTAGCAAAAGATGTGCTTAACTACCTGCCAATGTTTGACACCTGGGCAATGCATAAACCTACTCATCTGTGGGACAATAGACTGAATATCAGGGTGAGTAATTTCTAGGCAAATCAAGCATCCAACTGCCTACCAATAGAGAACAACATCAAATGCATCACCAACATCATGAAGACTCAATTGTAAATCTGTCTCCATATGAGTGGCAATAGGTTTGCACTCTTCAAGGCCAAAACACTGCAATAATGTGTCAATATATTTTGTTTGACACAGCTATTCTACCATCAACTTGCATAAATTGAATACCCAAATAACGATGCAAATGCCCCAAATCTGACATCTCAAATGAGGCATGCAAATCAGCAATATGCTTCTCATGAGGACCAGTGAGCATCATGTCATGAACATAGACAACAATGATCAAAAGCACATCATTTGCACACATAACATATGAGGTGCTCTTAGTTGGACTGTTCTCGAAACCGTGTGCAATCAGGTAGGCATGTATCTTTTCATACCAAGCACATGGTGCTTGCTTCAAACCATATAAAATCCTTTTTCAACTTGCACACTTTTTTTCATGCCCTTTTCACACAAAACCATGGGGCTAAAAAACATATATTTCTTCATGTGATTCAGCATTCAGAAATGTAGTTTTAATGTCCAAGTGATGTACATTCCAACCATGATGAGCTGCAAGTGTAGAGATGCTATGAACAGTAGTCACTCGGCATGTAGGAGCAAAGGTTTCATCAAAACCAATGCCTCCTTGAGCATAAGCCTTTGCAACAAGCCTAGCCTTGTACCTGTCAAATGTTCCATCAGGCTTACACTTCACCTTGTATACCCACTTAGTGCCAATGGCCTTCTTGCCAGGAGGCAAGTCACATAAAGATACCAGGTACCATTTGTTATAATAGCATCATATTCTGATTGCATAGCAGCCATTCAATTTTCATAATTTTGTGCTTCATCAAACAAAACAGGCTCATTCTCATCATAGATACTAGAGGCATCCATAGCATAGCAATATGATGTAAAAGAAGAACTATGAGAGCCTGAGCGAGTACAATATGATAGAGGTGCATCTAATTTTTTATCTCGCAAAGTTTGCACCTACCATTTTGGCATATCAACTCTCTCATCAACAAGTGTATCATGTAAATTTGCATCAGAAATGGAACGATCTGCATCATCACATGAAACCTGTAAAGGTTGAGATCGCCTCATTTGGACTAGCACTAGACTGTCCGCTTGTAAAAACAGGCACAAAAGTATCATACATATATTTGGAGCTAACTGATGTCTCCTTTGTACATGAAAGTAATGGCTGAATAGCATCTTCTACAAAAACAACATCACGACTAACCAAAATGCCTTTTGTCTGTGGATGATATAGGTGATAGGCTTTGCTTTCAGAACTGTACCCACCAAAAATACATTTCACTACTTTATCATCCAATTTCCTGTGTTGTTGTTCAGGCACTAATGCATATGCTAGACAAACAAAGACACACAGATAAGCAACAGATGGTTTGCAACGATGTCAAGCCTCATATGGAGTGATAGAATACAATGCTTTTGTGGGACACTTGTTAAGTACATATGTTGCACACTTAACAGACTCAAGCAAAAAACTATGTGGTAAAGCCTGACTCTTGACCATACACCTTGCCATCTCCATGAGTGACCTGTTCTTCCTTTCTACAACTCCATTTTTTTGAGGTATATATGGCACTGTACACTGAGGTTTTATCGCATGTTCAACCAGAAATGCATTAAAGTCAAAAGACATATATTTCCCCCTTGATCAGAAAGGAGGGTGCCCATTCTACATGCGGATATATTTTCAGCCAAAACAAGAAATTTTTTGAAGCACATAAACACTTTGGACTTTGCTTTCAATGGATATACCCATGCATGCATGGAAAAATCATCAATGAAATTCACGAAGTAAAGATAGTTCCCAAACAAAGGTACCTGCATAAGACCACAGACATCACTATGAACAAGCTACAATTTTTTAGTAGCTCAAATTGAACCATCTTTTGGGAAGGAGGAACACTGCATTTTGCCCAAAATACAGCCTTCACAAACATGTTTATTGGGTGCCTCAAGTTTAAGCAAAGAGGACACCATTTTAGGCTTTTGTAGGCATAGCAAACTAGCAAAATTCAAATGACCAAAGCATGCATGCCAAAGCTTTGCATCTGACATAACCTCATAATCTTGAACTGCACACGTTGAATCATTCACAAATTTTGCATAATCTATGAGCTTATATAGCCCATGACATAAAATGCCAGAAGCAATAATGATGTCACCATTTGATAAATCATGAATTGTACATCTGTCATCAACAAATTTCACAAACAAGAAAACCTTGGCTAATATTGAAACTGGTAACAGATTTTTCTTGATCCCTAGCACGAATAAAGCATCCAACAATGTAAATGAACTACCATCAGTAGTAGTTAGAATGATCTTACCAACTCCCATAACAAGAAAAGAGAAGTTGTTAGCATGTGTGACAATATTCCCTAAAGGGGCAGGCTCAAGTGAAGTGAAGAAATTGTGCTACGAGGTAATATGTTTGGTTGCCCCACTATCAAAGTACCAAACATCTCAGTCTACTATAGACATACACTGTTCATGAGAAGATGGGTCATAATTGCAAACAATAGTAAATGCCCATTCTTCATTCTGCACAAGATTTGCAGACTCTGATTTGGGTGTAAAGGCTTGTGCAACAACCATTCTAGCCTCTTTCTTTGCCTCTTTTGTAGCTAGTTTTGGACAACTCTTTATGACATGATCATTTCCTTTGCAATATTTGCAAAACAATTTTTGCTTTTCTGTTTTCTTCTCATCTATGTCATCTTTCTTTGATTGTGTAGAATTAGCAGATTTTTTATTTCTAGTAGATGAGCTCCATTTTCCTTTGCCCTTCTGACTAGCCAAGAAAGCTTGATCTACAATACTGTTGGCAGTAGCCAGAGGCACAGACGACGAGGAAGCATGTGAAGGCGGATCACAACAAAGTAGTGGGGAGGCAGTCGGGTTATTTTTTCAAAGAAATATGTTTTATATTACTTTTTCAAAACCCTCAACTGTTATTTTCATCACTATTGCATCGTATGTAACATAGAACAACTATTTTTGTAATTCATAGCTCCATTTTGTGCAAGCCGAGGAGTCCTTGATCTTGAGGAGCTTAGGTAGAACAAGCCTACCAATTTTGGCTATTTTTGGATCTCTTTTACCCTTTCAAATAGCACCTAGAACCTATTTTTTAACTATGTCAGTCATTGGATGTGAAACCGGTCAAAACTAATCTAAAAACTATAAAAAGAGCTAGAGAGCTCATTTTTGAGGTTAGCTAGTGTAGACTTGTATGAGCTAGAGTGAGCTTGAGCTTGTAATTGAGATCTTGAGTAATAGAGTATATTTTCCTACCTTCCATTGTGTCTTGCTTGTCTCTTCATTGTGTGTGTATGTGTGTGTGCATCTCTATGCTTCTCACCTTCACTCTCACTACATCTCACATTCACAATCTTCATATCACTCCTATCTCTTCCGCGGATTGACATTAAGGAGGTGGAGCTTTTTAATGTGGTACTTACCACTGTGCTAGAGCAACACGAAATATGGTGCCATTGCCAGGGATCAAGTCTAGGACGAATGTGTGATGGTAAGAATATAGCAAGTGGTGTTGGAAGGAAAAAATTTCAGTTTTTGTTGTTGTTTTTAAGTAGTTTTTTGTGTTTTTCATCTCCTCCACACTCCTCCTTCACCACTGCATCATCTTCTTCCACTCCGAAAAAAAAAAAATTCACCATATCCACCCATTCTCCTCATTTCCCCTCATTTGTGCATGTGAGAGAGAGAGAGCTTTTTTTCTTGTATGTACTTGTGTGTTTTTTAGTTTCTTGCTGTTATAGTGCTCCAGAGCAACAAGAAAGCTTCCAAAAGGTAAAAAAACCACTTTCTGTTAGAATCTGTCGTGTGTGTGAGACCATGGTGATGGTCTACCAAACTCGGAATCTTTGGTAAGTGAGTTCACCATGGTGTAGAGCACACTTGCGCACATAGGAATCCATAATTGCATTTCTAAAATTTTCATTTTGGTGGACCATCGCGACGGACTCACGCCATCGCGATTGTGTCACACCATCACGATTGGCTCACGCCATTGCGACGGCTCGACCGGACCATCGCGATGGTCTCACACCATCGCGATGGTTCACTTGAGCCATCGTGATGGTCCCTAACCATCACGATGATCCCTTCGACCCCACGCCATCATGATTGGCTCATGCCATCACGATGATCCCCTGCCACGTGTCAAGCCAAACCATCGCAACGATACTAGGCACGCCATCGTGATGCCTCACAGTTGGACCATCACGATTGGCTCAAGCCATCACGCTTCGTGACCATCCCGATGGGCTCACACCATCGCGATGGTTGCATTGACCATTGACCATCGCAACGATACTAGGCACGCCATCGTGATGCCTCACTAGTTAGACCATCGTGATGCCTCGCACCATCGGACCATCGCGATTGTACCACGCCATCACGACGGTTCACCTGAGCCATCGAGACGGTCCCAGACCATCGTGATTGTTCAGCCAAAATGGAAACGACTAGGGTTTGAATTTTTGGGCTAATTTGAGGCTGTTTTAAGAAAAATTTTGGGTGACTAAGCTCATTGGAGATCCTTTAGCTCACATTTGAAGAAAAACATGTTTGTCACTTTTTACCCCCAAGGACCTGAACGCTTATATCTTTTTCATTCGAAGTCCGTTTTTTGAGCTTTATAGCTCATTAGAAAGCTCGTTACAAGCAAAGGGGCATTAAAATTTTGGTCGAAAGAACAAGAGACCATAAAGGTGTATATATCAAAGTGCTTGATCTCTAATTTAAGAATTGGTCTAAAGATTGGATTTTTACAAGTCTAGCAAGGGCTATCAAAGGCAATCAAAGCAAGGCACTGAAGAACACAAGGCTTGGGAAGTGCTACTTCTTGGGCATCAGAGCAATCGAAGAAGCTGACTCGAGGTTGGAAGAATACTCAACCCCCTTAGTCAATTATTAGCTAAGGCTAAACATCTAGCATTGTGGATTAAATTATAAAAACTATAGGAACGCATCAAGTTCAAGAGACCTAATTTTTCAAGTCCAAGACTAAAGTAAAAGTGTGTGATACGGAAAACCTAAAGGAAATAATTTAAGTCTGACAAAATGAGAACTCAAAAGTACCACAAAAAGTTGTTTCCTGATGTATACATTGGATATAAGACAAGAATTCAAAGGAAGTTGAAAAGAACCCAACAATACAGAACAAAGAACCATTGATGATCAGAGAAGTGCCAGGAAGTAAATTCATGAACCTTAGATCGAGCAAGCATATAGGTAAGTCAAACCGATGAAGCCCTAGATCATCAGGTAAGAATTTGCATAGACATTGAGGACAATCTAGGAGATGAGTTGGAACTCTCAAAGGTCTATAAGGACTCATATTGTTCATCCCCTACAACAAACAAGTAGTACAACAAAACTACCCGCAAGCATACCCACAACCAGGTAGCTATCAAGGTCAATATAATGCTCAGCCTCATTACTATAGGCCTCCTCAGAACTATCCTTATCAGGCTCAATAGAGACCTCAACCTGTTTTAGCTCAGCAGCCATCCCCACCAGCTAATGTCATCTCAATCGAATGGGCTGCTACAGAGGAGAACCTAAATAGGTCTTTAGTGCCTTCCTCACCCTTAATCACAGAAAGTGACCCTAATTCTAACAGTTTGGACTCTACTCATGTAGATAGTCCACTCGCATATTATACGAAGTCACCAAAACATGTGGAAACATAACTTATGATAGTCCACTAGTAGAATCCAGTTGGGAACTTCAGATCCCTCATGGTTGCACAAGGATACTCATCTATGGATGTGTAAGGTAGCAAAACAAGAGGAAGAACGGTTAGCAGCCAGAACTTTAGGTTCAGAACAAGGCCCAGCTTACGCACCTATAGTATTTCCAGATGAGGAATTCGAGCCTCATGGTTGGGTAGAATTCGAGGAATATCCATGAACTCTTCAAGGCCCAGCTTACGCACCTATAATATTTCCAGACGAGGAATTCGAGCCTCATGGTTGGGTAGAAATCTTCGCCACGATGGACGTAGCAGTGAATGAAGAACAATGGACCCCTCATTGTGATGAGGGCGGGTATGACATTTCCATTTTCATGATTGAACCTGTTGAGGAAGACTATATCCTAGAAGAATGCATGGAAGTGATCCAAGAGCCGGACGAGAGTGACGATGAGGATCTAGCATCCATCATCATGGAACCCTTCTATTCCACAGAAGAGGAATATCTTTATTTTGTAGAATCCAAGACCCTTGAAGAGGAAAAGTAAATTCAAATGGAACAACTTGAGCCATCCATAAAATTTACAAAAAGCAAACAAAAGAAGAGAAAGAAATCAGCTAAGACAGAAAAAGAAGAAGAACCACTCATGGAAGTACCAGAGAATTTCAAGAAGTATGAAATAGAAGATAGAAGAATAATGGTACAAATGCCTAAAAGAAAAGCCGACGTTGGAGATGTATATGATAACCGAGAGAAAACCAAAAAAATCATAGTTACCATAGAAGGAGAAGAAGAAAAATGTAGATACATAGGGCATGATTTAACGAATGAAGAAGAAGAAGAGTTAGTTGCCCAATTGCGAGAATATAGAGATGTGTTCGCTTGGATTTACAAACATTTGAAAGGAGTAGACCCAGATATATACTCCCACAGAATTATTATGACTCCAGATGCAAAACCTATGAAACAGAAACCATACACGTACAATGATAACTATGCTACTAGGATTAAAGAAGAAATAGATCGGTTGATAGAAGCAGGATTCATTTACGAAATTGAGCATACTGAATGGGTATCCCTCATTGTGATTGTGCCCAAGAAAAATGGAAAATTGTGTGTGTGTATTAATCTTAAAAAAGTTAATGCTGCCATGATTAGAGATAGTTACCCTCTTCCTATCACAGAACATTTATTGGAAAGAGCTGCGGGCAAGGAAGTTTATAGCTTTCTTGATGGTTTATCATGCTATAATCAAGTAGCCATTGCTCCAGAAGATCAACACAAGATGAATTTTGCACAGAATGGGGCATTTTTGCATTTCATGTGATGCCATTTGGGCTAACAAATGCACCCTCCACTTTCCAGTGACTTATTATGCAAGAATTTGGAATTTTATGTTGATGAAATATGTGCACATTTGAATATAATGCAAACTCATATCCTAGAGTTAAGACAAGTATTTGACAAACGTCGAGAATATTAGGTTTATCTGAACCCAGAAAAGTGCATTTTCATGGTTAGACAAAGCAAAACTCTAGGACACATTGTGTCAAAGAATGGAATCTCTACAGATGAAGAAAAAGTGAAAGTAATTGCAGATCTACCTAGACCAAGTAACATGAAAGAAGTACAGGCTTTTATGGGTCATTGTGGCTATTACAGATGAGTCATACACATGTATGCAATCATAGCCAAGCCTCTGTACTCCCTTTTGACCAAGTTTGAATGGACAGATGAGTGTGAAAATTCATTCAATGAACTTAAACAATGTTTGTGCTCGGCACCTATATTAACAACCCTAGATTGGAGTAAGTCATTCCATGTACATGTGGATGCATCCAACTATGCCATAGGATGTGTGTTGGCACAACCCACGAATGAAGGAAACATAGATCTCCCCATAGCTTAGGGTAGTAGATAGTTGAATGCAGCAGAAAGAAATTATACCACTACAAAACAAGAAGGATTAGGAATGATCTACGTAGTAAAGAAATTCAGACATTATTTGTTGGCAAATAAGTTCAAGTTCTTTACAGATCATCAAGCATTATTGTACTTAGTCAATAAGCCTTGTAACACAGGATGACTGATACGCTGGTTTCTATTACTCATGGAGTATGAATTTGAAGTCGTACTCGGGAAGGGAAGGACACACCTCAGAGTTGACCACCTTTCAAGATTAACCACTCAGGAGAAGCTCCTCAAGGAATAGCGGATGAATTACCCAATGCATATTTGTTTAACCTTGAGATAGTACTAGAATGGACTAAGCCTATTGTCCCTATTCTCACATATGGACCCAAGAATCCTAGGATAAGGATCAAGGAAGGAGAGATCACCAAGTCACAAAGATATCAAATAATAGCAAGAAGTATATATAAACACGATAATCAAAAGATTCTTGCTTGTTGTGTAGATGAATCAGAACATGCGAATTGGTTGCAATTAGCACACGTAGGTGCATTAAAGCAACATCATTCAAAACAGCGTACCTTGCAGACTCTGCATAGACTAGGAGTATATTGGCCTTCTATGGAAGAAGATGTCTACAAGTTGTGTAGAGAATGTCTTGTTTGTTGTGAAAGACCACCTGTAGAACACGCTACATTATATCACATGTCTCTCACACCAGAATGGAGTGAACCTTTAGTGACGTACTTGAGGACAAACACATTCCCTCAAGGAATGACCTTAGCATGACAATGCAGTCTAGAGCAGGAAGCTCAAGACAATTCACTTATTGGTGACAATCTATACAAAAGAGGACAAGACGGATACCTAAGACAATGTGCTCATGAAAGCGATTATTTGAGCGTACTAGAGACTACACACCAAGGTGTTGCAGGAGGTCATTTTGGCCTCGATAGGATAATCAAAGCCATCCTATTTGCAGGATTATGGTGGCCCACTCTTCACATGGATGCACATACATATGTTAAGAGATGTGATGTGTGCCAGAGAACTCAGTTTCCTACTCGCAGATTTGAAATGCCATTGAAACCCATGATGGGAGGACGTGCATTTTCTAAGTGGGGTATAGACTTTGTAGGACCCATTGACCCCCCTGCAAAAGGTACTCATGTGGAATACATTATTGTTGCGACGAATTACCTTACTAAATGGGTAGAGGGCAAGGCCACAAAAAAGAATGATGCACACACGACTGCAAAATTCGTATTTGAAAATGTCTTTACAAGATATGGACTGCCTATAGAGTTAGCGAGCGATTGAGGAACTCACTTTCTAAATCATGTCATTGAATATTTTTTATAGGATTTTATGGTGACTCATAAGAAATCCGCACCATATCATCCTCAGGCCAATGGTCAAGCTGAAAGCACTAACAAGATCCTTTGTAACGTACTGAAGAAACTCATGAACAACAAACGTTCAGATTGGGACAAACAGTTACACCACGCTGTTTGGGCATGTTGTGCTTCCTTTGGACGTCTTGATACCGACCCTTAAGGTTGCACAAGAACATCAATGGACCAGCCATGAATTATCATCAAGAATAATGGACTTGGAAGGATTAGGAGAAACCAAGCTGAAAGCAGCGACAGGCATATATGCAACAAAGAAACAACAGAAAGCCTATTTTGATGCACATGTGAAAGATAATGGCTTAAAAGAAGGGGATTTAGTCCTAGTCTATACACTGAAATAGCATGCACGGAAGTTAGAAAAGTGAGGTTATGGACCTATGATCATTAACTAACTCTCGACAAGTGGAGCAGTATAATTAGCCACCCTAGAAGGAGAGATAATGCCTAATTACATTAGTGGTTGTAGAGTCAAGCTGTATCAGGAACATCTTATTGAGGATATGCTTAGATGACTCACATTGGCAAAGAAGCATAAGGAGGAAGAATAGAGAATATGCACTGAAGCTCAGGCAGAAGCTATAGAATGCATTAAGCGCATAAAGCTAAGAAGACAAGGACTAGGGAGAGAACATTATAACCATTTGGAAACAAAACCCATATGCCCCATGGCCATGTGTCAAGTAAAGTCAACCACTCATCCTAGCATAGTGGGTAGACCATTCATTACAGTCAGGCTAGAGCATGGCAACCCTTGCCAGGAGCTCAGAGCTTTAATTCACTCAGGTGTTGCGACTAGTGTGATTAGATGGTCCCACTACAAGGACTCAGGAGTAGAAATGCGGCCAATTGAGGCATACCTCATAGGGCTAGGAGGCATGGAAACCCCTTGCATGGGTGAGGTGGACCTTCCTATCCTCATACACAATGTGACCATGACAGCGAAGCTACTAGTATGCCATGACGATGACCTAATAGAACCCCTAATCCTTGGCCAAGATTGGCTATACGATCACTTAGTGAACCTAAAACTTAGACAAGGCTCCTTGCAGATTGGAACCTTAGATCAGCAGCGAGTGATATCGCTTGTCTTCCCTAACAACACTCCACCTGAGGTATGTAACCCTAGACCATATGAAATGCATGCGACGAAAGACCGGAAGATCTTTGGCCAGATAAGTCACGTGATGTCTACACCAACCCACGCGGGCTTTGTGATGGACAGCTGTTATTCAGAAGAACGGCAACAGATTTAAAAGGACTCCCAAGAAAGCCAAAAAATCTAGCAAGGGACAGGCATGCAAGCGCATGCGAGGATCTATCCCATGCCTACAAGTTCCAGAGTCCCCGTCACCCCAACCCTCTCCAGAACATTCACCTACGGAACCTAGTGCACCTATACAACCCATTCGCATACGACTATCATGACCTACCATCACAGAAGGCACTAGCAGTGCAGTTACCTCTCAGGCAACCTTGGTTCAGGAACCCACCACCACAGCAACAGAAATTCCCACCTCCATCAGTGCGAAAGCATTCACTTTTCCTATACCCAACCTGGAAGCAAAACCAATGAATACCACGTTCGATTTTGAAATGTCGGATGCTTTTTCAAACGAATTTCAATTATCAGAAGGACAATTTTTCTCTCAGGATTATGAATGCCCAAGTTACCCTACCACACCCCCTGATCAACCGCAAGAGCAAGTTGTCTCCAGCTCTGAACTAGAAAGGACAGAGACTGATGATGAAGACAGAGATGATGAAGCCAGTCAAGCCAGTCATGAATCTCAAGAGAATGTGCAGACTGATGAACACGAACAACACACTGACACTCAGGGTGACACCAGTACTTACGAAGATGAGACATTTGAAGCAGCGGCCTACACATTGGCAATCAAGAAGCTATATTGCACCATGCAAACCATTTGGGCGCACAAAAAACTCTCAAAGGAAGAAATCCAAGCACTTGTAGAACAAGAACTCGCTATAGGAGGCTTTGAAGAAGCCTACATTCAAGGTTTCAGAGAACTGGTTAAGTCAGTAGGCACTAATGAAGCATTATGCTATTTGTAGAGGAAACCACTACCATAGTTTGACCCACGCCGAATTCGATTGCTATCAAAACCGGTCAATATATTCGTGTACCAATAGATGTTTAGTCTTCACAACAAGCTAGAGAAACATGCCTCGTTTCAGAAGGTCCTTTGACAGAAGAAACAATCGTCATCGAATCCCTACCTCGCACCTCTACTGTACATACCCCTAACATCGTCGAAGTACCCACCACACCGACTGCTCCTATTTCACCTCCCACCCCTCCAGTCTCTCCCGTACACCTTGCCTTCCTAGACCATTCACATCTTTTGATAGTGTGGTAGTCAAAGCCTTTATTTCCTCAATTCCTCTCACCCTTTCCGCACCTACACAACCTAGCTTACCTCCTAGGAATTTCACCCTTCCATTCAGTTCGTTTCTCCCTTCAACCATCCCTTCCTTCCCCAACCCCCCAAGACCCCTATTCCCATTTCCCCCTCCATTGACCTTCTCTCCCCTATCACCTCCCCGACCCACTGTATTTCCTCTTTCCCCTCTCCACCAAGTAGTACAAGAGACCCCATCTGTAAATTATTCAGCAACCTTTGTAAATCCTGTTTTCACACCCACTCAAGCACCCACTATCACTCCACTATTCAAAGTCACGGCACTCGACACCACGTCCAGTGACATGGACATATCACCACCCACTGCACCACCACTCACCTCATCCATTTTACCACCACATTTAGGCACATCACATTTTTCCACAATCACCACTGCATCCACTTTCCCATCCCTATGTCCCCTTTCACATGCATCAACACCCACACCCACAGCATCTTCACTCACTCCGCCATTAATATTATCACCCACAATCGACACTGCATTCTGTCAAATGTTTGTATGTATAACACAAGTGAGAGATGAATTCCCATCTCTAGGAACCAGTTATCAGACGATGCAGCAGACCACGAACGACTTACAGTCGCAGCTAAATTCCTTAACTATCGAGAATGCCTCCCTTAACACACGCTACCAAGAGCTACACCAGGCCTACCACGCACTTGAACTCAAAAGTGAATAGAAGACAAAAGAGACCATTACGGATATAGATAATTTGTTAAGGGCTCAAACCATTCGCAATGCGATGCTCACTAGAAACATGGGACTACTCAGATGCCACCTAGCAGCAGCAAAAGAAGAGAATCAACACTTGCAGGAACAGAATAGAGAGAACCTTGAAGTTGCTTTAGATCAACCAGACGAACCTCTCAGTCCGAGTCGTTTCAAAGTTGTCCCCTCTAGATCTATGAAGATATTATTAGAAGACCATGTCCAATTACTAGAATATTATGACAACATGAACGACCACAAAATGCTCCAGTTGAGCACACCTATACAGCAAGCAACACCAGTTCCTGCGGCACACCTAATGACATCATCGAAGAACTCAACGCTCTACATGCCTAGGTATTGACTCTTCAAACACAGATAGCAGCATTTGAAGCACCCCTTAGGCCAGATTCCCCATCGGAACTACTAGCGGATGAAGAAATAGTGACTATCCTGATGGAGGATACTTTTGAAGAAGCCTACAAACCCCAACCCATCCCAGGTGGACGTGTCACGGCCGAGGGCCAGACCACATTTGAACTCCCTACCCCCACGTGGATGAAGACTGTAGAAGAACTTGGCAAGACCCACTCAACAAGCGTGGAAGCTTGGTTGCACGCCATGGCCATAATCGAGGAGCATATTTTACAATCCCCTTATTTCGCTCACTTGGCCCCTCGTATGTATATATCTGGGCATGAGCTGCAATATAAGCCATATTTTATGTTAATGGTAGAATACCAATTGGCCATCGAAAGGGAGACAAGCAAAAAACCCTCCCATGCAACTCAGTTTGAACCTGAAGACTTGCCAACAAACGCGCAGAGAGGAGAAGTATATCAACCAACTTGGCGCCAAGACTTATTACAGGAATATCCAGAAATGATGAGCACATGGACCAAGGCACCACTCCATTTAAAGTATAACCCATGTTGGGGGCCAATGCCACATCGCCGCTCTTGGAAGGCCTTTGTAATCAAAGTACAGAACAACAAGCAGTGCCAGGACTGGCTCAATTACTCGTATTTCACTCCACCCACCGGACCACCCACTGTAGGATATATGATGGCAACGATTCGACACTGGCTCCCCCGCTTACGACAAATGGATGATGTAGCAGTGCATATGACTATCAAAATTTTTGACATGATGCAGATAGTCTTCAAGGTTTTCCGTCGCGTCAAGGCACCACACGTGGTAATCAGGATTTAGCATACAATATGAGCACGACATCATCGCTTCGGGTGTGTTATGCCTCGCACTGTTGCATCAAATATCTACCGGCATGCTATAAAATGACATTCGAAGAAATTTTTACTATCGATTTTTGGGAATACCATTCAGAGGTGTTCATCTGCAGGCCCACACACCTACTCCAATTATTTTCCTGTGAACAATTGGTGTACTCCACGCACTACAGACTCCCGCCACCAGAGGAACCTCAACTCATAGATTGGGAAAAACTCGAAGCAGATCTTGCAAGAGGTATCCGCATTTCAGAGCACACCCTCGCTCAGGACCTCCTACAAAATTATATCTGACAGACCTCGCAACAAGGTTCTGTCGAGGACGATAGAAGCGAGAGGGCGGGGGGTGTTGGTAGTAGCCAGAGGCACAGGCGACGAGGATGCATGTGAAGGCGGATCACAACGAAGTAGTGGGGAGCCAGTCGGATTATTTTTTCAAAGAAATATGTTTTATATTACTTTTTCAAAACCCTCAACAGTGATTTACATCACTATTGTATCATATGTAACATAGAGCAACTAATTTTGTAATTCATAGCTCCATTTTGTGCAAGCCAAGGAGTCCTCAAGCTTGAGGAGCTTAGGTAGAATGAGCCTACCAAGTTTGGCTATTTTTGGATCCTGTTTACCCTTTCAAATAGCACCTAGAACCTATTTTTTACCTATGTCAGTCACTGGATATGAAACCGGTCAAAACTAGTCTAAAAATTATAAAAAGAGCTAGAGAGCTCATTTTTTAGGTTAGCTAGTGTAGAATTGTATGAGCTAGAGTGAGCTTGAGCTTGTAATTGAGATCTTGAGTAATAGAGTCTATTTTCCTACTGTTGCTCTAGCACAATGGTGAGAACCACGTTAAGAAGCTCCACCTCCTTAATGTCAATCCGCGGAAGAGATAGGAGTGATATGAAGATCGTGAATGTGAGATGAAGTGAGAGTGAAGGTGAGAAGCACAAAGATGCACACACACATACACACACACAATGAAGAGACAAGCAAGACACAATGGAAGGTGAGAAATCCACTCTATTGCTCAAGAACACTATTACAAACTCAAAATAACTCTAAGCTCACACTATCCAACCTCAAAAATGAGCTCTCTAGCTTTTTTTATAGTTTCTAGACTAGTTTTGACCTGTTTCACATCTAGTGACCGGCATAGTTAAAAATTAGGTCCTAGATGCTATTTGGAAGGGTAAACGGTGTCTAAAAATAAGGAAAATTGATACACTTGTTCTACCTAAGCTCTTCAAGCTCGAGAACTCCTCGGCTTGCACAAAATGGAGCTAGAAATTAAGAAAAGGGTTTTTCTATGTTACATATGTTACAATAGTGATAAAAATCACTGTTGGAGGTTTTTGAAAAGTATTTTTAGAACATAAGTCTTTGAAAAAAGATTCGACTGGCTCCCTGCTCCGTCGTTACATGCTTCCGCGTCTTCTATGCCTCTGGCTGCTTCCAACACCCCCCTCCCTCTCGCTTCTGTCGTCCTTGACAGAACCTTGTTGTGAGGTCTACCGGATATAGTTCTGTAGGAGGTCTTGAGCGAGGGTGTGCTCGGAGATACGAATGCCTCGGGCCAGATCGGCCTCGAGTTTCTCCCAGTCTATTGGTTGCGGTTCTTCTGGTGGCGGGAGATGATAGTGTGTGGAATAGACCATTCGTTCACAGGCAAATAAGTGTAATAAATGTGTAGGCCTGCTTATGAATACCTCTGAATGGTATTCCCAAAAGCCGGTTGTGAACATCTCTTCGAATGTCTGCTTGTAGCACGCCAGTAGGTACTTTATTCTGCAATGCTAGGCATAACACACCCGTAGCGATGGCGTTGTACTCATATCATATACCGGATTGAAATTGCCATGTTCAAAGCCCGGGGTGTTTACATGAGGTGCCTTGACGCGTTGGAAGACTTTAAAAATCATTTGCATCATGTCAAAGATTTTGACAGTCATATGCGCGGCTATATCATCCATATGCTTTAATCTAGGGAGCCAGTGACGAATTGTAGCCATCATGTAGCCTACAGTTGGTAACTCAATGGGTGGCTTAAAATAGGGGTAATTCAACCAGTCCTGGCACTGCTTATTGTTTTGTACCTTAATAGCAAAGGCAGTCTAGGAAAGGCGTCGTGGTACTGGTCCCCAACATGGGTTGCACTTTAAATGCAAAGGTGCCTTTACCCATGTACTCATCATTTCTGGATACTTCTGTAGTAGATCTTTTCGCCACTCTAGTTGATAGATCTCTCCTTGCTGCGCATCGAATGGTAGATCGTCCTCCTCGAATTGAGTCGCATGCGATGGTTTTTTACCTGTTTCTTTCTCAATGGCTAACTAGTATTCGGCCATTAACATAAAATATGGTTTATATTGTAGCTCATGCCCAGATATGTATCGTCGCGGGGCCAAATGAGCAAAGAATGGAGATTGTAAAATTCTTTCTTCAATCATCGCCATTGCATGTAATTGTGCCTCTACTCTAGTTGAGTGTGTTGTTCCAAGTTCCTCAATTGTCTTCATCCACGCGGGGGTCGGGAGTTCGTAAGTCATCTTGCCTTCGGCCATGACGCGTCCGCCTGGGATGGGTTGTGGCTCGTACGCCTCTTCAAACGTTTCCTCCACCGGGATGGTGACAGTTTCTTCCTCAGCTGGTAGCTCACGTGGGGAATCTGGCCTTGGTGGTGCTTCATATACTGCGATCCTTGATTCAAGGTTTGATACTTGGGCCCGTAATGCGTTGAGTTCCTCTAAGTTGTCAAGAGAGGGGTCCACAGGTGCTGGTATGTCTTGGTGTGCCCGTGCTCGTAACTGGAGTAGTTTATGATCGTCTTTGAGTTTCTGTAACTCCTCATTCATGCAATCGTATTCATCTAGCAGTCTTACATGATCTTCTAGCAGCATCTTCATTGAGTATGAGGGAATGGCTTTGAACCGACTAGGACTCAAAGGTTGGTCTGGGTGGTCAAGAGCTGCTTCTAAGTTTTCTCGGTTCTGATCCGATAGGCGCTGGTTTTGCTCCTTTGCTGCTACTAGATGTCTTCTGAGTAAGCCCATGTTTCGTGTTAGCGTTGCATTGCGGACTGTCTGGGCTCTTAATAAGTTATCCAGGTCAGTAGTGACTTGCTTGGTCTTTTCTTCGCTTTCTAGTTCTAATTTCTGATAGGCCTCTCGTAATTCTTGGTAGCGGCTGTTCAGTGAGGCATTCTCAATAGACAATAAATTAAGCTGCGACTGTAAGTCAGTGGTTGTCCTCTGCAGCTGCTGATAATTATTGCCAAGAGATGTGAACTCATCTCTTACTTGCGTCATACACATGAACATCTGTTGAAATGCATTATCTACAGTGGGTGATAGTATTAATGGGGTGCTAAATGAGGATGCAGTGGATGTAGATGCAAAGGGAACGGGGAATGGGGGTGGGAAGGTGGATGCTGTGGTGATTGTGGAAAATTGTGAGGTGCCTAAATATGTTTGTGCCGTGAGTGAAGTGAGTGATGGTGCAGTGGGTGGTGAGATGTCCATGTCATTGGACGTGTCCAGTGCGGTGACTGTGAATATGGGTGTGACTGTGGGTGCTTGTGCTGGTGTAAATACGGGATTTACAAAGGTTGAGGAGTAATCTACAGGGGGACTGGCTGGTGCAGCTGGGTGGAAAGGGGAAAGAGGGGTTACAATGGGTCGGGGAGGTGAGACTGGGGAGAAGGTTAATGGCGGTGGGAATGGGAAAAGGGGTCGTGGAGGTGTGGGGAAGGATGGGAAAGATGGATGGAGGAATGGGTTGGAGAGAAAGGTGGATGTGTGAGGGGGTAGACTAGGTCTAATGGGTGTAGGAATTGTGGGGTGAGTGGTCGTAAAGACGATTTCTGCTACGCCACCGGCGAATGAAGATGTTGGTCTGGGGGAAGGAGGGTGAATAGGGGAGGCTGGAGGGATGGGTGGTGATGGAGGAGCGGTTGGGGTGGTCAGTACTTCAGTGACTACTGAGGTATGTACAGTTGTAGCGCGGGTTGGGGAATCTACAAGGATGGTTTCTGCTGCCAACGAACTTTCGGGGACGAGACGTGCCTCCCTGGCCTGTTCTGAAGACTGTGCTCCTGTTGGTACACGAATGTATTCGCCGGGCTTTGAAAGTAGTCGGACTCTGCGGGGGTCAAACTGTGGTAGTGGCTTTCTTTGCAAGTATCTGAGTGCTTCATTGGAGCCTACTGATTTGACTAACTCTCTGAATCCTTTGATGTATGCGTCTTCGAATCCGCCTGTGACAAGTTCCTGTTCTATTATTGCTTGACTCTCTTCCTCAGTCAGCTTTTTGCGTGCCCAAACTTTTTCCATAGTTCTATACATCTTCTTAATAGCCAGTGTGTAAGCTGCTGCTTCACAAGTTTCATCTTCATGGGTACTTGTATCACCATGTGTGTCTGTTTGTTGGCCTTGGCCATCAGTCTGTTCATGCTCTTGGGATTCGTGAGTGCCCTGGCTGGCTTCGTCATCGCCTTTGTCGTCATCGGTTGCTGTTCTTTCGTCATCAGAGCTAGACACAATCTGTCCTTGTGGTTGATCCCGGGGTGTGGTGGGATAGCTGGGCCTTTCATATTCTTGAGAAAACAGTTGTCCTTATGAAAATTGAAACTCATTGGAGAATGCATCGGGCATTTCAAAATCGAACGTTGTGTTCAGGGATGCTGCTTGTTCTACTTCTAAATGTGGTATTGGAAAAGAGAACGCTTCCGCACCAATAGTGGTGGGAAGTTCTGCTGCCGTGGTGATAGGTTCTGGGGTTGTGGCTGCTTGAGGTGCAACAGTACTGGTGGTGCCCTCCGTTACCACTGGTCTTGATAATCTGATACGAATAGGTTGTACTGTGGGAGTGGTTGCTGTCGGTGACTGCTCTAGAGATGGTTGTGGTGAGGGTGATTCTGGGACTTGTAGGCACGGGATAGTGCCTCTCATCCACTTTCTGGCTCTGCCTTCGCTAGACTTTCTAGCCTTCTTAGTGGTCCCTTTGAATGCTTTCAGTTCCTCACTGGTCATGGCACGCTCAATCGGTAAGTCATACGCCAAGCACATATATATAATTCTCGTAAGCGCACAGCATCCATTGATGACTTTCTTTCGTTCCCATCTATGTTGGGCCAAAGAGAGCTGATCAATTATCCAGCTAGCTAGGTCAACAGTTTGGGGTCCAGTACATGCTAAGTATAAGCCAAACCAGATTCTTTTGTGGGGCATGGTAAAACGATCCTGAGCTGGGAAAGCAAAATGCTGCATGCATATCCGCAATGGCTTGGAGAGCTCAGGGGTTATAGCTGAAATATCCTCCCACTTAGTTACATCACCACGTTTCATCGGCTCTGGGACTAGCCGTTCTCGCTCCGTCGGAGTATGCGTTCCATGTATTTTGAGAGCTGCGCGAATTAAATCTTTAGACAAATAAAACCTTCTGAATGGAGGGTCATTTACCAAGGATGGTAGCATGAATGTGCCGGGTAGATCCTTGTTCTCTGAAGCCGTCAAGGTGGTTACTAAGTAAAAGCATCTGTAAAAATCAGGTTTAGGCAGAGGGTCACTAAAATATTCTGTAAATCCCGCTCGTGCCCAAACGTGCGTTAAATCTTGCGTATTCTGTAGTCCTTCAAATTCTCTTGAAAAGAACTGGTACTTGGCCCATATGCGAAGATCAAATGCCAAATTGGCCTCAAATATGAAATCAGCGTCTGCTAATGGTCTTGCTAGGCCTTGAAACCAGTGAGAGTTACGATGAATCTTCTCGGTATATCCTCTAGGAGGATCGTCGATTGGCATGGGTCCTGGAAAACCTTGAAACTCTGGTGGTTGCATCGTCGGATGAGATTCCGCGAGTAATTCTCCAATATTGGCCATTGGTGCACTGGGGCCAGCTTCTGATGGTCCTTCTTCGGTTTGCATGATGACTGACGAGCTAATGGAAAAGATCTGCTACAAAAGATTAACACATTAGCATGGAAATTAATTATGATCCCATTAAAGTGAGATCGCAATCCCTTTCCATAACCGATGTGTAACCCGTGTAGCCAAGTGTTGTGAGGTGGTTAATGGAATGATTATTTGCAAAACTAATGCAGGTCTCTAGACGCCTACATGGTCAGATTATGCATACATTTCTTGATGAGCTTTTATTATGCATGATGTGGGGTTTTGGTGTATGAATTCATACAAGGTTTGGTTGAGGGTGAATTATTACAAGGGTGGAGTTTAAACGGGGTGGGAGAATTTTTAGATAAGGGGGTACAAGAAGACGTCTCGATATGTTTCGGTATCCATTTCCTAAGAGTCTTTGAGTGGGTGGTGTGTTTCTGCTGAGGGACAAAAAGTGGTATCGGGTTTGGTGGTATTGAAGGATGGAAAGATTTTTGAGGGTATATATTACATGGCTTGAGGGTTGGGCTATGATACATTGTTTGGGTACCCAAATTTGCGTAGGTGTGGGTCTATTCGTTAGGTACTTCTTGGCGATCCAAATCTGTCGAGTATTTGTACTTGTAGAAGAAGATCGAGGGGACTTTGGATACTGACTCTACTGCTTTTGAAACCTTGTCCTGTTCTTGTCTGCAGTGTTGCCAATAGCCTGTGGTTGCTGTCCTTTTGGCACCCATATTTGTCTCGTGCCACTTGTTCTGTGATGTTGATACTGTTGCTTTCTTTGCTTTGTCTGGTGGTGTCGTCGGTCTGGGTTCCTCTGTTGTGGTTGACTCCTTCGTGGTTGGGTTTGAGAGGTCCATTGAACGCTCTGCTTTGGAAAAGAAGGGAGATCCAACACTTGCGTGACCTGCCCATTAGGAAGTGATTCGTTCTTTATCTTTAATCTAGGCCAGTCCGCAGCAAGTTTGGAAGGATGAGCACCGCAGGGTATTGTGCCCATATGTCCGCTGATGCAACCCACCTGACCGCTGATTGTGTCCATCTGCCCTAGCGGTTGGGTAATTACCCCTTCTAGTTTGCAGGAAGCCCAAGGGAAAATCTCCTGACGTCCTTCTGACTGACAACTGTCTATAGCCAAACCCGAGTGGGTTGGTGTAGACGTAACGTGACTGATCTGACCAAAGATCTTCCGGTCTTCCGTCGCATGCATTTCATAGGGTCTAGGGTTACAAACCTCAGTCGGAATGCCATTAGGGAAGTCAAGCGGTATCACTCGCTTCTGCTCTAAGGTTCCAATCTGTAAGGAGCCTTGTCTAAGATTTAGGTCCACTGAGTGATCGTATAGCCAATCTTGGCCAAGGATTAGGGGTTCTATCAGGTCCTCGTCATGGCACACTAGCAGCTTCGTTGTCATGGTCACATCCTTGATGAGGATAGGAAGGTCCACCTCACCCATGCAAGGGGTTTCCATGCCTCCTAGCCGTATGAGGTATGCCTCAATTGGCCGCATTTCTATTCCTGAATCCTTATAGTGGGACCATCTAATCGCACTAGTTGCAGCACCTGAGTCAATTAAAGCCCTAAGCTCTTGGCAAGGGTTGCCGTGCTCTAGCCTGACTGTAATGAATGGTCTCCTATCCACTATGCTAGGATGAGTGGTTGACTTTACTTGACACATGGCCATGGGATATCTTGGTGATGTTTCTAGAGGGTTATAATGTTCTCTCCCTAGTCCTTGTCGTCTTAGCTTCATGCGCTTAATGTGTTCTATTGCTTCTGCCTGAGCTTCCGCTCGTATTCTATTTTCTTCCTCCTTACGCTTTTTTGCCAACGTGAGCCGTCTAAGCATATCCTCAGTAAGAGGTTCCTGATATAACTTGACTCTACAGCCACTAATATAATTAGGCATTATGTCTCCTTCTAAGGTGGCTAACTGTACTGCTTCACTTGTCGAGAGTCTGTTAATGATCATAGGTCCATAACCTCGCTTTTCTAACTTACGTGCGTGTTGCTTTAGCGTATATACGAGAACTAAATCTCCTTCTTTTAGGCCTTTATCTTTCACATGTGCATCAAAATATGCTTTCTGTCGCTTCTTAGCTGCGTATATTCCTGCTACTGCTTTTAGCCTGGTTTCTCCTAATCGTTCCAAGTCCATTATTCTCGCTGACAATTCATGGCCGGTCCACTGATGTTCTTGTGCAACCTTAAGGGTCGATATCAAGAAGTCCAAAGGAAGCACAGCATTCTGACCAAAAACCATCTGAAAGGGAGTTACATTGAGTACGGTCTTGTAGGCCACTCCATATGCCCAAACAGCGTGGTGTAGCTGTTTGTCCCAATCTGAACGTTTGTTGTTCACGAGTTTCGTCAGTACGTTACAAAGGATCTTGTTAGTGCTTTCAGCCTGACCATTGGCCTGAGGATGATATGGTGCGGATTTCTTGTGAATCACCATAAAATCCTGTAACAAATATTCAATGACTTGGTTTAGAAAGTGAGTTCCTCGATCGCTCACTAACTCTATAGGCAATCCATATCTTGTAAAGACATTCTCAAATAAGAATTTTGCAGTTGTGTGTGCATCATTCTTTTTTGTGGCTTTTGCCTCTACCCATTTGGTTAGATAATTTGTCGCAACAATAATGTATTCCGCATGCGTACCTTTTGCAGGGGGGTTAATGGGTCCTACAAAGTCTATACCCCACTTTGAAAATGCACGTCCGCCCATCATGGGTTTCAATGGCATTTCATCTCTGCAAGTAGGAAACTGAGTTCTTTGGCACACATCACATCTCTTAACATAGGTATGAGCATCCATGTGAAGAGTGGGCCACCATACTCCTGCAAAGAGGATGGCTTTGATTATCCTATCTGGTCCACAATGACCTCCTGCAACACCTTGGTGTGCAGTCTCTAGTATGCTCAGATAATCGCTTTCATGAACACATTGTCATAGATATCCATCTCGTCCTCTTTTGTATAGATTATCGCCAATAAGTGAATAGTCTTGAGCTTCCTGCTCCAAACTGCGTTGTCGAGCTAAGGCCATTCCTTGAGGGAATGTTTTCGTCCTCAAGTATGTCACTAAAGGTTCACTCCAGTCTGGTGTGAGAGACACGTGATATAATGTAGCATGTTCTACTGGTGGTCTTTCACAACAAACATGGCATTCTTTACACAACTTGTAGACATCTGCTTCCATCGAAGGCCAATATACTCCTAATCTATGCAAAGTCTACAATGTACAATGTTTTGAATGATGTTGCTTTAGTGCACCTACATGTGCTAATTGCAACCAATTCGCATGTTCTGATTCATCTACACAACAAGCAAGAATCTTTTGATTATCCTGTTTATATATGCTTCCTGCTATGATTTGATATCTCTGAGACTTGGTAATCTCTCCTTCTTTGATCTTTATCCTAGGATTCTTGGGTCTGTATGTCAGAATAGGGACTATAGGCTTAGCCCATTCTGGTGCTATCTCAAGATTAAACAAATAAGCATCTGGTAATTCATCCGCTATTCCTTGAGGAGCTTCTCCTGAGGTTAATCTCGAAAGGTGGTCAGCTCTAAGATGTGTCTTTCCTTTCCTGACTACTACTTCAAAATCATACTCCATGAGTAATAGAAACCAACGTATTAGTCATCCTGTGTTACATGGTTTGTTGAATAGGTACAATAGGGCTTGATGATCTGTAAAGAACTTGAATTTGTTGGCCAACAAGTAGTGCCTAAACTTCTTTACCGCGTAGATCATCCCTAATCCTTCTCGTTCTGTGGTGGTGTAATTTCTTTCTGCTGCGTTCAATTGTCTCCTCGCGTAAGCTATGGGGAGATCTATGTTACCTTCACTCGTGGGTTGTGCTAACACACATCCTATGGCGTAATTGGATGCATCCACATGTACATGGAATGGCTTACTCCAATCTGGGGTAGTCAATATGGGTGCTGAGCACAAGCGTCGTTTAAGTTCACTGAATGAATTTTCACATTCATTTGTCCATTTAAAATTGGTTAAAAGAGAGTACAAAGGCTTGGCTATGATTGCATACATGTGTATGAATCTCCGATAATAACCGCAGTGGCCCATAAAGGCTTGTACCTCTTTGATGTTTCGTCGGCCTAGGTAGATCTGCAATTACCTTCACTTTTTCCTCATCCGTAGAGATTCCATTTTTTGACACAATGTGTCCTAGAATTTTGCCTTGTCTGACCATGAAAACACATTTTTCTGGGTTCAAACAAACCTGATATTCTCGACATTTGTCAAATATTTGTCTTAACTCGGGAATATGTGTTTGCTTGATATTAGAGTGAGCACATATGTCATCGACATAAACTTCCAAACTCTTGCATAAGAATTCCTTAAAAACATGACACATGAGTCGTTGGAAAGTGGCGGGTGCATTTGTTAAGCCAAATGGCATCACACAAAATGCAAATATGCCCCATTCAGTGGCAAATGCCGTCTTGTGTTGATCTCCAGGAGCAATGGCTACTTGATTATAGCCTGAAAAACCATCAAGGAAGCTGTAAACTTCCTTGCCCGTAACTCTTTCCAATAGATGTTCTGTGATAGGAAGAGGATAACTGTCTCTAATCGTGGCGGTATTAACTTTTTTAAGGTTAATACACACAAGCAATTTTCCATTTTTCTTGCGCACAACCACAATGGGGGATACCCATTCGGTATGCTCAATTTTGTAAATGAATCCTGCTTCTATCAAGCAATCTATCTCCTCTTTAATTTTCGCAGCGTAATTATCATTGTACGTGTATGGTTTCTGTTTCGTGGGTTTTGCATCTAGAGTCATAGGGATTCTATGAGAACATATATCTGGATCTACTCCTTTCAAATCTTTGTAACTCCACGCAAAAACATCTCTATATTCGCGCAATAGGGCAACTAATTCTTCTTCTTCTTCCTTCATCAAATCATGCCCTATGTATGTACATTTTTCTTCTTCTCCTTCTATGGCTATTATTATTTTCTTGGTTTTCTCTCGGTTATCATATACTTGTCCCTCATTCGCCTTTCTATTAGGCATTCGTACCATGATTCTTCTATCTTCGATTTCATATTTCTTGAAGTTCTCGGGTACTTCAAACAAAGATTCTTCTTTTTCTGACATGGTGTCTTTCTTCTATCTTTTCTTTCCTTTACTCTTAGTAGTCACTTCTGTGGCTAACCTCACCTCATTCGTAATTTCCTCGTGTCTCTGAGGGTGAGTCTCTACTTCGTAGAAATATTCTTCCTCTGATGCAAAGGGTGGGTCCATGATAATTGATTCTAAATCAAAATCACTTGCATCCTCAAATGCATCAGTGTTAGGTTCACACTCTTCTAAAATTGAATCACTCATGATTGGCTCTATCGTAAAAACTGAAATGTCATAGCCATCCTCATCACAGTGGGGTGTCCATTGTTCTTCATTGATGGCTACATCCATGGTTGCTAGGATTTCTGCCCAACCATGGGGTTCAAGCTCTTCATCTGGGAATACTACAGGTGCGTAAGCTGGATCTTGAAGGATTCGTGGATGTTGTTCTCCACCTAAGGTCCTTGCTTCTAATCTTTCTTCCTCTTGTTTGGCTACTTTACACATCCATAAATGAGTGTCCTCATGCAACCAAGAAGGATCTGATTCTAATGAGTGCATGGATTTTGTTTCTACTTGTGTCTTATGGATGGTATTCCATTGTATTGGGGGTACATCTCGATGTGAATAGTCTTTAAGATTGACTTTGGTAGTCACTCCTAAATGTTGCAAGTACAAAGAATTAGTTCCCCAATCTTGTACAATTTGCAACTGACGCATGAATGGTCATCCCAATATCATCTCATAAGCATGATTTTTTGCAAAGTCATAAATGGCAAAGGTATGCTCAAATTCTACACCACAAGTGGTGAGAGATATTCCTTCTAGTAAGCCTAATGGTTTTTCTATGTGTCCATCAGCCATTTGTAGTTTCATCCTGGTAGGTCTGAGTGCTGGCTTACCCCAACGTTTCCATAAAGCGATGGTAGCGATGGCTACTCCGGCTCCTGAATCTAAGATGGCTTTCGTGGTGTAGCCCTAATGGGTTATTGGAAGATAAGTGTTACCTTCCTCTCCTTCGCCTACATCTCCAATCTTTTCTACGGGTATCTCTGGTACCTTATTTTGTGATCCTATTTGTGAGGGAGTAGTGGCAAGCTCAGGGAATTGATTTGCTACATGTTTCCACAATTCTGGTTTTACCTTTAACAACTCCTCTAGAGTAAGGTTACACTGTACTTTGGTATTCTTGATGACTTCCATGTTTCTAGGGATTACTGATTCTTCATTCCTCACTATTATCGTGGGTGCTCTCATACTGATAGACTTAGCTTCCCAAGGTCCTGTGAACTGAGGTAATTCTTGTAAAGAATTAGATCCAAATCTTGTGTTTTCACTCAGTTGTTCTTCCTCTACACCATCGTAAATAGAGGGAATGTCTTGGGGAAATTGCTCCTGCAAGTCATCTATTTCTTGAATAGGAGGATGAGTTCCTTGTTCTTTTCTCCACTTCTCTTCTTGGATTTCTCTCAAAAATTCATGTGAGTCCCTATGTATGGAAGACAAATTGTCTTGACTTTCTGTATTGGGTACTTGAGACAGGGATGGTGCATTCCTTTCCTGTGTCTCTAGGACAATGGGGTTCCTATGCTGATCCTTTTTCTCTTTGCTCTCTATCAAGTATTCTAGCCTCTCCATTATTCCTTGAAAGTGTAGTTCAGGTTTTGCCATGTTATTCCAATTTAGGTATCTAGAGGCTTCGAACAAAGCTTGTGCTAATTCTACCATCTTCATGCAAAGTTTAGTTCTCTCAATTTCTAGATCAGCTCGAGGGTAGTTTTTACTCATTTCAGCTACATGAGGTCCCTCTTTTAATCTAGCCTGATATGCACGAAACATCATGTCTAGATTTTCTGGTATGGGTTCCGCCAAAACTGATCCTGACTTCTGAGATGGATTCTCTTGATTCAATTCCTGTGAAGTCAATTCTAGGATTTTGGCTCTAGATTCCTTTAAACTTCCTTCCAACTCAGTTATCTTTTTACTCCATTTTCTCTTAATTCTTTCTCTAGAATCTTTCCAAGATTTTGTCTTTTTACTGCTAGATTCTGCAACTTCACTACTTCTAGCTACTTTCTCTTGATTAAGCTGTTGGTTCTGTAAGAGCGCATGGGCTCTTGTTATAGCTTGGATAGGCACGTAGGTAGGGTGGGATCCATCTGCGTTGTTTACAATACCTATCACGTTGATCGGTGTCACATTCGAAGCATTAACTGGGTTCTTAGGACAATCTTTGATTATGTGCTCTTTACCACAATCGGCACAAAAGCCTTGGATGTTATAGTACTGTGATTGTCCTGCTATCGGAGGATGTGGACAATCCTTTATGAAATGGTCTCCTTGGCACCTAAAGCATGGTCCTCTAGGGCCCTGTGGTCTTTGTTGTCTTAATTGGGGCCGTGGGTTTGGGTTTGTGTACATCACATTAGCATAGTCTGGCTCCCAACTAGGTTCCACTGGTGGACTATCATAATGATATGTCTCCACATGTTCTAGTGACTCCGTGTAATAAGCGGGTGGACTATCTACATGCGTAGAGTCAAAACTGTTTGAGTTCGGGTCACTCTCTGTGATCAAAGGTGAAGAAGGCACTAAGGCCCTACTTAGATTCTCTTCTGCAGCAGCGTATTTGACTGAGATGACATTCGCTGGTGGGGGTGGCTGCTGAGCTAAGACAGGTTGAGGTCTCTGTTGAGCCTGGTATGGGTAGTTCTGAGGAGGCCTATAGTAATAAGGTTGAGCATTGTATTGGCCTTGATACCTACCTGGCTGTGCGTATGCTTGCGGGTAGTTATGTCTCACGGTCTGTTTGTTGTATGGGCAGTCCTGAGCCATATGATTCGTGTATCTTCTCTCAATTGTACAGTATTGGCCACTAGGGTTGGCTTGTGGTTGTGGTGAATTGGGGCACACATATGACATATGATTTCCACCACAGGTGTAACAATGCTTGTTTGTTAGTACCCTAGGTTTACTAGAAACTCCTAGTTTCTGGGCCACTTTTTCTGCTAGGTCTTCTATCGAGTTAGACAATTTTGTGGATGCTAGAGATGAACAGTCTGATTCCTTATAGACCTTTGAGAGTTCCAACTCGTCTCCTAAGTTGTCCTCAATGTCTATACAAATTCTTACACACTGCTCTAGTGTTCTGGGTTCCTTTAGGTACACATAGGAGCGTAGTTTAGAGCTCAACAAGCCATCTAGAAACAATGACACTTGTTTAGCTTGTGAGGGTAGCTCTTGCATTGGACATCGTTCAACATATTGTCTAAACCTACGTCTTGCCAGTCTAACTGTTTCCTGAGGGGTTTGTTTAAAGCTATGAATCAATGAAGACGTGTCATGTCTAATCCCACTTTTAGAGAATTCAGTGATGAATGACTCTAAAAAGTGATGGATGTCTCTAAATTGCCTTTGTTGCAATGGTTGGAACCAAGTTAAAGCGGTATTCTTTAACGTTAGTCCAAATGCATTGTATTGCGTGAACATGTCTTCAACTTGTTCGGCTCTTAGTACTTGCTTGAATTCTGCAACATGGTCATAGGGATCTCCTGTCCCATCAAAATAATTTTTCATGGATTTCACTAACTGAGTGGGTCTCAATATTCTTGCGTGTTCCCGTGGTCTAGGTAGAGGAAAATCATCTCTACCACCTGGTATTCCATGATCTCTTTGTCTATCCGCTCTATTAGTGTCCGTGGTTGTTCTATCTCTCCCTATGGGATGAGTGAAGCTTACTTCGGGTCTCTCTTTATTTTTCTCTCTTTGATTTCCATGGGCTGAGGATGTTCCTGCCCCTTGTTGGTTTGTATTCATGTTCGTTCTAGATGGAGGGAATACCAATTCACCTCTCCATGTGTATGTGTTTTTAGCGTGGTCAAGCACCACAAAGACTCTTTCTGAAGTCTCATCCAGGTATACAACCTTTCCAGGTGTATCCGGGTCCTTGAACTCGTATATCGTGATGATACCTACCTCACTAAGTAGTTCTGTCTTGTATCTCCAAAAGGCTTCATCAATTTCTTTATTTACAAACAACTCTATGCTTCTGTTGTCCTGAGGGATCCATTCTGGGATTAGTACTCGTGTCAGTACAGATTTCCCTCTAGGTGTTCTAGGCTCTTCTAATGGTTCTTTTCCTTGAGATTTAGTTTCCGTCTCTGGCTAAATCACGCCAAACTCATTGGTATTGTTTGGCTGCGTACTTAAGATGTACATTGTTCCTTCCTTGTCTATGTACGCGTCTCTCTCAAATTTCACCACTGGATGTTCCAATCTAATGGGTTGATCGGGGTTGTGCATTTGCACCACTTGCCTTCGCAAACCATCCTCATAGATGCGAGCACCTAATCGGTTGGTTCGGAGAAACTCTAGTTGTGTTCTATAGGGTCCTTCTGGTTTTTCTAAATAGGCTACATTCGACCCTCCTTCTGGTCTTTCTGTGCTAAATGCCATTCCTGAATCACTAGTATCTGAGCTCTCGTAGGGATAACTAGTGTTCAATTGTTGAGCCCACGATCGTGCAGTAGTTCTTACACTTGCCTCTGATGATCTAAGGCTTCGTCGGTCTGACTTGCCTATATGTTTGCCCGATCTAAGGTTCATTAATTTTCTTCCTTGCACACTCAGTCACGCTCAGATCGTCAATGATTCTTTGTTATTACTTTCTTGATTCTTTTTAGATTTCTTTAGATTCTTGTCTTAATGTATGCGTCAGGAATTCGACTTTCCGTGGTACTTTGAGTTCTCGTTCCGTCAGATTTATGTTCTTTCCTTTAGGTTTTCGTGTCACACACCTTTATCTTTAGTCTTGGACTTGATAAATTTAATTCTCTTGAACTTGAGGCATTCCTATCGTCTTAAATCCACAATGCTAACGTTTATCCTAAGCTAAGAATTGACTGAGGGGGTTGAGTAATCTTCCAACCTCGAGTCAGCTTTTCTGGTTGCCCTGATGCCCAAGAAGCCGCGCTTCCCAAGCTTTATGCCCTTCACTGCCTTGCTTTGGTTGCCCTTGGTTGCCCTTGCTAGACCTGGAAAAATTCAATATAGACCAATATCACAAATGGATGATCAAGCACTTGAGTATATACACCCTTAAGTCCCTTCCCTTTTGCCCAACTTTTTAATGCTTGCCCCCTGGCTTTCTAGTCCCAAACTAGGTCAACCTCAAAATAGCTTATCTAAAAATAGACGTATTCTTTAAGAAAAAAACAGTTGAGGTCACGTAGTACTCATCAAGAGCTTTCTAATGAGCTATTAAGCTCAAAAAACGGATTCGGATGAAAAAGTTATAACCGTTCAGGCCCTGGGGGGTTGAAAACTGACAAACAGGTTTTTCTCCAAATATGAGCTAAGGGGTCTCATATGAGTCTAATCACCCAAAAATTTCCCAAAATTAGCCTCAAAATTGGCCAAAAAATGAAACCCTAAAATTTGCGATGGGGGTGCACAATCGCGATGGTGTGAGACAATCGTGATGGTCTGGGACCGTCGCGATGGCGTGAGGGTGAGCAATCGCGGTGGTCTGAAATGCACGGTCGCGATGGTCCAAATGTGAGCAATCGCGATGGTCGGGGTGAGTGAACAATCGCGATGGCTCGATCAGGCAAACAATCACGATGGCGTCAGTCAACGGTCAACGTGAACAATCGCGATGGTCCAAAATGAACCGTCGCGATGGTCACAGATGCGATGGCGTGAGCCAATCACGATGGTCAGGGCGCGATGGCATGAGCCAATCGCGATGGTCCAAAATTCGAGGTGTCGCGATGGTCTGAGGGTGTCGTCGCGATGGCGTGATGTGCGAATCGTCACGATGGTCCAGCTTGCCACGTGGCAACGTCGGCGCGATGGCGTGAGCCAATCACGATGGTGTGGGGTCAACCGAACAGTCGCGATGGTGTGTGAACTGTCGCGATGGTCCAAATGAACCGTCGCGATAGTTTGAGACCGTCGCGATGGTCCGGCCGAGCCGTCGCGATGGCGTGAGCCAATCGCGATGGTGTGACACAATCGCGATGGTCTGAGCCAATCGCGATGGTCCACCAAAATGAGAATTTTGCAGATGCGTCTGTGGATTCGTGTATGCACGTGTGTCGCCTATCCCGTGGTGTGGTCGCTTACCAAATCCCGTGGTGTGGTCACGTGTGTCGGAAATCTCTGACAGAAACTGAAAATTTTACCTTTCCCAAGCTTTCCTGATGCACTGGAGCTCTGTACCTGCAAGAAAACTCAAGAAAACAAAAGTACATGCAAGCACAAAAGCTCTCTCTCACTCTCTCGCATGCACAAATGAGGGGAAATGAGGAGAATGGGTGGATATGGTGAATTTTCTGATTTTTTTGGAGATGAAGATGATGATGCGGTGATGAAGATGGAGTGTGGGGAAGGTGAAAAACAACAAAAACTAAGTAAAAACAACAACAAAAACTGAAATTTTTTACCTTCCAACGCCACTTCTTGCTATACTCTTACCATCACACATTCGTCCTAGACTCGATCCCCGGCAACGGCACCAAATTTGGTGTTGCTCTAGCACAATGGTGAGAACCACATTAAGAAGCTCCACCTCCTTAATGTCAATCCGCGGAAGAGATAGGAGTGATATGAAGATCGTGAATGTGAGATGAAGTGAGAGTGAAGGTGGGAAGCACAAAGATGCACACACACATACACACACACAATGAAGAGACAAGCAAGACACAATGGAAGGTGAGAAATCCACTCTATTGCTCAAGAACACTATTACAAGCTCAAAATAACTCTAAGCTCACACTATCCAACCTCAAAAATGAGCTCTCTAGCTCTTTTTATAGTTTCTAGACTAGTTTTGACCGGTTTCACATCTAGTGACCGGCATAGTTAAAAATTAGGTCCTAGATGCTATTTGGAAGGGTAAACGGTGTCTAAAAATAACGAAAATTGATATGCTTGTTCTACCTAAGCTGCTCAAGCTCGAGGACTCCTCGGCTTGCACAAAATCGAGCTAGAAATTAAGAAAAGGGTTTTTCTATGTTACATATGTTACAATAGTGATAAAAATCACTGTTGGAGGTTTTTGAAAAGTATTTTTAGAACATAAGTCTTTGAAAAAAGATTCGACTGGCTCCCTGCTCCGTCGTTACATGCTTCCGTGTCTTCTATGCCTCTGGCTGCTTCCAACACCTACCTTCCATTGTGTCTTGCTTGTTTCTTCATTGTGTGTGTGTATGTGTGTGTGCATCTCTATGCTTCTCACCTTCACTCTCACTACATCTCATGTTCACGATCCTCATATCACTCCTATCTCTTCCACGGATTGACATTAAGGAGGTGGAGCTTCTTAACGTGGTACTTACCATTGTGCTAGAGCAACAAACATGCATAGTGGACTTGTTCTACCTAGACTGATCTTCCTGCAATAGAACAGAGATTAACTCCTCAAATTTTACGGCATTTGGATTGCCTTTCATCATCAACCAAACAGTAGAAGTAAAACTTTGATATGAATCTGGAAGACCATTCAGAACAATCTGCACGAGTGAACTATCAGGCAAGACTTCATCAGGAGAAATCAACTACTCCTTCAAATCTTTGATCTTTGTCAAAAAACTATCCATGGAATCTCCTTTATTCATGTGCTCACTCTCCAACTATGTTTGAAGGTAAGCAACACAAGCCTCATTCCTTGCCTAATATAAAGTGGTTAATGTATCCCAAGCATCCTTTGTTGTTTTGTATGAGTGAATGTGGGGAATAATGGCATGTTTGATAGACAAGGCTATCAATGCATATGCTTGAGCATCTCTACCATCTCAACAAAGTTGCTTTGTAGTAGGTGTAACAAGAACCGCAGCACAAATAGGAATCTGAAGAATATCACCATCTTCAACACCATCAGCATCAGCTTCAGTAATTGTAGTTGTAGGTGTGATAGGATGTTTTTCAACACCTTGCACAATATTCCATAGTCCTTTTGCAACCAATACATGATGCATCATATAAGCCCATAACGTATAAGTGGTACATCCAACTTATCCTCAATAGCCAACATATGGGATACATCATTGCCTTTAGCCATGGCCAATAACTAAAATACCTTGTTGCAAAAAAATGATTATATCTCAAAAAGTTGAATAGAACTACCCTGTCAATTTCTGTTAAACTTGTCGAAAAATTCAAGGCACTTATATTAGCAAACTGAAACTTGTATATATCTTTGGCACAAAAAGATAGAAATTCATGCACAGGCACTGTGATAGTGCATTTGAAGGTCGAAACGAGCTCAAATCGTGATTTTGGCACACAAAAGTAAAGCTATTTTTAACTCCTAACCACCCTGAGTATGCTCACCAATTTTTGTTGATTTTGAGATTGTGATTGGAGAGGTGTCAAGGACACCCTAGATGAAGCGGAAACCTGCTCTGATACCAACTGTTGGAGTTTGAGGTCCATGAAAGCACACAAACAGCACAAGGAAGACGAAGAAGCTTGGAGCACAACACACAATACTGAATGTATTAGCACGAGAATGTACAAAAATAAGTTATCCATTAGGGTTATAAGCATATACACAAGCTTGGGGGAAAAAACCTCCTAAAGAGGGAAAAAGTACCCTAGTGGTCCTAGTGTATTCACACACATCACCACCAAAATATGTCAAATACTATCTTATTTCTTTGACCATCCCAACTCAATGCTCTTCTTCATTTGAAGTTTCTTTCTTTCCTTGGATTCAGATCTCCACAATCTTCCAAGTCCCCAAAATCATCCTCCCATATCTCCATGCATTTTTTTTCCTTTGCTCGTTTGATGGAATGCATGACACAATGTTCCTTCATAGGGTTTGCATTCTTAGTCTACATTTTACAAGGCATGTGAAAACGTGGAAGCTTTCCATAAGCTCTACATCTATGTACATACTAGGAGGATAGTAAGATATTTCCTTGTATGTTTACTTTCATCCTAGTGTTGGTGGCCATTGATATAGAATCAGAGTAGAACTTTGACCTTGGTGCCTCATTTGCTAACTTCAACCATCATTTCTTCTTCCTAATGCACATTAGAGCATGCAATTGTGCCTCTTCTTGGATTAGATCAAACTCGTCTTTTCTCTTGTTCCAACTTCTCTTCTATGATGGGATCCTAATATAGTTTAACTCAACACCTAGTAATGTAATTTAGAAATATATCTACATTTGGGTTTGATAGAATCATACTTCCACTATTGGATATACAAATATTGAAGGTAATCTTGTGGGCCACTCTATAAGTCCAAATAGCATGATGGATCTATTTTTCCCAATCATACCCCTCGTGTTCACTAGCTTCATTAGTATCCTACAAACAACCTTATTAAAGATCTTGGTCCATCCATTTTCTTGAGGAAGGTATAGAGAAAATTTCTTATGTGTGATAAAGAAATTTCCCAATAATGCTTCCACCACTTGATTGATGAAGTGTGGTACCTGGACTACTGAAAAAATCTATAGATGTACCAAAACCTAGGAAGATTTATTAAAATAGAAATTTCTCGAATACCATGGCAGCTTAATTATAGCCTAAAAACCCATCACAAAAGCTATATACTTCCTTGTTAGTAACTCGTCCCAATAAGTGGTCAATTGCTAGAAATGGGAAACTATCATTGATAGTTTTAGTGTTGATCTTTTTCAGATTTATGCATACTCTTAACTTCTAATTCTTCTGTCAACCACCACAATGTGTGACACCCATTCAATGTTATCTATCTCATATTGGAAGCTAGCTAGTAGTTTATCAATCTTTTCCTTTATATTGGTAGAGCATGTAATGTTGAATGTGTATGGCCTTTTGTTTGTTGGGTTAGCATCTGACACCATAGGAATTCGATGAGAACAGGTGCTTAGATCTATTCCTTTGAGATCAATGTAAGACCATGCAAAGATTTCTCTATACTCGCTCAAGATTTGCAATAAGTATTTCTCTTCTCATTTGTCATGTCACTCCTTATATAGGTGATCAGTCTTGCCCGTTCTCAATCATCAATACCACTTTATTCATTTGCTCTTTATTGTCATAAGCCTCTAATGTTGAAAAGCTTCTGAAACCTCTTGAGTATAAAAGCTAGTTTCCATTACTATGGAGCTATACTTAGAGACAACATCTACTTATGAGTGAACCAAATCAGTGAACTCTTCCAGCATGGTGACCATGAACATATCATAACCATTTTCATCATAACCTTCTACCATATGTTGCTCATGAATTATCACATCTAAGGTTGCCAAGAATTGCATCCAGTCATATGCTTTAAACTCTGCATCATTGAATATTCTTGGCATGTATGTAGGGCATTTGATTGGCCTAGTCATAGATGTATGCAATCCTTATTTGTACTTCTTTTATCTCTCCTCTTCTTGTATTGTATCTTGAGGAAATCATAAATGAGTTTCATCATGCATACAAGCATGAGTTTTTTATTGCACACCATGGATGGATACTTCATCATCATATTTGTGGAGAGCATTCCACTATAGAGGAGAAATATCTCTAAAAGAAAAGTCTTTTAGGTTGATCTTGGTGGTGAATCCTAAATGTTGTAAATACAAGGATCCATACCTAGTCATGTACATCCTTGAGTTGAAACATGAAAGGCCTTCCTAAGATTATGTCATAGTTTCTAGCCTTTCCAAATTGACAAATGGTCATCATGTGCCCAAATTTCTCTCAACATGTCCTTCCATTGTCTAGACCTAATATGGATCCATAGACACATTTCCTTCTCAATGATCACTTATCTTCTTTTCCCATATTCATTTAACATTCTCTTTCCTAGGCTCCCATGTGTGCACTGCTTTCTTTTCTTGAATTTAATTGTTCTCAATGATGGAATTTAATCACTCAAATTTGCACACTAGAAGTGAAATGAACCCAACACCTAGGTCCTTTCATACAAGCATCTAGCAACATGTTGATAGAGAAAAACGTCAACTATATCTCCAACATCATGAAGAATCAACCATAAACCTATTTCCATGGTAATGGCAATAGATTTGCAATCTTCAAGGCCAGAATGTTGCAATAATGTGTCAATTTTTTTTTTGGGAAAAAAATACATTCCCTCATCAATGTGCATAAACTGAATTCCCAAATAATGATGCAAATGCACCAAATATGAAATCTCAAAAGAGGCATGAAAATCAATCTTAATATCAAAAATTGTGCTTCTTATTAGGAGCATTGAGTAGCATATCATCAACATATACAACAATGATCAGAAGTACATCATCTGCATGCTTAACATATAAGATGCTCTTAGTTGTACTATTCTCAAAACCATGTGCTAGTAATCAGGATGTATATTCTCATACCAAAAGCACGCGGTGCTTGTTGCAAACCATATACTGCCCATTTCAACCTTCGCACTTTGCTTTCATGCCTTTTCCATGGGGCTGAAATAGGTACACTCCATGTAAATCATGATTCTAAAATGTAGTTTTAATGTCCAACTAATGTACATTCCAAGCATGCTAAGGTACAAGTGAAAAAATGCTACAAATTGTGGTGATTTGGCATGTGGGAGAAAAGTCCTCATCAAAATCAATGCATCTCTCTTGATAATAACCTTTGGAAAATGTTGATATATTTAGGTAGTGATGTGTGTGAACACAATAGGACTTTCAAGGCACTTTTTTTCCTCTTTAGGAAGTTTTTTCCCCCGGCTTGTATATATGCCTATAACCCTAATGGGTCACTTATCTTTGTATATTCTCTTGGTAATAAATTCACTATTGTGTGTTGTGCTCCAAGCTTCTTCTTCTTCCTTGTGCTATTCATGTGCTTCTATAGACCTCAAACTCCAACAATTTATCAAAGCAAGTGGCCACTTCATCTAGGGTGTCATCAACACCCCTCTTGTCATAGTCTCAGAATCACACAAAATTTGGTGCGCATACTGAAGGCAATTAGGAGTTCAAAATTGCTTCACTTTGTGGTGTGAAAATTGCACGGTGAACTCATTTTGGCCTCTGAACATACAATCACAGCACTAGTGCAAGCAATTTTGTCTTTTTGTTCCAAATATACATATAGATTTTGGCCTCTGAACACACAATCACAGCACTTGTGCAAGCAAAACTTGATAGGGTAGTTTTGTTCAACTTTTTAAGATACAGTCATTTTTCTACATCAGGGTGTTTTAGTCAGTGGCCATGGATGAAAGCAATGATGTATTTCGTATGTTGGTTGTTGAGGATAAGTTGGATGGTACCAATTACCCATTATAGGCTTATATGATGCATCATGTATTGGTTGCAAAAGGACTGTGGAATATTGTGGAGGTTGTTGAAAAACATCCTATTACACCTGCAAATAAAGTTATTGAAACTTATGCAGATGGCATTGAAGATGGTGATATTCTTCGAGTTCCTGCTCATGTTGCGGTTCCCACTGCACCTATTGCAAAGCAACTTCGTTGGCATGGCAGAGATGCTTAAGCACATGCATTGATAGCCTTGTCTATCAAACGTGCAATTATTCCTCACATTCACTCCTGCAAAATGGAAAAGGATGCTTGGGATACAGTTACCACTTTACACCAAGCAAAGAATGAGGCTCATGTTGCGTAGCTCCGAAAATAGTTGGAGAGTGACCACATGAATGAAGGAGATTCCATGGGCAGTTTTTTGACAAACATCAAATATTTGAAGGAGTATTTGATTTTTGCTAATGAAGTCTTGTCTGAAAATTTACTTGTGCAGACTATTCAGAATGCTCTTCCAGATTCATATCAGAGTTTTATTTTGACTCTTTGATTTATGATGAAAGGCAATCCAAATGCCTTAACATTTGAGGAGTTAGTCTTTGCTCTGTTGTAGGAAGATCAGTCTAGGCAGAACAGGTCCATTATGCATGTTGCAGATCAAGATTTCTTGGCTAATCAGAAGGGAAAATTCAAATGGAGATCATCTACTAGTAATAAAAAATCTGCTAATTATGCACAATCAAAGAAGGATAACAGAGATGAGAAGGAAATAGAAAAGCATAATTTTTTTTGCAAACATTGTAAAGGAAATGATCATGTCATAAAGAATTGTCCAAAACTAGCTAAAAAAGAGGCAAAGAAAAAAGAGGTTGGAATGGTTGTTGTAGAGGCCTCTACACCAAAAACAGAGTTTGCTAATCTTGTGCAGAATGAAGAATGGGTGTTTACTAATGTTTGCAGTTATGACCCATCTTTTCATGAATAGTTTATATCTGCACTAGACTCATATGTTTGGTACTTTGATAGTGGGACAATTGAACATATTACCTCACATCATAGTTTCTTCACTTCACTTGAGCCCACCCCTATAGGGAATATTATCACATGCACCAACAACTCCTCTTATTTTGTCATGGGAGTTGATAAGATCATTCTAACTACTTCTTATGGTAGTTCTTTCACATTATCGGATGCTTTATTTGTGTGAGGGATCAAGAAAAAATCTGTTATCGATTTCAGCATTTGCCAAGATCGGCTTGGTTGTGAAATTTGTTGATGACACATGTACAGTTCATGATCTGTCAAATGACAATGTCATTATTTCTTCTAGCATTTTATGTCGTTGGTTGTGAAATTTGTTGATGACACATGTACAGTTCATGATCTGTCAAATGACAATGTCATTATTTCTTCTAGCATTTTATGTCGTGGTTGTGAAATTTGTTGATGACACATGTACAGTTCATGATCTGTCAAATGACAATGTCATTATTTCTTCTAGCATTTTATGTCATTTGGGAATTATCTTTACTTTGTGACTTTCATTGATAACTTTTCTAGGCATGCATTGGTATATCCAGTGAAAGCAAAGTTTGAAGTGTTTATGTGCTTCAAACAGTTTTTGCTTTTGGCTGAAAATCTATCATGTAAAATGGGCACCCTCCATTCTGATGGGGGGTATGTTGGAGACCTTCCCGAATGTCAAATCTATCTTGACTTAAGAACACCTCTATGTCAAGTATAGACAAGACTTTACATCAATTATTTCAAAACTTTTCAAACTGAAGTATACTTCCTTCTTCAATTTTGAACTTCTGTTCTTCTTCAATCGTCTACCTCAAGATTCAACTTCATTACTTGCAAATATCATAGATATTAATGCTCCAAATTACATAAGAATCTTTGTATGATCCTTGCACAACCTTGAGATACAATAATCCTTTGATTACATTGACTAAAACTTTGATTAATCACTAAGATCAAAAGTATGTGTAAAACTGATGTTCAGAAATGGAAACTTTGACATAGGTGATGATATCTAAGCAAAACATTAATCGATGAGATGCACCATTTTGAGTCTGCACTTTAGAGAGTTGACATATTAATGTTCCAATGAACCATACACACTCTATGGAAGGAACTAGGACATGAAACTTTAACCACAATTTCTTTTACTATTGAATTAGATCTATGTACAAGGATTTCTGATCCACGAGATCATCCTGAGAGAAATGTGAATTAGACTGAGCTCTTATTCTATAGATTTCACTCGACATTTCTACCTCATCTATGATAATGAACTCTCTTGATTTCTATAGTCATAATTGACTTATATAGCCACAAATTCATAAGTGGATCATGAACAACATATTGTTATTCACTTGCTTTATTAGTAATCTGACTATAATACACTAATTAGGATCATCTAAAGTGAATATATTCTTATTCATGTCTCATGCTCTTATCCATTGCTCCCTTCATTCTTCTTGATCTTTATGTGCACCAAATTTCTCTTTATCTTTGTCCATACTCTTGCTTGACTTCATTAATCCTCATAAACAAAAAAATTGTGACCTCACTAGTTTATGATTGGGTCTCCATGATGCAACAGATGCATTTGATGTTGTTCTCTATCAAAAGCTTGTTGGATGCTTGATTTCATTATGCATTACTCGGCCATATATTCATCTTGTTGTCTCATAGATGTCAGGTTTATGCATTGCCCACGTGTCAAGCATTAGCAAGTAGTTAAGAGCATCTTTTGCTACTTGAGTGGTACCCGGCTACTTGGCTTGTTTTATCCCAAGGGGGGATCACTACCGCCAAATTTACATGCTTTTTCTAATTCTAACTGGGATGGTTGCTATGAAACTCGTGTGTCCATTAGTGGTTTTTTCTTCATGCTTGGTAGCTCATGCATATCTTGGTTGAGCAAGAAGCAAATTATTGTGGCCACTTTTAGTTGTGAGGTTGAGTATAGGGCAGCTTTCACAACAACTATTGAGTGTGTGTGGATTAGATGCCTTATGGTTGATTTGGGTGTTGGTCAATCTTCTGCCACCACCATCTTCATGGACATTCAGAGCACATTGGTAGTTGTGAGGAACCTTGTGTTCCATGCTCACACTAAGCACATTGAGGTGCACTATCATTATGTCAGGGAGAGGTTCTCTAATCGAGAGATCAATCTGGCGTATGTGCCCACACAAGGGAACATTGCAGACCTTTCACAAAGGCTCTTTATACATGAGTGCCAACTCATTGTTCACTGCATCACTCCCAAGGGGGATTTGTTGATATATTTAGGTAGTGGTGTGTGTGAACACAATAGGACCACCAAGGCACTTTTTTCAATCTTAAGGAGGTTTTTTTCCCCCGGCTTGTATATACACCTATTGTACATTCTCTTGGTAATACATTTAGTATTGTGTGTTGTGATCCAAGCTTCTTCTTCTTCTTCATTGTGCTATTCTCGTGCTTCCACAGACCTGAAACTCCAACTGAAAAAAACCTAGCCTTATACCTATCAACTATTCCATCGCGTTTAGGATTCAACTTATTTAGCCATTTAGTGCCAAAGGCCTTTTTTGCTTGGAGGCAAATCACATAAAGTCCAAATCCCATTCTTCATAATAGCATCATATTCTTATTGCATAGTAGCCATCCAATTTTCTGAGTTTTGTGCTTCATCAAAAGAAATAGGCTCGCTTTCATCACAAAGGCTAGAGACAACCATTGCATAGCAATATGATGCAAAAAAAGCATTGTGTGAGCATGAATGAGTATGATATGAAAAAGATGCATCTAATTTTCTATCTATCAAAATATGTGCCAACCATTTTGGCATATTCTTTGCCTCTTCTATGTCAACCCTCTCATCAACATCAGAAATGGAATGATCTGCATCATCATTTGAAACATGTAAAGGATGAGAAATTGCCTCATTTAGACCAACACCTGATTGTCCACCTATAAAAAGTGGTAGCAAAGTGTCATACACATCCTTTGAAACTAAGGGTTGAATTGAGTCTTCCACAAAAACAACATCACAGCTAATCAAAATTCATTTAGTCTATCGATAACAAATGATAGCATTGGATTTAAAAAATATGCCCAAAAAAGATACATTTTGCAAACTTATCATCTAATTTCTTACCTTGTTTAGGCACTAATGCATATGTGGTACAACCAAAAACATGGAGATAAGCAACAAATGTCTTAGGAACATGCCAAGTCTCATATGGTGTAATAAAAAACAATGCTTTGGTGGGACACCTGTAAAGTACATTTGCTCCACACATATCAGCCTCAAGCTAGAAGCTATGTGGTAAAGCCTGACTTTTGACCAAATACCTCACCATTTCGATGAGAGACATGTTCTTCCTTTTAACTTCATTCTATTGAGGTTTATACGGCACTGTACACTAATGTTTTATCCCATGCTCAACCAAAAATGCATTAAACTCTGAAGACATATATTCCCCCCTTGATCAAAACAGGGGTTGCCCATTTTATATGTTGACATATTTTTAGCCATAACCAAGAACTATTTAAAGCACATAAAATAATACTTCAGACTTTGCTTTCAATGGATACACTCATGCATGCTAGGAAAAGACATTAACAAAATTCACAAATTATAGGTAATTGCCAAACTAAGGTGTCTACATAGGACCACAAACATCAGTCTAAACAAGCTGCAATTTATGTGCAGCTCTAACTGAACCATCTTTTGGGAAGGAAGAACACTACAATTTACCCAAAATACAGCTTTCACATACATTTTTAGAGGGTGACTCAAGTTCAAGAAGAGAGGGAACAATTTTATATTTTTGGAGGCAAAGCAAGCTAGCAAAATTTATATGACCAAAGAATGCATGCCAAAACTTTGCATCTGAGATGATTCAAGAATCACTAATTGCACTCACTGAATCATTCAAAAAGTTTGCATTGTCTCCCACAATACAAAATTTCAAAAGCAATAATAACATCACCATTTGAGAGATCATGAACTGTACATCTACCGTCAACAAATTTGGAAACCAATCCAATCTTGGATAATGCTGAAACTAATAACAAATTTTTCTTGATCCCTATCACTTACAAGGCACAATGTGAAAGAACTTCCATCAATAGTAGTCTAAATTATCTTCCCAAATCCCAATATAGTATAAGAGGAGTGGTCAGCACACGTGAAGATATTCCCTGTAGGGGAAGGCTCAAGTGAAGTGAAGAACCTATAATGCATTATTGGAGAAAAATTCAAAAGCATTAATGAATGATGTCAAAACTTTGAGAGAACAAAATGGAGAATGGATACAAATTTTACTACCTAGTTGACCTTTGGACATTACAATGGTAGAAGACAATCAGTTAGAATCATTGAGAGCACAAATAGAAGATTCAAAGTCTATGTTCGAGCAATGTTGTGCCAATTTGGAGGCAACTAATGAGAAACACACACAACAACAATCAAATCTTATAGGAAAAATCAATCAATTACATGGAGGTTATGCCAAAATTGCATTGAGGATGCAAATAAGATGAAACAAGTAATTGATATCAAAAACACATGGAAACAAAATTTAAAGGTGCCCAAAAATAAATGAACAAACAAGAAGACCTCAATAAGAAAATAGGGGCACAATTGCAAGACCAAGCAGAAGTTAAGGAACCAATTGCATCACCTACAAACTCAATGCATGCACAAGAGAAAAATCATCTATAGAACAATATGAATGCTTCATATTGTTCGGAAATGATGTAGTCAAATGTATAAAAGAAGAAAAAATCAAATCAAAAGAATTTGTATTCAAATTTCTATCCGTACTCTCTGCCTTTTGGCATTACAAAAGAACATACTTGAAGATATATTAAGAAGAGGTTCAATCCATTCAATTCTGGCTTAAAGTACACTAAAACATTCTCGACTTGGCTAATGAACAAGATCTTGAACATGATTCATAGACCTAAAGGTATTTAAGCATGCCAAGTTTTCTTCTCTTGAGTTTATTGGAATCTAACAAGGTACACAGAAACTACTTTTTGACTTATCAATAACCACTAGAGCTACTATTATGGCATATTTCTCGAGGTGTGTACTTTTTTGAGTCATTTGCAAAATTTTGAAGAAGCATTTTGTAGAAAAAAATAGCACCACTTAGATATTTTCTTGAAGGTTACCACTAATATCAACGCCCATTTACTAGCTTATGAAATTAGTTTTTTACCCTCAAATTGCATAGCACCTAATGACCTACTCATATTCGAACAATCAAAAGAAATTATGTTAAAATATGCAATCACCATCAGTCAATACAAACAAATGATCTACAAAAGCTATATGAGATGCCAACACCACACAATCAAGGATGATCTTGTTTAGGAGAGGGGGTAGTGTGGGAGTAGGCATTGACTGAAAAAACAAACATTAGCAAGAAGAAGAAAATAAAAAGCACTCATAAGAAGAAAAAGACCTTGGCCCAACCAATGGAATCACAACAACACAAAGTATTAAGGCCTCAATCAAACAAGTAGAGATAAACAAGAAGGCAAAAAATAAAAAGAAATAAGAAGAAAAATTTCCTTGCCCCAACCAAAAAAAAGTACAATAAAAGATGCATCTAAAGGTCAATTGACTTATACTAAATTCAAATTGGCAAGCTTTTAGAAGAACAAACATAATTGTTAGTGTGCTTGCAAAAGGAGGTTGGTTCCCAGGGATATAAAAATTGGTGTGTTTGTCAAAGTAATTCCACAAATTCATATGATGTGGAGATCATATTATAAACAAAGTTACAACATTTGGCTTATTGGTCTCCAGTATATTGCCACCAATGCTTGTAGTTAGGATGTAAACTTCTTTCAGGGATGGCAAACATAAGGAGGGGGAGAGTGTTACAAGAACAAGGTCACAAAAACTACAATGGAGATGTAGAGAAGTGGGGTCCATAAAACTTTTTGTAATTTCCAATGAAATGATATTCCCCAATTCAATTAAGAATAGTAAATGCTCTAGAAGAGTACTCTAGCTGCACAATCCCAATCATATATCATAGTTTTGTAATCTTTTTTTGCTCTAGGAATCTTTTTTAAAAGTGCTTGGTCCATTTTTATGAAAGGACCTAATTCAAGACACATTTTTGGAAGAAAATATCTTCCCATTTTGCAAGTCACATTTGTTAATGTGAAGAAGAAATAATTGGAACAAGTGCAATCCCATAACTTATTTTTCTTTGCCTTTTATCTCCTTCTTTGTGAGTTCTTATGCATGTATATCGCATGGAATGCATGCTAAGTGGTAATTTTTCTACTTCCATCCCTTTTCTTCCATGATTATCTTGCATATTCTATGTGTTAAAAATATCAGAGTGAAAGGTAGGTAATTCCCAATACCTAGTATTCAAACAGGTAGAATTTTGAAAAGACTCGGATCAAATGGAGGAGAATACTTCGCTTCTGAATTTGATGCCTACTTGCATGAAAGAGGCATTAAAAGGGAAGTCACTACAAGGTATACACCCGAACTCAATGGTGTAATAGAGAGGATAAACAGAGCTATTGTTGAAGCCACAAGATCCATGCTCAATGAAAAGGGATTGCCAAACTACCTATGGGTAGAGGCTGTGTCTACAGCCACATATCTCATAAATAGACCTCCATCTAAATCACGAGATGGAACCACTCCATATGAAGTGTGGAATGGAAGAAGACCTAGTCTAGAGCATTGTAAAATCTTTGGATGTTTAGCCTATGCTCACATTCCTTCTCAAGTAAGAGGGAAATTGGATCCCAAGGCAAAGAAGTGCATATTTATTGGTTATGACCAAATTCAAATTCAAAACTACCTCCAAAAGTAGCTATAAAAAGAGCAAGAAGGAAGTTGCCATTAGAGCGCTTGATTCGTGCCCACTTCATGTTCATTCATACCACCTATCATTGATCCAATCAAAGATAATTGCAAATACATATGCCAAAAATTGAAGGCAATACATGCCAATACAATGGTGATACACCTCCCACTCAAGAATGAATCATGCAAGATGGTCCAACCTATCACGAATAACCTATGACCAAGTCCAAGTAAATAGAGATAAGCAACGATCCAAAGTGTGCTCACCAAATTTCATGTGATTCTAAGATTATGACCGAAGGGGTTTCGACGATGCCCTAGATGAAGCGACGACTTGCTCTGATACCAATTGTTGGAGTTTGAGGTCTACAAAAGCATGCAAACAACATAAGGAAGAAGAAGAAGCTTGGAGCACAACACACAATATTGAATGTGTTACCACTAGAATGTACAAAGATAAGTGACCAGTTAGGGTTATAAGTGTATATACAATCCAGGGTACAAAAACATCCTAAAGAGGGAAAAAGGTGCCCCGACCCTCCTAGTGTGTTCACACACATCACTACCTAAATATATCAACCAATTCAACATTAACCAAGATTGGCTTAGTTGTCAAATTTGTTGATGACAAATAATAATTCATGATCTCTCAAATGGCGATGTTATTATTGCTTTTGGCATTTTATGTCATAGGTTATATAAGCTCATAGGCTACACAAAATCTCTAAATGATTTAGCATGTGCTGTTCAAGATTATCATGCTATCTCATATATAAAGCTTTGGCATGCACGCTTTGGTCATTTGAATTTTACTAGTTTGCTATGCATGCAAAATTTTAAATGGTGTCCTCTTTTCCCAAACTTGAGGCACCTTGTAAACAGGTCTGTGAACGAATTTGTTTGGGAAAAATGAAGCATTATTCCTTCCCTAAAGATGGTTGAGTTCGAGCTACCCATAAATTACACTCTGTTCATAGTGATGTATGTGGTCCTATGCAAACACCTTCTTTTGGGAACTACCTTTACTTTGTGACTTTCATTGATGATTTCTCTAGGCATACATGGGTCTATCCTATTGATATATTTAGCTAGTGATGTGTGTGAACACACTAGGACGGCCAGGGCACTTTTTTCCCTCTTTAGGACGTTTTTTTTCCTCGGCTTGTATATATGCCTATTGCCCTAATGGGCTACTTATCTTTGTACATTCTCTAGTAATACATTCAGTATTGTGTGTTGTGCTCCAAGCTTCTTCTCCTTCCTTGTACTGTTCGCGTGCTTCCGCAGATGTCTATCTCCAACAATTGATATCAGAGTAGGTCATCGCTTCATCTAGGGCACCGTTGACTCTCCTCCAGTTGCATCACAATCGCACGAATTTTGGTGAGCATACTCAGTGTATTTTCGAGATCAAAACGGCTTTGCTTTGTGGTGCCAAAATCGCGGTCTGAGCTCGATTCGGCCTTCGAATGCACTATCATTGCGCTTGTGCAGGCTATTTCATCTTTTTGCGCCAAAGGTATATACCATTTTCTGTTCGCCAATATAAGCGTCTTGAAGTCTGCTATAGGACTAGCAGAATTTATCTGGGCAGTTCTGTTTAACTTTTTGAGATACAGTCAATTTTTTGCATCAAGGTATTTTAGTCACCGGCCATGGCTGAAAGCAGTGATGTATTCCATATGTTGGTTGTTGAGGATAAGTTGGATGGTACCAACTACCCGTTATGGGATTATATGATGTGACATGTATTGGTTGCAAAAGGACTGTGGAACATTGTGAAGGGTGTTGAAAAACGTCCTATCACACCTACAACTGTTACAATTGTAGGTACAAAAGTTGATGTAGAAGGTGTCAAAGATGATGATCATATTCTACATATTCTTGTTCGTGCTGCAGTTTTTGTTGCACCTACTGTAGATCAAATTTGTTCGGATGGTAGAGATGCCCAGGCACATGCATTGATAGCTTTTTTTATCAAACATGCCATTATTCCTCACATTCGCTCTTGCAGAACAACTAAGGATGCTTGGGATACACTTACCACATTGTACCAAGCTAGAAATGAGGCTCGTGTTGCTTACCTCCGAAAACAGTTGGAGAGTGAGCACATGAATGAAGGTGATTCTATGGACAGTTTTCTAACAAAGATCAAAGACTTGAAGGAACAGTTGATTTCTGTTGATGAGGTTATACCAAATAGCTCTGCATACCGTTTTGAATGATCTTCTTGATTCATATCAGAGTTTTGCTTCTACTCTTCGATTAATGATGAAAGGCAATCCAAATGCCTTGTCATTTGAGGAGTTAGTCTATGTTCTGTTGCAGGAAGATCAGTCCAGGCAGAATAGGTCCATTATGCGTGTTGCAGATCAAGCTTTCCAGGCTAGTGAGAAGGGCAAAGGAAAATGGAGCTCTTCAACTAATAAGCAGAAATCTGCAAAGGCTGCACATTCGAAGAAGGAAGATAAAGATGAGAAGAAATCAGAAAAGCAGAAATTGTTTTGCAAGTACTGTAAAGGGAATTATCATATCATAAAGAACTATCCAAAACTGGCTGCTAAAGAGGTAAAGAAGAAAGAGGCTAGAATGGTTGTTGCAGAGGCCTCTACACCAAAAACAAAGTCTGCTAATCTTGTGCAAGAAGAAGAATGGGCATTTACTACTTTCTGCAGTTTTGACCCATCTTCTGATTTCATGAGCAGTGCATGTTTGCAGTAGACTCAGATGTTTGGTACTTTGACAGTGGGGCGACCAAACATATTACCTCGCAGTGCAATTTCTTCTCTTCACTCGAGCCTGCCCCTACAGGGAATACTGTTACATACGCCAATAACTCCTCTTGTCTTGTTATGGGAGTTGGTAAGATCATTTTGACTACTGTTGATGGTAGTTCTTTCACTTTTTTAGATTCTTTATTTGTGCCATGGATCAAGAAGAACCTGTTATCATTTTCTGCCTTAGCCAAGATTGGCTTGGTTGTGAAATTTGTTGATAACAGGTGTATAGTTCATGATCTGTCAAATGGCGATGTGATTATTACTTCTGGCATTTTATGTCATGGGTTGTATAAGCTCATAGACTATGAAAGATCTGTGAATGATTCGGCATGTGCAGTACATGATTCTTAGGCTATGTCAGATGCAAAGCTTTGGCATGCATGCTTTGGTCATCTCAATTTTGCTAGTTTGCTACGCCAGCAAAAATCTGAAATGGTGTCCTCTTTGCCCAAACTTGAGGCACTTGGAAAACATGTTTATGAGGGCTATATTTTGGGCAAAATGCAGCATTCCTCATTTCCAAAAGATGGTTCAGTTCGGGCTACTCAAAAATTGCAGCTTGTACATAGTGATGTCTGGGGTCCTATGCAGACACCTTCTTTTGGAAATTATCTTTACTTTGTGACTTTTATTGATGATTTTTCCAGGGATGCATGGGTATATCCATTGACGGCAAAGTCTGAAGTGCTCATGTGTGCTCATGTGCTTCAAACAATTTTTGGTTTTGGCTGAAAATCTATCAGCATGTAAAATGGGCACCCTCCGTTCATATCGAGAGGGGGAATATATGTCTTTTGATTTTAATACATTTCTGGTCGTGGGATAAAACACCAGTGTAGAGTGTCATATACACCTCAACAGAATGGAGTTGTTGAACGAAAGAACAGGTCACTCATGGAGACGGCGAGGTGTATGGTCAAAAGTCTGGCTTTACCACATAGTTTTAGGTTGTCATGTGTGCAGCATATGTACTTAACAGGTGTCCCACTAAAGCGCTACAGTCTATCACTCCATATGAGGCTTGGCATGATTGCAAGCCATCTGTTGCTCATCTACGTGTTTTTGGTTGTTTGGCATATGCATTAGTGCTTGAACAACATCACAGAAAATTGGATGATAAAGCAGTAAAATGTATTTTTATTGGGTACAGTTCTGAAAGTAAAGGCTATCATCCATATCATCCATAGACTAAATGCATTCTGGTTAGCCGTGATGTTGTTTTTGTGGAAGATGCTATTTAGCCATTGCTTTCATGTACTAAGGAGACATCTGTTAGCTCCAAAGGCATGTATGATATTTTGCTGCCTCTTTTTTTAGGTGGACAGTCTAGTGCTGCTCCCAATGAGGCAACTTCTCAACCTTTGAAGGTTTCATGTGATGATGCAGATCATTCCATTTTTGATGCAGTTTTACATGATGCACTAGTTGATGAGAGAGCTGATATTGAGCAGGCAAAAACTATGCCAAAATGGTTGGTGCAGACTTTGCGTGACAGTAAATTAGATGCACCTCTGTCATATCATACTCGTTCAGGCTCTCATAGTGCCTCTTTTGCATTAGATTGCTATGCTATGGCTACATCTAGACTCTGTGATGAAAATGAGCCTATTTCGTTTTATGAAGCACAAAATTTAGAAAATTAGATGGCTGCTACGCAATCTAAATATGATGCTATAATGAAGAATGGTACTTAGTCTTTATGTGACTTGCCTCCTAGCAAGAAGGCCATTGCGACTAAGTGGCTATACAAGCTGAAGCGTAAGCTTGATGGTACAGTTGACAGGTATAAGGCTAGACTTGTTGCAAAGGGTTATGCACAGGAAAGAGGCATTGATTTTGATGAGACCTTTGCACCTACTTGTCGAATGACTACTGTTTGTAGCATCTATGCACTTGCAGCTCATCATGGTTGGAATGTACATTAGTTGGACATTAAAACAGCATTTTTGAATGGTGACTTGCATGAAGAAGTGTATGTTTTTCCGCCCCTTGGCTTTGTGTAGAAAGGGCATGAAAACCAGGTGTGCAGGTTAAAGAAAGCATTATATGGTTTAAAGTAAGCACCACGTGCTTGGTATGAGAAGATACATGCCTATCTCATTGCACATGGTTTTGAGAAAACTCCAACTGAAAGCACCTTATATGTTAAGCGTGCTAATGATGTGCTTCTGATCATTGTTGTCTATGTTGACGACATGCTGCTCACTAGTCCTATTGAGAAGCATATTGCTGATTTTAAGGCTGATTTGCATGCCTCATTTGAGAAGTTTGATTTGGGGCATTTGTATCACTATATGGGCATTCAATTTATGCAAGTTGATGGTGGAATGTCTTTGTGTCAAATGAAATATATTGACACATTATTGCAATGTTCTGGCCTTGAAGACTGTAAGCCTATTGCCACTCCTATGGAGACAAGTTTACGATTGAGTCTTCGTGATGTTGGAGATGCATTTGATGTTGTTCTCTATCAACAGGTTGTTGGATGCTTGATTTACTTATGCATTACTCGGCCAGATATTCAGTTTGTTGTCTCATAGATGAGCAGGTTTATGCATTGCCTACGAGTCAAGCATTGGCAGGCTGTTAAGCGCATCTTTCGCTACTTGAGTGGTACTCGGCTAGTTGGGTTGTTTAATCCCAAGGGGGGATCACTACCGCTATATTTGCATCCTTTTTCCGACTCTGATTGGGTTGGTTGCTATGACACTCGTGTGTCCACTAGTGGCTTTTGCTCATCCTTGGTAGCTCATGTATATCTTGGTTGGAGCAAGAAATAGCCTATTGTGGCCACTTCTAGTTGTGAGGCTGAGTATAGGGCAGCTTTCATAGCGACTGTTGAGTGTGTATGGCTCAGACGCCTTATGGTTGATTTGGGTGTTGGTCACTCTTCTGCCACCACCATCTAGGAGAGGTTCTCTGCTGGGAGATCAGCTTGGCATATGTGCCCACGCAGGAGAACATTGCAGGCCTTTTTACAAAGGCTCTGCCTAGGGAGAAGTTTGAAGCTTTCCTCAAAGATTTGGGCTTACTTCCTTTTGTGGAGTGATTTCCACATAGCTTGGCACTTCCATATACATGAGTGCCAGCTCCTTGTTCACTACATCACTCCCAAGGGGGATTTGTTGATATATTTAGGTAGTGATGTGTGTGAACACACTAGGACCGCCGGGGCACTTTTTTCCCTCTTTAGGAGGTTTTTTTCCCCCGGCTTGTATATACACCTATTGCCCTAATGGGCTACTTATCTTTGTACATTCTCTAGTAATACATTCAGTATTGTGTGTTGTGCTCCAAGCTTCTTCTCCTTCCTTGTGCTGTTCGCATGCTTCTACAGACGTCTATCTCCAACATATCCATTAAGAGCAAATTCTAAAATGCTTATGTGCTTAACAGAATCTAGTTATGGGTGAAAATTTGTCAGCATGTAAATTGGGCACCCTCCGTTTTGATCAAGGGGGGAATACATGTCTTCTTATTTTAATGCATTTCTAGTTGAGCATGGGATAAAACATCAATGTACAGTGTTGTATACACCTCAACCATTTTTTGCTCATCTGTGTCTCTTTGCTTGTCTCGCATATGCATTAGTGCTTGAACAACAATGCAAGAAATTGGATGATATAACATTGAAATGTATTTTTGTTGGGGAAAATTTTAAAAGCAAAGGATATCGTCTTTATCATCCATATACTAAACACATTTTGGTTAGTCATGATGTTGTTTTTGTGGAAGATGCAATTCAATCATTACTTTCATGTACCAAGGAGACTTATAGTAAGCTTTGGAGATGTGTACGACACCTTGCTACCTCTTTTTACAGGTGGATAGTCAAGTCTTGGTCCGAATGAGGTAATTTTTTAGCCTTTACAAGTTCCACATGATGATGCAGATCATTCTATTTCTAATGCAAATTTATGTGATGCACTTGTTGATGAGAGGGATGATATAGAGGAGGCAAAAATTATGCCTAAATTGCTAGTGCTAACTTTGAGAGATAGCAAATTAGATGCATCTCTATCATATCGTACTTGTTCAGACTCTCATAGTGTTTCTTTTGCATCAGATTGCTGTGCAATAATTGTCTCTAGTCTTTGTCATGAGAATGAGCTTTTTTCTTTTGATGAAGCACAAAATTCAAATTGGATGGTTGTTATGCAATCATAATAATGCACATCAGTTAGACATTAAAACTGCATTTTGAATGGTGACTTACACGAAGAAGTGTATGTATTTGAGCCCTCTGGTTTCGTGCAGAAAGGTCATGAAAAAAAAAGTGTGCAGGTTGAAAAAGGCATTATACGGTTTGAAGCAAGCACCATGTGCTTGGTATGAAAAGATAGATGCCTACTTGATTGCACATGGTTTTGAGAACAATCCAACTGAGAGCACCTTATATGTTAACCATGCAAATGATTTACTTCTAATCATTGTTGTGTATGTTGATGGCATGTTGCTCACATGTCCTAATCAAAAGCATATTGTTGCATTTAAGGCTGATTGCATGCCTCTTTTGAGATGGCAGATTGGGGCATTTGCATCATTATTTGGGCATTCATTTTATGCAAGCTCATGGGGGAAAACCTTTGTGGTCAAACAAAATATATTGACACATCATTGCAGCATTTTGGCCTTGAAGATTGCAAATCTATTGCCACTCCTATGGAAACAGGTTTACAATTGAGTTTTCATGATGCTAGAGATGCATTTGATGTTATTCTCTATAAGCAGCTTCTTGGATGCTTGATTTACTTATGCATAGCTTGACCTTATGTATAGTTTTTTGTCCCTCAAATGAGCAGGTTTATGCATTTTCCAAGTGTCAAGAATTCGTAGGCAGTTAAGTGCATCTTTCTCTACTTTAGTAGTACCCGATTACATGGATTGTTTTATCCCATGGGGGATCTTTACTGCATGCTTTTTCTGACTTTGACTGGGCTAGTTGTTATGACACATGTGTCCACTAGTGGTTTTTGCTTCATGATTGGTAGAAGAAATTATGCATGGATCAGTCCATGGCATCAATGCCAATAAATTGGTATAGACCCACAAATGATGGAGTAGCTCACCGATGTCAAGAGATGAAGACCAACACCAATAATGTAAACATGAAGTAGATGTGGTCACATGCACGTAGGCCCACTATATGATAAAGGTACAAGAGAAGAGAGAAGAGGAAGAACTGCTTACAAACCTGTAGATCACTAGATTGCATTCTCACACAAGGGAAGAGCTTCCATTGATAGCCAACCTCTTGGGACAACCTCTGAAACACTTGTAACTCAAGGAAAAAGTGAAATGGAAGCTCATAATCTAAGAGAAAGCTCGAGATTGTATTCCATAAATGAGAGCCTGAACTTTACAAACCCATGCTCACTTATGAGCAAGTGTCAATATTGCTACTATTCTAGGTGGAAAAACTCAAAAATAGGCCTAACCTAATCTGTTTTGAACTCTAAAAGAATATGATAGATCCCTAGTGGCTAGAGAATCCTTTGCAATCGAAAAATTAAGGATTTTACTTTTATTAAGGGATCAAAAAATATTCACATTGAGTTTTTATGATGACCAACCTTGAAGTGTGCCAACCATCATCCTTGATGACCAACTTCATGTTGGTGCACAATCAATTGAGCTATGAATTCTTCCATGGTGCCTATGAAGTTGGGCGCAAACTACTCCATGGTGCCTATAAAGATGCACAACCAATTGCTCCATGGTGCCTATGAGGTTGGGCAACTAACTTTAAGTGATGTGGGATGACCATTCTTCAAGTCAATAGGATGACCAACTTTTCAAGTTGCAGGAGGAATAGGGAGACCAACCAACTCGTTTCCACACATCTTGGATGACTAACCGCCATAGGGTCAGGTAGTAAGGGTGACAAATCACTACTATGAGGGAACCAACCTTGCCACCAATGCACACAACCTTGCTTCTAAGTTCTACCTCAATGGACCTAGACGATCACCAATAATCCAAGGAAGGCCAATTGCTACCACCATGACTACCAAGCCCTTGGGTGACCAACTTCTAGTTCATCTTACCTACTCGACACTAATGTTAATTTAATTTCTACATTTTTGTGTGATCCTTTGAAAAGCCAAACAATTAGTATTTTGAATGTCAACACCCAATGTTTGGAGTAGGTATATTGACATCTTAACAAATCTATGAAAATTAATACTCCAAGCTTATCAAATGGACACTAAGAAATGTAGATTTATCTTCCACAAATAAGAAAGTACAACATAAGATCAATCACAATTAAAATGAGGATTTAGAAAGGGAAGGAGGGAAAAAGAAAACAACCTAACGTACCAAGTTGAGAAACATGGATAGAGTAAAAGAAGTGGATATACCTAAGAAGCATCACTCATCGAGCAAACATAATAATGGTGTAAATGGGGAAGGTAAATACACAAAAACAACTTACTTGATTATGGTAAATGAGTTACATGAAATGCATAGAGCTACATTTGTCAGATGAGGAGTCAAGAACCTTGGCACACTTGCATCAAAAAGTGAAAGCATCAAGGGGAAAGGGAGAGAGGGAAAAAGAGAGAGGGGGGGAGGAAGGGATGCCCTCCTTGTACGGGAAAATGGGCAAATCAAATCCTGAGAGAATTCTTGATTTCATGAAAGATTTGAGAAGGACTGGAGTGCCAAACTCATAACATATACTTTTATCTTTTGAGAAATACCTTTTCTTCATTTTTTGAGATCGTTGATTCTATGTGTGTGGATGTGTCCTCCAGTGCACACAAGTACATGTATTTGCAAGTTCCCTTCCTCCTTCGTCTTGTAAGTTTTAAATTCAAAACTATTAAAGATAACAAATCCCTAAAAAATTATCAAGTCACATTGGTTTTGAAGAGACCATGGAGCTCAAACGAAGTGAGGCTAAAATCAATTATGCTCCTTATATTGTTATAGATTGAAAGGTACACCCTCGACATGACTAACCGTAGACTATTCTTGTTGCTCCACTTACATTTTGCACAATTTTTTATACCCAACTAGGTGTGGATTATCCTTGTCATGGATAAACTTGTGTTTATACTTGAAAGTAAAACCTTGAACATTCGTAATCAGAGTACACTTCTAATCTAAACCTAGAAATTTGAAGTCGAAAAATTCAATTCTTTTTTCCATGAAGAAAATTCAGCATGTTTATATGCATCAAATGTATCGGCAAGTGTCGTGCTCCCATGAATTTCCCCAGTTTTTGTCTTCTTCTCTGCACATTATTCAAGACAGAGCTGCCACCAAGGTCACACGGAGTTCCATAAAACGTTCTGCCGCCCAGCGGCGTACATTTTCCATTTTACTCTCTCTCTCAATATTGAATGAGTCCGATAAGCTACACATGGGTGCCACATGGCACTCGTGTGTAAATCCATCTAAATGGATCTAAGATGTGGTTCACACCTCCTCCATTCATTGAATCCATATAACATTTGCTTTCCCTTAACTCCATTTTTGTCCTCAAAAATGGTACTGGAAGGTCTAATAGAAAGAGATGATCAATGGAATAGTACTCCCACTAAATCCCCATGCATAAAAATACATGGTCCTGTCTCCGTGTTGTTTCCCCATATCCTTCCCCTTAAGAAGACTCTTGGGAAGGTAAACTAAAACTGGGAAACCGTCTCTGAAGGGTGCTAACCCACTCCCATGTGGCACTATCTTCTGAACTATCTTTCCACTTTACTAGACACTCTTTATACAAGTGACTTCTCGTCCGTTTCTCTCGAGTGCGTAGTATGCTCTCAGGCTCATGTGGAATTGATTGAACAAAGATAGGCTCTACTACCTCACTATCTGGAATGAGGTTGTCATATTCACCTCTCTGCCCATCGGGCCTTACGACCTTTAAGGTCTGTTTGATTAGAGAGCCACTTGATGCTCTCTTGATCAAACACTATCGTGACTTTGGCACCATATAAATAATGATGCCACTTCTTCAAATCACGAACTATTGCATACAACTCCTTCTCATAGGCGGAGTAATTCTTCTGAGCCGGTTCTAGTTTCTTGCTCTCAAAAGCTACTGGTCGACCATCCTGTACTAAAACCGCTCCTATAGCAAAATCACTCGCGTTAGTCTCAACCACAAATGGTTTGTTGGGATCTGCTATATGTAAAAGTGGAGCCGTAGCAATTGCTACTTTCAACATTTCCATACTTTGCTTCTGTTCGTCTCCCCAATGAAAGGCTTTCCCTTTCCCTTTAAGTTGTTCCGTCATTGGGACAGCAATCTTGGCATAGTTCTTAATGAATCTTCGATAGAAACCTGATAAACCTAGGAAGATCTGCAGCTCTTCTAGGTTCCGTGGATGTGGCCATTCCATAATAGCCCTTACTTTTTTAGGATCCATCTGGATTCCATCCTGGGAGACTATATGCCCAAGGTATCCAACATCTGTCTTGAAAAATTCACACTTTGATTCCTTAGCAAAGAGTGAATTTTCCCTTAGCACTTGAAATACCTTCCTCAAATGTTCCAAGTGCTCCTCTTCTGATGTGCTATAGATCAGAATGCCATCCAAAAAATCTACCACAAAGTGTCCTAGATCGTAAAACAATATTCATGAGTTTCATGAAAGTGGCAGGAGCATTGGTGAGACCAAAAGGCATCACCAAAAACTCATAGTGCCCATATCTAGTCCTAAATGCAGTCTTAGGGACATCCTCTGCCCTAATTCTGATCTGATGATATCCTGATCTAAGATCAAGCTTGGTAAAATACCTAGCTTGATGTAACTAATCAAATAGGTCTTCCAATCTAGGCATTGGAAACCTATTTTTGATAGTTACCTTATTAAGTGCTCTATAATGTATACATAGTCTCATAGAGCCATCTTTCTTTTTAACTAGGAGCATTGGCGATGCCCATGGTGAGTTACTAGGTTTGATGAAGCCCTTATCTAAATAATCTTGCAATTGCTTCTCCACCTCCTCATGCTGAGAAACACTAAGCCTATAAGGTGGTCTGCAAATAGGGTTATTGTTAGTAACAACCTCTATGGCATGGTCAATGTCCCCTCTCTCAGGTGGTAGCCCTCTAGGTAAGTCAGTGGGAAAAACATCTCTGTACTCAAACATAAGATCCTTAAAACTTTTAACCACACACTCTTGCAAAAAAGAATAGTAGAAAGTCCTGTTCATATTTACATTCCTAGCATGAAAATATACATCAGATGAGTTGTCTGTACAATGCTCCATATAATGACTATACAATAAAAACATGTCCTGTACATGCTGAGAATAACAGAGACTATACAACTCTAGTGATGAAATGAGAGGTGCACTAGGTACATCTCTCTCTCCCTGAATACAAACTTTACTTCCATTCTTTTCAAATTCGAGTGTGTTATTTTGATAACTGCGTTTAAGTGTGTCTCCCAATCCCCATAGCCACTCTCTTCCTAAGACTAGATCTGTCCTCTCCATATTCATAATTTGGAAGTCCATACAATCTGTATAATCCTGCATCTTGACTTCCAAATTGGATACCATAGTATCCCGTATTCTTTTATCTTGCCCTTGCATCATAGATACAAAGTATTTATGTGCACTCAGCTGCTGGGGAATCTTTAATTTCTTGACCAAAGCATAGTTTATGAAATTATGAGTAGCAGAGTCATCTATCATGACCCGCACTCTGGTCCCGTATACACTATCATGCAGTTTAACTAGGTCATGTGGTCCAAACTGCGGTGACCACAATGACTGAGTCAAACAACAGGTGTGCTTTATATCCTCGTGCATCACCTCCACTCCCTTGCAGCTAGAGCTTCCATGAATCGGAAGGCTTTGCACTAGGTGGACCTCCTTTTTGCCCTTTTCAGGGGCCGTACTAGACTCTGGTCCCTTCTTCTTTTCCTCCCCCTTCTTGAGTGTACAGTTCCACTGTGAATGGCTAGGAGATAGGCACCTAAAACAGAGGTTCTCTCTTTTGGCCTTCTCAAACTGGTCTGTGGATAATCTAGGCCCTTGTGATCTTTGTTTTTTAATAAAAACTTTGTTTTTTAATAAAAACTTTGTTTTTCCCAAAAGGGAATTTCTTCTTGAATTTAGTCGTACTAAGAGGCTTGAGGGGTTGATCCGTCTCCATAGGAGTATACTGAGGACGGTTATGGTCCTCATATATATGTGCGTATTTGATCGCCTCCTCAAATGTCTTAGGCGCATTCCTTCTGACTTCCCTCTTTATGGCTTTGTCCAAGCCCCTAACAAACCCTCTGGTCTTCTGAAAATCATCTAAGCCTTTAAGTTTCAAAATGATCTCTCTATAGTGGGATAGGTAGACCGAAAGAGGCCTACCTCTCTAAGTAATCCTATCCCACTCATCCCAATTCCTCTCCTCCTCATTCTCAGGAAGAAACTCTTTTAGAAAAAGAGTCTCAAACTGAATCCAGTCAGTAGGATAGAGTTTGCCTCCTTAAGACTCACCCACCACTTATAAGCATGCAGGCCGAGGGAGAGACTCGCCTCTAGCACACGATACTCAGGTGGGGTGCCCTTCAATTGATGCAAATCATGCCATTTTTGTAACACAGTGTAGATTGCATCCTTGATCCTGTCTCGGTCATCCCCCGTAAAGGTAGGTGGCTTTAAGTCTTTCAAGAGGGGAGCTTCCCTAGAGGTCTCTCCTTTATGCTTACTAGGAAGAGAAGTATCTTTCCTAGTGAGCTCCAAAGGAATAGGAGGGGTCTCTCTTTCCTTCCTGGCTAGGAAAGAAGTGACACTAGTCTCAAGTGAGATCATTTGAGACTTAAGCTGCTGTATAAGAGATGTGATGCTACCAAGATCTTTTTCTAATTTAAGGGTCTGCTCTTTCAAGTCTATGAATCGGTCACGAGTGACAAATTCATCTATAAGTTCTTCATAAGTGTATTCTTCCTACGAAGGCTCTTTCTCTTCTAAGTTCTCTTCTATTTCTTGCCCCAATTCTACTTCTTCCCTTCTAGAATCAGGATCCTCTAGTTGCTCTTTAGATGGAGAAGTGTTTTCAACTACTTGTTTGCCTTTAATTTCCATGTTTAAGTTCCCTTCCCCCGTTTGCTAACTAGAGTGTATGAAAAGAATGGAAGTAAAGTTCAAATATGCAAGAAGAAGAGAAATATATCACAAGAGCACTTCCCTGTTACAAAGTAGAGCTACGGAAGCGAAATCCAAATGGTCCTTAATGCTTCAAGTCGCTGATTTGGAATCCTCGCCAGGCCCAAATAAAAACTGGAAATGTCCGCTTGGTCCGGGGAGGTTCTAAACACCATAAACCATCCAAAACAACACCCAAAGCTCGTGGGAATAGCCCCAATCGGGCAAACTGAGTGAAACTGAGCAATTTCAGAGATGTAACAATCCTCATCAGTCCAAGAATGGCTGTCCAGCACCTGTACTTCAAGAATTTGAGACTATCCCAAGTGAAAAAAGTGAATTTGGAGTCCGGATGACGAAAAAACTAGGCCGGGGATTGACCGCCTAGTTCCTGTTGAAGCGCTGCAGAGAGATTTTGGTGGGGCAAATCTCATCCAAATCCAACATCGATGGTTTTTAAGCGAAGCTTAGGAGTGTAGCTTCGAAACGTGACCAAGATTTTTGAAATCCGATATCGTATGAGGAAGCTATGGTGCGGAGAAGCCGGGTATGTTAAGGGTAGGAAGTGAAAGAACTCATCTTCATAGGTGGATGACTTTGAAAAGCTCCAACTCAGGGATTGAAGCTATTTTGAATCAACCCGAAACCCATAACCCATCTCCACAGCCCGCTATACATGTGCATCATGATTTTCCCAAAATTTTGATCCAAGTTATATATTCTTCTTCCCAAATTTTGCGAAAAAGTTCGAATTTAAGCTTTGATTATACCTCTTGTCCTCTCAACAAGTCTTCTCCATAAGCTTCAGAAGTCAACGACGACGAAGGGAGTTATCCCACATATGGGCGTAGCAGTCGGACAAGGTCCCTGTAAAACCAAGAGCATAAGATGCTCTATTCCATCTTGGAGTGGGAAGGAGAAGCAGAGCTCCTTCGTGAGCTGACTGGCGGGCGCCTGCGTGTGTGAAGAGTCTTCTCTATCGCTCTGTCGGCTCAATCTGTCGCGCTGTCGCTATTACACGCGCGTGCGTCTGTAGACCGATACTGCTCAGATACCAATGTCGTGCTCCCATGAATTTCCCCAGTTTTTGTCTTCTTCTCTGCACATTATTCGAGACAGAGCTGCCGCCAAGGTCACACGGAGTTCCATAAAACGTTCTGCTACTCTCTCTCTCTCAATATTGAATGAGTCCAATAAGCTACACATGGGTGCCACATGGCACTCATGTGTAAATCCATCTAAATGGATCTAAGAGGTGGTTCACACCTCCTCCATTCATTGACTCCATATAACAGTAGGTGATGGCAAGAGATGTCATGCACTATTACAATATAGGACACAACTTAAATCATGAACTGAAAGATGGAAATGAAGGGGAATTCATTCTTCTGAAGCCAAGGATCAGATTGTAATTCATTTTCATGTCTTTTCATGTAACATTCATCTTGAAGAATAGCATCAATTTGGTGTCACATTGATCCATAGCACCTTCCTATGAAGAACATAATGCTTAATTATCTCAAAAGAGCAAAAAATATTTATCAACACAAGGTAAAAGAAGAACAACTAGTTTTAGGACCTACAATAATTATGAAGCATTTCCTCACCTTTGAAAGCATGAAAGGAAGTAAACAATTTGCACAATGATGAGGATCATATCCAACCTTTACACATACATGATTTGTGCATCATATCTATACGGGTTGAGTGCATAGATGTCGCATGAAGCATCTCAATTCTCCTATGAGTAGGCATAGCATGTATCTTTTGAACAGTCAAGAGCACATATCATATGTCTGAATCTCCGTTTTTTGAGTGCCACATCTCCATGGGTGAATATTAGTCTCAAAATGGAAAATATAGCTTTGTTCCAACTGACCAATTTTGATATGTAAATATCAGCCATTTGACCAAAATGTGAAAGACACAGTAAACATTAAAAAACAAAAGCAATGTCATTGTAAATTTTGACTATTAAGTCTATATTATGAACCCAAACATTATGTAGCATAGGCAGTAAAGCTTACAACTAAGGTAAGCAATATATTTCCATATTAGAAGATCTTAGTGCAAGTGATAAGGTCACAAACAATAGGGTCTATAAAAAATATGCATAACAAACTGGATTTGCCTAAAATCCTTACAATTCAACTAATCCTACAGGGTGACATGTAATGGAAATAGCTTTGACAAGTACAGGAAAATCATGGAATTCTGCAACATCTTCGCAATGAGGAAGCCTAAAATATGTAACTCATCTGTAAAGATCTTCATCATGAAATGAAGCCCCAAAAATGTAACTCATCTACATGTTAAAAAAACCTAGTCAAGATGTTCAGACGTTGTTCATGTACTCGTAAGATAATATCATACGGCACTTCAAGTGAACATTGGGAGCCACAAAACTTCAAATGGCTACCTTTATGTGCTTACAAATCATCCTGGTATGATAATGATACTGTAAAGCTCCTTTTCACATTCTCCAATTTGTCAAAGCCATAATGAAAATCTTCATTCGTCAAAGTGCCCATGAGAGCACTCACTCAATATCATGGGCTTTGTTTTACATTTGTTGAATTCTAATGTCAACATGACATCAAAGTACCCACAATAACACTGAGTTAAAATCATGGGCTTTGTTTTAGACTATTGTTGAATTTTCATGCTCTTTGATGATCCTTGGCCCACATAGGCCAACTCCTAGTGTCCCTATGACATAAGCCATTATCTACATTATTTACATGGTTGATGTGCAGATATTCAACCATTTTGACATACTTGGAATGATGAAACCCGCATTTCATACAAGTCCCCTTCCAATGAATCTCATACTAATTTGTTTACTTGAATATTTATTAGAGACATTAGTAAATGATTTTCTTCTAGTTGATATGTACCCTGAAATATGAAATAATATTGTAATTACTTTCACAGTGAACAAATAAGTAACCATACAAAAGTCTCATACCACCTATTTACCCGAATATGTACATATCATGCTATCAAATATACCTCGAACATTCGTTCATGGGTAGAATAGTATGACCAGAGTAGAATAACCCTTAGTACATGAGATACAAAGCATAACCCATTCTTAATTATCTTGTTTGTGTAATGTTAGAACATTTGTTTCATATTTTCATTGTGCAATGGACATACATATACCTAGTAATGTGAAAGCCATTGGAACAATAATGATGACAAAAAATTATCTTAAAGCACCTGATTCTCCTTTTCTTTGGATATTATTACCTTCAAATAAGCATGTATCAATATACCACCTTATTATGAGTGTGAAGGCATGAACACAAAAAATATGGATTAGCTTTCATGATGCAAGAGTATCATTGTTGTTCACGACAACATTTGTAACTCAAGAACATGATGATTAAGCGCAGAAAAGAATCACTCTACAACACCAACCAAATGTATGTCTATTTCTGCCACATGGTCTAAAATATCAGCTGCATTTTGCAGACTTAACAAAAAAATGTTTTTTATTTTCCTTGACAAAATCTTAAAATATGAATATTACAGGGTTCTTTTAACAAAAAGTGTTTATTCCATAGCATGTTCATGTATTTAAACATCATCTCATGATAGTAAAACAGTAAGAAAACACAACATTATGAAAAGTGCCTGCATTTGACGTTGCATTTTACAAGACACAAGTATCCAATTGCAAGAGTTAGCAGGGTTGTTTAAAATCCCCCTTAAAAAAGCAGACCCTGGATAAAAGTACAAAGAAATATTCAGCAGTTCAAAGCCCACAGCACAACATATTTTCCTAATGAAGTTTTGACCAGAAAGAAAGCATCTTTCGTAGCAAAAGATTCTTTTCAGGACCTTCATTCAGAAAAAGAGGGTATTTCAGATAAAATCAATAAATCTTGTGAAAGACGAGTAAAAATATTTGTAGGAGGGGAGAAAGGGAGGGAGGTCTTGCAAGGATATGACACATCAAGTTCCACATTGTTAATGCTAAACACAAGAATAAACACAGAATAAACACACTCCACTCCTGTTCTTGCCTTTCATATTCATTCTCTCTCCTTTCTTTGAGCTCTCCAAAAATGGAATCCACATGTACCATCTACACATGTGATGAGACATGAAAAGAAAATTTGAGAGACAATAGCATAGAATAAGATATCTGTCACCTCCCATATATATTTCAACAATGACATCTCCTGAGGTCCGTAGAAAGTCCACAGATTCTGACTTCACTTCTCATGTTATGT